>BSBM01000904.1:13827500-14427500 GCA_027924585.1 Larix kaempferi
GTGAAGATGGAAAAAGGGTCTTGGACAGGCAGTCGAAGAGACTGAAGCTGGAGGCATCAAATGCCTCTGAGGATTCTCAAGACCCCCCTCAAAACGGTAACTAATTCTGCCTTCTCATTTCATTTCTGCTCAATTTCTTAAGAGTACTGTTAAGATGCATACCGCTTTGTGGCTCCACCTGTTACTTTAAAAAATCACGAGATTAAAATGATCTTGGGTGTTTTATTATAGTGAGCCAATAATACTTTCAGTCCTTATGT
This sequence comes from Larix kaempferi, assembly GCA_027924585.1. Lineage (NCBI taxonomy): Eukaryota > Viridiplantae > Streptophyta > Pinopsida > Pinales > Pinaceae > Larix > Larix kaempferi. The sequence continues at coordinate 13,827,761 of BSBM01000904.1, forward strand.
CTTGTAGCATGACTTCTTTATAGTAGAAGCAAAAGGACAAGATTAAATTGTTGACTCTATGCAGATATAAATTGATCTCACGAGAGGGTACAGATTGTTGTTTCATGTTTGTTAGTAGGTAGAGAGGAATCAGGGACCAGGGTCCAGGGTGTTTTCATTAATTTTTTATTTTATCTGTTTAGTTGGACATGGAATTATAGAACTAGAAAAATCATTCTGCAAGCCCACCCCTTAAACTCACCACTTACCTATATCCAAAACATGCTTTAGATGAAAAGAGATCCTTTTTAAGGTTAGCGGTGTATGTTTTTGTTGCTGAAGTCCTGACATTTTTTCTGGTCTCTAAGACTCTCTTATCTGATAATTAATGCTTTTGGCTGATCAGAGCTGTTGATTGCTTGATTCTGTCGCAAAGCATTTATACATACATTTAAGCTTAAGAAGAAATAACTAATTTTAGACCAGTTAGGGGGGCAGTTATTTTCAAAAAGAAGTAGAACGGAGCATACCCAATCCAATTTGACATTAGCTGGATAATCCTAGTTATTATTGTATGGAGAGAAGCAAGGTGCATTCTACAGCCCAGAGTGAGGGGGATGTGTGATGTTTGTGCCGAACACTGATGCACACCCCATCCAATTTGACATTAGTTGGATAATCCTAGCTGTTATTGTACGGAGAGAAGCAAGGTGCATTCCACAGCCCAGAGTGAGGAAGATGTGTGATGCTTGCTCCTAACACTGATGTAATGTTTGGCATAAGTAGGCACAATATAATATTTAAATAAAATTACAACTTGGTATAGATGATAAGATGATTTTATTAATGTTTGACTAATTGCCACAAAAGTAGGTCAATGGGATAGTTGAGTACACATGCATCAATATAAAGTGGGAGTGCAAAAATGGCTCCTAAATAAAGCAAGAATCAAAACTAAGAGAAATAAAATGAGGTACTGCTGTAATTTAAGATCTAAACAGGCTCTGATAGCTAAAAACAGATTTGGTAGATAGAATCAGATTCTGGAATACAAAAAGAGCAAATCAGGTTCCACTACTAACTTCTGTCCTAAATTCTGAGGCTGAATGGAGCAAGCTCCAGATAGAACACTATCTGGAAGAACACTGCACTGCCCTCTGGATAATGTCGCCCACTGCTGAAGCCGGGGGGACCTTTTGCTGGGGTTTGGAGCAACCATGTCACTGGGGTGACTGAAAAGTGATGAAAGTCCCCTGAGCTTGCTTTGGTCTATAGCAAAGGGCTGTACTACAAATGATCCGCCTCTTGGTACCCCTGCTAGATGGGAACACCGGGAAGGAGGTAATCCTTTGGCGCAGGATGCTGGTCTAAGCCGGGTGGGCAGAAAGTATGGAACCGGAGCCTGAGGGCCTCCTGCATGAAAGAGCTAAGAAGTGCTGGTCAGTGATGAGATGAGATTTGCAATATCTGTGCTTTTGAATCAAAATATTAAAAAAACTGTAATGTAAAAAAAATTAAGAAAATGATACCAAGCATTAATTAACACACAAACACACACCAAGGATTTATTAGGCACAGAGACATTTGCATCTCAATTTCCTTTTGATCCCTCCCAATGTTTAATAGATCAAGAGTTAGATAGATCTACAGTGGTTATATAGTTGCCTGCTGCTGTGATAGGCTATAATCAACTTTTGACCATGGACCAATTGACTATTGCCAATCAGATCCTTCTATTAGGAGCAAATGCAAAGGATCCCAAAATAGCTAGCATTTCATGTTTGTTAATGTAATTAACATCAAGCACATGAAAATGTCCTTTATTGCCCCTTTTTGAGTAAGATTTGTTTGCCAGGAATAAGATAAATTCCAATTATTTCCATCCATTTCTAACAGCGAAGGTGCAAAACAACATAGAAATGTTGATTTGAAAACCAAAATATATCAGTTCTGGCTGTAGCATGGTAGTCTCTGGGATAGATTACTGGAAATGCAACATGTGCATATAGGCACATTCTTAAATGTGTTGGTGCATTTTTTGTGTTTTTGCTTCAGAAGATAGTCAAAAGATATGGCTATTTTAGTATTTTCAAGAAAAATCTTAAAATGCTCAGTTCTTGGTAAAACATTGCTTTTTCAATAATGGGAGTGAATTTCTCATTTTAGCATGCATTCTAAATTTATCTTGCCTTTGATTCCATGCTGGTCTCATTCCAAGGTAGTTCCACAACCCTGCTAGGCCTGATGAAAGTCAACAGGATCCATTACTTGACAAGATAGATGCGTGTAACATCAAAATTGAATCTAACCTCTGATTTTGATGATTGAATCTTGATGTAAATTGCATTCTGATTCTGGTCTTCATCTTATATAAAATAATGTTGAATACATGTGTGTAAGTGTTGCAAGGTCTCATAAACTCATTTTAATTCCCTTTACTATGTTTTTTCAAACTCCATACGTTTGCCTTATTTTTAGGTTTTCAAAACTTGTGACTATGCTCCAGAATACTATCTCCTAAAACATTATAGGAGTGTCTGAAAAGAGGGATTCTAGAAATACTATGGGCTCCAATGGATGGGAGGCACTGACAATTATAAACAATGCTTCCTACAAAAGTTAAAACACTACTATTTCCAGTCACGATAATGTGGCAGGCAAGGCCATCAATACTGAATAAAATTAAGTTTATTCCAGTAAAGTACCTCTAAAGCTTTTCAGCTTTACAAAATTTAAAGTATTTGGTCCAAAGCAACAGATGGCTGATGCATGCAAACTGTATATTAACAAAAAATAGCCTATGTATGCAAATTGTATATTAGTGAGATGAAAGTTAATATGCATTTAACCTTGAGCCTCTTCTACAAGGGAAAACCATTTCTATAATGACAAAAATCGGTTGGAAACCTTAAATAAGGCTGTTTCCTTTATTGCTTTGGCCTTGACCAATTAACTAGATTGTGTTTCTTGTGTTTGACTGTCTGTACACTTTCACTGGTAAACCCAAATGAACACAGAGATAAGTTAAATGGGCACTGTAGTCTGCCAGAATCCTGATCACGCCTGACACTTTTCAAGGGAAAACATTTGTAAGTTACAATACTGTATTAAGGTTCAATATGTGTATCTCTTGAATTAGATGCTAATATGTATAATATTTTTGGAAAGCTCTGTTAGCTTTTACTATATTTCTTGCAACCAAGTTTACATATTTTTTGGTACGGTTATTCTTCAGTTCCTTTTTAACATGGCTAGAAGACTCACAGTAATGCAATCAATTGGTCCAAAATATTAGAAGAATGCCTTAATGACAAACATCAGGAATTGTTGTAAGGTATGGTCAGAGATCAAAGTTGTATATTCCCAATGGATGTGTTTCCTTGTTGAAGACTGCAGTCACCCTTCAGTTTCACCTTTGTACAAAAATATGCATCCTTCTGCTATATTTATGGAGATCTAGAATATAGATTTGAATAATGCATTCTCCTATAGTTTTATTTGGAATTGAGTGACATTTCTCTTAAGAGTTCAATCTATTGGAAATTGTTTATAATTTGTGCCCTTTCAGTTAATAACGTACTCCATGTCTATAGCCACAAATTCAAAATAAGTGGATTTGACTTGGCATAAAATTGATAAGATAGTTCAGAACACTCTCCAGGGGTTTGTTGAAGAGTTTGATTTAGAGACATGAACTCTTTTGCTTAGTCTTAGGCAACAATCTGGTAGGGTCTAGTGAGAGGTGTGAAATGGTCAATGAGGTAAATGAAGTCTCTATCGTACCATTTGAGGTCAATCCACTTACTCCAGTAGTGAATAAGTGAGTTATGATACATCTATTGGGTTGTTCAGAGCCATGAGCTGTTGTCTTGGGAACATTGTATAGCATTTTTTCCAAAAGAGAATTAAGTTGTCAAGATCTTTGAGTATTGCAGAAAAGTGACTAGTGCTAGACATCTTTGATATTTTGTTCAAAAGAGTAACAAGCAAGCAAGCTTCCAACATTATGACAGTGACTATAATACCTTGATCTTATCTTATAGCACATCGACATTTAAAGATGAAATGCTTCTTTGTTTCATCCTCCAGTGACTAAGTTTACATATTCATTGGTCTCGAGGAATTGGTCTTGTGACTTAACTTTATGCTAGAGATAGCCAAATTTTACCTAGTCCAGCAAGTTATCTTACACAATGAGATTGGTAATGTTGTAACTATTGGAAAGGGACAATGATGACACTATCTAGGATGTATACGAAATGCTTGGAGTTAAAAGGTAAATTTGCTCACCTAAAAAATAGCTACAAAATTATCAGTTGTGGGTGAATGAGGCAAACCAAATAAAGTGCTACTTGCAATGCAATTCACTATAGTATTTTAATTTCTTAGTAGCTGCCACAACCATTGTTTTGAAAACCCTAGTTTCCATGAAAGCCCACATCTTAACCATGCACATGCATAAGCAAAGGGGTTTCAAGGTCTCTTCAAATGGTCAAATAGAAGTTGATAAAATTCTAATGGCTTTTAACCAACAATGAACAGAAGAATTTTTAATATCTCTTGGTGAATGATATTCTATAAAGCTCCACTTTTTTGTTCACCCTATTCTTCAACGAGTTTGACATTAACAATTTTTTGCAGAAAGTAGTAGTTGATATACCTTTATCACTTGTATATTGTTGTTCTATAAGTTAAGTTTTCATCTTCTTGGTTTCATGCGCTAGGTATTAATCAATCTTGTAAGTGACCTGCAGCACTGTCTCCACCTAATGATCCAGAGGTAAAGAAAGTTGCTGACAAGTTAGCATGTTTTGTGGCAAAAAATGGGAGACAGTTCGAAAATATTACTAGGCAAAAAAATCCTGGTGATACACCTTTCAGGTATGTGATTTCTAACTTGTATGACACTTCTATTGAATAGAAATGTTAGACACTACTTCATAGATAGGTAAGTGATAGCCATGTATATCGATATTTAAATAACTTTACATACATTTGTCTCAATTGACTTCAAGAATCTTCTGATGATGTTCGCTACTATTAGAGTATAAACAGGTGCTAGTTGATGAGAGAACTAAGCTAATCTGGGCGTAGTAATCAACAGAAGCATTGATTGGTCATTATAATAATTTTTATTTATTATCTAGATTGGTGAGAATTCTCTATTGTTGTCAGTAGTGTACTGTATTAGTAAAGTGTCAGTAAAATATTGTATCCTGGGCACTGGATTCTCTTGGCAGTGAAACCAAAGTTCAATAACAGAATTTTATTGTAGGTTCTTCAGGTGAAACAATTCCCTATGGAGCGCAATAGCCCCAATAAAAACAGTGATTTTTTTTCTTTTCTATTTTTAGTTTTATTTTTTTATTCCCTAGATCAGCCCTTCTGTTCTTCCCGAAAGCCCTAAATTTTCATTTTGCAAGGGGAAACAAGGGCCTCAGTAAAATCGGACTTCATGAATAACAATGGCAATTTTGAACAATAAAAACAATGTTTTTTTTGTTTTCTATTTTTAGTTGTTCTATTTTTTTATTCCCTATATCAGCCCTTCTGTTCTTCCTGAAAGCCCTAAATTTTCATTTTGCAAGGGGAAACAAAGGCATCAGTAAATGAGGACTTCATGAATAACAATGGCAATTTTGAACTTGGAAGAGAATTTTTCAGTTTGGAGCAGCAGAATGTTAGCTTGAATCAGTAGAGGTGCAAAATTTTTAATTTCAGTGTTTATTTTAATCTTATTATGTACGATGCATGTAAGAGTATCAACAATGTTGTGGTAATGAGAAAAAACAAGAATTTTTTTCCAAGGAATGTCTCGCAGAGAAACTCCTAGACACTTCCCTGCATTTATGGATGGTACTTAGTGCAAACTATTTGGCATTGATTATTGCACCTGACCCAGCCGGGACATCGAGTGAAGCATGCAAAAGAGGCAGCCAACCCATTGAAGAAAGACTGCATGAAGTTCAAATCACTTGATTACTTGAGCTAGCCCACCAGGCTAATGAGAAAAAATGATTTACCTGTTTGAATCACAAATTTGGTATTTGGGTGATGCTTTGAACTTATACTATTAATGTTACTATTTATCCAATTTAACAAAAAATACTACTAGTTACTTGATATTCTTTATATTGTTTCAGCATTTGGCATGTCTGACCCCCCTACTGCCTCCTTTGCTGTCCACTGAAATTCAGGAGTTCTTACTGGGTGTTTCTGAAATTTGTCCCACTGTTTCCCCATTACTGAACCTTGGCTAACCTTACTAATAGAGTCAATGCAATCAGATTGCTTAGGAATCTAAAACTTCGAAAACACTATTATTACACAGTAGGCAAAACTCATGGAAGCCTCTTGAGCAATGAAGGTAAATGATTGATAACCGGTCATAAGCGGGCCACAATGTGTGTGGTTTGTTCTATTTACTAATGTCAAAAGTATAAGTGAGATTTTTATCATGATTTTATAGCTGTCAAGTAGGGATGGAAACTCATTTGCTTGCACATGATATCAGTTTCTGAGGGAACTTGTTTTCTAAGAAGCTCCTTCTGTCCATGTTAAGGGCTTTTGAAGTGCTTCTACATAGCAATACAGAATCAATGTGGATAATTTTTGGATTGGGAGATAAAATTAATTTTCTCTGCATGCGTGTTGCGAACTCTACAATTAGTTGGTGCCGTTATTCTAGGGTTAACCAGTTTTTTTGCTCTGCTAGGTTCTTGTTCGATGTGCTTTGTCCTGACTACAAATATTACGAGTATCGTGTTGCTGAAGAAGAGAGAGCTCTTGCACAGACGAGTGATTCTCAGAATGGTGGTACTGGTACAGGTACAGTTATAAATGCATTTTGGTGCAATTAATATATGGTTTAATATAGTAGCTTTAAACAATTGCATGGGTATAGGTATATTTTTAAGAAATGAGAGCTTTTGCTATGCCAAGTTATCCTTAAGGTCCCATTTGAGGGTTCCATAGTATCTTTTATAGTTTTCACATGGAATTAGATAATTCTTGATTTTTCAAGCATCTGTGAAAGTGTTTGTGTTATTTTTTGCATTATTATTTTATTCACTGTGTAGACAATTTTTTGGTTCATTTTTTTTCGGAATTCAAGTTGTAATTTTTATCCTTTTTTTCTTATTTTAAAATCTGTGGACTTGTTCTTTGATGTACATATGATCTCTTGTACTTTTTAGATATTGGCATTGCTGTAGGTATTCCTGCACAACTTTTGTATGAATCTCTATATAGAAAATGTTTTCATGAACACATGGGTACTTGTTGCTTCATCAGAAATATTGACAGGTCCAGGCATTAATTAAGAAAACCTAGAATTTACATTTTTCTATGGAATTTTACAGCCAGTACAAGCAATACAACATCTCGACAAGGTAACAATTTGCAAAAAGGTGCTCCTCAACAGCGAACAAATTATCAAACTCCGGCCTCTGCACTCTATGATGCTGGTGGCGTAGATTCAAGATGGTCAAATCAATCAACTCATTTAGCTTGTTCCTCTGGTGGTATAGTATTGTTCTATTTTGTATCTGTTTTAAATCTCTTCTCAATCTTACAACTATGGTTATAAATATTTACTAAACAAATGAGTCTTCTTGTTTTTTTTTACATCATTTTACAGCTACCATGTTGTTTTAAATTGATTTGTAACATATTATCTCTATAAGATGCCTTGCATTTCTGTTATTCCTGAGATACATTGTTACAGGTGAGCGCATTACTGAGCCACCACCTACAGCAGCAGATCCAGTAGCCATGATGGAATACTATATGAAAAAAGCTGCAGCGGAAGAGCAAAGGAGACCACCTAAGAAGTCCAAAGATGAAATGCCTCCTCCAGCTTCTCTTCAATGTATGTGGGCAGCAAATTCTTCATGATTCTTCTGTATTCTGTTGCACTTTATCAAATCTTCATGCTTCATTTTCACTGCTAGGTTTAAGTATTTGATGCCCATAAGTTTTGTAAATTTAACTTAAAGATAAATTTTGACCTCAGCGCTCTTGTTCCTTACTCTGGGTTGTCAGGAATTTTATTGTGATTAATTACTTAACAGTGGAGAGAATTTTTCCTATTGCATTGCATAGTTCTGTTGCCAGGCTTTGAGTTGCTATGTGGTATTTTCAACGATTAATGCCTTTTCTTGTTTCTTTTAGCAGCGGCTCCACCAAAGAAAGGTCACCACATGGGTGACTACATTCCTCCTGAAGAGCTAGAAAAGTTTTTAGCATCCTGCAATGATGCTGCTGCCCAGAAATCTTACAGGGAAGCGGCAGAGAAGGCAAAAATTCAATCAGATAATGTTGGCCATAGGCTTTTGTCGAAGATGGGATGGAAAGAAGGTAAGTTTCTTCTTATTATGTTTGTTCTGTTCCTTATTTTGGTTATGTTGTATGCTCACTACAACATTTGATGTTTTGGAATTTGCATTTAGGAGAGGGACTTGGAAGTGGGAAGACAGGTCGTGCAGATCCCATTCAGGCAGGTAATGTGAAATTGAATAATCTAGGAGTTGGAGCAGAACAGCCAGGGGAAGTGTCTTCTGAAGATGATATCTATGAACAGTACAAGAAACGAATGATGCTTGGATATCGTTACAGACCTAATCCCCTTGTGAGTATTTTGCCCCATATCTATGCATGATCATGCAGCCCTGATTTCTTACATATATATAAATTCAGTGCCCAATTTGATGAATGTGGTTTCTTTATGCTGCTTGCAGAATAATCCGAGAAAGGCGTATTACTAGAGTTGAGGGCCAACTGCAGGGTTATCATTTTGGCATAATAAACATTACCATATCTTGTGCACAGGACTTGTTCATGAAAGCTGCTTTTGCTAAAGCTTTCATTTTGGGACGAACCATATTTTAACTGACACTATGATGTGTATTAATTGTTTTTTAAGAAACTGGGTAAAATGTCTATCGAAATTTATATGATTTTGTTGTCTTAATGATGTATGTACTATATTAGCCAGACTTCCATACACTAGGCAGTTTGTGTAGTAGATGGAATATCTGAATGCTCACGAAAATTTCATTCTCAACAAGTTACAATAATCAACTTGTATTTTCATAATTTAATTTTTGTTTATGGTTTCAAGCATGGAGTGCAGATTCATGATTTCATTCCTTCAGATTGTTTTTGCCCTCACATGAAAAAAATTCTTTCCCCCCCTCTCTCTCTATACACTAATTTCTAAGTGAATTTTTAAATCAAGGTTGTGTAGGGCTTTTTTGTTTATATTTCAGGGGAAAAAATTATTACATACCTGGCAGAGTGTTTCAGAGGAGATGTCTCAATTTGAGGCCCTTGCTATGGCCTATAAAGCTCGAAGACTGCCTTTTAAAAAACAAATCTTAGCCTTGTTTGTATGTTATCATGTCTCAGACTTTGAAAACAGAGAGGAAAGCTAAGAAAACAATGTACACTATGCCGTGGCCTATGGCCTTTATCAACTATCATATGAAAAAATAACTAGCAATTACTCCCGATGGTGCAATGGTGCAAAGGTATGCAATTTTAAAAAGTTATGTGAATTTTGTGGATTTGAATATAAAAATTTATGGCTATATCAACTATCATTTTCAGATAATACCCAAAATCAACCGGCATCCCCCAGCATTTTATAATCATACAAAATGCTCTAATGATGTTATGGATTTATAATCATACAAAATGTTCTAATGATGTTATGGATTCTTGAGTGCTTTATTAGAATACGAGGGCATTGTAATAAAGATCTGAATTGAAGTCATTTCATATTCCACTAATGTGAAAGAGGCAAATTGGAAGTTTTGGGGTTGATTAGTATGGACAATGTTAACCTGGATAGAGTATGATAGCAAGCAGGAAGAAAGTATATACTTGCATGGAGGTGCTATAAAAAGACAGGTAAAAGTTATTAAACCATAGAGGTAAAATGCTATTAAATTCATCATTCAAAGGGGTAAGCTTAGAGTGAAAAATCATAGATGCTACAGGAGTTTTCTAGGACACTATTGTGTACATGATGGGGTTGATAAGTGACGAAACACAAGGTTACACGAGAGTATTCACCAAAAAATCAATTAAGCAATAGAAAATGTATATGTATGAGAAGAAGAAAAACAATGATTTTCTTGTTACAAGGAAAAAAATCAAGGGTTTGGATATGCCTATTTCTATTCATATTAAACTAGATGATATATTTTTCTAAACACTGACAAAAGACATCAACAACCTCTACAATTGGCAAAAGCCCAAGACAATTAGAACTACATGATATATTTTTACAAACATCAACAAAGGACATCCTACAATTGGAACAAAAGACATCCTACAATTGGCAAAAGCCCAAGACAATTAGAACTACATGATATATTTTTACAAACATCAACAAAGGACATCCTACAATTGGAACAAAAGACATCCTACAATTGGCAAAAACCTAAGACAAATTTTCCTTTACAGTGAACTATCTTATCTATTAGTGTTGTGGTGATAATATCACATAAATCACATAAATTTCTTGAGGTACTTGTCCATAGTGTTATGTTTCACATAAGCCCAAGACAATTAGAACTACATGATATATTTTTACAAACATCAACAAAAGACATCTTACAATTGGCAAAAACCTAAGACAAATTTTCCTTTACAGTGAACTATCTAATCTATTAGTGTCGTGGCAATAATATCACATAAATTTGTTGAGGTACTTGTCCATAGTAGTATGTTTCACATTTTGTTGTAGTTCGTTGTCTTATACGCCACCAAGTTCAATTTCAAAATTCGATTGATCTATGATTGCAATTTTTGGAAATTATGCCTTTGCATCACCCTCCACAATTTTGAAAGTAATAAGCAACCATCCACAATAATATTCTCAAAATTAAAAAAAAAGTACTTTCCAGCCTTTTCAATGAAGTTATGACCACAAGAAAACATCATTATCCTTAATCATAGTTGATCCTATGATAAGTTAAAACAAAGTGGACCTAACAAGACACTTCATCTTGAAGGAGCAATCATATAGACTATTGACTATATTATAAACAACATTTGAACATGTGGAGTGATCCCCTTGACAATTGACTAGACACTTCATCTTGAAGGAGCAATCATATAGACTGTTGACTATATTATAATCAACATTTTAACATTTGGAATGATCCCCTTGACAATTGACTATTGACTATATTATAAACAGCTTTCCTATCTGAGTTAGCCAAAGATCAAAGTTTTTATGAAATTATGTCCAAAGTATGTAGACTATATTATAAAGAACATTTGGAGTGATCCCCTCGACAAATTTTGAATTGACTATTGACTATATTGTAAACAAGTTCCCTATTTGAGTTAGCCAAATATCAAAGTTTCTATAAAATTATGTTGGTTAAGTTTTGCAAGAAATAATGCTTGTTATAAAAATTTATTGGTTTGCTCCTGACGGACATACCCAAACTTAAGGCAATCATATTCTCAAAAGATCCATGACCTCATTGAAGGACATAGTATTGATAGGAAGCCTTTAGTACAATCTTATTCTCAAAAGATCCATGACCTCATTGAAGGACATAAGATCCATGACCTCATTGAAGGACATAGTATTGATAGGAAGCCTTTAGTACAAGGTCTTGTTCATAGATTTAGGATTATCCATTGTTGTAATTGTGAATGTTCCAATGCTTCTATCACATATGCCATTGCATTGTAAGTACAAGGTCTTGTTCAAAGCTCTTGGTTTGTTCCCTTTTGTAATTGTGAATGATTCAATCTAATTCTCTGTCACAAACAAACACAACTGCACAGTATTACAAGATATCATAGCCAAGATATCATGCTAGAAATCACAACACATGATGTTGTTGGATGAGGAGACTATGATCATGTTTTTAAACTGCATTTCTTAAGAAAGGATGGTATGCAATTTTAAATGAAATAGTTAAAAAACCTTTGGCATTTCTATATTCTTGATTGGATTGACCACTGTACAAAGACAACTGCACTGCATTACAAGATATCATAACAAAGATATCATGCTAAAAATCACAACACATAATGTTGTTGGATGAGGAGACTCAACTAATTTTAAACTGCAATTTTTCAGAAAGAATGGTGTACAATTTTAAATGAAATAGCTAAATAACCTTTGGCATTTCCATTTTCATGTTTGACCACTGTATACCTTTGAAGGTTCAACACATTATTGAATTTTATAAGATATATATGTTGATTTTTTTGTAAGAATAATAAAAATCTCTTATGAACTCACATGTAATGACTGCATTGATATTCAGTGATTTTTTCAATATACAACAAATGGGTTTATTTATATTTTGTATGTTGAAAAAATAATATAGAATATATTATATGTTAAAAAAATAATAGAGAATATATCAATCTCTTAACATTTAATGAAATTTAAAATGAAAAAATTAGTTTGTTTTATTGATAAATTTGAAGAGACTAAAAATTGATGGCAAAATGGTAGCATGATAAAATTGTGTTTTCTTAATAAAAAGGAAAATGAAATGTTAGAATGAAAAAAAACAATTACCAAAATCTTTTAAAATTTATACATTTGACATCAAATTTACACTAAATAAGAAAACAAATGCACAAAACCCAAAACTATATATTACTTATTCAAAATAGTTTGAAAAATATTCTTTCTTGAGCTGAAATGTATATGATCTGAACATAATGCATGGTTGAATATAATGATCTGAACATAAGAAACTATTCTCCATTGGCAAATGAAGAACCCCGACAACTCTATATTTCCATATTTCCCACCATTGAATTCATTTTGAAATTGATGAGTTTCTATTTTCTGAACATGAAGTTAGCAGGTTAAAAGTCTAATGGAGTAGTTTGACAAGGAGCCACCACCGCTGCTAGTGTTGTGTGATAGATGTTTGAGTTGTTAAATTTTAGAACCCATGTTCTCATGGTAATGGTGCATGCTTGGAAAGGTGGTGACAAAGTTGTTATGTACCCTTGGTTGGGGACAAAGATTTATGCATAACTAAAGTTCTTTGGATAGGAACTTGGATTAGACTTGGTAAATTTTATTAGATTTAGACATTGATAGTGTTGATGAAGTTAATGATTGGATGTAATCTTGGATGGGGTTGGAGGTAGTACTTCCATTCAAGGTTTGAAAATTGCTTTGTACTTTCCTTAGTTGGCTTAGAGTTGTCTAATGACTAGGGTTTTGGAAGACTTGGAAACTCATATGGTTTGGACAACTAGTTTTGCATTTGAGGTTGGTTGGAAGTAAACCCTTGATGGATGTCCACACATGAAGTTTGGTTTAAAGCTTGAACAATAATGAGAGGCATTATTTGAGAAGGGATAATAACTGAGAGCTACAAGAAGGACCTAGTAGTTGAGACATCTGATATGTTGGTAGAGGTTGAGGAATCCTAATACTAATATTCATGGAGATGGAGGGTTGTTTCACAAGGATAATAAAGGGTTGAGTCCAAGCCTCTGTGGCCCTTGGTTGGCAAGGATTGGTTGAATAACTCCACTAGTGGGAATCCCATGATGGATAGGTTGAGGAGGAAGGGTAGGCCTCTACAATTTGAGATAGACAAGGCAAGTCACAAGGACAAGATCCTATAAAAGGTGACATGGGATGCAAGTGAGCATGACGAAACATTAGGTTACTTCATGCTCTAAGCCTAGGGTTGGACAAAAAGAGAATAATGTTGGGCATAAGGATCTCTTTAAAAGTTGAGGCCTTTGGAAAATTGGGCCACAACACAGTGGAGTTGTTTCATTAACAAATAATAGGGACAACATAGGTTGATATGTATGGAGAGATATATCAACGAGAGATGAAATGCATGGAGCTTTCATAATGGAAAGGTAAAATCCTAAGGTGGAAATACTTCAAAAAGTAGTTTGGGAGAAGGAAGAGGAGATGAAAGAGAAAATCTTCCACTTGTCAAGAGAGAAAGAACATCCCCAAGAGGAAAGAGTCAAAGGAATCCCTTCACTGGATCAGGGAAAGGGTTGATTAGAACTCCAATAGCTTATGAATAAAAAAGGAAGGGAACATCTAACAATGAGGTAAATGGATGAGGCAAAAGAATTTTAGCCCATCCCTTGACAAATGAAAGGGTTGAAGGGAACTCCCCAGTGGATTTGCTAGAGTGTAGGTGTGCTTGGGTCAACTAAAAAAGAAATAAGTGAATCCAATTTAGGAGGAAGAGGTAAGAAGACTACGTTCCAACCTAAGAGGCCAACCAATGATAGGAGAGGAGCATGAAATGGGTAAGGGATAGCCCCTAGTGCATCAATCTAGCTTCCTACCAAACAAAGTAAGCTTAGTTAAGATGACTAGTCTAGGTGGAGGTGAAGATGCCACCCCATTTTTAGATGAATCCATGAAAACTAGGAAGGGAATAGAAGGAGAGGACTACTAAGTTAATTAAGGTCTTAATATCCTTAATGTCCTATTGCTGTTATGCACTAAAATGAGATTTAGAGTAAGTTAACTTATATAAGCAAATTAACTAAACTAAGCCAGTAAAAGAAGCAAACTAAACTAGGCTTATTTACCACTAGTTAAGTGGTCTACTTAAACTATGTAATTCAAAGCTAAATTTGAAAAATAAAGATGTAAAATTAAAACAAAAACGTTAAACTTTCCCTCGAAAATTGATGCACACATCAAACAACAAATAATAGAGTTTATTCTCGCTTTATTTTGGTATTCAAGCAATGGGAATGAAAAGAAAAAGGTGAATTGATTGATAGATGAGGAATATTTGGGTATGAGGCCCAACAATGCCGAAGTAGCCATTGGAAGCTAACCCAAATGGGAAACTATGTGACCAAAAGTGATCAACTACAACACGAGACTAAGGCAAAGGCAATGGGAGACATAATGACCCGAAATTAGTCAAGCAAGGTCCTAATACTAGTTTAGGTTCCCCTAGTAATATATTTTGATCATTAGAGGAACATTTAACGGTGAATACTCCAATGCTTTTGAGTTCACCATATCAATTTGTAGGAGTCATTGTTATCGTCTTAGCCCAAGTATTGGTATAGCTAATGCATGATACAAAACTCTACACAAAGTGTTCATGCATGGAGAATATACAAGGCAAATTCTATATGTCATGACATATGGATCGCTAATACGAAATGCAAATTCCATATACTAAACATCCCTAAAAATCCCCTTTTATTTATATCAACTTCTTTCTCGCTTTTGTCATATGCTCTTTATCCATGTGACTTAATCTCACAATTTTGATTACACTTTGTTGTAATGGAAAAGTGTAGTGGACTTAACATCATCCCTCTGGGTAGCTGAGGCAAAAATAAAGCCCAAATTGAAACCCATCTTTTACACTTCAAAATTGAAAAGCAATCTATGAAGAGGAAGTTGTACATTACAACAAACACGACTGCAAATTTGCAAAGAAATCAAGGTTGACTCTCCGTAAAATGCAATCATCTTTAGTATGAGAGTAACAATAATATGTAATGGACTTTTTCATATATCTAGTCTTGGTTTCACTATTAATGTTCATGTTCTTACGGTTTTGTATTGACTCCCAAGAAATTTTGTATCCTTGTATGCTAAGAGAAAAAATGTTTAAGGTCTTGTTCTGTGTGTATAGTGAATGTAGAGTTCAATTATATTTAAAATTATTTATCAAATTTTCTTTCATGGGAAACAAAAGGTAAAAAGATATAACGACGACTTTAAAACAACATAATTAAAAGCAACATGTTTATATTATTTGTGTTAGTCTTATTTTTCTAATACTGAAAGGGCCTTGATGTTGAAAGGAAATTGGATGTAACGTACCTCGCGCTACATATACACACAATTACAATGTAATACCATGAAAATAAAAATGTTCTATTAAGCATCTAATTGACAACTTCATATCTACATTAGTTGGCCCATAAACATAAATTAATGCTTTGGCAGCAAGAAGCATGCCATCTGTGCCCGGAATAGACATATCATAGCTTGCAGAGTCAAACAACACAACACAACCCAACTGTATTCATACAAAAGACTCACAATCAGGCATTCAAACTTCATAACCAGGTTTATGCCTATCATGCTATGAACAATACATGAACCATCCATTCATCATTAAGGTTGTGTCAGGATCAACATATATGAGGTACATAAATGAAGTATAAGCCATGCATCTTTCACATATAAGATTCCTAATGCAGATACCTCATGCAATTGAAGGAAACATCGTTCATGAATACAGGCTTCTACACAGGCTTAAGCATAACATTATCATGGCTTACATTTAATTACTCTTTCATTCAACAATTTGAACATAACAAACAGAATAAATCATGTGAACATTGTAATTCATCCACAAATACACTTATCTAAAATTCACATAAAGGTGGCAACTGGCTGCATGTGAGCCATGCTCCACCCAACCTTATAACTTGTCCAGCCTTTACTATTTCATCTCCCAAGTTCACCCCCGAGCCGAGATCGAGAAATTAACCACAAGGTGTCTCACCACCCCCCTCAACACACTCACAGACTCAAAGGTAGAAGTAACAAAGATACAGGGTTCAACAAATAGTAGTTTGGTAACCAATTCCTTGTCAATTCCGCAATTGACCCACCTGAGTTCCTTCCCAAAACGCACAGTGATACACTTCACTGCAAGCTTCGGGATTCCCTCTGGGTCTCATGCATAATTGCCAACTAAATGGTGTAAGCAACCAAGGAAATCATGGCCAAGACAGTTTAACTCAACAACTCGGGTTCATGTTCGTCACCCGGATTCTTTCCCAGGTTTTCCACACATCTTATTCATTCCGCAGACACTATACAGGTTCTCCCCCATACGTCCGTGTCCTCTGCGTCTCCTCTCATTCCCCCACGACCCTCCCACACTCCCCTGACCGTCTGTAGCATCAGCATGCCCCACTTCTGCATGGCTCACCAAGGTAACCCTGTGTCCTCTTTAGGCCCCCACATGGTTGTCCCCAAAGGCACACGTTACCCCTTCATCCTTAAGCAAGATTAATCACTTATCAACAATATTAATATTCAATAATATTTAATTATTAAATATTCCTCATTTAAGTTTATGGCTTAGGAATGTGGGTTTTGGATTTATCATAAGGTTTATAAAACAAGGGTTTAGGGAACAAGGTACATAGGTCAACCTTACCCCCTCACAACCCTCGATTAATATCTGAATCTCCTCTTTAATGTATTGCTCCTCATGTAGCCAGCGGGTATTTGTATTAAAATATTATCAGGCTATGTACATACTCATAGCCAAAATGTTCAAGTTACAATAACAACTCTAATCTGGTCCAGGGGTGTTACATTGGAGATTACTAAAAACTCAGATAATCCTTTCAAGATCTAAAGTTGTAATTATCTCTATAAATTTGTGCACAACATATCGTAGGACTTGTCTTGTTTTATGTGTTCTAATTATCTCTATAAATTTGTGCATCAACATATTGTAGGATTTGTTTTGTGTTATGTGTATAATGAACATAGAATCCAATTATATTTAAAATTATTTATCAAATTTTCTTTCATGAGAAAATGTAAAAATATATAATTAAGTTTTTAAAACAACAAATAAAAGCAACATGTTTGTATTTTTTGTATTAGTCTCAAGTTTGCTAACATTGAATGTGAAGAACCTCTAGGAATTAATTAATGAAAATGTACGATATATCACAAATAATAGAACACAAGAGATTTATTGATCGCGGGCCACTTCGAGGGGGCAACCTCCTTTGAGCAAGCTCAATCCAAATAACTCGTGGATGCCTTCATTGGCCTCAACACGTACTTATATACTAAGTCTATGCGTCCAATACTATGAATCAAGACCATGGAACATATAATACTACGGAACGACTTACAAAGCGTATGCGTCAAAAACTATGGATCAATACCAAGGAACATATAATATTATGGGATAATGCAAACTATGGATCTACCATGGAACATATAATACTATGGGATAACGCAAACTATGGATCAATACCATGGAACATATAATACTACGGGATGACTTACAAAAGCATATGTGTGCAACAACAATATACTAACAAAGTAAAGAGAAGGGTTGACACGGGTTCCTAACATCGAGCTGGCCTTGATTTCCAAAGCGACATACTAGGAGTTATGAAATACAATATACCAAGTAGGCCAATTTTAGGGACCTTAGCAGTGATTCATGTGGAATTAAGCATGCCACTGTGGTTTGGTAAACTTGGATTAAGAAGGCATGAGATATAGAGAAAAATATATACCCCGTCACAATTACATGTTAACTTGCAACTTGAAAGGGAACAAAATAATCTTCATGGGTAAAAACTGTATGTGACAATAAATCCTAATGGAAATTTTGAAAATTAAACCTGCAACAACTAGAAAACAGATGCAAGAAGTTTGGAAAACTTCACACCTAACCTGGAAATATCACCAATAAAATATTTGGAACTTAGAATAACATTTTAAACATGGGCAATCTAGATAGAAAAACAATTATTAATCTTGTCTCATTAATAATATAAGATAGTTGATGGGCAATAGCTTCATTGGTGAGGAGGTAGATGTTTCAATCTTCCCACCCACAATCAAATCTCTAATAAAACATGCATGAACTAATTGACGGACTCTTCATGAACTAATAGTTGGCGAACCAATTGTTGGGCTCCATGTGAGCATTGTTGACATAGCCTTGTCTCATTGGAGAATCTAGTTTACCCTGGGTATCATTGAGGGGCAATAGCTTCATTGGTGAGGAGGTAGGTGTTTCAATCTCCCAATCCAAGATCAAATCTTCAGTGAAACATGCATAAACTAATTTTGAGCTCTTCATGAACCAATTGTTGGGTTACATGTGAGCATTGTTGACATGGCCTTGTGCCATTGAAGATCTAGTTTACCTTAGGTACCATCGTTGAAATGAGAGGAAGTGCTAGGTTTCTAGAGATAGATATTCTAAGTTTTTTATTATATAATCAATACAATATTACTTGGAGTTTGGTTAAATTTACTTTATCAAAAAAATATTAAAATTTCTATAAAAATCGTAGTCATGTTTAAAAACATTTATGAGCAAACCCAAAAAGAAGAATTGTTAAAATGAACAAAAATATGCAATCACAATGCAAATACACCCTTCAACATGGCAGAAGTTTCTGCCTTCCTATCAGATTTGGCTCTTCAAATCTTCACCAGAATGGTCTCCTACAAAGATATGGACTCTCGCTTTGGAATTCAAAGGAATATGTTACAAATATGCAGGGGAATTTGGTGTGACCAATTTATCATGCCAGATATGTGACCTATAATATATATATGCAACTTGATTTTTTATTTATTACATTATACACTTTCAACCAAAAAAATCAATCATAAGCGTATTTCGAAGGCATTTAATGACACTCGCACCAAAAAAAGGAAGTGGTACCAATAGCGAGAAAAGATTAAATAATGATACCAAACAAATGCTGAAGAGAATACAGGTTGAATGGATAACGAAAACAGCTATAGAAGATTGTCAACAAACCATAATTTGTTTCAAATGAAAAAACGCATCCTTGAAATTACAAATAAAACAGAGAATCTTTCCACTGAAAGTGTCAAAACTCCACTGCCTTAATAACAAACCCCATTGCTTGTAAGAAGCCCACAATAAGGTAGATATCCACACACAAATGATTTCCTATCCGTTAAAAATGGTTAATTAAGTCAAATTAAGTCAACAACCACTATCAAAAAAGGAACGAAGTCATTCTTGATTCAGAACTCGTTTCCTATCCGTTAAAAATGGTTAATTAAGTCAACAACCACTGTCAAAAAAGGAACGAAGTCATTCTTGATTCAGAACTCGTTTGTTTCACAAAACGATTGGTGGTCTCCAAATATTCAGTATATATATCATTTTCCTCCAACATTAGCCATTTCTCATTACTACATAACAAATTCAATGGTTTACCAAACTATATATTACAACACATTCCAAGTTAATTTCCTTGGGAAGTCATCTTGCAGAGCCTAACAAATGCATTTCCACTGCTCTAAAAATTAATAACCATGGACCTGAAATGGACGACCAATCAATGTGGTCAATCTCTCCAGCAAACAATTTCAACTTAATCAAAGGTTGAATATTTTCCACAAATTTGCCAATGGAGCCTCGGTTTACTGGCGAAGTCAATAAAGTAAAAATATCCACCAGGGTTCTGTTCTCCAAGAGAGTTTACCCCACCCAAATAGCATGTTTCAAAAGGGGACGAGGTTGGGTGCAAATCCAAGCTGCTTTTGACAAAATAGATACCCCTCAGACCCGGCACCTAACCTGAAAGAAGTCCTTTCTGGAAGCAACTCCCAAAAAAAACAATTTCCACAAATTTATACTTCAAGCTCCCTATTTATCTTTCAGGGCCGTTTCACATTGACTGACTCGTGACACTGGATTACGTTATAGTAACTTCTGCAGACTATGTTGACATATACAGTTATATTTTCTTGAAGTATATCGCAAGCTTTTACGAAACAGCCAAACTCCATGATTTCTGGTCGTGCGATTTGACATTAAAATTAAAGAAATCATGAACAGAGAAATGTTGTCCAAAATGGCCTACTTTCATTCATCAGGTTGTCCAAAATGGCCCTTCAGTTTAATAAATTACAGCAGTAAGGCTTTTACAGGCTTGAAGAAATGATCATGTTCACAAACAAACATGCGCCAGTGCTATCACAAAACACTATACATTGTTTAACAAAAAACGATTTTTGAAATAGCAGCTAGGAAGCTACACTTTGCACAAATGATTCATCAACAAATAGAGAATAATACTTCTAAACCTTAACTAGAAGAAAGAATACAATGCTTCTTGCAAACGGGCCGTTTGCAAGGAAAAGAATAAAATATGGGCTTGATGTCACATCAATTAAAACAATACTAATGACATGGAATGGGTTAACCTACACACAGTTGCCATTTACTAGCTAAATAATCTGGGATGAAATGATAAAATATGCATCTCAATGCTACCTATCTTGGAAAAAAATAATACAGACTCCAGAAAGGACATGTACAATGCAGCAGCTACTCTCTTTTTGGGTATTAAGAGCAGCATTTCCTTTGGAGTACTGAAAGATAAATTCCATTACAACTAAAGATTATATCTCTCGACGATATACAGACTCCAGATGAAGGCCCTTTGTTTGAATAGACTGATACAAGTACGAAAATTTACCATCAACAAAGCTCGCTACCTCTCTTCAAGTAGCCATTTTAACTCTGTTTGAAAATCAAAGATTACCATCATGCTATCTCATAAACAACAGCTATCATCATTGGATCCCCATGCTCTCCCACATGAAATATAGATGCCAAGAGTGATTTGAAACAGCTGAGGAGTTCCTTCCATCAATCTCAGCTACACCATTGGCATAAACTAGTTACTAAACTACTGTTTTGTTGCCCCACCTAGCTCAATATCTTTTATAGCATTGGTCTCAAATCCACTCTTCAGTAGACTGACATCCTCCTCTGTAAAATTAGCTTCTTTCACAGGCATCATGGATAAGCTTTTTGCACTGGCTTGTTTTGCAACCTCAACTGCCCAACTATAAATTATCATGCCGACGACAGCAACAGACATCCCCATTATATTTTTGAAAGTCAATGCTGAATCAAAAAGCAGCCAACCCAGTACAAGAACACAAACAGTTTTCATGTGACCCAAAACCTGAAATGAAACTGCTGAGAAACGTCCAATGCAGAGATACTGGCTCAGGTTGCAGAACACAGCGAGAATGCATGAAAGGAGTATAAAAATCTGCAGAATGTTCAATAAATATATTTAATCAAACACCTTTGTTTCCAATAAGGGAGATAATTACGAAACCGTTTGAATTTGAGGTTTCAGTAGACTAAATATTTGCTAGTAGAAACTTACAATTGCACCAGATGAGAATTTGTAGTCTAACAAGTTGCGCCCATTTAGATAATAGTCTGCAAAAGGGCCGAATACTAAAAGAGATGCAGCCTGTATAGGAGCAGTCTTGCTTAGGAGATCAAAGGATCCAATATTGTACTTCTTTTGTAAGGAGCCAATTGACTGCAAAAGAAAAAATTAAACTTATCAATAGTTGGTATCCAAAGGCAAAGAACAGACATGAGAAAATATGGAGTTTAAAAGCATGGAATATATTCAAGCAATTTAACAAATTACCACAGGAAAGACGAGAATTAGGTCACTCTTACAGTCAGAGAGTACGTGCAATTCTAGTTTTAAATTTTCTGCCTACATGCTTTATTGTAATCTAGGAATTAAACTTGTCAATAGTTGGTATCCAAAGGCAAAGAACCGACATGAGAAAATATGGAGTTTACAGGCATGGAATATATTCAAGCAATTTAACAAATTACCACAGGAAAGACGAGAATTAGGTCACTCTTACAGTCAGAGAGTACGTGTAATTCTTACAATCCTAGATTACAATAAAGCATGTAGGCATAAAATTTAAAACTAGAAATCAGAAGATGAACATTAACATCATTTCTGGAAATTGAGATCAAACACAAGAGTTTCAGATAAACAATAATTTTAATTCCTGCTGATGTTAAACCATTTGTATGATCGTATTTAAAGAAATGAATTCTAGTCACGTTTAAGCCAATGTTCATTGTATCAAGAAAAGATATCCCTTTTCCTGTTTATCCCTCAGCACATCCTCAAATAAGGAATAGAAACGTGATGAAATAATGGCTAACCATGCTTATAAATACAGCATTTTAGCATACCCACTCATGCTTTCCTCACAATCAACCTAACAAGTCTTCCGGACTACCCTTTAGAGACTGCAGGTGAAAAGATCTCTCTGGTGTTAGCTTCAGCGCATCCACAAAGAAGAAATATATCAAGAACCATTACATGCTCACATAAAAAAAAAGGTGGTGGCCAGTAAATTAGTAATTCACTGAACGCTAATATACACAAAATTACAATAAATTTTACCCCTCTGTCAACATCTCAAGTAAAGTGTAGCTAAGGAAACACTTGTATGAAATGTGGAGGCAGGGTTGGGGTTAAAGGCAAAACGATATAAACTTATAAAGAGTCGTATCCAAAGGCAAATAACTGACACAGTAAGATATAGAATTACAAGCCTTCATGGCCATCCTATAGAGACTGGAGATGAAAAAGCTCTGGTGTTTGCTTCAGTGCATCCACAAAGAAGTAAGATCTCAAGAACCATTACAATTCTGAATTTACATGTCACATAAGGCACAGGGTGATCAGTAATTCACTGAACACCAATCTACACAAAATTATGATCAATTTTACTACTCCATCGGCATCTTAAAGTAAAGTGTTGCTAAAGAGACAATTGTTAAAGGTCTGAGAGTAAAATATGCATACATATTACAGACAATCTGCTTGTAGTAGAAGATTGCTCCCAAAATACGGATATGGATATGCAAAACTTTTAGAAAGTTTTGGAATCCATATGTTCAGATACAACACATAAAAATAAATATAAAAATACATATATGCAAATATCATGAAACATATAAGATACTATTCCTAATTTTGGCAATATGACCAAAATGATTGAACTTCTATCAATATGAAGACACAGGTAAACAATATATACAAAATGACTGTCTCATCACCAGAGTCTATAAATCATCATCAATGGCAATCACTTTATCTTTTGTCAAATAAATCTATGTCTTCATCTTCATCATCTCTGTATTGAATTTTTACATTATTAATAATTTAATAATCTCTGGGGGGGGCAAGAATATTGGAAGCCAAGGCATAATTAGACCTGATGCAGAAGCTCCATTCAAAGAAATCCCTTCATGAAATTACACTCTAAACCCTTAAAATCACCCTTCAAAAAATCTATACACGAAAGAGATCAAATACAGATCAAAATGTTGCAAACTTGGTGTGAAATTTATAGTTGTGTTTCTTTATTTTGTTAGGTGGAGAATCTGTATCTCAACAGGCATCCATGTAGAAGTCTGTTAACACCCAGAATGAGCCTTGGGTGAAATGTTCAGGAGCAAAGGACCTGTAACCACTTCAACTCTTCTTCCTTTGGGTTGGTTCGTGCCATCACCAGAGAGGTATCCCTATCTCTGCTTACGACCTATGGATTGAATCAATGAAAGCAAGCTTGGGTCACTAAGCAGATAAAGCACACCAAAAGTAAAAAACCAGCAACTTTGGGAAGTATCCAGGAATATAGCGCCTGCCATCGAGGTCATGGAGTTAGACATGGAATAAAACAAGTGTATGTTTGGAGATCAAGAATTCTAACGAGGCATCTGCACTGGATGAATCTCACCAGATCGATATGTCCTAAACCCTATGATCAATACTAGATACACAGCCCTATCCTGGTTGCTCAAAATCTAATTAAAGGGGAAACTTCCTGTATCCTAGAAACCCTCAGGGTCATGAACAACTGCTCAGATTTGCATCAGCTTCATTAAAACCAGCATAGATCCATCTTAAATCCATCTTAACTCTGAAATTGAGATGCAAATCTCTCAGTGCTTAAAAGATCCCAAGTTAAGATGGATCTATGCGGGTGCTCTCTCTCTCTCTCTCTCTCTCTCTCTCTCTATATATATATATATATATATCATGAACTCAAAGTTAATATTGTGGGTTGATTAAAAGACAGCCAGGCATGATGGCAAACAGAATTGCCTCATATTGCTCTTCTAATTGTTGATATGATTCCGTTTTATGATGTTATATATATATAAAGATTTGTAAATGATTATTATTTTGCTGACATTAGATTTATTATTACCATATTTTTAGTTTTCTATAACATATTATATTGAACTGACATATGTTGATGTCAGTGTTACGGACATGGGTCAGATGTTACAATCTCTTCAATACAGGTCTGTAGAATGCACCTAGCTTCTCTCAGTTCAACAAGGGGAAGAATACCCACAAATTTTATAAAACAAAATTTATCAAGCAGAACAAGAACGCTGCAAGCGTCAATCAGCAGAACTCAATACATGAAAGAAGGGAAACATGTGAACCAAATGCATAAGTTTTCATTCATTATCCACGACTTTCTAGACAATTACAAGTAAACTAAGATTCAATCTCAAGGAATCCAACCCCTTTATAATCTCTCTATAATTATTACATAGACACTTCTTCTCAGTGTTACGGACATGGGTCAGATGTTACAATCTCTTCAATACAGGACTGTAGAATGCACCTAGCTTCTCTCAGTTCAACAAGGGGAGGAATACCCACAAATTTTATAAAACAAAATTTATCAAGCAGAACAAGAACGCTGCAAGCATCAATCAGCAGAACTCAATACATGAAAGAAGGGAAACATGTGAACCAAATGCATAACTTTTCATTCATTATCCACGACTTTCTAGACAATTACAAGTAAACTAAGATTCAATCTCAAGGAATCCAACCCCTTTATAATCTCTGCACTGAAAGCAATGCATGGTGAATGGATAACCTAACTCAAGTTAACCCTTAGTTGGAGCCCCCTCTCCTACCATAATAGTACTGAACTCAACTAAACTAGATGATGCCAAATTGAACAAGGCAGATGAAGTCAAACTGAACTAGAATGGATAAGATAACCTAAAGTGAACTGAACATCCCGGAATACCCATCTCACACGTATGCTTTAATTGGCACCATGTGGAGAAAAGATCTAAAGGAAGAGTGTGCCCTCATCTACCCTAAATGGCCTTGAACTCAATTACATCATGCATGAGATAAGGTGAACTGAACTGAACCAAGTGAGGTGCACTTCTTTGGTTCAAAGTAACTCAAACCATATTTAGAAAAAGTTAATTAAAAGATAATACACCATTCCAAAAATACCTCCTCAAGATAAGGCGCTCAAGTGCATGAGATATGATTACATTATCCACTCAAAAATATTCCAAAAAAAATTCAAGGCGAAGAACCTCAGTTAAGTGGATAAGATTTCTCCCAAAATATCTTTGAACTCAAAGTCTCATCTCCATTAACTCACTACCTATATGGCAAAATCCTCACATCTGCTCGATCAACCATACAGCCACATGAACTCAACTCAATGTGCATATCACAATGCTTCTCTGCCACCTTGTCACCTGCTAAAAATAGATTTTCGAACAATCTGAAAAATTAAAATTCACAAGGAAATGTCAACTCCTCAAGGAACCACTTTGCAACCAAGGATGACAAAACTGGCTATGACCACGCTCAGGCTCACATGCACTAGTGCTTTGGTAAAAAAAAATATTTAGTAAAAATAGTAAATTTACCAATTGTCCTCGAAATGTCAAGATATTTCCCGTGGGAACACTTACTATAAATAACATGTCTAAAAATAGCACCACCTTGCATGTCATTGTAAATAGGCTAATCAAACTTGTCTGCCTCTAAGGAACCTAGATATGTACTCCGTCTCGCCATGCAAACCCTATAACCCCAACCGTTAAATATAACAGTTTCACAAAACACCTTGCATGTCACCAGAAATGTTCTCATCAGAATTGGATGGAGACAAAGAGTCCACATTGATTGCTGAATCCAACATGCAAGCTCTAAAATGCCAATTGCTAAAAATAGCAACACATTGGAATTGCATGTCTGTTGCATGCATACTATCAGTAACCATTGCATGCACACATGAACTCGGAATGTATCATGAGCCACCTCTGAATCGTCATATATTGCATGCAAATGAGGACATGCATATAGCTAAAAATAGTAAATCTAAAAATCACCATGCATGAAAGAACACTAGATCCTCAAGTGGAATTGCTAGATAACTAAATGAACTCTCCATAGGATCCCATCTACCGCAAATTGAAGGATGTAGAAGTGAATCTCAAAGTTGCACCAAAATACACAAGGTACAATTTCCAGTGCTAACAAAGTCCAATAGCTAGCATTTTTTAGTAAAATCTTTCAACGTCTCATAAAAGGAATACATGCACCAAAGTTATAACTTACTAGTTCAAAGAAAGTATTTTTGGGCATTATCCCAACAATGTAATTCTGTGTGGTCTGTTTACTTGTAACAGTGCCTTATTTTCTTTGAATCGGTGTTCTATTACTCTACATATGATGCTACTATTTTCCACTTATCTTATACAGGCTCGGGATCTTAATCATAAGAAAAAGATCTCATTCACTAAAATATGAATCCAATTTGTATCTATATTTTGACAGAAACAATTACTTTTACTGCTACTTTTGGTAGTTATACTAATAGTTTTACTAATAGCCTATTGCTGCTACTTTGAATCGGTGTCCTATTATGTTGTAGTAGGCAACTCTCATGTTAGCATTGGATTAGAGCCAATGGTGTTTGGTCAAGCACATCATATTGTAATCTAAAGGTGTGACTGTCAATGGAGATCTAAGTGAATTAGTTTGGCAAAGGATTGAGTCAGTCTAGTTCAGTACTAGAGGTCGAGGGTTCTTTGTTTTTCCCCTTTCTCTTTTGTTTCTTTTTCAACAGTTTGGAAACCATTGGCCAAGGGGTTTAGCTCAATTGGTTGTCACCAATGTTGTTGGGCATTTGGCTAGTTCCATGTCAACAAGTGCTTAATTTGAATCTCCCTGGGTGAGGCGGACAAAAAACAAGTTATAATCTAGAGGTAGTTAAAAACACAAAAAAACAAGTTACAATCTAGAAGTAGTTAAAAACAGAAAAAAACAAGTTATAATCTAGAGGTTTGTTTGAATCATATGTGATGAAAAACTTGAAAGGAGTCATGCCAAATGTATTTGACAAAAGATTTGAGAGTAAGCATGACTAAAGTGGGTTTGTCCTTAAGTCCACAGTTAGGTGTCTCCATGGAAACCACTTCAATAAATCATGTTATTGGGAAGTTTGATGAGGAGGGCTTTCATTTATGGAAGCATAAGATGAAGAGGGTATCTCTAGAGAAGGACATGTGATGTTGTGAATGGATCAAATCTTCGACCTATTGACGACCTTTCTGAAGTCTTGAAGTGGGTACTCAGTTTGAAGTGTGTGCAAATTATTAGTGCAGAGACCCCAAATGAGGCTTGGGATAGACTAGGGGAGAAATATGAACTGAAGAATACAACAACTATAGAGGAAGTTCTTCATGCTAACAATGTCAAAGGGGAAAGTGTCAGTTCCAATTTTATGTCAGTTCCAATTTTAACAAACTTAGATAAAGCTAGTGCATCAGCCCTACTGGCAAGTTTATGGAACTCGTTTAATAGTATGGTCATTAATTTTAGTAGTTAAGGTAGAAAGCTAACACTTGATCAAGTGATAACCATACTACTTGGGGAGGAAACAAGGGAGATGAAAAAGGGGTTGTCGTTAGTAACATAACAGGCTTTGTTTGCAAGAAAGAAGCAAGATAATTTCTAGAAACGTGCCAAATAATCGACCACAAAGATTATTTCTAGAAACAGTTATCAGGTTGGATAGAGAAACAGAGAACGGCAAGCAACTTTGAAATCTGAAAGCCTGTACAAAATACACTAATACGTCTTGTCTTTATTCCACTTAAATCTAGAGTGGATGTTGGCATTCTAGGGATTCCCCCATACTTTAGTTCTAACATTAGAAAAAAGCATTAACTTAAAAATACTAGCAACTAAAAGTACATAGACAAGTAGATGTGAGCTACACATCTTGTCTTTATTTCACTTCAATCTAGAGGGCAGGTTGGCATTCCAGGGATTCCACCATAATTTAGTTTTAGCATTAACCAAAAAATATTAATAGCTAAAAATACAAAGACAAGTAGATGCAAGCAATGGTGTTGAAAATGATTTCAATAGCTATATGCTAAGTTTTAAACTTTTATGTGGAAAGCAAATCAGCAGAAGGTATAGAACTATATAAACGATTATTTATGTGAATCATTGGCAATGAAATAAATAAGAATCTTTCATATGCATCCTGAACCAGAACGTTTAGCATGATGAAATCTCCTCCTAAACTTTGATGTGAACAATAAAGCATAAATTTTCAAAAGACTATACAGCATAACTAGTCCTCGCTGATATAACAGATAAAATCACTTGTTAGGAATCTTGATATTTTACATTGTATCAAATGCAATATATCAATTGATATTTTACATTGTTAGGAATCTTGATATTTTACATTGTATCAAATGCAATATATCAAAGGGTGGAGTAAAACTGAATCCAGAATATCTTCTATGATGCCGTCAATAATCAAGATTCAAGATAAAACAATGATCTCCAAGAACCTCTATAAATAAGACAGTCATCTCTAGGCACGATCCTTTTGAAATATTTGTTGAAAATGCTCTCCACAAATTCATTCAGATGCTAAAATGATAGATAAGATAAAATAATTTTACTAATGTCCAAGAATAAACTACAAAATAGGTCAAATGAACCAAGATAGTACATCCAGTCTCGATACAAAATGGGAATGCCAAAGCATCTCCTAAAACAAGTCCATATAGCTTATGATAAAAGCCAGGTGGACTCCTTTTCCTTTAGACCAGGATCCTTCTGTGTTTGCATAGCTGCAAACAGATGTAATCGATTTTGTACAAAATTAATAGGACTACGTTACCTGATGGCTGTTTTAGGTGACAAATATAGATTGCAAGTGTAGTCTGTTTCAGTAGACCGTAGTGTAATGTATCTTCAGATTATGGGAATTTCAGACATCTTTTTGGGTAAAATGAAGGGTTAAGGTCATTATTAAGATGCAGGTCATTCCTACTACCTAATAGAAGAAGGCTGCAGTTACCTGTGTTAGCCAAAACGAAAAAAGGGAAACAGAGGGAGAAATGGGAACGGAATGGAACTAGAAATAGGGCTGAAGAATTTTGGGGATTGGAGAGGTGAACACCCAATTCTAGCATATAAGAATGATTAGTAATGTAGTGTGATTAGCAATGTGAAGGGAACTTGGGCAATTATCTTAAACCAACATTTTTTAACTTACTTTTCAAGATCTAGCACAAATATGAAAAATGCATGAACAGCTATACTGAATCCGCTAACATCTGATAATATCATGGAAGAAATGAAAGGAAGGTTCATATTTTTCAGAAAAGAAGGCCGAGAAACCTTACAATTTGTTGCAATGAGGTGCATAATACAGCCACCGCAGCACACACAAACCCTTTGAGATTGACCTTCACATCCGTGACAGTGCAGACACCAACACCAATAACCACAACAATCACAGCCACCTTGACCTCTCTGGTATAATTCTTGTTGTGAAGAATCCACTCCATCACACAAACCACAGGAATCATGCTTAACTTTGAAATCTATACCCAAAAAACCCACAAGCCCAAGATAAGAAATAATTTCACAGATCTGATACCGAAACAAACTCATGCAGATCTACGAAAGGGGCGGATTGAAAAAAGTTCTGACCTAATAAAACCCAACCCATTATATTCTCACCTGATAAAATCCAACTGAGTTTAACATGAGACTGAGATTCATCCCCACAATAGATGTATTGGCAACAACAGAGAACCAGAGCAATTCCCACAAGGGCACCTCCTTGGCAACAGAATACCCAGTAGCATTTGACACAAATCCCACCATTGCAGTCAAAGTGAAGTGGAATGCAGTTAATGTTGTAGCTGTATCATTCCCCCACAGAAAACACAAATATCAGAGAACTGAAAAATAAATGCATAAATCCTTACTAGAAATGTAGATCTGTAACCCAACGAATGATTTCACAGATGGGTTTCTTTGCTTACCAAATCTGAAGTCATAGCCATCTCTAGACATAACTTGCTTGTTGGCCATGATAATCCCCACTGAGCTTATCACGTTCATAGACCATGCTCCTATGTCGGATACTGATGATTGCTTCTCTGAAGCCATCTTGAACAAAACCAAGAACAGACCTCTAATTCCAAATGGCTGCCCTTCGAAATCAGTGATGGGTATATGTATGAATGGCTGAATCTCAAAATCTATATAAAATGAAGCATGCTCTGATGCCTAATAGATCGAGGAGATAGACGCGGTCACGAAAAATTCAACAGACGCGGTATGTTTGATCTAAAGAATAGGATTACATACATACATTCATCTGGCAAAATTTGGAACTGAATACAGCGATTCTTCTCCTGTCAATTCTCCATCCATGATTGAAATATAATACCTTGTTTTGACCGCAGTTTTTATCTTACAAAGACCGTTGCAACCTCGTAATTTTCACAACGTTTTGATGGAAACTTGATGTTTCTGCTAGTCATTTTTGTTATATTTTTAATTGTTCCGTGTAGGTTTTTATCCTTTTTTCCAACATGGAGAATTTTGGTTTTTTCATTCTCTTTGGTAAAGGTGGGGCTCGAGGTAAAAGTGGGTCAAGTTTTTTTTGGTACCCGTTGCTAGGTGACAGAGAAGATTTTTATCTATGAAGTAGATAAAAAAATGCTTAATATTTTATGAATTCAAATTTTTCTAATTTTAAGCGATGGAAATTTGGTTATGCAATTTTTGTTAAAATTATAATCATAAATTGCTAAAATTATTATTTTAAATATAAAAATAGACTCAATACCTTATCATTTTACTATACAATATTAATATTCAATTTATTAATCCAAAATCATTTCGACTAAATTTTAAATTAAAAATATTAATTTCTCTTCTCATTTCTCAACCTAATGTTGAAATTTAAAAATATTTAGATTCACACCTTTAAAATATCCATTTTTTAATGATAAATTACAATGTCATTTCTATTAAAATTATGGTTATGATTATCATTTTATTTTAGTTTAAAACTTAAAAATATTCAACATACTTGATTATGATTTCATCATTTTTTAACTTTATGAAAAGTAAACATATTCATGATGAAAATTATGATTTTTGCTTTGAATTTTATTAAGTGGTTAATTTTATTATAAATATGTTGCTTTTTACTTGTTTCTCTTCATAAATGTACACTTTTATCAAATACTAAATTATTCACTAGAATGGAGTGGTAGGAAAGGAGGGGAGGGTTGATGAGGAGCCAAAGGACCTATTTACATAGGTTTAGGTGGGCATGGTGTTCAAGTGACAGGTATCTGCATGATAAGGGAAGGGTAATTAGTCTTTAATGTAAAAATTATGGAGCACAGAGGTATGGAGGGGAAAGAGTGGAAGAGAAGATAAGGGAGAAGAATGATGGTGGAGAAGAATATGAACCAACAGATAATCATGCAGGAGGAGTTATGAAGTTCATGCTAATTGCCTACTGAGAAGAGAATATTAGTTGGCGAGGATAATTCACTCTGTCTCACTTGATCTACCTCAATCTAGATCAAAATGGTAGAAGGGAGTCTGTAAGTTGTTGGTAGATTTCCACTATTAATACGTTGCTTGGATCATCTTGGCTGATAAGATTGATCTGCAAGTTAGATTTGTTGGTTTGGTCATTTATCAACATAATAGGAGGAGTATGAAAAATGACATGGAGGGAGAAGAGGGAGGGGGAGGAATGTCCAAACAAGGCATGAGTAGCATATCTCAAGTTCTTTGACCCTGATAGATGCCTACAACGAGATCATGCTTAAGTTGTACAAAATTCATGTTGAGTTGCAAACTATGGAGGAAAAATTTGACATCTAGGGGAAAGATGCATGTGGGATTGTCTTTGGAGTGAAAAGTTATGAACTAGGCCAAAACTCTCAAGCGAATGTGGCGACTTCCTTCGAGCTCAAGAACTAGGTTCCATGTTCATCCCTCCTTATGAGGCTCGAAAATCTTATTTTTTTTGCATGAACCTTCTTTGGGTTCCATGTTCATCCCTCCTTATGAGGCTCGGAAATCTTAAGTTTTTTGGGATGAATCTTCTTTGGTTTTTTTTATATCAATTATATCAAAGCTCATGCAACTATGATAGGTTGGAGTAAATATGATAAAAATAGTTGGATAGCACATATCGATGGAATTATCTCAAACAATTTAGATTAAATTTCCCATGACAAATTAGTAAACGAAATCTCTATTTTATATTGTTTCTATTATTTTTAGTATATAAATTTTATTTAACTTATATAGGAGCATCCACAACTAATATATGTGACTCTAAAAAAAAAAAACTTGGTCACAACATATACCCTCCCATAAAAGGTATAGTAAAAAATGTAGAATATTCAGACTACTCCTTTTTATATATCTAATCTCTATTTTATATTATTTATATTATTTATATTATTTTTAATATATAAAATTCTATTTGCCCGTGGCAGCTCAAGTGGTAAAGGTGAGAAGTTGTAATCAATTGCAAAATGGAAGGTTAAGTGTTCTAATCCCCCCAAAAATCGTGAGATAGCTATGCAACCATATTTCTTAGATTGGTCCTATTTTTTTCTATGGAAAAAAGACATATTTTAATTTTTAATAGGGAAAAACAAATACATACTTCAAATGCACTATTTACTTTTTTAAGTTGGTCATCAATTTGCAATGTTTGAATTAGATTTTTTTTAAGTTGTGAAAGTTTTATTTATAACTTCTTTAATGATAAATATAAACATTATTTTCATTTATTAAATATTTTTTATTAATTATATTTGTTTTTAAATAAATTTTATATAAGTTAAATTAATTATTAAAAAATATAAAGTACGATACATTAAAGTTTGGTGGTAATAACCATTATTGATATCTTCACTCATAATGAATGATTTAATTATGTAATTCAAAAATTAAATATCTAATTATTAACCGAATATCAATAAGTTAATTAAAATATTGATAACTAAGTTAATTGAAATATCAATAAGTTAATTAAAATATTAATAACTAAGTTAATTGAGTTATTGATAATTTGATGAGAGTTTAGTATAAGTAATATAAATTTAATTTAAAATACATTTTTGTATAAATTTTATTTAAAAATCCAAAAAATACATAAATAATAATTAATACATAATTATGTACCCATCTTAGACTATGGCTTGGAATTCCATGTTACTCATTAGAGTCCAAGTTAGCTTTGAAGTCCATGTTATTTCATTATAGTCAAATAAGTTACAAGTTAGTGAGATGGCTTGGAATTCCATGTTACTCATTAGAGTCAAAGTTAGCTTTGAAGTCCATGTTATTTTATTATAGTCAAATAAGTTACAAGTTAGTTGAGTTGTCTAGTTTATCACAACTAATTTCAAATATATTTGACAATCCCAACATATGTGAATAGTTTTAATTCTACTTTTAACTCAATTTTATATATATTTTTATTAAATAAATAATAATAAATTTAAATACTATGTATAATAATTTAAACATGTGATAATTATGATATTTTATAATTATATTTTTTTAGTTTTGTTTCAAGATATTTATAAACAATGTTAGTACTATAAATATTAGTTGTTAAGATTGCACAATTCAGGTATAATATGAGTCATTGAGGGTGTGGAATCCTTTATACATTCAAGAATACAATTTTAGCAATGAAAATTTGCAATTTGATAAAAGATTCTATAATCAGATTTGGGTGATGGTGACAAAAAAATCTAAATCCTATAACATTTCAAGTATTCCCTTGTTTTTAGTATATTGTTTTTTCTTCTTTGCTTATTTTCTATTTTCTATTTATATTGTTATTTATTGTGATATTATATTTTATAACTGTCTTTTATTTTTGATTATTATTATTATTATTATTAATTAAGTGATATTATAAACTATCTTATTTCAAAAACATTTTTAACATTAAGTTTTTGTTTTACATAAATATTTCTTGTCTTTTTAACATAATTATTAAACTATTTTATTGAGTAACATCAACATCGTAAATAACATTTTTCTACTTCAATAACATTTTCAACTTTGTTTTATATTAATATTCTTCTTATTTTCAATACAATATTGTGTTGATATCTAAGTGATGTGATAAACTATCTCACTAAAGTAACATTTCTCTATATTAAGATTCTCTTTCATATAAATATTCTTCTTCTTTTCAATGCAAGAGTCTTAAGAAAATAACATATCCCTATATTAAGGTCTCTTTCTATAATGGTTCCTTTCTGTAATAATATTCATCTTTTTCAAGAAAATCAACACAATTATTATCTT
This sequence comes from Larix kaempferi, assembly GCA_027924585.1. Taxonomy (NCBI): domain Eukaryota; kingdom Viridiplantae; phylum Streptophyta; class Pinopsida; order Pinales; family Pinaceae; genus Larix; species Larix kaempferi. Next base: position 13,862,846 of record BSBM01000904.1, read on the forward strand.
TATTATCATCAATAACTTAAGTGGGTTTTAGATGGACCGACTGATGGGGGATGAGATCATTGGCTAGATGGAAGCCTGAAGAAACACTGCAAGAATGACAGGAGGAAGGTGTACGTTATTCAAAGACTGGGATTACACAGCGAATTTGGGTGTCATCGAGGAGGATTTTCAGATGTCCACCATTGTTGAATTAGCTGAAGACAACTGATCTGGGCACGCGGATGGAATGAAATTGAGTTCCTCATCTGTTCGACTGGACTGCTTAACTACTGGAAGGCAGAGGAAGTATACGCGGGAATGAAAGAGATGAGGGTCTTTATTCTTAGGATCGGACTCCCATGTGATCGCTGGTGATGCAGGAGAGCTGAGAAGGTGTGGGGAAATTCTTGGTGGCATTGGATCTTCAAGATCGCTTCCTGCACTTGTTTTCTTTTTGTGTGATTTACTTAACTTCTGGTGCTTCGATGGCCTCCCAGGGGAGAGGAGACTCTCCTGTCTTTGAATCCATGCCTCGATATGGGAAGTCTGCAAACGCTGGAGCTCCGAAAAACCATGCTAAAACGGTCAAGGAAAGAAAGAGACCAGATCAGCTAATATTGGGGGTAGATGTGACTTTGGCAGAGGCAGAGGATCTCTCGATTACTGCTGTGGTTGGTCATGTGAGGGGACGCAGATTTGGCCGTGGATTCCTTCAACGCTGGGTATCTGAACAGTGGATGAACGTCGTGTCATCAGCCCCGGAGATCCGTGTATTGACGAAAGGCTGGTTTGCATTTATCTTCAGGAATCCAGGGGAGGTCCAGTCTGTATTGAGCAGCAATTGGTCGATTCTGGGAATCCCTCTTGTTATGAAACGTTGGTCACCATTCTTCGACTCTAAGACGGAGAGAGTTGCGAATGAACCTCTGTGGGTGAAGCTCCCAGGCCTGCCCATGCATATGTGGAATGAAACACGGTTTGCCGAGATTGGGAATTATCTTGGGGAATATGTATGTTCGGATTCTTCCCATATATCAACTGGCATCTACACGGTAGCTAAAATATTGGTGATAATCGATATTCGATTGGGTCTTTCGGCTGAGATTAAGGTTCACTCCAAGGATGGGGATTTTACACAATCACTGGATTATATGGGTGTGCCGTTTCGGTGTCATCGCTGTCACTCTCAGAGTCATCTGGTAGCCGGATGTCCTTTACCGTTTCGGAAAGGTAAGCCTCTGTCCGGTTTTGCAGCTGTTACAGTGGATGTTCCAGTGTCGAAGGTGGACTATCCGGCGGCGGTGGTTGATGGGAGTGGGTCTGCTGTGGAGGGGGAAGTGAATTATGTCGCTGAGGTGCCACCCGATCATGGTGGCAGACTTGAATCAGAGGTATTGTCGCCACCTTTGGTTATTGGGTTGGAGCACATTGAGCGGGCGCACACTGGTACTGAGGGGGCTTCTACTTCAATACCTCCGTCTTCTATGTCACTGGAGCTGCCAATTTCTCATCGGGATTCATCAGCGAATCACTCAGGTTTGTCTCCTTTAAATATCCCTACTGTTTCAATTTTGGACGATTCTATGATATTGGGGGGGGGCTGCCATGGGTCTCCACATCGACCGGATGCTCCTTTTCACCGGCCTGAGGTGGATTATATGGTCACTCCGTCTATGATTTCAACCAATCACTCTTCCAGCTCTGAGGGCAGCATCCGTTATGCCCTTCGTAATAGGGAGATTACTGATTATGGAAAGGGGGGCAAGGGACTACCTGAATTGGCCTTCAGTGTTGGGGGGAAAGGGCGTGGTAGAAAATCCCATTTGTCCAAAGCAAAGGATCGGGCTAAAGTGGATGTAGCGATGGGTACTCAATCTTCTATCGAGTGGGCACTTAGAGCAGTGGAAGCCCATGATGGGGATTCAATATGAAAATTATGTCCTTCAACTGTCGTGGGTTGGCGAGTCCCATTAAAAAATCGTCGCTCAGGCGGCTGGTTGATTTAAACCAACCGGATGTATTATTGCTGCAGGAAACTTTGGGTGGCAGTGAGGAAGTTGTACGTACGTTAGAATCTTTGCTGACTGGTTGGCAGTTTGTAGGAGTGGATGCTCGGGGTCGCTCGGGAGGTCTGGCCTTGGGGTGGAAGGTCAAGAGCTGCAGATGTGATTGTTCGTGGGGCTTAGTCTCTGGACTCGGGCTGGAGGTTTGGGATGCAGAAATTGGTCGGACGATCACGGTTCTCAATATTTACGGGCCCTACTTAAATAGGGTGGGATATTGGGACTCCTTGTTAGAGTTGGATAGTTTTGATGGCAGGGATGTGATTCTGGGTGGGGACCTCAATCTTACCCTGGGGTCTTCTGAAATTTGGGGGCCGCGGGCTGCTCCGGACACTTTAGCAAACTATTTCATTAATGCCTTTGTCAGAAAGGATCTACTCGACATTATACCATCCAAGCTAGCTCCTACCTGGAGGAATATGAGAGCTGGTGATCATAGAGTGGCTAAACGCCTGGATAGGTTTCTAGTGGCCGAAGGATTGGCACTTGGTGTTGACGTTATCAGACAGTGGGTAGGCTCAGGTGGGACTTCTGACCATTGCCCCATCTTCCTGGAGATACGCGGCAGCAGGAAAAAACCTCCCAGCCCATTCAAATTCAATGCTAGCTGGCTGAAGGAGGAGACTTTCAGAAATCTGGTTCAAGAGCATTGGGTTCATCGTCCACATGACTCGCAGACGCAGGCTGGTGCTCATTTTTATCACAATCTTAAGAGAATTAAAGAAGCCACGCGTACATGGGCACATGACAAAAGGGTGATGGATGATCTGAATTTACATGAGGCTGAATTAAACATAGCTAGGATACATACCAGTCTGGGCATGGGATTCCTGGATGAGCTGCAGAAAGTGGAGTTGTTGGATTGGGAGAGGCGCAGGAATTTGATTCTGTGTGAGAAAGAAGAGCTGTGGAGAATGAAAAGCAGGGCGGTTTGGCTTCAGTGCGGGGATGAGAACACTAAATTTTTTCAAGCTTATGCTAAGGGGAGAAAATTCACCAACTCGATCTGGGAACTTTCTGATGCTAATGGGGATCAGGTCTCCAGCTTTGATGGATTAGCAGATTTGGGAGTTCGACATTTTGAAGATTTATTCACGGCTCCTCCTGGTGCATCTATCGCTGAGGTAATTAGAGTGACACAGCTTTTCCCCAGCTTTGTGGGGGAGGAAGATAACAGACTGCTGATGGAGGAGGTAACGCAGACTGAGCTCTCCTTAGTTATGAATTCATTTAATAAAGATAGCAGCCCGGGGCCTGATGGCTGGCCGATAGAATTCTTCATAGGATTCTATGAATTCTTCGGGGAGGAGATTTTGAATGTGGTGGAAGAATCACGCAAGGCTGGGTTTATCCATGGTCCTTTCAACTCCACATTTTTAACCCTTATCCCGAAGACGGACAAGCCTGTCAGCTTTGATGATTTCAGGCCCATATCGCTCTGCAATTGCATCTACAAGATCATTTCGAAGGTGATGGCGCGCAGACTCAAGAAAATTTTGTCCAGGCATATTTCCTGTGAGCAATTTGGCTTCTTGGAAGGTCGCCAAATTCATGAGGCTATTGGAGTTGCACAGGAAGGTTTACACACTCTCAAGGTGCAGAAGCAGAAGGGGGCGGTGATTAAGATAGATCTATCCAAAGCATTTGACAGGGTGAGCTGGCTTTATATCCGGATGATTCTTACCCATCTGGGGTTCTGCTATGAATTTACCAGATGGATAATGGCATGCCTCACAACGGTGAACTTTGCAGTGTTGATTAACGGTTCTGCTAGCCCTTTCTTCAAGGCTGGGAGGGGGCTCCGACAGGGATGCCCCCTGTCTCCGCTGTTGTTTCTACTGGTTGCCGAAGGTCTTAGCCGATTTATTCGGACTGCAAAAGCTGATGGTTCCTTCAGAGGCATTTCTATATCACAGGTAATGTTCATTACACACCTCCTTTTTGTTGATGACATTCTGCTATTCTGTGATGGCTCGCGACAGGATATAGACAAGGTGGTTGAAGGCCTTCGATTAGTGCAAGTTGCAGCGGGTATGATAGTGAATACTGACAAATCTACTATCACTTGTTCGCAATCAACCGAGCAGGAGATCCTTAGCATGGTAAACAAACTACCATACAGGATTTTGGAAATCGATGATGGTTTAAAGTACCTCGGATTTCATTTAAAACCGAACGCATACTTGAAGGCTGATTGGTGCTGGTTAATTGCTAAGTTAGAACAGCGACTTCATGGTTGGAGCCATAAATGGCTATCTCGGGCCGGAAGGCTGGTTTTGATAAAATCTGTTTTGGAAGCAGTTCCGGTGTATTGGATGTCTCTTGCTTGGATACCAATTGGAGTGCTGGAGCAGATTAGGCGACTGTGTTTTGCCTTTCTGTGGAAGGGTACCAGTGATCAACGTGCATTGGTGTGGGTCCGATGGGAGAAGATCGCCGTTCCTAAAGCATTGGGTGGGTGGGGATTAAAGAATATCTTTATGTTTGCCAAAGCCTTGGGGGCCAAAGTGTCGTGGAGATTAATTCATACACAAAGTCTCTGGACTAGTGTGGTCTATCATAAATATATTGCCCCTTCAACTCTCCTCGAATGGATCAGGCTACGTAATAAGACGCGGGCAAACTGTTCGGTGGTCTGGAAAGCGGTGGTGCAGAATTTCACTTTAGTCGGATCTGGTTTAGTGTGGCGGGTTGGCGATGGGTGCCTCATTAGAATTGGGATGGACCCTTGGGTTGGCTGCAGGGGTGGACATGTCCTTTCTGAGGATTTGAGAACCTATTTGGCTACTAGAGGATGCCTTTATCTGGCTGATTTAGCGGATCCGGGAGCAAATACACTTTGGCATCAGGGGTGGAAGTCTGCACGACATCTTGGGATATCGGCTGAACTACAGGGGGCCTGGGAGGATTATTTAAGGTTGTTATATCTCACTCACATTCGTTTGTCCGATAGGCCTGATGTTCTTATCTGGGATCACCATCCCTCCGGTGTATATACTCCTAAACTGGGGTATATCCAACTCAATTTGGAATTACATAACCGGGAATTGGCGTGGTGGTGGAAATACTTGTGGAAGCTAAGATGTCCGGGCAAAGCCAAACTACTATTCTGGGCAATCCTGGAAAATAAGGCACCCACTTGGGACACTCTGCAAAAACGTTTTCTACAGGGTCCGGGGATATGCCCCCTTTGTAGGGATGCCGAAGAGAACATGGCCCATCTTTTTATTCATTGTAGTTTCTCACAGGCTGTTTGGCTGGATATCTGCAACCTTTTGGATATTAAGGTGAGATGGAGGGGTTCGAGTGTGCTGGAAGCATTCGAATTATGGTGGTCTGTTCAACATAACTCCACCTCCCGGGCTCTCCCGTGTATATTCTCTTGGGGCATATGGATTGCCCGCAATATGGTGATATTCCAGGACCGAAGGGTTCCACTGGCATCTGTCGTGGCACAAATGGTGGCGGTTTTTCTACATTATGTGGCCCCGGTACAAGTGAGCAGAGTCAGATCTGTGCAGGTAGAATTGATAGATCACTCCATGCCGTGGGCTTTTTTCGATGGCGCCTCCATAAATCAACAATCGGTATGTGGAGGGGGGGGAGTCCTTTACAAATCAGAGGATCATTTTTTCCATCTGGCGGCTGGTTTGGGTAGAGGATCAAATAACTATGCAGAACTCATGTCTCTAAAATTACTGATGTTATTTGCTCTCGAACAAGGATGTTTATCTCTGCAGGTCTTTGGTGACTCCCTGTTAGTCATCAATTGGGCTAAGGAGATCTCTATGTGTAATGTGATGGTTCTTATTCCTATCCTGGAGGAGGTGAACCGGATAAAATTGTCCTTTAATCACATCACTTTTACACATGTCTACAGGGAGCGGAATGGGATAGCAGACCAGCTATCCAAGGAGGCAACGCAGCAGGATTTTGCTCACGGTACATGGAGGATAACCATACATTCGCCGGAAGGATCCTTCAGATATTACCACCGACCATTCTATGAGGTCTATGAGGAGGCACTGCATTGATATAATGATGACTGGGGAGATTTGGGAAGGCTAATCGCTGACTGAACCTGCTGACTATATAATTGATATTATGAGGCATCACACAGGCATATTAAGGGCAGACTGAACTTGCTGAAACTATCATACGCCCTCTGTTGTATTCTCTGTATAGAGTGTAGTATTGACGGAATGTATGGACAGTAATTAAAGCTGTGACGATTAAGAACTGAATGAACTAGAGAAATTCTCTGTATTGACGGGCTGTAATAAAATGCAGAGTCACGGCCTGCTATTAGAGCAACTGTAGCGAGCTGCAGGCTGGAAATATATAGAATATGTAAGGGACTTCTTGTGGGCTGTATGGACAGAGACATAAAATGGATCAGAGATGGTCACGAACAATTTGAGACAGCAGTAGGATGCAGTCGGTTACGATTGGATCTGTTGACAATAATTAGGACTGTAATATGTGACAATGTAGGGATCTTAGTGATCCTATTACATGTGCAGAATGTAATTTTGTTCCTCTTTTTGAAATAAAATTATGAATTTTTCTAAGGAAAAAAAAAAAAACTTAAGTGGGTTTTCATCTAAATTATATTAAGTGGGATGTTGTTTATATCAACATTGATTTTTATATAATTAAATGGTATGAAGTCAATTTCATTGGATTCTCCTATTAATTAGAGTCTAATTGTTAACAATTCATTTCATTGGAGGGGTGGCAGGTGTGGGGTCATCCACTATCTTGGAGGAAATATAGAATTGGGTTATGCATGGGTCTTGGAATAACTATTAATAATTAAGTTGAGGCTTATAATTTTCTCAAGGGCTCTTAAGTCTTGATCCTAACCATGTAAATTCTCTCGTTGTAGTAGGTGATTCTACTACAATTATCAAGCTTAGGAACAAGTAACACCTATCACCAAAAGGTTTCCTAGCCTGTTCAATATCAAGAATCAAAGTGGAATCATCTCAATCCAAGGAGATCTCATTTTTCATGTCCTAGGAGAGATCAATTTCTAGGCGGGCATTCAAGCCAATCATGCATCGAGATTGAATAGAGGGGTTTTGTAAAATGGGGGGGATGTTTAATATCACCCTATCCCTCAAATTATATTATGCAACTTTGGATCATATAGTTTAATCAATTTAATTCCAAGAGCATGCAAATCACCACATAGAAGGGCATTCATAACAACTAAATGTGATCATTTAAAGGTGGTCAAGTTGAGTGCATCCATTGTATGGCACCACACATGCTAATCGTTCTCCCCAGTTGTCGTTTTATTTTGAGAGGGATTAATTTACAGGCTTGCAAGTGAGATTATGGAGTATGGAACAAGCTCTTGAGGTTTGGTTCATCTTGGTGGGATTTCCCCAACACCAATGGAAACTTGGGTAAGACTCTTTGTCACTGCAATGTAGTCTTCATATGGTAAAGGTTTAGATATTGGAGGCCAAAATTGTGAAGATCTGACCTCTTTGTGATGTTGTTATGGGGGTAAATTTGTTTTCCAATCTATGGTATTATGAAAATACCCTTTCATTTGTCTCTCATGTTCTTGTGATTTATGGTAGTTTGGAGAATTCTTGGTATTATGCTCTATCCTTCTATGAGTTCAGTTAGTTAACAAAGACTTATCATCAATAACATAAGTCTACTTATATGAACTGTGTGGTGGGTTTACCATGGTCTACCAAGATATGTAAATAGATCAACTCCACTCCAACCCAATTTTATATCATTTTTATTAAATAGATCAGTAATAAATTAAATAATGTGTAAACAATTGTTTTCAGTAGTTTAAACATGTTACAATTTAGACATTTTATGATCACATTTTTTTATTAGTTTTGTCCAAAAGCTAACTAAAAACTTTAGAAGAGTTGCTAGAATTGCACATATCATTTGTTGGGATTGCACAATTTGGGTGCAATAGGGGTATTTGAAGGTGTAGAATCCATTTATGCATTCAAAAATTCAATTTTCAACTATGAAAAATTGTAATTTGATCAAAGATTGTATAATTCGATTTGGATGATGATGATGAAAAAATGTTCAAATCATATAGCATTTAAACTTCTCCCTTGTTTTTAATATATCATTTTTTCTTCATAACTTATTATCAATGATATAGTTGATATTTTCTATTTTCTATTCACGTTGTTTTTATTTTAATACTATATTTTATAACTTATATTTATTTTCTAATAATTATTTAAGTGATATTATAAAGTAGCTTACTTTATAACATTTTCAACATTAATGTTTCGCATGAGCATTCCTTCTCTTTTTAATACAATTATTATTTTGATGTGATAAACTATCTTACTTATTGACATTTCTCTAATTCAATAACATTTTCAACATCAAAAATTTGTTTTATATTAATATTCTTCTTATTTTCAATACAATTATTATGTTGCTATCTAAGTGATGTGATAAACTATCCCATTTAGATAACATTTCTTTATATTAAGTTTCTCTTTCATATAAATATTTTTCTTCTTTTCAATGCAATTATTTTTCGTATTATAAAGTCTTACGAAAATGACATATTTCATTTTTTAACCTAAAAAAAAATATTTTTATTTCTAGTTAGAAACCAAAATACAATCTTTATGTCCTTGTTGCATAAGGTTACATATGACATTATTTACTAGTAGCATGTCCATTTTTATAGAATACTTAGCATGCCACCATTTTGTTAACCATTGTTTGTCTCACATCTTTGACTGACATATTACAAGGCTTTCCCAACCCATGGACGCATTATACTAAATAGAGAATACAATCTCATACTTTAGACTATTAAAAATAAAAAATATATAGGATAGGACCTTGAGTTAAAAATTGTTTCCTATCGATATTCATCTTCAATAACCTAAATTGAGCACCAACAAGACCTTCCTTAGATAACTTGTCAACATGTTCATTTATACCCAGGAAAATATGAGTGAAGGAGATTGACTTAAACCGCCCTGCCAGTTCTTTCTGATGCAAGATAAAATTATAAAGACCATGGTTATCTGCTTGCACAACATCATTCATCCAATTGAACGTGAAAGTTGAATATTCAAAAATCTATAAACGACCAAGTCTGTTATTGTGAGTTGACTTCAATAGGGCTAATAAAGACTTAAGTTCCCCATAGTTGTTGGAGCCTGGACCTATATTGGCCTTGCTCGAGAAGTAGTGAGTTTCAGAGAGATGAAGTACATATTTGATACCACAAACAACTGCCAACCTTTGAGTAGCCTCATCAAAGAATCCCCAAGGGCTTGTTTTACCCACTTCCAATGCTGCCACTTGTGTAATCCTCCTTATTTTCACATTGGGTTGAAATTTTATAAAAGTGCTAAAGATTGGGCAGAAACCTAGAAGGTTGAGGCTTCTACATCTTCAAATATTCTTGCATTTATGACTAACCAAATGCGCCAGTGAATAAGGAAGGGCATAGGTTAGTTTTTATTCAAATCCCTCCTATCATACCACTCTAGGAGATTAGTCTTTATAGAATCCTTATTCCATAGACCTTGAAATCCTAGGGAGTCTCCCACTTCTTTCCAGGCCTGGGAAAAGAAAGGGAAATGTAAAAATAAATGTGAGTTGGTTTCCTCATTGGATTTACACGAGTAGCAACATCTTGGCTCAATCTTGCTTCTCTGTTGTAGATGATCCCAGGTTAATACCATGTTATTCAAGAGTAGGCACATCAGAAGTATGCATGTAGGAGGATCTCTAACCTTCCAAAGTTTTCTCCACCACCCAATCATTTGCACCCTCAAGAGGAACCTATAATGACAAATAGCCATATTTGATTGAATATTCACCTACTAGTTTGTCCCAAATGCAACTAAGTTTATTGGGACTCATTTTTAACCTAATGTGCGATTTCCTAAACTCTACCACACATCCCTCCCAAATCTATGCATGATATTCTCCCAGATTTAAGTTATGGGCACATTTCCATCCTTGAGTCTAGATGTTTATATCTCCCAGATTCCCTATCTTATCCAAGGTGCAGATCCCTAGTTCCTATAAATGGGTGATGATATCTTCCAACAGAAATAACCCCTATCCACATCCAAGAATGGCATCAAATCCAATCCTCACCAATTTTCCATTGCCAACTCTCCAATCCAAATAGTTCACAATCATTGGAAAATCCAAGGAGAGGGATTTCCACTAGTTGGATACATTTTGAATATTTTTCTTTCGAGATATGACCTAATCCAGTAATGTGTTGGGATCAATGTACTTTTGAGTAAGAATCTTGCCCCAAAGACTATCCTTAGTCATCATCTACCATAATGATTTAGCTTCTAATGATCAACCAAAAGAGTGAATTTCCTTTAATCCATTCCTCCCAACTTCTTAGGGGTAGCAATAAGATTCTGCCTTGTGAGATGCAGTCCTTTGAATTCTTTGCATCCTTTCCAAAGATGGTTTACACACCACTTTCTATTTTTATCCAAGATTCCTTTCGAACTAAGGTATGCCAGAAGACTAAAATAGCTTCAAGAATGGACTTAACCAAGACCAGACAACCTCCTCTTGAAATCCATCTTTGCACCAAAAAGGAACACATTGCTCAAACTTGGAATGAAGCCATCTCTAGACCTCCTTACCATAGTTGTTAGGTTTTAACATATACCCAAGGTATTTAATACCACTAAAAAAATACAAATGTTGGAAAGGGAAAATTCTTCCAATCCTTTCAATTAAAGTGAGATCCAACCCATAAGAGTATAGAGCGGACTTAGCCAAGTTGATATCTATCCTAGTATCAGTAGAATATAAATGATATTCTTTAAAGCTTGAATTTCCGTGATAGGCCCCATTCCAAATAACAAGATATCATCTACAAATAATAGATGGGTTAGTGAGACTCCTCTCCCAACCCGAATCCTTTTTAATATTATGTGTCTTCTAGCATTATGAATCGCCCTACCAATCCCTTCAACCACTAACAATAACAAATAAGGGAATACAGGACATCCTTGTTGAAGCCTACTTGAGATCATGAAAAAGGGAGAAGCAACACCATTAATTAATACAAAAAAAGAAACAAAAGTCACACAACTCAAAATCCATCTAACCAAGGGAAGAGAGAACCCCAAGTGAAGCAGGAGGAGTCTTAAGTAAATCCAAGAGACCTTATCATAAGCTTTAGAGATATGAAGTTTGATAACAATAGTTGGAGCTTTCTATTGCTTGATAAGATGTAGACACTCTTGGGCTAAACCAATAGCTTTGTAGATCAACTACCTTTAAGAAATCCAAATTGTTATAGGGAAATATAATTATATAGTAATGGTTTGATCCTCATGGCAATAACTTTTTACAAAGTGAGATTGGCACATAGTTACAAAGAGAGATTGGCCTAAAGCCTTCAAAAATCTCTAGACTTTTTTGCTTTGGAATTAATGCAATAAATGTTGAATTAAAATTTCGAGGAACTTACCCTTCCCGTGTTACCTCCTCCACAACCCTTAACATATCATCTCCAATAAGATCAAATAAATCCAAATAAAATTCAACATGTCATCCATCATACCTCGAGCTCTTGTCCTTCTGGAAAGAGTGCAAAACCTTCAACAATTCTTCCCTTGAAACTTCTTGAAACAAAGCTTCATTGTTCTCTACTTCCACCATCCTAGGGAAGTATGAGATCACCTTCATTATCTTCCACAGGTTTTCTCTATCAAGATCCTGAAATATGTGTTTAAAGTGATTAACCCCGAGATCTACCAACCCCTAAAAGGCTCTAACCTTATTACCACCAACATCTTTAAGTTCCCAAATAGTATTTTGACTTTTCTTGTAGTTGGAAAACTTAGAAAACATTGTATTTTGATCACCAAACTGTAACCATGTTGCATTAATTATGATCCACCAATATTTTTCTTGATCTAAAAATTGGTTGTTCTTCTAAGACTCTAGTCGTTTCATTTGAGACAAAGATTCTTTAATGAATAGACCACAAATATTATCTTTACCCAATTGTACTAGCTTATGTTCAACATCCCTTAACTTTTGGTCCCATGATTTGTGTTGCTCACTAGCCTAAGGGATCACCTTCCCTTTGACTAGGTGTAAGGAGGATGCAAATTGAGCATAAGTTGACTCCCTAGAATGCACATCAAAGTTCCTCCTAGCAGTCTTAACCATATTCTAAATCGACTCCTCCTCTAACCAACGACGATTATATTTAAAAGGTGCTTTAGGCATTCCATTCTCTTGGCTCATCTGTAGGTGTATGGGACAGTGGTCATAGCACCTCATCGAATCCACCTAATTATTGTAAAGTGAAGTCATATCCAAAAGAAAGTGATGAATCAAGAAACAATTAAGTTGTTTCAAGACTCCAGTATTCCCACATCTATTATTTTTTCAAGTAAGGTTCATCTCAATCGGCTCCACATACACCCATTACATAATTTAAAATTCGTTCACAAAAAAGTGGGATGGTCTATCATGTTGGGTTGAAGAACCCCATATTTCCCCTTTGTTTAGGGTAAAATTTAGATCATCCCCTATGACTAGATTATAAGACTTAATCAACTATGAAGAGAAAATCTTTGACCAGTAATCCTCCTTCTCTTCATAGGGACCATATATATTGAGCAAAGTTAGCTCCATTGTTACACCTAAAATCTTACCATCAAGAGACTTAGTGTATACATCCCTAAAGTTTCATTGGCTAAGTCATTAACTTAGAAGAGATGCCAGTGCATTCATGCTAGGTTTTGAGAGGTCGTCACAGGCTGCACTCATGCAACCTGCGACATCGCATCTTGCTCTCTTGCAAGGTGCGATGATGTTAGTTAATAGGCAAAAATAGCTTCTTCGAGCCCATTCTCGAAGCCTGTTGACTTGGATCCTTATCCTTGACCTCTTGGGAGAGCTGGTACTCGGTTCCTAACCTCTTGGGAGGATCCACTATCTCTCTCCTACCATATCTCAACCTATCCTATCCATACCCTATCCACTTAGTCCTATATAAGTGAAGCTATACCCCTCTCCAAAGGGAGGAAGTCTATAGTGTCTACATGCTGGTGAAATCATCATTGAGAGATCTCTACTCATCCATTGAGAGACTCACACTTCCTTGGAAGGATATGGCATTTGGCTTGGATGGAGAAGGGTTGCTTCGTTAAGCTTTGGTTGTAGTCATTCTTCTATGTACTTTCCCTATATTTACAATAATATAAATGCTTTCCACCAATATTGTTGTATTGATAGTATTGTGTAGTTTACCTGCTTAACTGTTTACTTAGATCTATTATTGTATAGATGCTCTTTACTTGTTTGCATTGTTATGTGTATCTTGACAGGTCTTGCAGCTGAGATCTGACGACTGCAAGGCGTGGAGCAACATCCAGGAGAAAGGACTACAAGTTCAAGGTAAGACATCTAGTGACTCGACCCTTAATTAGATCTAGGAAAGTGGTTTATAGCCTGTACTATTTGTTCTAGACTCACATTGAGCTAGGGAGATCCAGCTCGCGTCCACTCGAGTGGATTGTCCGTCAAACATCCATCCCCAGACTATTGTAATAGAATTCAACATAAAGACTCAAATACACATCAAAGGAATTAATCAAGGATAATTTAGAACACCATCCCATAATTAACCCTCTTGAAAATCCTTCAACAACTAGAGCCCAAAACTCCCACCCTACAAAACGTTTCTTCAAATCCTTAATCAAATCTTCCCCAATTTCCATTGTTTCTTGAATAAACATAACCTTCGGAGAATGCAAGGCCATAAACCTCTTAAAGGCTAATTTCTTGGCCTACCCCCCCAAGCCTCTAATATTGATAGAAAGCATTTTCATGAGGAAACCCTAGATGGGGTGTTCCTTACTCTAAGTACCCCAATCAATAATCGATGTTTCCCTTGGTTAACTTCCCGAATGGCCTCAACTTGTGCACGCTTTATGGTTAAAATCTACATGGTTCGTGAGCCCCTAGTGCCTTTGGAACTGTCAAACCCTAATCCCCCGAGGGATGAATCTCATTAGATTCCAGGCAAGGTATGAGATGATAATGCATGCCCCCTTTCCTCTTAGGGGAAGACAATGTAGATAAGGATTTAGAAATAGACATAATTCCCCCTACCACAAAATTTAAGGCCCGTGAGAAGTTAACCACTAGTGGCTTAATAGCGAGTGGATATGAATTCGTCATAGGAAAATGAGGAATATAACCCCGAAGGCCATCAACATATTTAACATGAGGGTAAATTGAAGGTTTAGTTTCTTCCTTCTTCCAAGCAACATCCTCGATGACAAAAGAAAAAGAAGAAAAATAACTACACATGAACTTACCCGAACCAGGTGCACCTAAAAGCCATTGAGAGTGGACCAATTGAATTTGAGATTGAGAGGCAACTTGACACACCAAAGGGAGGGGATAAAATTCTCATTTAGAGATAAACTCTTGATCGATCATAATCAACAAAATGGAGTGATCCCGCTGTTACCGGACAATCTACCAAAAGCGGACTTAAGGTGTGATCTCCCTAGTTCAATGTGAATCTAGAAAACGTGGGACAGAATATAGAATTGCTTTCCTAGATCTAGTTAAAGATCGAGTGATTAGATGTCTTACCTTTAGATTGTAGATCTTTCTCCTTGTTGTTTCTCCAAGCTTCACGGTCGTCAGATCTCAGCTGCAAGACCTGTCAAGACATACAGAAACAATACAAGCAGTAAAACATATCTAAACAGTAACGGATCTAAGTAAATGGTTAACCAAGTAAACTACACAAACATTATCAACACAAAAATATTTGGTGGAAAGAGTTTATATTACTGTATTAAAAGAGGGAAATACAAAGTAGAGAGATGATTACAACCCAGACTTAACGTCGCAATCCTCCTCCAAAAATCCAAGCCAAAGCCTCCAAAGGAAGTATGAGTCTCCCAATAGATGAGTAGGGATCTCCTAAGCTAATTTCACCAGCATGCAAGTGTTATAGACTTCCTCCCTTTGGAATGGGAAGGAGCTTCATATATATAGGACTAGGAGGATAGGATAGGTTGAGATATAGTGGGAGAGGACTAAGGGATCCTCCCAAAGGGCTATGGAACTGAATGCCAGCTCTCTTATAGGTTAGGGATAGAGATCCAAGTCACACACCTTCGAGAAATGGCTCGAAGATACCCTTTATCCACTTTAACTGACATCATTGCACGCTGCATTAGGACAACCTGCGTCGTCGCATGCTGCACAAGGGTGACCTGCGACGACTTAACTAGACCCTATGGAAATAGGTCAGTATCTCTTCCAGTTTGATTTCCTAGTCATGGGAACTTCAGGGATGTTTACACTGAGTCTTATGGTGGCAAGATTTAGGTGTAACACCCGCACTTGAAGATCCAACCCCACCATCCGAGAATTAATCATGAAATCTTCACAATCAACCACATTTTTTACAAACATATCATCCCTTAGACCAACAAAGGGATCTTCCTACTCCATTAGCTGAGAAACCCCCTTCATCGAGTCAATATACCTTCCTTATTCAACCTTCTCGTCCCCCCCCGGGGGAAAACAATAATCTTCACACCTTCCTGTAACATTTGTAGGCATAACACTAGTTTCCTTTTCCCTTAGGCTTGGTTCATAAACGGCTTGGGACAGTCTCTTATAATGCATCCATAGATGTGACATTGAGCACAACAAAAGGGAAAATTATGATAGTCCAAAACTTATACGTGTCGGTGGGAACCCACAACAATTTTTATGGACTCAAACAGTCTCAAACTCGCATCAAATTCCACTAAAATCCTAGTCACCAAGCAGGTAATATTCCTCTTGTAGCTATCGTCAACCAAAAGAAATTTTCCTAGGCCATTCCTGATGTCCTTCATAACACTATTTGTCCATAATTTGAGTTCATAAATTCAACATGTGCATCAAAAGCAGGATGCCAAGGATTTAAAAATAAAAAAAGTCGAATCTTTGAACCAAATACCGCGTTGAACCTTCAATGCATCCTCCTTAGTATGAAAAAATAATCCAACCCACCCCTTGGCCAGGACATGAAAAATAGGTCCATACCCTAACCAAGGTACCCAATCCTATCGTACTTAGACACTCAAACTCCTCGTGCTCAATCTCTTGCTAAGAAAATGACCCACCAAGGTTTTTCCCGACAATAACCCAATATGTTCTAGACCATTACCTTCGCCAATAGTCAAGGAAACCCCTCTACCCCTATATTTAATGATATGATTCTTGTGCTTCCTCCTAAAACCCACAGAAGGATGAAGGTGCCACCCTACAAATCTTCCACCAAAATTCTCACACTCACAAATCCATCACACTGCACCTCCTCTTTTTGCTCAGTAGTATTCCCATCCTTCACAACTGATTTTTCTAGAAATTTAATATGTGTGTACTTCAATTTTCTTGAATGATCTAGTAACACCAACCTCCATCGATCCAAAGATTCAAAGTGAAGGGTATGAAGGGCCTTGGCTTGCACATACGGATTCAAATCCAATGAATGTTCCACTAGCCACCTGGGTGATTAGGGTGTACTTGCGGATTAGGCATGCTCCTAACCTCCCCTTCACACGAGATCTAATGAAAAGGCATGTGTGCATCCTCCATAGCAACCTTCCTCAAATCCACTACACAATTCATTCAGGCCCCGTCACCTCTTATCTTGACCATTGATGTGACCTCCTCCTCCTCTAGGGTTTTTGTTGAAATTTGGTTGAGCTTTAATCTTTAATTCTTTTAAATGCAGAGACTTGAAGCAATGAGACAATTCAATCCACGAAATTCATAAAACCATAACACAAGATATACCCTGGGGAAAATCCTCAAAATTATGAGAATAAAAACCCCAACAATTCTTCTCAGTATAATATAATGGATAGCAGAGAATGCTTTCTTTTACAACATAGCATATTGCTTTCGAAAGATAAGAGATCACCAAACACTCTTGATGAAGATACATAAGCAATAGAGAAGAGAGATCAATCGGATATGTGCCCAACACAACAATAACAAGCACAAACAATACCCTGCACAAAGAGAAGTGCCTTGCCTTCAATGGATAAGAGAATTCGCTTCACATTGGATTCATCAATCCCGTATAACATATTTATACATTCTTCTCTTCTATTTTTAACTTCTAACTTCAGGATGAACTCGCCCACAAGCTGGATGTATTAATCTTGCATGTAGAGGTGCAACCCACTTCTCAAGCAGTGCTTTATCTCATTGAGCTGTCACTTATGATGAACTCGCCTCTTAACTGAAAGCTTTCCCACTTAGTTAAGTGGATAACTTAAGTGTCGACATGCAAGAGTCACAACTCACGTATCATCTTTTAGTTTAACATACGTGTCGTCATGTAATAACACTTAGTTAACTAGATCTTGTTTGTTGTCACTTAGTTAACTCTCTTTAATTGAAGTGTTGTATTTTAGTTTAACTAAAGTAAAAACACTTTAGTTAACTAGCCCTTCTTATTTAACACTTAGTTAACTGAAATCATGTTGATTGATTTACTTGAAGTGACCACTGTGAGGTCTTTAGTTAACTGAAGCATATCTTTAACTAATGCTTTAACTGAAGCATTGATACTTAAATGAAGCTTTATCAATTCGAGTTATCTCTAATTAGCTAAAGTGTTTGCATGGGAAATTTTGAATTCTCTTGATCTCTATGCTTTATCTTTTGTTTCTTTATCTCTGACTGCATGGTCAATATGTGCTAACTTTAATTATCCATCACATTACATTATACTAAGAAAAATTATTAGATGTTGTGATCATATTATATTATTTCAGACCAAATGATCATATGCTAAAGTAATTCACTTTAGAGGTGATCAGTCTCTGAAGGAGACTTAATAGCAATCTGGTGATCATGGTTAATAATACATCACACAACATTAAATGCTTTTAACAAGTAAAGCATGACCTTTATACGAAAGGTCCACCCCTATACGGGAGGTTCATTTCATGGATACCTTTATACAGAAGGTTCACATGATAATCATGACTTGACACACAAGTCCAGAGTCTTGTCCAACAAGACTTTACAACATCATTACTTTGATCAGGTACCTCTATACAGGAGGAACAACCTTTACACGGAAGGCAATCAAAGTGCTCACCTCTATACGGGAGGATCAATCTTGGTTGTACAAGATTGGTTTGGAGAATGTCTCATGATGCTGTATATTTAATAGTTTTCAAAACTTATTCTACCAATGATGTGACCCCAAAAGGAGTACAAAATATATGCTCTTCTGACAACCCTTCCTCTAAATAGTACACTAGGATAGGCAACTCCATCCCCTCCCCCTTCTTGCTTAAGGCATCTCCCTCTGTAAGCTTATTATTTTATCATCACCTACAATAACAGTTCAAGGGTGCTCCTTATGAAAATCAACTCCTCAAGCAAGCCCATCATACTCATCAAATTTCTTTATCAAAGTTCATGTTGACCATCTCATAACTGGCATCACTTCCCTCATAATTGTGGACACCAGTCCAAAAATGACATATTCCTATAGTAAGATTTCTTTCAATAATAATATTAATCTTCTATCCCTTTTTTCAAGAAAATTAACACTACTATTTTTTTGTTATCATTAATAACATGCATGGATTTTCGATTGCTTAATTTATAGAATAATTATTATCACGGCTTTGTGGTATGATTAGGGATTGCAACCGGGAGCTAGGGTTTGACGGGATGGCGACAGGGGACTGAACACCACTGTGGCGTCAGCCAGGCCCTCGGCAGACGGCAGCAGGCGGTTAGAGATGGCAGGCGTGGGCACAGTTTTCCCTAGACGATACGCTTCGTTCCATGGTCACGGTTAGTGGGGTTTTTAACAGTGGTAAGTTATTTTTACTGCCTAATCTAACTTTCCCCTGCGGTTGCCTCTTGAACCTTGTGGAGATGGAGCCTATTGATATTGTGGACTACAGTAGCGACACGCTGCACCCTAGCGACATTTGGAGCTCGCCACCTGGCGTTTCCCGGTTTTTGAAGAATGTTGGTGGTTTTGACGGGGGTTGTTCAGCGGACTCTCCTCTAAACGTCGGATTGTTTACCTCCACTGAACTGGCTCCTTTGGTTTACTCCCCGGCACATTCCGTTTTGGACTCTCCTCTATGGGTTGGAAACGGCGAAGGCCTTGCAGCGTCGAGTAGGGCAGCCTCTATCTGGGGAGTTTCGGTCCCGCATCAGCCCTCTCCGGAACCGGTTAGCGAAGGAATTGGTGATCTCCCTGAATTCCTGCTCTCCTCGGAGGGTTCACTGGATTCTTCGGTGCGGGGTTTAAGTGGGGCGTCGAATACACATGAATCTTTTCAGGGTCTGAATGATTGTGGGGTCCTGCAAGGAGGTGTTTGCAATACGGCGCTGGACTGGGCCGAACACAGAGGCTTCTCCAGCCCGGGCGGTGCTTTGTTAGGGAAGGCTGCCGGCTCTGGTGTAGATCCTGTGGGTTCTCTGAGCCCTCGGGCGAAGACGCGTAGGAAGTGGCTTAAGAACTCTGGTAGAGCACCAAACTACGCCTTGGGAGAGGACATCGGTTTCCAGCAGATTACTGAAATGGTTAACTCTGTATTGGTGGGCAAGGTCTATGGCAGGGCAGTAAGCCTTCACTCGGTGATTCAGTGGGCCTCCAGTGTCTGGTTGGACCACTGTGGATACGTTCCACGGATTGTGGGACTATCTGGAGGATGGTTTGCTTTCCACTTCAACTCGGATGCGCATGCAGCTTGGGCGCTCAGCATGAACTGGTCTATCTTCAAGGCGCCACTACTTCTTAAGCCATGGAACCCGCTTTTTGATGCTAGCCGTGAGAGATTGGATACAATCCCCCTCTGGGTTCGGCTTCCTGGGTTACCCCTGCATTATTGGATAGAAGATCATTTCCGGAGCATTGGAAACATTCTGGGTAGCTATTTGGAAGCCGACCTCTCGTTCCAATCAACTGCTGTTCAGAAAGTGGCTCGGATCCTGGTTAGCATTAATGTTCATGATGGGTTATTTGAGAGTATAAATTTGAACTGGGGACCTTACTATTTCACTCAAACTCTGGACTATGAAAATGTGTCGTTTCGTTGTAGAAGATGTCATGCGTATGGACACCCGGCAGTTGAATGCTCTCTGCCTGTTCGTATGAGGTTAGGCAAGAATTTGAAGAGGAGGCCCGCTGTGGAGGAGGAAGGGGATTTAGGGAACAAAGATGAGCAGGCTGGGAAGGATTTGGGACACTCAGCTGAAGAGACTCCCATTTCCGCTGAGAAGGCTGAGAACACCCAGGAGAAGGAACTGGATGTGGCGAACATTCAAGAGACGGACAGCATTGTCCCTGAGCTGAACATTCCTTCAGGCGCAGTAGAAACTGAACAGGTCTTAACATTTGATACGACTCCGGAGGCCTCCTCGCTGGCTCTGGCACATGTTCCCGACACGGCTGCTGGTACTTTCTTTGCTCCTTCCTTAAACCCTTCCTTCAGTCTTTTCTTTAATAACTTTGTTCTTCCTGGTTTCGATTGGGTGGATGGTCTTAATAACTTAAACATTTATACAAAGCCACTAGCTATTCTACCCCCTCTTTCAAATGACGTTGGCTCATCACCTGTGACGGAGATCATTCGGGTTCCCTGTCCCACCTCTGGTACTGTTGAGGATTCTCCTATCTTAGTTCAGTGCTGGCTGAGGCCTCTTCAAACTCTGGATCCTTGGAGTCTGGGTATTACCTACGCTCCATGAACAAAGCTAAGGGAGGAGGATTAGGGCTGGAAATATCAAAAAAACCCAAAACCAGGGGAAGGAAGTCTTTCATCTCACAGGCCAAAACCAGAGCACGATCGGATCTTCGGAATGGTACTCAACTTTCAATTGAAAGGGCACTTAGAGCAGCGAATGCCCACTTGGTTGGGTTGTGATGAAGATTATGTCTTTTAATTGTCGAGGTCTGGCTGGTCCCTCCAAAAGACCAGCTCTGTGACGGATGCTGCAACTGGAGCATCCGGATGTCCTACTTTTACAAGAAACAATGTGTGGCGGTACTGAGGCTATTGATAGGCTTAAGGCTTGGTTTCCAGGGTGGAGTTTTGAAGCTTTGGACGCCAGGGGCCATTCTGGTGGCGTGGCAATTGGCTGGAATGAAGCTAGGGTTTGTGTTACTTCCAGCTGGGGGATGCAGTCGGTTTTGGGAATCTCTTGCAAATTCCTGGAGTCTGTACGTACTTTTACTACTGTCAACATTTATGGTCCTTACTGTGAGAGGGAGATGTTCTGGAATTCACTTCTGAGGAGGAATCAGCTCAGGGGGGATTCAGTGATTTTGGGGGGTGACCTAAATTTTTCATTAGGTCATGCTGAGGTTTGGGGGCCAAACGCCAATGTTGATCCCCTTACTAATTTCTTTATCCGGAAGCTAACTGAAGGCAATTGGATTGATGTGGAACATGTACTGCTTAAGCCAACTTGGAGGAATAAGAGAATTGGTTAGGACAGTGTGGCTAAGAGACTGGATCGGTTTCTACTCTCTGAGCATCTTGTGGAGTCAACCTTCTATGCTCGACAATGGATTGGATCAGGGGGCATTTCAGATCATGAACCTATATTTCTGGAGTTGAAAGATGGTCCCAACAAACCTCCAGCTCCTATAAAATTCAATAAAGTCTGGCTGGATGACTCGACCTTTTTGGAACTGATTAAGCAACACTGGGTACCTTTTCATCCTGAATCGATTCACTCTGCTGCCTTTCATTTTGCTGAAAATCTCAGGACTCTTAAGGAACCCATCAAGGCCTGGGCTGCTGAGAAAAGGAGGAGGGATGATAAGACTCTTAGAGATATTGAAGAGGAATTAGCCACTATTGCTGAGGAAGAGGGAGGAGGTTTCAGTTCTCAACAGTCAAAGGATCGTTTGGTACATCTGGAAAAGTTGAGGAACCGTATGCTTCTTCAGTTAGAGGAAACTTGGAGACTAAAAAGCCGTGCTATATGGTTGGAAAGTGGGGATGAGAACTCCAAATTCTTCCATGCCTATGCCAAAGGAAGACGGTCTGCCAATACCATTTGGAGTCTGGATGATACAGAAGGTAACTCTTGGTCTACTTTTGAAGGAATGGCATCGGTGGGGATATCTCATTTCAAGGACCTTTTCAAAGCCAGTGAGAGAGTGAATATTGGTGAAGTGATCCAGGTTGCTTAGCTTTTTCCCCGGTTTGTGGAGGCGGAGGATAACAGGAACTTGTTGGCTTCCATCTCAGGAGAGGAATTAAAAAAGGTTATGGCAAGCTTTCAAAAGGACAAAAGCCCAGGGCCCGATGGATGGACGATTGAATTTTTTATTGCTCTCTTTGACCTCATTGGGAATGACCTGCTTGAACTTGTGGAAGACTCGAGAAAAACTGGTAGGGTGCCAGCCAGCATTAATTCCACTTTCATTGCACTTATTCCCAAGGTGGACACTCCTACTACTTTAAACGACTTTCGGCCTATCTCCTTGTGCAATTGTGTGTACAAGATTGTCACTAAGATTATTGCTAGCAGACTCAAACCAATTCTCTCCTCTCACATCTCTGAAGAGAAGTTCGGGTTTTTGGAGGGGCGCCAAATCCATGAGGCTATTGGCATAGCTCAGGAAGGGATGCATAGCATTAAGACTAAGAAATTGAAAGGAGCTATTCTCAAAATCGATCTGTCCAAAGCATTCGATAAGGTGAGCTGGCTGTATATCAGACTCATGCTTACCCACCTAGGTTTTGAGATCGGTTTTATTCGCTGGGTTATGAGTTGTATTACCACTGTCTCTTTCTCTGTCTTACTGAATGGAGCAGCATCCCAGTTCTTTCACTCTGGCCGTGGATTAAGATAGGGATGTCCTCTCTCTCCTCTCTTATTCTTACTGGTGGCGGAAAGCTTGAGTAGAGCTATCTTGGATGCCAAACGGTCTGGCGGTTTCGAAGGGATTCTGGTAGCTCCTGGTCTATCTCTAACACACTTGCTTTTTGTGGACGATATCCTGATCTTCTGCTCTGGCTCTAATTTAGACGCTGCTAAGCTTAAAGAGATTTTGCAACTCTTCTCAACTGCTACGGGAATGGAGATTAATGATGCAAAATCCACACTTTCTGTCTCGCTGTTGCAGGAGGAGGATCTTACTTTATACACCACATCTTTTCCCTTCAGGACCCTCAATCTTTCGGATGGGATAAAATACCTGGGTTTCAATTTAAAGCCTAATGACTATTTAAAAAAAGATTGGACCTGGTTGCTGGATAAATTGGAAAAGAGGTTGAAGTGTTGGAGTTTTAGGTGGCTCTCGCGTGCAGGGAGGCTTGTTCTTGTTAAGTCGGTGCTGGAAGCCATTCCGGTCTACTGGATGTCACTTGCTTGGATTCCTAAAGGGACTCTGGAAGCAGCAAGGAAGATTTGTTTTAATTTTCTATGGAATGGGAAGGACGATGCTCATGTCACCCCGTGGGTGAGGTGGGACAGAATTGCTGCTCCTAAAGCACTGGGAGGTTGGGGCCTCAAGAATATTTTTCATTTCTCAAAGGCTCTGGCAGCCAAGTGTGGCTGGTGTCTAATCAAGTCGGAAGGTTTCTGGGCCAAGGTTATGCTGCAGAAATATGTGGAACCTGACTCGGTGGAAGATTGGATTAGATCTCCTAACAAGAGGCATTCTGGAGGCTCTGTCATCTGGAAAGCACTGGTAAAATCCTTCGATATCATTGAGCACAATCTCTCCTGGGATGTTGGCAATGGGAAAAGGTTTCGGATCGGCCGCGACCCCTGGGTCGGATGCAATGATCAGCATATTCTGTCTGATGATCTGAAGGATGCTCTGAGACAACGAGGTATCATAACTCTCTGTCATTTAGCAGACTTGGATAATCTTTGGATGGGCAGACCTCTTTGGAGGAGGCCGGACTCACTCGGCTTAAGAGCGGAGCATGTGGATGAATTAAGACTATACTGTAGAGCTCTCAGTAGGGATCAGGTTTTTCTGAACGATGATGAAGATTCTCTTATCTGGGATGGAGATCCTTCAGGAAATTACACCCCTAAAAGTGGTTATCTGTGGATTTCTGAAAACCATGAGCCACGAGATTTGGATTGGTGGTGGAAAACGGTTTGGAAGCTCCATTGTCCTCCCAAAGCCAGACTCTTCCTGTGGTGTACCCTGGCTAACTGGATACCAACGTGGGAAATTCTGCAGAAGCGCAGTTTCCATGGGCCTAGCCGTTGTTTTTTGTGCAACCAGTGTGAGGAAACTACACCACACCTGTTCCTTCAGTGCCACTTCACCAAGGAGGTATGGAACATTACTTCTCGTATCTTAAAAACACCTCTGCCCTGGGCCGGAAACTCTATTGATGAAGCATGGAGGATTTGGACTAACAATGTAGCTCTGAAACCATTTAAAGCTCTCCCTCCGGTGGTGAACTGGGGACTTTGGCTCATGCGTAACAGTGGATTGTTTAAGGACAAATTGGGCACTCCGGCTCAAGTGGCATTACATAGCTGTGGGATATTTCTAGCTCTCCGACGGGCCCGGCAGCCATCCTCTTCCCGTACTATTCTACCTGTTGATATTGACAGATCCCAGCCCTGGGGCTTCTTCGACGGGGCCTGTCAAAATGACTCATGTGGGGGAGGAGCAGTTCTTTTCTTATCCCCTGTGCATTTCTTTGTGATGGCCTTTGGTTTCGGAAGAGGAACCAACAATTGGGCTGAAATACTCAGCCTCAAGCTGCTGCTTTCTTATGCTTTGGAACTTTCTTTACTGAATTTGAACGTCTTTGGGGACTCATTGAATGTGGTTAATTGGGTTAATGGCACATATCTCTGCAACAACTGGAGGATTGCCTCTGTTTTGGATCAAATTCAGAATGCCACTCTTACACTGGATACTTTTACTTGCAGGCACATATTCCGTGAGAACAATGCTGAGGCGGATGCGGCCTCCAAGGAGGGACTCTCCTTGGGGGATGGCATTTGGAAGATTACTGAATCGCTGAATGGGAATGTGCAGGTTTTCTATCATCGTCCATTCATTGAATGAACGGGGTTTTGGGTCCTTGGTCCTTGGCACCGGATTCTGTCTCTTGTGATTTTCTGTCACTGAACTTTTTGCTACGTTAATTGTTTTGTATATAAGCATAGAAACATACTGCATCTGTTTATATGGCACCGACGAAGTATACTCTTCGTGTTTTGTAAAAGATGTAACTGCTCACATAGTGAGAACATCACAGTTTTATTTTGGGGAACATTACTGGATAACTGTCTCTGCAGTACTATACTCCACTCTAGATGAGTGAGCTGATCAATGTAATTTCGTACTCCTTGGATGAAATGAAATTACGCTTTTTTTTCGGGGAAAAAAAAAAAAAACATGCATGGATTTTCATCTAAATTTTATTAATATTCCCCAATAATTGGGGCTGTCGTTTATATCACGGTATAATTAAATTAACATTGATTTTATATAATTAAATGGTATGAAGTTTAGTTTGTTGGTCTCTCCTATTAATTAGAGTCCAATCGTTAACAATTAATTTCAATGGAGGGGTGGTAGGTGTGGCAGGGATCATCCATGATCCTAGAGGAAATCTAGAAGTAGGATATAAATAGGGTCTTGTAATAGCTACCAATAATCAGGTTGAGGTTTATGCTCTTCTCTAAGGTTAATAATTCTTAATCCTAACTATGTAAGCTCTCTTTTCATAATAGGGAATTCTACTGTAATTGTCAATCTTATGAACAAGCAACACCTATCAACAGAAGGATCCCTAGCTTTTCCAATAGAAAAAAACAAAGCAGAAGCATCTTGATTTGAGGACATCTCATTTTATCATGTCCTAAGAGATCTCAACTACTAGGTATACATTCAATCCAATTTTGCATCAAGATTAAGTGTAGGGGTTTTGCAAAATGGGGAGGAGGTTCCATATCACCTTGTCGCCTAAGTTATATTATGCAACTTTATATCATATGGTTTCAATCAATTTAATTCCAAAAGCAGGCAAATCACCACATAGAACGATATTCGTAACAACTATACAAGATCATATAAGGGTGTTCAAAGCTGAGTGCATCCATTGTATGGCACCACACATGCCAATCGCCCTCCTATGACATTGTTTTGAATTGGGAGGGATTAATTCTAGGCTTGCAAGTGGGATTATGGAGTATGGAACAAGCTCTAGAGGTTTGGTTTGTCTTGGTGGGATTTCCCCAGTGCCACTAGAAACTTAGGTAAGATTCTTTGTCACAACATTGTGATCTTCATCTGATGAAGGTTTAGATATTGGTGGCTAGAATTGTAGAGATCCAACCTATTTGTGGTGTTATGGGGTATTTTTGTTTTCCAATATATGGTGTTATGAAAATACCCTTTCATTTGCCTCTCACATTCTTGTGAATTCTTGTGGTTGGAGAATTATTGGATTTATGTTCTATCCTTTTGTGGGTTTGGTAAACTTCTTTCTTGCACGAGATTACTTGTCTATGGGACTTTGCTGAAAATTGAGGCCAGTGAAAATCCTTTGTGCTTGGATTGGTGGTTCATACTCTATCTCAAGCCTTAATGGTTGGTACATCTCTTTGAACCTTTTTCTTGGGATAGTCTCTATTAGGTGGGTCGATGCTTGTTGGGTGGTGTTTTTGGTGCCTTAGAGGCTTGAATCCATGATTTGCCCTGGGTGCCTGTTAGAGTAAATAACCATCCTAGAGCATGTGTTGATGAGTCTAATGGGACAATCCACACCCAAAACCACCTCCCAAGTCACCCATGAGACATAGCACTAGTTTTGGGGGTGCCTTCTCTGATTTAGGGGGCGCATTCCCTGATTTGGGGGGTTTTCTCCTTGATTTAAGGAGTGTGTCTCAATTAGACTCAAGTTACTCCACTAACTAAGCCCTAATTGACACCTAAAAACCCTAAAGACTCATTAGCGCCCTAGTTAGGTCAAGTAGCGCCCCTTTTGAGTGATTTTAGGAACATGCATGCATTATTCAGTTAATTGAGTGATCAGTGAGTTCCTTAATCAGTTAAACTCAGTTTAGGAGTGCATGCAAGGCTAATTAGGGTTCCCTACTCTTAGTTAAGCATGAATAGCCCTCTCTGCATGGCATGGACAATTTGAGTTTCTCTTTGACCTAAGTCGAATTGATCCTCTATATATTGTAGCCTCTTTCATTCATTCAACTACTCTGATAATAAATCATTGTCTTTCTTCTCTTCAAGGTTATTCTGTAATCATTCATGTTATATTATTGCACAACTATTCATGCTTGATTTGATCTTCATATCTTGTTAGCTTATGCACCTATATCATTGTATGCTCAAATCTTATATGGTATCAGAGCATAAGGGGTGCTAAACTAGCTAGTATGCTAGTATTATTTTATCAAGATTTTGCAGGTTGAGAAGGGCTTTTGCAGGTAGGATTTCACAACCACCAAGGAGGATTTTGCAACCACCAAAGAAGCTCTTGTAGTTACCAAATAAGGCTTTAGAACCACCACTTTTTCAGATTGAAGAAGGCTCCTTTTGTACACCAAGGAAGCAAGTTTTTTTTTGCATCCATTAAAGAAGGCTTTGCATCCATCAAAGAGGATTTTTGTAGCCATGGATCTACCTTCTAATCAGCTGCTAACCCCCTTCAATTATTTTGAATGGAATCCTAGAGTGGAGATGCTCTTAAGAATGAAGGGTTTGTACCGAATGACCATGGGAAATGAGTTGGAACCAAATGTCTCTTGTTGAAAAATCTAAGTATCTTAATCGAATGGATGAATCTCATGGGATGCTATGTTATTATATGTCTCCCAATATACTTTACCATATTCAAGACAAAAAGACCCCCAAAGAAATATGGACCACCCTGTCAAACCTTTTCGGTACACAAGATGAGATGAATGGTCATGTTTTGGAGGTAGAGTTAATGAATTTGAGGCCAAGTGAGTTCGAATCCATATAAGAATTATTTACAAATTTCATATCTATCGTCTTGCAGCTCAAGATGTGTAACATCAATAAATAAGACACTTAAATGGTATTCTCTATCATTTCTTAATTGGCTCCTAAATTCAACACTTTTGTTTCTTCATTTCACTCTACTAGATTAGCACTTGGAGCATCTTTCACCATGCCTTCTCTATATGTTTTTGTTGCCTCTCTTATTCAAGAGCGGGAAAAGATTTCTCAAATGGTCCTACAAAGGTCCTCAAATGATCATGCACTTGCAACAAATGAGGACAAGAAGAAAGCTACTAAGCATAAGTCTTCATACAAAGGTAAGAAGGAACAAAAATCCAAGTTCTCTTATGAAAAGACTACCTCGAAAGAAGGGAAGACCGAGGAAGAGCTGCCCTTATGTCCCTGCTGCAAAAAGAGACTTCACAAAGAAGAAAATTGTAGGTATAAGAGATTCTTTGAAGAAAATGAAGACAAAGTATGCAAGCCAAGGCCTCCTCCTGAAAGGGGACATGCACTAATAACAACTTCAACTTCAAAATCAACTTCTTGGATCCTAGATTCTGGAGCTTCAAATCATATGGCTTCATCCAAGGACACTTTCACCTCCTTGTAGCTATTCTTTGTGCAAGAAGTACTCATGGGAGACAATACTCCAATCAAGGTATGTGGAAAAGGTGATATTTTACAAGAAGATGAGTAGTTTCAAGATGTTTTCTTTGTACCTTCTCTATCCGAAAATCTTCTTACCATCTACCAAATCACTCACTCGGGCCATGGTAAGCAAGTTCTATTCACCAAATACTCAGTAATCATTTCAGATTTAGTTGATGGTTTAAAGATCGCACTTGGAAAAGCTGATCACAACAACAAATTGTATGTCTTTTCCAAGTTTTTGCCTAAATATCCTGCTCCCGTCTTGTTAATGCATTCTAATGATGTTAGAAAGTTATGGCATGAGAGATTTGGGCATATTAACTACCCTTACTTGCAACAATTAAGCAAGGAAGACATGGTAGTGGGGTTTCCACCTATCTCTTTCTCAAATGGATTATGTCCAGGATGTGCTCTTGGTAAGCACCCTGAAGAGAGATTTGAGAAAAGAAAGGTTGAAAGAGCCACATCTCTTATTGAATTAGTGCATAGTGAAATTACAAGACCTTTTCCTCACCTCTCTATGAATAAAGAAATATATATACCAACCTTCATTGATGATTTCTCTAGATACACATGGGTCTACTTCTTAAAACACACAGATGATGTATTTGCTTGTCTTCAAGATTTTAAAGCTCTTGCAGAGAAACAATATGGTAATGGGATCAAGGTCCTCTGCACAGATAATGGTGGAGAGTATGTCAATAAATATGTACACAATCTATGCTTTGGATCTGGTATAGTGTTGCAACATACTGTTCCTTATACTCCACAACAGGATGAGGTTGCAGAGTGGAAAAACCGCACATTGAAAGAGATAGCAAATTACATGTTGCAGTCGAAGAATCTTCCTCCAAAATTATGGGTTGAAGCCATAAATTGTTCAAATTATATTCAAAATAGAGTACCACATAAACATTTAAAACGGGTTACTTCTTTTGAAGCATGGACTAGTAAGAATCCAACAGTGAAGCACTTCAAGGTATTTGGATCATGTGCATGGGCTCGTATCCCTTCCAAGAAAAAGAGGGCCTTAGAACCTCAAAGTGAGGAATGCCTTTTTTTGGGCTATCCTAATGGGGTAAAATGTTATAGGTTGCTGAATATTCAGACTGAAAAACTCTCTATTGAAAGAAGTGTCAAATTTGATGAAATTCCTATGCTTAAAACTAGTTTTTCTATTGATGCACACTAGTTACTCACAATTGTTTGATTCTTCTTTTAATGCTTTGAATAAAATTTCATATTCAAATACATATTCAGATTCTCATACATATGATGATGAGCCTACTTCAAATGAGAGTGTTGTAGACCTTATAATTCATCCTCGTTGGGCAAAGCAAACACTAAAACAAGTCGATGAACTAGTGGGTGATCCTGTCGATGCTTGAAGAACCTGTTATGAGTTTCATGATACCACTCACACTCTTGCATCCATAGAGCCTTTGCTTCCAACTCATTGCTACATGATGGCCTCATCTGATCCTCAAACCCATGGGGAAGCCTTCGGTAATCCTCATTGGGAGACTGCCATGGATGCAAATGGATTTATAAGACCAATATGGCAGCTAATGGACTTATCACCAAGTACAAAGCAATATTAGTGGCCAAAGTGTTCTCCCAGATACATGGCATTGAATACACAAAAACCTTTTCTCCGGTTGCAAAGATGGATTCAGTTCGACTTGTTCTTGCTATAGCAACTGCAAAAAAATGGGAGATACATCACATGTATGTGAAGAGTGCCTTTCTTCATGGGGACCTTGAAGAAGAGATCTACATGGAACAACCACCAAGGTACATTAAAAAGTTATCTCTTGTATGCAAATTAAAGAAATCTTTATATGGACTAAAACAAGCTCCTCGAGCTTGGTATGCAAAAATGGATTCTTTTCTTTTGTCCACATTTTTTTCAAGATGTAATTTAGATCCAAATGTGTATATGCTTCGAGAAGACAACTTTCTCTTACTTATTGTACTTTATGTGGATGATCTCCTCGTTACTAGGAGTTCCATTACCTCCATTGCATGGTTCAAATTTTCTATGCATGATAGATTTTCCATGACTAACTGTAATGTCCCTTATTAGGAATTTTATTAAAATTGCAATTTTCCACTTTTTTTCCCTAGTTCGACCTTTGACTAGTTTTGATCTCTAGGTCCCAAATTTGCCCCAAATGATCCCAAATCTTCTGAGAAGGTATATGAATGATATTAGAACATAAATATGTGTTTTAGGGATGCCTTTGGACCTTTAAAATACTTCTGCAAATCCTCTTTCAATTCTGATCAATGTAGGTAACTTTACTAGTGATTTTCCTTTGACTAGTATTGGTCTCTGGGTCTCAAATTGACTCCAAATGCCTTCAAATCTTCAAGGAAGGTGTATGAATGATATTAGAACTTGAATATGATGTTTATGGATGACATATGTCCACCAAAAGACCTCTGAAAACCCTCTTAAGATTCTGGACCAATTATGCAATTTTACTAGTAATTTGGGGTTCAAATCCCCCTGGGGTAAGTACTGAAAATGGCTTCCCAAATGCCTCCAAACCCACTCAAATTTATGAACAGAGGTATGTAATGTGTTAAGTATTTTATTAAAGTCTCATATGCACCATTAATGGATTGTTACAACTGTTCTCACCCTCTCCCATTCAACTGCAAAAATCCCCAATTCGACCCTTGGGGAAATGGCACTATTTCACCTCCCAATACAACTAAACTGAGTAAAAATGCTTCAAATGCTCAAGTACAGTACATGAAACTTGTAGAAGACATCCATGGCAGTATATTGATCACAAATATATCAGATAATCATCCATTCATTCGAAATCATCATCAATACATTGGCTCACAACAAGGTAGTGGGGAAATGGCATTGTTCTTCCATTAAATATGAGATTTATACATTTTGTAATGTCCCTTTTTAGGAATTTTATTAAAATGGCAATTTTTCACTTTTTTTCCTAGTTAGACCTTTGACTAGTTTTGATCTCTAGGTCCCAATTTTGCCCCAAATGATCCCAAATCTTCGGAGAAGGTATATGAATGGTATTAGAACATAAATATGTTTTTCAGGGATGCCTTTGGACCTTTAAAATACTTCTACAAATCCTCTTTCAATTCTGATCAATGTAGGTAACTTTACTAGTGATTTTCCTTTGACTAGTATTGGTCTCTAGGTCTCAAATTGACTCCAAATGCCTTCAAATCTTCAAGGAAGGTGTATGAATGATATTATAACTTGAATATGATGTTTATGGATGACATATGTCCACCAAAATACCTCTGCAAACTCTCTTAAGATTCTGAACCAATTATGCAATTTCACTAGTAATTTGGGGTTCAAATCCCCCTGGGGTAAGCACTGAAAATGGCTTCCCAAATGCCTCCAAACCCACTCAAATTTATGAACAGAGGTATGTAATGTGTTAAGTATTTTATTAAAGTCTCATATGCACCATTAATGGATTATTACAACTGTTCTCACCCTCTCCCATTCAACTGCAAAAATCCCCAATTCGACCCTTGGGGAAATGGCACTATTTCACCTCCCAATACAACTAAACTGAGTAAAAATGCTTCAAATGCTCAAGTACAGTACATGAAACTTGTAGAATACATCCATGGCATTATATTGATCACAAATATATCAGAGAATCATCCATTATTTCGAAATCATCATCAATACATTGGCTCACAACAAGGTAGTGGGGAAATGGCATTGTTCTTCCATTAAAAATGAGATTTATACATTTCTACTTGGAATTTCGACCTGAAACTTTTTGGAGATGAAGAACAGAGTATTTACTTCATATTACAAAAGAAATGGGGCATTAAAAGCTTCCCCAAAGAGTACAATAGCTCACCAAAAACGCCCTCCCTCAAGGATCAAGAATATGCCATCAAAACTGGAAATGGTTGAAGGAGTGAGCTGCAATAGAAGAAACCATGAGCTGCCCTGTAGCTTACACCTGCAAATAAAGACTCCATTAAAGCTCCAAATGAAAGGTCTGAATGGCCTTTCCAATTACCAACTTGGATGGGAATCTTTCACCCTCGAAATTGGCTAAGGCAAGAAACTAGTCATCCACTAGCTCTCCCTCTTCACAAATGCAATTGCAAATTCTACAAATGATCAAAAGCTGCTTTCATTCTTTGTTATTGACATTTATAAATTTCTAATGGCCTCCATGGGTCGAATTCCTTCCAAGAGACTCATGCCAACTCAAGTTGGGAAGAGATTCCAAAGAACGCCACTTGTACAACAATTCCTAGTCTCCCACTTCCACCAAATCACATGTGGAAGCATCTTAGCTGCCCTAACACCCTTGAGCTCCCTCTTGGAGTCTATTTTTAGCCCTGACATGTCATATATGTCATATGTCAGCCTTCAGGTCTGATTTGTGTCATAGGTGTCATAGCATCTTCATCATTGTTGTCATAGAGCTAGAGAATCTAGCCCAAGTGTCTCACTAGCTCCAAATTGCCTCTTCCTCTTCCATGGGAGTTACTCTTCCTCTATATTTCGACCTTGGATGAGTCATGCCATGAAAAATACCTTTTGGACTCCCCCAAGTATGTTACCATTCACCTTGAATTCGAATTGGTGAGAGAATGAGGCCAAATGTAGTGGGGAAATGTAGCCATATGTGGGTCCCACTTCCTCCATGTGTCTTCATGATCAAATGCCACTTTGATTTTCACTTGTATATATTTATTTAGGTCATTTATTAAATATTTATTCCATTTTAATGTTCAAACATCATTTATTATCTCCATTATTCCAAATCCCAAAGCTTCCACCCCAAACCTAGGAAACTAGTAATTTTCCTCCTTGGCAATTATTTGACCCTTAACATCAATTTTACAAACTCTAATGAATATGGCTAATGTGATTAGGCCATTGTGACCCAATTCCAAATTTGGGACATGACAAATCCTCCCTTCCCAATATTGCTTGTCCTCAAGCAATTTCAAACATGGGTGTTGAAGAACCTGCTTTCTATATAATTCTTTGAAGTTGCCATTGAATTGCCAAACCTTGAGTCTTTGAGTTTCCATGAATATTTTAGAGAGGAACCACCATGATTGCTGCTGCACTACTCTGATTAAAATCACTTTATTAAGTGGGGAATCCATCTCCCATACTGCTTGCTTCCCCCCAAAAAATGAAACCAATGAGACAAAAATTATTCCAGGGTCCCATTGCTTGTATTGCACCCCAACAATTAAGAGTGCTCTCCAACCTACACCATTAGATAAGAGGATTCCTGGATCCCATTTTCTTGTATGCATTCTTCCAAACATCATGAGTACCAAATATATATCATCAAAATGCATAACAACATAATGAAAATGTACATCAAGGATATGCTTCATCAAAGAGTCATGAAAGTGCTTATACCTCCAAGCAAGTAGACCACCATTTTCCAAGTGCATACAAGCTTCAAGTGACCAACCAAATCTACTCCAATGACATAGGTGAGGATCCCATGTCCTATAATGCTGCTCCAAAAGGATGTGATATGCATCAAAATATTCAGCCATGTATTCTTTCATCCAAGAAGTGAATGAAGAATCTCCACTAGAATCTGAACCAAATAATGAGCAGAAAAAGCAAGGAGACTTCAAATGAATCAAAGAAGTCTCACCCATACATCCATGAATGTGAGAATCATAAAAATATAACAAAGTATGTGGTTGCCAACAAAAATGTTCTCCAATCATAAATCTATTCTCCCAAGTGTTGGATGAAGTTCCTCTAACATCAAATGAATCAAATGTTGAGCAAGAAAAACCATGAGTCTTCAAGTGACTCAAATGCATATCATAGGTGCATCCATGTAGATTTGCATCATCATAAAGTGACAAATAATGTTGCTGCAAATGTGAATAAGAATGTGCTCCAACCATATCATCATAAAAAGTAAATGTAGGAGTTCCATACTCCTCACGTGGCACCATCAAAAAGAACCCTTTCACCCATACTTCATTGAGACTAATGTTGCAAAACATGGAATTGTAGGATGTAGGAGAATGAACCAAATCACCCAAATGATCAAAAAGTACAGAAGTTTCATCATGGGAAGGATCCATATGGGTAATATCATGCAGCTCCTTCAAAAGTGTGAACTCTTTGTCATAGTTTGGTTCCAATGTAGAGGAATCATGCTCTTCTTTAAAAATTGCATAACCTTCATCAAGAGGCAATTCAAATTCCTCTTCCACCACATCAAGTGTTTGGATCTCTTCAAGTTCATCTTCAAACACATCAAGAACATTCAAATTTTCACATTTCTCATGATCCACCATGTCATGAGAATCCTCCAAACAATCTACCATTTGACAATCTGAAACATAGGAGGAAAAACAAGTATCTTGCAACTTTTCAAGAAGTTGCTCATTTTGAATTGTGAGCTTATGAATATCCTCATTATTCTTCAAGTATGCATCATGTAACAATTCATTAAGCTCAAACAAATGGTTTCTATCAAAAAGCAAAGACATGAAATTACCTTTGATGTGGCACATTGCTCTTTGAATCTTCTCCATGTCTTCAAGGAAGGATGTTTCCTCCAATGAAGTAGCTCTCCAACAAGAATTTGACACCAATGCTTGAGTGTCATGGAGAATGCTGAGGGACTCTTGGATCTTATTTTCATTCATCTTTAAGGACCCTTCAAGAAAATGAGGCTCTTGCAAATGAACCTCCTCATCTTCTTCAATTTTGCTTGGACCAACTTCATGAAGCTCAAGTGGTGATGGGGAAGTTGATCTTGGTTCTTCTTCAACTGCTACAAGGTCTTCATTATCATGCTTAATGGAACTTGGGCTTGCAGCAACACTTTAAAAAGTGATCTCTATGTCACCAACATATAGGTGTGAGCACCCATCAGTAGGTACTCCTTCATAGTTTAAGCATCCATCAGTAGATGCTCTTTGGTTCATGTCTAAGCTAGAAGGTGTCTCGAAATGATCTTCCATATTTTCAATAGAATCTTCTTCATGCTCTTGTGATGTCTCTTCATTTTTATCCTTCAAGCAAGATGATGCATTTTCCCCCTTGTTTTCCTTATGATCAATATCTTTGGAATCTTTTTTTGAAAAATTCCCAAAAGCTCTCCTCAAGTGGGACATAATTTCATGCACACATGTATGATACTCACTCCAAGGTTCTTTACAAGAAGGGCATAAACCTT
Source organism: Larix kaempferi (assembly GCA_027924585.1). Lineage (NCBI taxonomy): Eukaryota > Viridiplantae > Streptophyta > Pinopsida > Pinales > Pinaceae > Larix > Larix kaempferi. Next base: position 13,898,767 of record BSBM01000904.1, read on the forward strand.
TCTTTACTAACTCCACATCTTCATGTTTGGGCCTATTTTCAAAAACATGTTCAGCAAAGTACTCAAAAGACATGGCATTTTGTGTATTTTTGCTAAAAGCCAAATATTCTTGATATTTTTGATATTGTTGGGGCAAGGTTTTATATTTTGCTCTCCATCTTTGGAACTCAGTCATAGAATTATCTTTGGTTGGTGTGACACACTCATATTCATCAGATTTAAAGTCATAAGAATAATCTTCATTTCTCTTGAAATTGTAAGAATTATTGCATGATGGCATCTCTTCCTCGTACCATTCACATTCTGCTTCATATTGCTCATAAGCATCTGCATATTCCTCATAAGAATTGTACTTATAGGATTCATCATAATAGTAAGACATGGCTGCCAATTATTCTTGAATGTATGTTCCTAATCCACAGGTGCAAGGACCATGCTCTGATACCACTGTAATGTCCCTTGTTAGGAATTTTATTAAAATGGCAATTTTTCACTTTTTTTCCTAGTTAGACCTTTGACTAGTTTTGATCTCTAGGTCCCAATTTTGCCCCAAATGATCCCAAATCTTCGGAGAAGGTATATGAATGGTATTAGAACATAAATATGTTTTTCAGGGATGCCTTTGTACCTTTAAAATACTTCTACAAATCCTCTTTCAATTCTGATCAATGTAGGTAACTTTACTAGTGATTTTCCTTTGACTAGTATTGGTCTCTAGGTCTCAAATTGACTCCAAATGCCTTCAAATCTTCAAGGAAGGTGTATGAATGATATTATAACTTGAATATGATGTTTATGGATGACATATGTCCACCAAAATACCTCTGCAAACTCTCTTAAGATTCTGAACCAATTATGCAATTTCACTAGTAATTTGGGGTTCAAATCCCCCTGGGGTAAGCACTGAAAATGGCTTCCCAAATGCCTCCAAACCCACTCAAATTTATGAACAGAGGTATGTAATGTGTTAAGTATTTTATTAAAGTCTCATATGCACCATTAATGGATTATTACAACTGTTCTCACCCTCTCCCATTCAACTGCAAAAATCCCCAATTCGACCCTTGGGGAAATGGCACTATTTCACCTCCCAATACAACTAAACTGAGTAAAAATGCTTCAAATGCTCAAGTACAGTACATGAAACTTGTAGAATACATCCATGGCATTATATTGATCACAAATATATCAGAGAATCATCCATTATTTCGAAATCATCATCAATACATTGGCTCACAACAAGGTAGTGGGGAAATGGCATTGTTCTTCCATTAAAAATGAGATTTATACATTTCTACTTGGAATTTCGACCTGAAACTTTTTGGAGATGAAGAACAGAGTATTTACTTCATATTACAAAAGAAATGGGGCATTAAAAGCTTCCCCAAAGAGTACAATAGCTCACCAAAAACGCCCTCCCTCAAGGATCAAGAATATGCCATCAAAACTGAAAATGGTTGAAGGAGTGAGCTGCAATAGAAGAAACCATGAGCTGCCCTGTAGCTTACACCTGCAAATAAAGACTCCATTAAAGCTCCAAATGAATGGTCTGAATGGCCTTTCCAATTACCAACTTGGATGGGAATCTTTCACCCTCGAAATTGGCTAAGGCAAGAAACTAGTCATCCACTAGCTCTCCCTCTTCACAAATGCAATTGCAAATTCTACAAATGATCAAAAGCTGCTTTCATTCTTTGTTATTGACATTTATAAAGTTCTAATGTCCTCCATGGGTCGAATTCCTTCCAAGAGACTCATGCCAACTCAAGTTGGGAAGAGATTCCAAAGAACGCCACTTGTACAACAATTCCTAGTCTCCCACTTCCACCAAATCACATGTGGAAGCATCTTAGCTGCCCTAACACCCTTGAGCGCCCTCTTGGAGTCTATTTTTAGCCCTGACATGTCATATATGTCATATGTCAGCCTTCAGGTCTGATTTGTGTCATAGGTGTCATAGCATCTTCATCATTGTTGTCATAGAGCTAGAGAATCTAGCCCAAGTGTCTCACTAGCTCCAAATTGCCTCTTCCTCTTCCATGGGAGTTACTCTTCCTCTATATTTCGACCTTGGATGAGTCATGCCATGAAAAATACCTTTTGGACTCCCCCAAGTATGTTACCATTCACCTTGAATTCGAATTGGTGAGAGAATGAGGCCAAATGTAGTGGGGAAATGTAGCCATATGTGGGTCCCACTTCCTCCATGTGTCTTCATGATCAAATGCCACTTTGATTTTCACTTGTATATATTTATTTAGGTCATTTATTAAATATTTATTCCATTCTAATGTTCAAACATCATTTATTATCTCCATTATTCCAAATCCCAAAGCTTCCACCCCAAACCTAGGAAACTAGTAATTTTCCTCCTTGGCAATTATTTGACCCTTAACATCAATTTTACAAACTCTAATGAATATGGCTAATGTGATTAGGCCATTGTGACCCAATTCCAAATTTGGGACATGACACATTTCTACTTGGAATTTCGACCTGAAACTTTTTGGAGATAAAGAACAGAGTATTTACTTCATATTAAAAAATAAATGGGGCATTAAAAGCTTCCCCAAAGAGTACAATAGCTCACCAAAAACGCCCTCCCTCAAGGATCAAGAATATGCCATCAAAACTGGAAATGGTTGAAGGAGTGAGCTGCAATAGAAGAAACCATGAGCTGAACTGTAGCTTACACCTGCAAATAAAGAATCTATTAAATCTCCAAATGAAAGGTCTGAATGGCCTTTCCAATTACCAACTTGGATGGGAATCTTTCACCCTCGAAATTGGCTAAGGCAAGAAACTAGTCATCCACTAGCTCTCCCTCTTCACAAATGCAATTGCAAATTCTACAAATGATCAAAAGCTGGTTTCATTCTTTGTTATTGACATTTATAAAGTTCTAATGTCCTCCATGGGTCGAATTCCTTCCAAGAGACTCATGCCAACTCAAGTTGGGAAGAGATTCCAAAGAACGCCACTTGTACAACAATTCCTAGTTTCCCACTTCCACCAAATCGCATGTGGAAGCATCTTAGCTGCCCTAACACCCTTGAGCGCCCTCTTGGAGTCTATTTTTAGCCCTGACATGTCATATATGTCATATGTCAGCCTTCAGGTCTGATTTGTGTCATAAGTGTCATAGCATCTTCATCATTGTTGTCATAGAGCTAGGGAATCTAGCCCAAGTGTCTCACTAACTCCAAATTGCCTCTTCCTCTTCCATGGGAGTTACTCTTCCTCTATATTTCGACCTTGGATGAGTCATGCCATGAATAATACCTTTTGGACTCCCCCAAGTATGTTACCATTCACCTTGAATTCGAATTGGTGAGAGAATGATGCCAAGTGTAGTGGGGAAATCTAGCCATATGTGGGTCCCACTTCCTCCATGTGTCTTCATGATCAAATGCCACTTTGATTTTCACTTGTATATATTTATTTAGATCCTTTATTAAATATTTATGCCACTCTAATGTTCAAACATAATTTATTATCCCCATTATTCCAAATCCCAAAGCTTCCACCCCAAACCTAGGAAACTAGTAATTTTCCTCCTTGGCAATTATTTGACCTTTAACATCAATTTTACAAACTCTAATGAATATGGCCAATGTGATTAGGCCATTGTGACCCAATTCCAAATTTGGGACATGACACTAACTTAGGACTGTTACAATTATTTCTTGGACTCCAAATCACCCAATCAGATTTTGGAGTCACCTTAACACGGTCTAAATATGCCAAAGATCTCATCACTTGATTCAAAATGGATGATTGAAAACCAGCTCCATTCCCGTTTCTTTCTGGAGTCCAACTAGAAGATGGAGGGGCTACAGGATTGGTTGATTGTACCCTGTATAGACAATTAGTTGGGAGCCTTCTTTATATTACACACAGTCGACTAGATATCTCCTCTAGTTACTGCAAGTCCACCTCTAGTTACTTCTTCAGTTTGGGATCGGGACCTATTTGTTGGTCAAGTAAAAATCAAGCCACTTTTTCTCTATCAACAACGGAAGTATAGTATAGAGGTGCAGTAAATGTTGCAACACAAGCCATTTGTTTACAACATATTCTCATTAAGTTTGGTATAGAGTTTCACAGACCTACCATCATATTTTGTGACAACCATGTCTGAGCCATTTAGATTTCAAGAGAGTTTTTTCAACGCTAATAGATCAAGAACATAGAGATCCATATGCACTATATCAGAGGGTTGATCCATGACGGGATTATAGATTTATAGTTCTGCCCTTCCTCTAAGCAGATTGTAGACATTTTCACAGTCTTTTTTCAGCAAGTTATTCATCCAACTGAGAGCTTCCTTGGGACTCAAAGAAGTTATGGAGGAGGATCCTTAATACCTTCTCACATTCTCTTTTATTCGGGGGGGGGGGTTCCCACTAACTTTTTACCCTCTTTCCCAATTTACAAAGAATATTTCTTTTTATGTGCATGAGTACCTAAAATGGCTGTAAATTGCCGGGACTCATTTTTTTTACTTAGTTGTTTTTTTCTTCCTAGTTAGGCTTATGGGGGGGGTGTTAGAGTAAATAACCATCCTAGAGCATGTGTTGATGAGTATAATGGGTCAAACCACACCCAAAACCACCTCCTCAGTCACCCATGAGGCAAAACCTTAGTTTTGGGGGTGCATTCCCTGATTTGGGATTTTTTCTCCCTGATTTAAGGAGTGTGTCTCAGTTAGACTTAAGTTACTCCACTAACTAAGTCCTAACTGACACATGACAACCCCAAACACTCATTAGCGCCCCAACTAGGTCAAGTAGTGCCCCTTTTGAGTGATTTTAGGAACATGCATGCATTATTTAGTTAATTGAGTGATTAGTGAGTTCCTTTATCAGTTAAACTCAATTTAGGAGTGCATGCATGGGTAATTAGGGTTATATGTTCTTAGTTAAGCCTGAATAACCCTCTATGCATTACATGGACAATTCGAGTTGCTATTTGACCTAATTCGAATTGTTCCTCTATATATTGTAACCGTTTTCATTCATTCAAGTACTCTGATAATAAATCATTGTCTTTATTCTCTTCAAGGTTATTGTGTATTGTGTAATGATTCATGTTATATTATTGCACAACTGTTCATGCTTGATTTGATCTTCATATCTTGTTAGCTTACGCACCTATATCTTTGTATGCTCAAATATTATAGTGCCATGGGAAATATTAAAGGAATATCTTTGAAATACAAAGGATTCTTCACAAGCATGAAAACTACATCAGTGACAACATGATCTCAATCTTTTTAGTGACAACCACAGTACACAATAATGAACACCAATGCATCTCCCCGAGTGCAATGATGATGGATGCACTCATACAATAAAAGAGACAAATTCAAGTGTTTTAAGCATAATATTTGATGCTTGGGAATATGGGCCTCACTACGAGCCTCTAATTTCAAAATGTATTTGGGCTTTGCTACAGGGAAATAAAAGAAGAGGAAATAGTCCACCACATGCTTGAAGCCATGGACCTAAAAATCCAAGGATCGTAACATGCTAAAGTGGGTCAAGACGAAGCTTAGAGCAATCATATGTTTTTCTAAATCTCAGTAATTATGTTTGCAAGATTGTACTTATTTTAGATGTTTTCTTTCGAGTTTATACTTGTAGCAATTTTATGAAATCCGTTGTGAAGGATTCCTATCTTTTTTTGGATCCTTTTTGCTTGATTGAAATGTTGGTTTTTGAACTTAGATGTTGTATCTGTTTTGTATTATTTCACTACACAATTTGGTTGTAGCTTCTTTAATAAAAAACTATACCCGTTAATTGGTAATAAAAAATAAAAATAAAATCATTTCATTGGTTATTATGTGAGAATATATTTCTTCTTAATTTGCAATTGAAGTTGTGACTGGTTTGAAATGTTGCTACTAGGAAGGCACAAGATGTTTTAGATGTTTTCTTTACCTCTTTAGACTTTGGACTCGATTTGCTAGAAAATACCTTTTGATTAAATTGCATTGAGGAGATTATCAAGTATCATAGACTTTAGCAAATTCTATCAAAGGTCAACACAAACATTGACACCAGTTTGTTCATGATCTTAAATACTTGAAGATAGTTGACCGACATTGTTAGGATGTAATACATGGTATTGTCCCTTAGAATTTATTATATCGGATTATGTATGAATTGTAATTGTGTGGTTATAATGATGGGGGACAAACCATGCGAGCTTAAATAAATGACCTCGTGTGTAAGGATGTGTGCATGGATACCTAGTGCAGAGCTCAAGGCCAAGGGTTGTCTAGTGAATCACTAGGCATGTAGATGATGTAAATATACGTATATGGATCATGTGGTGGGTTTACAATGGTCTACCAAGATATTTAAATATCAATGCTAGAATATAATATATAATGGTCCAAGATGGTAGCAAAGAGCATGAGAAGGGATATCATTCCACCAAAGGGGACGAGGAAAGAGACCGCATGAAAGTAATCATATAATACCAAGTGCCAACCTAAGATCTCATCTCTTTTCTATAACATGCCTCAAATGAATCCATCCACCTCCATTAACTTAGAAAGCCAATCATTCAATGCATGTAGAGATTGGTGAGGATGTCAACCTCGCGTAGTTATTTGAGTTCGTTGGAGCATAGGCTAAGTACAATCATTATGGAGGATATTGAAGAGTATTTCGTTCTCTAGTCAGAAGGAAAGTATGTCATCATTACCTCAACTCTCTCATTGTCGGTAATTATCTCGTTCTCATAATTGGCATACTCTCCACTCCTCATGATGCATTCTCTATTCTTTATGCCAACCATTACCCAAGAACCAAATCCGAAGGGATGAAATTGACGTTGTAGAGGAAGCAAACACATACTTGGGATGAGAGATAAATAAATGTAGGAGAGCATAGAGGCTGGGCAAATTAGGAATCCTCCACTCGTTGTTTATTGCTACTAATTGGATGCTTGAGAGCTAATTCTATATTCCAAGTTATTCCTTGAAAGCATTCAACATATTGGACTCTTTCTATTGGCGCTAAAGAGCACTAGAGGGGAAGAATATCCCTAAGGGATTGTGAACCTATAAAGGGATGATGTTCCTTGTGTTGTGTAAGGAAATGGAAGAGAGTGACATGGTTGTTTTATGGCTATATGAGGTGTCTGGGATGTTATCTAATGAGCAGATTGACCGAGTCATAAGTGCAAGGGGTTGGGTTGAGTGAGCTAGAAATCCTATAGCTTATTCCCTTCACCCCAGTGGTCTCATAACCCACCTTGGGGGTCGAAAATCACTTGTATGCTACTAGTTTATGGGACTACCTCATGCTAAAGAATAAGTGGTTCTACCTATAATTGTACTTCTTCAATTAAAGGTCATTTTTTTGTTATGCTAATTTTATTATTTAGCATTGTCCATGAATTTGAATAATCGTGGGCCTCCATGGGAGACCTTCTTAGTTGGGATTATATGGTGAAATGTCTCTAAAGGGCCAAAATTTTATAAATCCAAACATGGGTACCTATTTCATGGTTGGGAGTTATGGTTGGGGACACCACAATGTAGTATCATAGCTTAACTTCAATGTTGGGTCAATCTAGTCAATTTAGATGAAAAAACCAATAGGATTCATGGTTGCACATAGTCGTTTAAACACCATTTAGAATTTTTCCGAGAGCCACAAATAGATATGGGTGAATTTGGGCATGTGTAGGTTCAAACTTTCGTGAATAAATTTTCCCATGGTTCTCAAGTTCCAAGGATGTTAGTGTGCTCTAAGGTGAGTTGTTGTTGATGCGATCGGAGACCAAGCATCAACTTGAGTGCTTCATACCTGCTCTTCAAGAAGTCGCAATAAAGTTGGTCTCATGATGACCAAAGTCACGAAGTAACCATGGGTTATTGGATCGAATCCCTTATACGAATGTGGAACAAGAGGGAGGAACCAAGTCAAAATAAATAGGTGTATATTGGAAGGGTCGAGACCCATATAATACTTAACTGGAATAATTAAATGTTCAACGAACAAGGCAAGCAAAATTGTGATGATGTATGTGTGATGTCATCGGATGTCTCCTATCATCTAAACATAGGTGACCATGTCTAGGTGGTATTTAAAGTGAATATTCTAGTTGACAAAGTAAAGGGGTAATGACCCCACATAATAGACAAATGGTTTGATTTCATCGAAGTGAAACCACAAAATTGATCAACTGGGCAATCTATTTCTCAACTATCATTCTATGTATGGATGAGATTGATGAACCACATGCAATCCTGGGATTTAAAACAAAACAAGCAAGGCATAACTTAACGTCATGGGATGGAATTTTCAAAGGACAAATGTCACTATCTTGGGATCATCAAGTCTAATGTTGAATACTAGATTTGAGGTATTGGGTGCATCTTTCCACTTAGAGGTGGTTTCACCAGGACGTGGTGCCTTTTGCAAGCATCCTATAAAGTATTGGGGGCTAAAGAAGGAGAGTACTATTGTCTCACTCCCTAGTGGGAGCATGTCACGTGGATGGAGCCATGGGCACAATAGAAGCTAAGGCCCATGGGGAGGTATAAAAAGAATCTTGGAGCTCCATGAAAAGGCCACTGGGATTGCATGACAATAAGTAAAGGAGTATGCAAAGAGGGCTGAACCATGAAGGAATGGAGGACATGAACTAATGTACCAATCATGTACTACCTTGGCCACGAAAACAAGGAAAAGGAGATTGCGAGTTCCACAAATATCTTGTAGGCATAATGAACCCCGAGGTTCATGAAAATGCAAAAGAAAACCCCCGTAGTGTCCCTTGAAAATTCAAAACTCCCACAGTCTCCCCAAGAATTCGAAAACCCCATTAAAAATTTCCTTAGATTAACAATGGAAAATAAGGAGAGGGACTTAGGTTGTGTTGCAATCTATTATCATGGATAGGCTCATAAAGACATGTAGAATTACTACGATTATGATTTTATTGTTGTTGTTGTTGTCTAATAAAATTGTTATTGTGCACAATGTTTGCAGTTCAATCTAGGTATTGAAAACCACAAGAAAATTGAAAAAGTCATAAAAGGTAGTGACCTTCTAGAGACTATAGCTTCTGAATCCTAATGTGATCAAAAATCTCATTTAGAGGGGAAACAATTGGGGTTTCAGTTCTTATAGAGACCCTTCTAATTTCTCAGAGTAGTTGGAAAAATAGAGCCTTAGCCTTGGTGGGACCAAGAGGTCGTCATCATGGAGGATGCACAAAAATTGCTATGATTTTGAAGTGGATTCCATGGGTGAAAACTTATAAGATGGAAAATCATAAAAAAAAATCTAATGGACGCAAAAACAAAGAGATTCCTCTAGATGTTACAGAGACTATGAGCATCATAATCATGGAACCTCAAAGCCACATATTAGACAATGAAAGGCCACTCAAAGCTCAAGAAGAGCCATGCCTCAAAGTTTGAAAAAACAATATAGTGGCAATTGTATCATGGACAAAGTTTAAATAATGTTGTGGTACAAGGAATGGCTCAAGAAGTAGCTCTCACATAAAGTCCCATTGTGCAAGAAGAAATTCCCAAGATGGGACATACAAAGCATCTCTAGCTAACTCTTCCATTAGAGAGCCATATACATTGTTAAAATTTGGTTGTCATTGATGTCAACTCATGTCACAGAGGATGTCAAGTTGTTTAGTTCTTTAATGTCAAAGTGGATACAATATTCCTACAACAGTTTAATGAAGTATATGGAAGCCATTGTAAAGAAGTTTATGCGCAAGATGGTGAAGGATATGGATTCTAGTTTGAAGAAGTATATCTAGAAGTTGCATCCAGTATGAAGATGTGAGTCCAAGGATACATCATGCAGATCTAGTATGAAGAAGTACATAAGGAGGATACCTCATGCTTATCTAGTATGAAGAAGTACATAAGGAGGATACATCATGCATATATAGTATGAAGAAGTACATAAGGAAGGTACATCATGAAGTACATAAGTAAGGTATCCCACTACATGGAGTACCAGCGCAGATGTCAATTCCACCAGGTTATGCTCTCTCAAGGAAGCATCCAAAGAACTGGTTGGGAAAAGGCACATGCGCACAAGCAGCAAGGGAGTTGGTCAAGCAAAGGTACAAGTGTGCAAGCATGACAAGGGAATATTCAGCAATGAGCAAGCAAGCCAAAACATTGTATGTTCAAAGATCAACAGTGCACAAGCAACAAGGAACAAATTATGGTTGAACAATATAGAAAGCGTGCAAGTCTCACCAATCAGAAGATGCTCTCAGTTATTGGAGCACGCACAAGTTTCAAGAAGAGTGCAGCGGTTGAAGTTTATCTATGTGCAAATTCCACAACCGACGGCACAACAGGAGTGCAAGTCCCACATATGATGATACGGAAAGGGTCAAAGTACCACCAAGTAGAAGTTAGTTTATGAATGGATTCCACAAAGAGTTAATACATCAGGTGAGAAATACCCGCAAAGGATGGTACAAAAAAGGTCAAAGACACATTAAGTTGAAGAGTAAGAATGCGCACATACCTCAAAGAAATGGTACATCAAGAGCGTAAGAGTACACCACTTAGGTGTAAGTCCCAGGATTCAAGGACCATGGATGCGCAAGACTCACAAAGGATGACACACTAGTAGCATAGAAGATGACATGTGGCAAAAGCATAATCCGTGAAGTATGGAAGAAGGGAAGCCACAACCAACTTGTGGACATACAATCCGTGCAGGACATGTATAAATAGAGATGCAAGTTGGAGATTTGAAGTAAGCATAATGGCGAGATCATAAGAGCTTCAAGTGGAAGATACAGATTTATATTCAGGGCATCAAGGGATCGAGGACAAAACAACATGATCTAGCAAGGATCCGAGTGCGCACATGCAACAAAATGAAATACTGACAGTGCGCAGAATGTTGTTGTAAATCTGTGACGATTGTGCACACACGAAAAGGGAGAACTATAGAAGTATGCATAACTGTGTGAAGATTGAATGACAATATTGCTGGCAGCACGCAGACAGTCACATATGTTGTATGACAGAAGCACAGAGACAAAACTGAATTATATCAGATGATGTGCTGATGTTTGGATGATGCACGAAAGTTGAAGTGAAGTGTGCAAAGTTGAGAAGTCCATATGATGCACAACGACAGAGTAGCAACAGGATCCAGCAGGCGCATCGTGATGAGGATGATCTGAGACAAGTGCAAAAAACCGAAAGGATGAATCATTTGATGCATGACATGTCACAAATTGTCTAAAAGACTGTGGCACTTAAACAGAATGAACAAATCAATAAGTGCACAGTTCCATCTAATACTAGTGCATATTTCTCAACACACAAATAATCAATTGAAGCACGGTATTAGTTGGTCAGTGCAGTCGCGCAGCAGCGGATCAATAGAGTATACCTTAGCGCAGAATACAAGATCAACAACATACAATACATGAAGTAAGACATCAGTAGAAGTGAAGAATTGAGTGGAATGATAAGTCAAGTGATGTATGCAGTACAGTGGCAGTGAATCGTTTGCATATGAAGGTAGCGCACAACATAACTATTATCAAAAGATCATAAGTGTGCGCGAGTTGGAATTTTTAGTAAGACATAATCATATATTGGATTTCTGGGCAGCAGAACGGGGCAAGGAGAAAGGGGGTTGTATCCTCCTTTTAGTTGGTGTTGTAGAACACATGAAGTTGATGCTTCCTTTAGGTTGGTGCCTGTAAAACCAGGGGGTCAGTGCCTCCTTCCAGTTGGTGCTGGTAAACACAGGAAGTTAGTGCTTCCTTAAATGTATTATTTTCATTACAAAACCCTGCATTCCATGGTTTTCTCCCAATTGAGTTTCCATGTCAAAAATCTCGTGTGTTCTATGTTCTTTGTCTTGGTGCATATATGAATGAATGATTTTGTTACATTGGATTCATAATTAAAGATCAAGATTAAGTTAATACTAATATGTTAAAGAAAGTAAAAACTGCTGATAACTACACTAATATTGATTCACCCTCCTCTTAGTATTAAATCGATTCCAACAATTGGTATCAGAGCGGGTGTCTTCAGTAACAGATTAACATTTGGAAGATAGATCATTACGTAGATATGGACAAGAAGGAAGGTCTTTCCACCAACAGAGAACCAATATTTGATGGCACCAATTATACCTTATGGAAGGTCAGAATGGAACTATACTTGCAATCACTGGGAGCAGATGTTTGGAAATCCATTGTTGATGGTTATAATGTCCCAGCAGTTGTGCTAGTTAATCCGGCACAAAGAAGAATCCATGAAAGCAATGCAAAAGCCATAAATGATCTGCTATGTGGCTTGACCGATAATGAATTCGTAAAGGTTATGCATTGTGCATCAACCAAGGAGGTTTGGGACAAACTCAGAGTGTCTATGAAGGCGATGAAAAGGTAAATAAATCAAAGCTGTAGAACTACTCTGGGTTATTTGAATATCTGAGAATGAAAGATGAAGAGAATATTACCTCTTGCTTCTTAAGAGTAGATGAGATAGTAAATGCTATCAAAAGTCTTGGGGTTAATTTAGAAGAAGAATTTGTGGTACATAAAATATTGAGAACTTTACACTCAAGGTTTGATGTGAAGGTGTCTGTGTTAGAAGACCGAGCTAATATTGAAGACCTAATGAAGTACTAGGTTCATGGGATTTTGACTGCATACGAGATGAGAACTGAGAACGGGACTCCCATAAGAAAGGAAGTTGCTTTTAAAGCCACTGGAAAGGATAAGCATGATCATGACAAGGACTGTTGTGAGGAGTCAGATGATGGGGAATCAAACTTTGTCAAAAAGTTGAAAAGAGGTAAGTACATGAACACGTTTCCCTTCAAATGTTTTAAAAGTGAAGGAGTAGGTCATTATGCCTCTAAGTGTCCTTACAAATAAATGGAGACATCGATAGGGACGAAGAATATAGTTCGTATGATGGAAAAACTACGTGATCTCAACACAAACCTGAAAATAAAAGGAGGATTCCAAAACAAAGGAAGAGTCTGTCCACCGAGGAAGGAAGCAACACATATGAAGGAAGCGACTGCGACGAAGAACCAAATAAATAATTTTCATGGCCTTTGCGGAAGAAGAAAGCAAATATGAAAAGAAGAAGAACAGTTCGAAGAATACTACAGTTGCGCAAAGCAAGCCAGGGTCACTAGGAAAATACTTCTTTAATGGATCATTCAAAACCCCTCCAAATCCAGCTACACCTTCAAATCCTGTTGTAGAGGTCAAGACTGATAGTCAATCTGAAGAAGAAGAAAATGTTGAATATAATTGACTGGGAAGGAGAATTGATTAGTGCCCTGGATGAGTTAAAGAAGTCAAGAAAGAAGAACAAATTCTTCCACGAACAATTGTCGAAGTATGAAGAACAGGACAATCCATTTCAAGAATCTCTTGATGCAGAAGTTCATGAAAAGGTAACCAACTATGAGATGCAACTTATTTGCGCACAAGACAAGGTCAAAGTGCTTGAGGAAGAGAAATTTGCATTGAAAGGTTCTCTGGAAGAATTGGCATAGAAAATCAGGATGTTGACAAATCAACTTGAGGTGAAGGACAAAGAAATATCTCGTATAGAAGACAAATTGGTTGATATAAATGGAAAGAAACAAGTCCAAGATCCCACCGTGATTTGCGCACATCAAGAAGACAACAAGTCTAGTATTGACGATGAGGTGAAAGACAAGTTCAAAGACAACACATCAATCTTGAACAAAATTCTGGACAGTTAGAGATTGCCAGAAGACAAAGCAAGCCATGGTTATGAAAAGGCATCAAAGAAGGCCTGCGACAAAGAACGTTTCCCAAATCATGTTAAGCTCTTGAGGTATGATGTTTCCTTCAAAAACTATAATTCCTTTCAATATAATAATCAAAGAAGGGTCAATAGGATGAAGTGCGCAAAGTGCAATCATTTTGGTCATGTTGCAAAATATTTTCAAACTATGAGATGCTATGCATGTGATGGTTTTGGACATAAGGCTATGTACCGTCGAAAAGTGGTAAACTATCCAGATGAATATTTATTGCGCAAAGGCAATCACCTTGTGAGGAATAACGGTGAAAATTATCAAGTACTGAATCAAGTTAGCAGTGTGCACAAAAGAACATGGGTAAGGAAATATCCTCTGAAGCGCACAAAAGAAGATAATCCAGGTATATCCAAAGCAACAAGTAATTGTTGCTCCTACTGCTGATCTTGAAAAGATCAGGTGAGACCCTTGAATTCAAAATGATGCATCTTAGAATTCAAGGAGTAAGTTAAGTAAAGGTTATGTTGTGAAGGTGTATGTCGCAGTACTTAGTTGCACAAGGATTTATGTTAAATTGGAAATGTCACAGAAATAAAGTTCAGATACATGCATGCATTAAGTTATTGACTAAGTTATCTTGCATGTGATACAATAAAGAACATAGTAATTGTTTGAATTTAGTATTGTAGACATAAGAAGAAAATTCTTGCATGAAAATTGTTGAAAAAATAAACATGAGTCTGCTCAAAATGAAACTTTTCATTATATTAAAAAATGGGTATGTTTACAAAATTGCATGAGCCAAAACTCCATTCCGAGGACAAAAGGAGTATACAAACAAAAGGGTGGAAAATTTGAGACATGCTACAGTCATGGCTCAAGGTCAAGTTCTGTGTTTGGCTGGTTCACAAGACGAAGCTCCAAATCCATCGGCACCAGTGCAGTGCACTCTGAAGAAGGGTGCATGGGAAGAAGTTTCAAAGTCGCATATAATGATGGTTCAGTATGTCGAGACTGCAGTAGGGACAACTCATTTAAAATCAGTTGTTGTTGGCCCTCCAGATTGTCAATCCGATGACTCAAGTGGGTCAATTGCTCATAATTTCCGAGATACATCTGTGATTGAGCATATTGGTATTGGTACTTAGCATTCTCCATCCGGCGTTGCCATGCACCCACTTCAACTCTCAAGCGTGTGAACTCAGATTGCTGAGTCTGGATGGCAAGGCGCACATTCTCAATAGAATTGCTCATTTCGTGGTAGAAGGAGGCCATTGGAAGAAATAAGAAGAAGCAGAAGATAATGTGACACGGAAATGCAGAGGTGCAAATGGTGATGAACTAGACATTGTTCATATAACTCTTATAGAGTTGAATGGAAGACGTCTGCACACATAAAATTAATTTGATGAGATATGCATTCAATATCACGCAAGTCGAAGGAGGTGGTGGAGTCGCTAGAATTGAATGTCAAATTTAATGGGTTATGGAAAGGTGTATGGAAATAAAAAATTCAATTCATTTGGTTGACCAATGGAATGATGTTTCCCCAAAAGCTCAAGTACGATGATCACACTCAATGGCTCTCACAAGAACTAAGTATATCGGCTTTAATGTTGAGCTTGCGGATAAACGTGCAAAATCTTTGGTTGTCATGTCAAGGGATGCGACAATAATAAATGCGACAAGGCAAGGAGACAACGCAGTAAATGTGACAGATGAAGTAGTTAGGTGCAGAAAGGAAGCTAATGCAAATCTAGGTGGGTTTTGGCACTGCACAATTGGCACGAAAGGATGTCTGCATGGATCATTGCACAAAGAATGAAGTAGTATTGTCAAGATGAAGGAATAATATAACATCTGAAAGGATATCCATGCATAATTACAACAAGAAAAGTGAAGCATGAAGACAAGGGGAGCCATCCCTGAAAAACAGTCGAAGTAGAGACCAACGCAAAATAAAACAAAAGGAGAACCTACACTGCGCGAGTAATGGCACCTCTTTTCCATTGATGTCAAAGGGGGATAAGATGCATGAAGTCGAGAAGAAAAGATGCATGAGAAGCCGTGAAAGAGCATAAAGCAAAAAAAACACACAACAAAGAAGGAAGCTGACTGAGCACGTGACATGAAGATGAATGTAATCAGCATGGAAGATATGCATGAAACAAGAATCCAAGAAGCTATGTAGTTGAAGCATATGTGAAAGAGCGTGAAGCAGATGATTGAAGCTACAACAAGATGATGTAGCAGATGTGAAAGAGCATGTAGAAGATCACTTGGATAAATGGCATGGAGATGACTGTACATGTGGTCTGCGCAGAAGTAACAAAAAGAAGAAGAATTATTGATAGTAGAATGCACAGAAGCCCAAAGAACTCAAGGGGAGCATATACACAGTGGGAGCACTGCGACATGTATCGATGAAGCATACAAATCAAAGCAGATCATAACAACTTCATAAAGTGTTGACATCAATGCCAAAGGGGGAGATTGTTGAACTTTGGTTGTCATTGATGTCAACTCATGTCAAAGAGGATGTCAAATGGTTCAGTTCTTTAATGTCAAAGTGGATACAATATTCCTACAACAGTTTAATGAAGTATATGGAAGCCACTGTGAATAATTCTATGCGCAAGATGGTGAAGGATATGGATTCCAATCTGAAGAAGTATATCTAGAAGTTGCATCTAGTATGAAGATGTGAGTCCAAGGATACATCATGCAGATCCAGTCTGAAGAAGTACATAAGGAGAATACATCATGCAGATCCAGTATGAAGAAGTACATAAGGAGGATACATCATGCAGATCTAGTATGAAGAAGTACATAAGGAAGGTACATCATGAAGTACATAAGTAATGTATCCTACTACATGGAGTACCAATGCAGATGTTAGGTCAACTAGGTTATACTCTCTCAAGGTAGCAACAAAAGAACTAGTTGGGCAAAGGTACATGTTCACAAGCAGCCAAGGAGTTGGTCAAGCAAAGGTACAAGTGTGCAAGCATGACAAGGGAAGATTATGGAATGTGCAAGCAAGCCAAAACATTGTATGGTCAAAGATCGGGAGTGCGCAAGCAACAAGGAACAACTTATGGTTGAACAATATAGAAAGCACGCAAGTCTCACCAATCAAAAGATGCTCTCAGTTATTGGAGTGTGCACAAGTTCCAAGAAGGGTGCATCGGTTGAAGTCTATGTATGTGCAAATTCCACAACCGGCAGCGCAATAGGTGCGCAAGTGCCACACGTGATGATACAGCAAGGGTTAAAGTCCCACCAAGTAGAAGTTAGTTTATGTGCAGATTCCGCAAAGAGTTAATACATTAGGTGCACAATACCCACAAGGGATGGTACAAAAAAGGTCAAAGACACATCAAGTTGAAGAGTAAGAATGCGTACATACCTCAAAGAAATGGTACATCAAGAGAGCAAGAGTACACCACTACGGTGTAAGTCCCACTAAGTCAAGGACCATGGATGCGCAAGACTCACAAAGGATGACACATCAACAACGCAGAAGATGACTTGTGGAAAAAGCATAATCCATGAAGTATGGAAGAAGGGAAGCCACAACCAACTTGTGGACATACAATCCGTGCAGGACATGTATAAATAGAGATGCAAGTTGGAGGTTTGAAGTAAGATTAATGGCGATATCATAAGAGCTTCAAGTGGAAGGTACAAATTTATATTGGGGGCATCAAGGGCTCGAGGACATAACAACATGATCCAGCGAGGAGCCGAGTGCACACATGCAACAAAATGCAATACTGATGGTGCACATAATGATGTTGTAAATTTGTGATGATTGCGCAAACACCAAAAGGGAGAACTACATAAGTATGCGCAACTGCGTGAAGATTGAATGATAGTATTGTTGGCAGCACGCAGACAGTCATAGATGTTGTATGACATAAGCACATAGACATAACTAAAGTATATCAGATGATGCAATGATGTTTGGCTGATGCACGAAAGTTGAAGTGAAGTGAGCGAAGTTGAGAAGTCCATCTGATGCACAACGACAGAGTAGGAACAAGATCTAGCAGGTGCGTCATGATGAGGATGATCTGAGACAAGTGCATTACACCAAAGGGATGAATCATTTGATGCACGACATGTCATAGATTATTTAAAAGAATATGGCACTTAAACAGAACAAACACATCAGTAAGTGCACAGTTCCATCTAATACTGGTGCATATTTTTTAGCACAACAAACTATCAATTGAAGCAAAATATTAGTTGGTCAATGCAGTCGTGCAACATATCAACGGAGTATACCTTAGCGCAGACTGCAGGATTAGTAACACACAGTACATGAAGTAAGACATCAATATAAGTGAAGAATTGAGTGGAATGAGAATTCAAGTGATGTATGCAGTGCAATGACAATGAACCGTCTGCATACAGAGGTAGTGCACATAATAACTATTATCAGAAGATCAAAAGTGTGCGCGAATTGGAAGTTTCAGTAAGACATAATCATATATTGGATATCTGGGTGGCAAGACATGGCAAGGAGAAACGGGGTTATATCCTCCTTCCAGATGGTGCTGGAGAACACAGGGAGTTGATTCTTCCTTCAGGTCGGTTCCTGTAAAACCAGGGGGTTGGTGCCTCCTTCCAGTTGGTGCTGGTAAACACAAGAAGTCAATGATTCCTTGAATGTATTCTTTTCATTACAAAAGAGCATTCTGTGGTTTTCTCCCAATTGGGTTTCCACGTCAAAAATCCCGTGTGTTCTGTGTTCTTTGTCTTGGTGCATATATGGATGAATGATTTTGTTTACATTGGATGCATAATTAAAGATCAAGATTAAGTTAATACTAATCTGTTAAAGAAGGTAAAACTGGTGATAACTGTGCTAATATTGATTCACCCCCTCTCAGTATTAAATCGATTCCAACATACATCTAAAGACTCATTAAGAAACCCAAAACCTTCTCCCAACACTCATATGAGGAAGATACCTCTCAAACACAACTTGCAAGGATATTTTCAAAAGGTAAAACCACATACATTTGGTGTCGAGGTTAAATGTGCACAAGAAGCAAAGGCCCGACTTCTTGGGATATATTATAAAATAATTCTAAGTCTTTTTTTATTTCGAATTATTATAGTTTTCCCTAGGTTATTATAGACTGCTATTATTGTTCTTTTTGTCTTAGTAAATCAACTGTCATGATCAACAAAACTATATGGATCATCAATGATAATCTGTTATTTTGTTGTTGATCTGGTTTCCCTTATAGCAAACTAGCAAAATCTTATTTTGTATATTCTAATTAGATTAATATAAATGTTCCATAGCTTGCAAAAATAATTAAATACATGCAACCCTTTTTCTCCACACTCATTGGTGGCGTATTTCCATTTCGAGCTATTTTCATTGAGCATTTGACAAGTTGTAGATAGCCAACAATTATACGACAACAAACCTACGCTCCCAATCTAGTCCATATAGCGCCTCTCCTAAATCAAGAGAAGAATGGGGTCACTATTTAATTAAATCGAGAGGGATTGATAGAAGAACTTATATACAATTGGAAGAAATTAATTAGGTTATTGTTATGTTGTTTTCTATTAATAGTATAGTTATTAGTAGATAATATATATTATTGAATAAGAGAGACAAGGTCAAATTTGATCATGCCCATTTTGGATCCAACTTGCCTATAAAAGGACATGTATTATATGTTGTAAGGGTCCTTTTTGGATACAAATTGCTTAATAATATTATTAGAATTTCTGGTCGTATTTTGTATCAATTCACTCAACTCTGTCATTTCCAACCATTCTCTCATTCTCACAGTCAGTCTCTCCACTCCTTATGTTACGTTCCCTATTATTTATGCCAACTAATACCTAGGAACCAAATCAAAGGGATGAAATCAATGATGTAGAGGAAGGAATTACAAACCATGGATGAGAGACATATGGTTGTAGGTGAGCACATTGGTTGGTCAAGTTGGGAAGCCTTCACAAAATGTTTACTACTACTCATTGGATGCTTGAGAGCCAAGTCTATTCTTCTAGGTTATCCCATAAAGATTTCAACAGACTAGACTCCTTTTGCCTACATTTAAGACCATTGGAGTGGAAGAATATCCTTAAGGAACTATGAACAAAGAAAGGGAATATATTCCTTGTGTTGTGTAGGGAAATCAAAGAAAGTGCCATAGTTGTTTGATGGTTGGATGAGGTGTCCAAAATGCTTTGTAGTGAAGAGATTGTTTGAGCGAAAAGGGAAAGGGCTTGGATTAAGTGAGCTAAAAATGTTGTAGCTTGTTTCCTTTGCCCTAATGGTCTCATATCCTAGCTCATGGCACTACAAGGAAAACACCAATTAGTGGAGGTTCTAACATAAGCATTTCTCCTTGTCATGCTTTCAATGGAGGTTTCTAGCAAAGGTAGGTGTGTGGATATTTTAGTAGAGGTTTTCTTCGCATTGTGCCTCATGCAATTAGGAACATTAGTCCACTATCATAACACATGCATTAGTGCATTTATACATCTAAATGCATTGCAAATAACAATTCAAAAAATCACTCTGCATGCCCATATTTATAATATACAAAATTTGAAAAACAAATTGCCATACAATGCATACAAAACATATAAATGCCCTAGTGCTCAATATCACATCAAACACACCAGTGTGTCATGTTATAAGGCACATTGTTTTAGAGATTAAAAAAAAAAAAAACTAAATTTTGTAAAAGGAACAACTATTTTTTTTTAACAACAATGCTCACTAAACTTATGGATGCATTGTTATGCATAATACCATGTGTATCGCATTAGGGTTAATATTTTTTTTTAAATGCTTTTTGATGTGTCATATATATGTATATAAATGCCTTGGTGCTCATTATCACACCCAACACACTAGTGGGTTGTGTTATAAATCGCATAGTATTAGAGTTAAATAAAAATACTTGGGGTTTTGTAAAAAGGATATTTAAAAAAATTTAGACGAGGACGCTTACTAAATCTATAGATGTAGTGATGCATATGATGCCATGCACACAATGTTAAGGCTAAGATTAAAAAAAATAAAATATTGATGGTGTCTCATAGAGATTTAACTGTACCATTATGTAGTGATACAATGGACACTGTGTCGTAGGGTTAAATTAAAAAATACTAAACTTGGTTCAAATTTTGTAATACAAGGTATTTAAAAAAATTCTACAAGGTGTGCACTAAACATAAAACTACACTAGTGCCTCTTGCTACAAGGAACATTACCTCAAACTTAAATAAAAACCCATTGTAAAAAGGTTAATTTTAAAAACTTAGTTTACGGTGGGGTACTAAACATATAAATTCATTGGTGTGTAACACTAACCCACATACCACATTGGGGTTAAATATTTAAACAAAATATTTTTTTTTTTTACAGAAACGAGTAAGAAGATTTATATTAAAAAAGGAAGATCTGATACAAAAAATGGGAAGACTATACCCATCAAAAGGAGGGAAGTGGGCACCTCGAATCCCGTCTTTACACCTCGCAGGAAACTTAGATACATATATGTCTTAAAAAGAGAAGAGCACTGACTGTTAAAACAACTGCTTACAAAAATATCATATAGGTAAGTAGTAACTAGAAAAAAACCAGAATTTAGTTCTCTGCTGAGCGACGGGGCTTTTTCTTGCTGCTTGAGGCCAGGTTCACATTATCCTCCATTCCCAGTATGACCGACAAGCTGTTGCTCTTGCTGGTCCGAATGCAATCCACCTTGGCTTCTACAATCTTGAGACAGCTGTGCATTGTCTCCATCCTGCCAGCAATGCCTTCAAAGTACTCTTTCATTTTGTTATTGTTGTTCCTTATCTCAGAGATTTCAATTTGAACAAATGTAGCTAGATGAGAGATAGTTTTCTTGAGGTCTTTTTGTTCTCCTCTCAGCACTCCAACCTGAGCTTCAATGTCTTGCAGATGAGAGAGAAGACCAGGGGGAGGAATTTCTGGTCCATTGGGGGAGTCGAGATTCACCACACCTGCATTATCTTCTGTCACATTCCAAAGTTTTCCAACTACAGTTTCCCCAATGTTTCCACCCAACTGTTGCAGAGAGCCGGGATGCGCAGAGCTGCCGAGGAGCTGGTTGTTGGTTTCCAACGGACGCCAGAGTTTTCTTGTTTCTTGCTCAAAATCATTTGGAAAGCTGGCCTGGTTCACCAAATGTCCACCACCCCGTGGAACCCATCCTCTGTTGATTTCCATGGCTTTGGGCCGGCGCACATGCCTAGTTTTGTTGACGAGGCCCTCGTTTTCGCTGAGACCATTCCCCTATAACGCTTCCAATGCAGTGATGTATTGGTTCAAGCCAATGCCCTCGGTTACTTGTATTGACGTCTTACACTGCTTGCACTTCAACGCAGGGAGGCATAGTCCTGGAGAGCTACCATTATCCATCTTGTAACGTTGAATACGTGCAAGCCAAGTATTTTTCCTAGAACGATCTAGGTTGCAATGGTTGTGGATTGTTATCAGCCAAGTGATTGAAATAGGCCCTTTCTTCTAGACGTTTGCAGTGCAATGAATTTTCGCATGCTGGGCGGGGGGTTCTAAGCTGTAGACGCCGTCGAATTTCCTTGGTTTTGAGGGACGCAATCTTGAAGAGATTGTGAATTTGACCTTTAGTTCCATCAGCCAGGTGGGAGATATGTTGGGGAGGATGCCAATTAATAGGTGCATGATCCAATGTTGACGCCCAAGGCCAATTTGAATATGGGGATTTTGTATCCCATTCCAATGTTGATTATTGCCCATTCCTTAAGTTGAGAAGAGGGGATTAAGGAACCCATTCCATTGTCGGTTGTTGCCCATTTTTTATCAGGATGCCGCAATTTAGGCCAGCTCCTATATTTGCCATGGAGTCGGCTTACTCAGTATTGCTTCTCAGAATGTGATAGAAAGAGATGGAGTTGAGATTCTTAATCTTTTGAGAGAAATGAAATTGGAATTTGGAGGAGGTTTGATGGTTATTCTTTGCAAGTGCCCTTGCTTCTTTGATCACAAGGAGAGAGTCGCCGATTGCGACCAGATCCTGGACGTTGTTTTCCTTTGCGATGTCAATTCCTTGAAGTAACGCAATCCATTCTGCATCATTGTTAGTCTTTTTCCCTATTCCCCATGCATAGTCCATCAGCTTGTTCCCTTCGGAGTCTAGGAGGACTCCCCCCCACCTGCCAACCCAGAACAAACAAACCATTTATTAAGTGGTTTCAACATGTGCACAAAGGGGGAGGCCATGGGATTTGAACCCCCAAACTTTCCGATAACCATCAAATGACCCTGCCAATATGCCAAAGGACACAGACTTAATATTTAAACAAAATATTAACAGTGCACCCCATACCTATAAACACATTGGTGCATACAAGGCATGACAAGTTAAAAAAGAATGGATTTTCATTTACTATTATCCAATGCATTGCACACATTTAAACATTAGTTCTCTGAACCGACTTACAAATGCCTCACTATCTTATGCTACTAAATTGTTGGGTCTCATCAATCCTTCTCTTCTATAGTGAATTCTAGTTCATTTAAAAAATAAATAAAACCTCCTAATTTATTTAATTTAGTCTTTTTTTTCTACAACGACCCTCCTAATTTATTTAATTTAGTTTTTGTTTTTGTTTTTTTGGCTACAACCATAGCTTCATGGTGGAGACGAGACCAAGTAAATTATTCACTATATCTTAATTGCAAATTCATTGTTTTATTTTTCCAATTTAACTTTTCTATTCACATCTTTTCATTTAAAAAAAAAATATGTTGTGACCGGTTTATTTTCAGACACAAAATGTCTATATGATTATAGATCACACTACCTTGTAATGCTCTATTTCATTTGAAGTGCATTGATCATTTGAATATGATTTGCGTGCCAATTTATTATGGGTGCCACACTTTGTAGTGCTTCATTGAGGAATAATACCAATGTGTATTGGTGCTACGTGTTAATACACTCACATTGATATTTAGACACATCGGTGTGCATTCATGAAATAATAAGTGCATTTAGTATGATGTTTTCATTCATTGTTACTCTAGTGGTGTTAACATTGTTTAGAAAGAACTACTTTACAGTGTGCTAATTCATATGGGCACACCATTATTATGGTGTGTATTATAGCATCATTTTTTAGGTGTATTAATATTATTTTTTTTATGTCGAAAAAAAGATAATTTGATATTCATAAGGAATCAAAGTTACATCAGTTCATCTTCCATCAGAAAGGGTCTTTCTTAAAACATCTATAAATGTTTATGCATACCGACTGTAATACAACATATTTCCAAAAAACTAGATGCCGGATAAAGCCTCAGATCAAGTAGGCTACAATTCAACTTCCACTACCAATGACCAAAAGAAAAAGGACCCAAAAAAGATCAAGAAACAAATGATCCAAAACAAGTATCAGGAGCTTATAGCAGCAAACTAAAACAGATTATAAGAAAACAGAGGTGCATCAATACTATTGACATCAAATATGGTGCGTTTAAGAAAAGGGGCACATGGGAGACAATGCGCTTAAGTAAAATGCGTGCACCAATGTGCTCTACACACATTTTTTATGCAACCAATTTAAAATTTAATATTGTATGGATATTACAAAGGGTAATTTACTATAGATTATTTATATCATGTTTATATTTTCCTAATAAGATTTGTATTTATTTCAGGTTTATATTTTCTTAATACGATTTGTATGTGAATCAAGGACAATCATAGCAGTACTAGGTCGACCTATATAACTTCTAGGGCATTTGGGAGTCTCGTGAGAGGGAGAGGGATTTGTTTCTTCTTGTCACTGCTCAAACTTGCATCCTTTTAAGGGATGTTGGCCTCCTCAATTTTTATGAGGAGGATACCTCCCTTAAAGGGAACATATACTTATTTTGCCAACTGATTTGTTATTGGATCATGGTAGACATGCCTTTGGGGTTTGTCCCAATCTAGGTACTAACCCACATAGGAGGATATTTCTTTCGTCATTGGGCCATCTAGGAGGGGGGGGATTTTCCCTATTTCTTTGATTTTTCACTTATTATTGTAGGAAAGAGCCAAGTGACATATATATAAGGATATTTAAGTGTAGAAATTATTGGCCCCAATGATTTCTAGGTTACCAGGTTACTGAGGCCAACTACCATTACATTCTTTTGGAGAGGAGGATGTTAGCTACTTGTGCCTTATCATCACAAAACTAGTACAAAATACCACTAATGGACAACAAATTAGTTTCCCTATGATTAATATGCATATAGTCATTTTTGTTAACTCATATCGATTAGGTGGTCTGCTATTGTTTGATGAAAATTGTGTATTGCCTTGGACTATTAGCGTAGTGTGTTGGAGGTGAGACGTCTCTTCCCCCTTGCTTTAAATATATTTTGTATATGTTTTGAGGGATTTATGGTGACTCAATCATCATTTTACCACCACCCTTGTAGGTAGGTGACTAATGTGTGTATCTACATGTGTGGCTAGAAGTTGCGTAAGAGGGGCCAACTGAAGTTTAAGTGTAGGGTAGTGGGTGCATATGCTATTTCTATGTCAAGTAGTGAGGATTATCACATCCTCGACCTTGTATATTATACTTATGTAGAGAATGATTGGTGATGGTTTTGGTACATCTTCTTACTCTAGTTGAGACACCATACTAGAGAGGTAACATTATTGTGATGCTTTCATTATTCAAGTTGTATAAATTTTTTGTTGTATTTAATGCACATGTTATTGATTACATGATTTTGTTTAAATTGTCTAATTGTTGTCTACTATTTTGCAGATATTGGCTTGTATAGTGGTGAGGAGCCTCCTCCCTAGCCTAATGTAAAGATGATTGAGGTAGATGAGTCACCTCAGGAGCACAAACCTAGCATGCACAAGAGATTATACTATCACAATGACAATGTGCATCAAACATATGTAATCATTGCTTATTTATGTGTAATCAAAGAGCTTTATCACATGAAATACTCATTTTCAATTGTTTTGATGTCACATAAAATAAAATAAAATGGAACCCATTCAACACATAAGATGGCATGACAAGGAAGAGAAGGGTTGATAGCAAAATTTGTGAGTACATGCCTTTTCTTTACTTGACATTTCATATTTGTTGTGTTTTTTAAATTTCAATTAATTTATAATTGTACATGAATGATTTCTACCACGTGCTCATACAAATAAGAGCCATTTGAACATTTGATTAACATTGGATTACATATGGGTTGTGACTATATGTTGGAGAATTAAGGGTTAATTGAACAATCTGTAAGTAGCAATACTATTTTGCATTCCCTATTTTATAAATATTGCAACAACAAGAATATTTAGTTATATTTACACTGTCATGGTGTATGAAACTTGTAGGGCAAAGTGGAGCGAACATAAATACGTTGAAAGATGACACAAGACATGACTTAGAAGAATGTGTATTGTTTATGAAACACTAACTACTATGTATACTTACTGATTTAGGGAATCACATATATTATAATAGTATAAATATATGTATACTCATTACACTTTATTTATATGTTTTTTGATGGGACATGAAGAGGTGGAACAAAATTAACTTAATCGACAAAACCTTGTAAATAACCCAAGTACAATGCTCCCTGCAAGTGATGAAGAAACGAGGTGTGTGAGAAATTTGAGCATTGACAAGAATTCAAGTGATAAAAATTGCGATCAATATAATTGAATGTTAGAAGTTTTACGTTTTGGAATATTTACGTATAAAAATCGACATTTTGTTTAATGTGGACATATTGTCGCAAATGGTATGACAAAAAGTTACATAATGAATGTTACAAGTTTTACAATTTTTAATGTTTGTTTGTAAAAATTAGACATTTTGTTTAACATGGACATATTGTCCCAATTGGCATGATGAAGAGTTACCAAAAATTGTAACAATTGTTTATGACGTGTAATAACCCCCAGTTTTGAATTGGAATGTACTTAATCAAATTATGTAAATGATGTAAATATTCTAGTATGGATTCCTAGTGTGAAGCTCAAGGCCAAGGCCTGACTAGTGAATGGCTAGGCATGTATGATGTAAATATTTTTATTTTTATTTGGACCGTGTGGTTGGCTTATCATGCCAATTTGAAATATATCTAAATATTAGGTTGGAAAATAATAAAATGGTCCAAGATGGTTGTGTAAAGAGCACTGGAGGGGCTATGATTCCACTAGAGGGGAAGAGGAAATGGGGCCTATGGGAAACTAAATCCTTTGCTACCAAGTGTCAACCTTATAACTAACCCAAATTCTGCTACATGCTTTAAATGAGCCAATTACCTTCTCTTGACTATTAAATCTAATCATTGAATGCATGTGTGAGGTTGGTGGAAAAATTCACTTCATGTAGTTATTAATGCATGGGGTTGGATGCACTTTTGTGACAGTTATGTCAACCATCAGAAGTCCTTTTCTTCTATAGTCAGAAGCTATGTAAGTTGTCTTTCCACCATCATCTCATATCCCTTGGTGTCAACACTCATTTTTCTATCATTCTCTCATGCAAATTTCTACACTACGTAGAGTTTCTTGTGGTGGTTCATGACCATTACCAGACCGTGTATAACCCATAAATTCAAATTTAGAGACAGAGCTGCATTTTTGAAGGAAAATAGATGGTTGTAGGTGAGCATAGAGGTTGGGAAAGATATGAACCCTTACCCATTGAGTTTTTCTACTCATAGATGCTTGAGAAGCCATAATTTATGCTACAGGAGTTTCTCCAACATCATACAACATATTAGACTCTTATTGCACACATTGGTAAGCACTGTAAGAGATGGATTTCCTGAAGGAATCGTGGATCAGTGAAGGGAAATTCCTTCATTGTGTTGTGTGGGGTACTTGGAAGGAGTGCCATGGCTGTGATGGTTGAGCGAGATCTTTGTAGAGATCTGGATGAGAATTGGGATAAGCATAGAGAGCGGAACGGGTTGTGGGCTGGGAGAGAGAAGCCTGTAGGTGTTTCCTTCACCCTGTTAGCATCATAGCCCAGTTTGGGGGTGGCTCTAAGCATAAATAGTATATACTGGATAGAGTGCCTACGGTTGGGTGGAAAATCGCTCTTACACAGCGAGTTACTTAGATCTTCTTTGTTAAAGATAAGTATTATGTTTGTATCTAATGTGTAATGATTTTATTATTATGCCTGTGATAATTATGCTTATAAATGCATGTGTTGTGTGTGTAGAAGGAGTTTATTTCCGATGTGTATTTTTATTATGCATATGCACATGTATTTTAAATGTTATGAATTCGTGACAACCATGGAAATTAGGCAAAATTTAGAAGCTTGTAGTTAGTTAATGTCCCCTCTCGTGGGTCAGATTGAGTGAAGGGGACGTTATAGAGTGGTATCGGAGCTTTGGGTTGCAATACCAAAGCTGTATGGGCAAACAATGCACACTTATAGGCAAAAATATGAGTTTGCAGATGGAATACTCCTATGAAAATCGTGGTTTCAATTGTTAGATGGTATTCTAACCAAGCCGTGGGTTAGATCCGTGGTCTATCGACAGGAGAGGTAGACTGGTTAAGGGAAAATTTGCAAATTTGCAAATTTAACAGTGGAAAGGTTCTATTATGTTATGCGCCAAATAATCCCCTTATTGCCGAAATAGAATTTCATACAACTCTAAAATTTTAAGAATTTTGTTTTAAATGGTAATTTTAAAGTGGGCCCCACCTATGCCACATAGACAGATGACGCGGAGGAGCCACGTGGGCAGGAGGCATAATGTTGAGGAGCCACATGGGTTGGAGGTATGATGTGGACTAGCCACACTAGCACATGAGTGCTAGAATCTGACCCAGGGGATGGCAAGGGATTAACACTCTAGTGCTAGACCTGACGAATCATGTGACCTAAGGAAAAGAACCAAGGGCTAAGCAGAAAGGGGATAAACCCCATCGACGATCATGAACGATCGGGGATGCCAGCGATTGATGACCATGGATCATAGCGCATTGGAAATGTGCATGATGGTTAATGGTGGGAGGGTGAGTCGTTGGGTGGATACTACCTAACCATGTGTTTTCGTTTGATTGGAAACAACTCCCCAAACAACCTTTTCAAAACCACTTTTGTGGCGAGTCGTTACCACTTCTGGTAACAGGATACCATCGACGCATTGGTGCCTAAGGCTGGGTGGTATGGTGATTTGGCAGTTGGTGGAGGGTGACATGGCCACGTCATGGGGTGATAGGTAGGACCCACCTGACACGTCAACACCCTACCAAATTACTAGAAAATGATGTCGGTCTTATGCGCCAGATTGCGGGAAATTAAAATATTTACAAAAAACAAAAAAATGAGGGCGTTGCCATTGACCCTCCCTGCAGCAGCCATTGACTCGTCCTGTAGCAGCATAGGGAGGCCGCAAAGGGGAAAACCCCCTTGACCCCCATTATTTTTTTTATAAATCTACAAAGTTACTTTTGGAGTTTAACCGCAACTATTGGAACAATATAGAATTGGGAAAATTGTGGAATATGAGGGGGTGTTATAGAATTGCCAAACATTTCTAAGTCTAGAGAAAGTGGAAAAGGACAAAAGTAGTCGATTCCATAATTTTATAAAATATGATTAGAGCATCAGATTAGAGAACTGAAAATGATGAGCAATCCTGGTCATATGTATTATCAAGGCTAACATAAATGTTTTTTTGGTTCTCCATAGGTTGTCTTCTACAGGTTTCTAAAGTTGGCCTCTGGAATTAAATGAACCTACAGGAAAAGTGCAGAAATTCGGCAAATTTGATGATTTTTAGGGATTGTAACATTTTGCTCAGGACTAAAAAATGGGCATACCTATAGTCATTGGAAAGATTACCCACAAGGGAATAATTATCTAGAGACAAATTATGAATTGTTAGACTCATATGTTTTTATAATTTGATAAAAAAGTGCATGTAGCCATAATTTGACAAAAAATGTCAATATGGGTATTTTCTAGAATACATGTAAATTGATTTTTGATTTTCCAATAATGTAATAATTCTAACAAATGTGTTATATGAAATCTTTTGCAGATTAGAATTATATCCGAGACAATTGAGGTTCAACATTCAATATAGTTCAGTTTGGAAACCCTTGGTCTTGATTGGGACAATAGAATCATCACTGTGGATGATGCACATGATCCTTATGAAGATTAGACAGATATCATGGGAGAAAACATATGGGTTGAAAATGTTGAGACCGAATCCAATGGTAGAAGAAACCAAGTGACTCCCCTAGACATTGCAGAAACTACGAGGAGCCTAAGGGTGGAATTGCATAGTTGTAGAGAAAACAATGAGAGGCTGATTAAAGCTCAAGAAGAGCATAATCAGTTGAATACAACTATGCTTCAAATTTTGACAGACAATTAGAGAAAGATTCACTCTAGGCATCACTCAGAAAATCAAGAAAAAGAGTGGGAGGGGATTGTAATAACCCTAGTTTTGAATTGGATTGTACTTAATCAAATTATGTAAATGATGTAAATATGCTAGTGTGGATTCCTAGTGTGGAGCTCAGGGCCAAGACCCGACTAGTGAATGGCTAGGCATTTATGATGTAAATATTTTTACTTTTATTTGGACCATGTGGTTGACTTATCATGCCAATTTGAAATATATGTAAATATAATGTTGGGAAATAATAAAATGGTCCAAGATGGCTATGTAAAGATCACTAGAGGGGATATGATTTCACCAGAGGGGAAGAGGAAAGGGGGAATATGGGAAACTAAATCCTTTGTTTCCAAGTGTCAACCTTAGAACTCACTGAAATTCTGCCATGCGCTTAAAATGAGCCAATTACATTCTCTTGACTATTAAATCCAATCATTGAATGCATATGTGAGGTTGGTGGGAAAAATCACTTCATGTAGTTATTGAGGCATGGGGATGAATGCACTTTTGTGACAATTATGTCAACTGTCAGAAGTCCCTTTCTTCTATATTTAGAAGCTACATTAGTTGTATTTTCACCATCATCTCATATCCCTTGGATTCAACACTTATTTTTCTAGCATTCTCTCATGCAGATTTCTACACTATGTAGAGTTTCCTATGGCGGTTCATGACCATTACTAGACTACATATGACCCAAAAATTCAAATTTAGAGGCATAGCTACATTTTTGAAGGAAAATAGATGGTTATAGGCGAGCACAGAGGTTGGGCAATATCAAAACCCTTTCCCATTGAGTTTTGCTACTCACATATGCTTGAGAAGCCATAATTTATGCTACATGAGGTTCTCCAACAACATACAATAGATTGGATTCTTACTGCACACACTGGTAAGCACTGTAAGGGTTGGATTTCCTAAGGGAACCGTGGATCAATGAAGGAGAATTCCTTCCTTGTATTGTGTGGGGCAGTTGGAAGGAGTGCCATGGTTGTGATGGCTAAGTGAGATCTCTGTAGAGCTCTAGATAAGCATTGGGCTAAGCATATAGAGTAGAACCGGTTGTGGGCTGAGAGAGAGAAGCTTGTAGGTGTTTCCTTCACCCTAGTTGCCTCATAGCTCAACTTGGGGGTGGCCTCTCAGCTCAGAAAGAGTATACGCTGGATAGAGTTCCTACGGTTGGGTGGAAAATAACTCTCTTCTTTGTTAAAGATAAGTATTATGTTTGTATCTGATGTGCAATGATTTTATTATTACGCATGTGATAATTAGGCTTGTAAATGCATGTGTTGTGTGTGTGGATGGATTTTATTTCCACTGTGTATTTTTATTATGCATCTGCACATGTATTTTAAATGTTATGAATTGGGCAAAATTTAGAAGCCCGTAGTTAGTTAATGTCCTCTCCCATGGGTTGGATTGAGTGAAAGGGATGTTACATGACATTGTGTTTAGCTTGGACCTTTATGTTGTCCCATTTTTTTATGATGAAGGGTTCCTTATGCTTATATAATAAAATGAGTTTCTTATTATATTTCAGTGCACATTGTTGTACAATGTAATGTTACCAATTAAATTTATGGCTATTTACATATTACTATGAACATAAGTGTAATCAAATGTTATATTTGTTCAAACTATATAATACATTAATGCAATGATTATATTTTATTGTATTAATTAAAATATAAAAATAAACATTATTATACAAATTATTTGATTGTCTTATCAATAATTAAAATTTTATAAAAAATAAGAAGTTGCATTTGCATATCCACAAAAATATTATATAGCACTTGGGGAAATTTAATACAAACATATTGATACATTTTATTCATTTGTATATTCCAATGCATTTTATATTTTTACCTATGATGCATTTAAATTATTCTTACGTGTCAATGCTCTAGAATTATTGTTACACATTGATGCATTTTTTTAAAATAAACATATGACTCATGTTTAATATATAAGCATTGGTATGCTTGTTATATAACATGTACGAGTACGCATTACATGTATGCACTCATTTTTGCTAAGAATTGTAATAAGTGCATTAGGGTAGTTACGTGCAACATCAACACCATTCCCTTTAATGCTATCATTACCGTTGCCATTACCATTACCAAGATTTCATGGTACATATATGTGCAATGATGGTTAACCATATATAGAACATTGATGATACTTTATAATATATAATATGCACTGGTGTTTATTAAATAGCAATGCATAGTTGTACCTTATTGTAGAAGCACATCAATGAAAAACCTCTAATTTGTTAACAAAGGTCTTTTTTATATTTTTTTCTCAATCTTGTAACACTAAAAACCTCTGCTACTTAGTGTTTTCCTTGTAGTAGAGTTTACATTGGTTTCATATAGTTAGGTGCAAAATTGCTCGTATACAATCAATTTCTTGGATTTTCTTTTAGTAAAATATAAATGTTCTATATTTGTATGTATCTCTACCAATAAATGCCATTTTATGTATCTCTACTAGCAAATGCCATTTTATGTTAGGGAAACGTATATGTTATGTATGTTGCTATGCGTGTGATTTTGTTTAATAGAAAACAAGGGCATTTGGTTCAAGAAAATCTCGTTATTCCATGCTTGTATATTCCATTGTGTTTTATTATTTAGCACTATGCACACATTTGAATAATTTTGGGCCTCCATGGGAGACCTTCTTTGTTGTGATTATGGTGAAAGGATCTCTCAAGGGTCTCAAGGGTCAAAATTTTATAGATCTAAACATGGCTACCCATAGGATTATGGTTAGGAGTGTTGGGCGGGACACCACATAGGAGCTCTCTATTAGAGATCAACAATTGTCACTAATTTATTTAGTATTAAATGTTGGGAGATAGTGGATAATGACATTGTGTTGAGCCCTCTATTAGATATCAACATAAACTTGTCACCAATTTCTTCTCGACATTAAATTTTGTGTGATAGTCAATTCGTGTTGCTTCAAGCTGTCTTTTGGAGATGATCAACACAAACCTTGTTATAAAATTCTTCATAGCCTTAAATGTTGGGAGACAATTAATTAACATTTTTCTATTATCTCTATCAAAGATAAGCACAAACCTTATCACCAATCTATTCTTGATCTTACATGTGGCATTCAATTGTTAGTGCTTCAATTTCTTGTGCTTTTATATGAGATTTTTCATCTTTGTCTTTCTATTGTTTCTTTTATTGTGTTTTGATTTCTTATGATCTTCATTCTACTTGACTATATTTTAGCTTCAAACTCTCACGTTACTTGTCATGATTTCCATTCTTCTTTTCTCCTTAAAGTGAATGTATCATGGCTCATTCTACTTAACTAGAATTATAACATTTATTAGTCCCTTCCAAAATTAACATAATATTTGTTATCAAAATTTTCTTTAAAAACAACAATTTTTCTTTAAAAATATAACCATTTGAAAATTACTTAAGCTTTCCTCGTTTGATTGATATTTTCATTTTTTAATATGTATTTTTTATTTAATCATTTTAACAACATTATAAAATTCAACAAGAAATTATATATATATATATATATATATTGTAAACTTGCAGTAATTCTATTATATATGTAAAGCAAAATGTACAAGATTACATATATCATCATTCACAGTTTCTTAAGGCGGCATGAGGTGGTGAAACTACCACCCTTGGCGCTTAAAAATACTATCATGATTGTCTTTCTCAAAAAATAAGGTCTGCCCAACATAAGGAAAACATGCAAAATAATAGTATGAGACCATCAAGTTTTGACTAGCTTGTGAAAATCCTCACAGCAGATCTAAGAGCTGATGTATACCTCACAAGAAAGAGTAAGATTAAGCAAGAAAATAGAAGAAGAGTGGTCATGCAGTGTAAAGAAGCAACATAATTATGATATAGTAGAACTTGGATAGAAGCAAAATAACATCACACACACTAATTCATTAATCACAAATATGAACAATAAATAGTACAATGGTGGAGAGGATTCGAATGCCAAGGTGGAAATTCGAATTAGCCTCTCATAGAGTGATCATCAGATCAATAGAGTGTCATCAGAGCACAACTAGGAGTCCTCATCATCATCAGTGGAATCATCAATGCACAAGTAACTGTCAACCAGATGTCAAACTGAGTCTAACTGAGTGTGGTAGGTGTAACTGGCACATGGAGGCACTAACTCAATGAAGGAGGCTCAATGGAGGGCGCATGAGGAGCTAACTGGAGTCAGAATGGGCAGTCTAGTCTCACTGGAGGTCCATCGGAGTGATACAATCAGTTGAGAGTCAGTCTAGCCTTAAATCAAGGAAAGAACTAAAGATAACTCAACTAACTGAAGTGCAACTGAGTGGTAGGTGAGAGAGGGCGCATGAGATGCATGCAACTGCATCAGGGCGTACTAAGCACTAGGAGGGCTAAAAATGATCAGTGAGAAACTCCTGGGGCTAGCTAACTGAGGGCTAGGTGTTGGGACTGATGACCAGGATGCATGCAATTGCACGCATGCATGCAAAATCATGGCTGCATGCAAAATGCATGCATGACTGAAAATGCAAAAATGGAGAATGATGTTAGGACTAGGATGGAGTATAGGAATATCCTAACATAGCTATCAACAATATTTTGGGCATACTATGTAGTAGGCTATCTAAAGCATAAAACCAAAAAAACTAAATACCACAAGGAGTGATCAAAGCATTATAACAATGCTTAGCTTGGATGTGCACCATGGGAAGAGTCCTCGCGCTCCTCAGTGATTGGACATCCCTCCATCTCCATGTCCAAGGATCCCACATCGGGATGCTTGGCCGGGAGAGGTGCCCATTTACGTGGCCTAACCAGGTTGTCCAAATCCGAGCGCCATATCTTCTTAGCAGAGAGGAGGGTAGGTTCGAGGGGAGTCGGAGTCACCAACTGGTCACCAGGATCATGGTTTGGTAGCTGGATTCATTTCTTGATCATAGGTTCCTGGGGATGCACTCTGAGAGGCTCCCCCAATTAGGTTATCATCAGAAATCCCCCACGTCGCTACTCCAATAGCCTCAAAAAGCTTCCTGAACAGAGAATGCTCCCAATCGAAACTATCATGAAGGCTGTTTAAACCATCAACAGTTTGCTCCATGCTCAGACGCATATCTAGAACCATTTCCTTGGAGCTTCTCCATTTGGCTTGAGTGTCTTCCATCAAGAGAGCCATCATATTTTTAACCACCCAATGGTGATTAATCTTCCCAAGTGAGTGGGTTGAGGCCAACTACTATGCAACAATGTTAGCCTCCTAATCGTCGATAAGTCAACGAACCGACGTCGAAATAGATTCCACATACCCATCACTCCCAGATCGACCAATAGCTTTGTGTCCTGAAGCCCCACGATGTAACGTCCACATCCCTCAATTCGACCAGCACGAGGGGACATTAATTGAATCAAGGCCTCAAAATTTCATCCATAAGCCATAATTACGAATTCATATAACTAAATGCATGTACAGACATGAAATAAAAACACACAGCAGAAATAAAATGAACCACACACACATAACATGCAAATTCCAAGCATAATTGTTGCATACATATAAATAAAATTCATTGCACATCAAACACATAAGAATACTTATCTTTAAATAAAGAAGATCCAAGCAACTGGCTGTGTAAGAGCGATTTTCCACCCAACCATAGGCACTCTATCCAAAATATACTCTTTCTGCTGAGAGGCCACCCCCAAGCTGGGATATGAGGCCACCAGGGCGAAAAGAACACCTACAGGATTCTATCTCCCATCCCACAACCCATTATGCTCACTGTGCTTTTGCCAAAAAGCTCAACCAAAGCTCTACATGGTTCTCACTAAGCCATCACACCCATGGCACTCCTTCCAATTGCCCCACACAACACAAGGAAGGAATTTCCCTTCACTGATCCACAGTTCCATCAAGAAATCCAACCCTTACAGTTCTTATCAGTGTGTGCAATAAGAGTCCAACCTGTTGTATGCTAATGGAGAGTCTCCTGCAACATTAATCCATGGCTTCTCAAGCATCCAAAGTGGAAGAACTCAATGGGTAAAGGTTCCTAGATTTCCCAACCTCCATGTTCACCTACATCCATCTATTTTCCTTTCCAAAATATAGCTCTATCTTCAAATTCGAATTTATGGGTTATACATAGTCTGGTAATGGACATGAACAACAATCGAAAACTCTACGTAGTCTAGAAAAGCTGCACGAGAGAATGAGAGAGTGATCAAAAGAGTGTTGACTACAAGGATACGAGGTAAGGGTGAAAAGACAACTGACATATTTTCCGACCATAGAAGAAATATGACTGCTGACAACTGACATAACTGTCACAACCCCCATGCTTCAATAACTACATGAAGTGACTTTTCCCACCAACCTCACATATGCATTCAATGATTGGATTTAATAGTCAAAATAAGGTAATTGGCCCATTTAAGGCACATGGCAGATTTTGGATAAGTTCTAAGGTTGACACATGGCAACATAGCATTTGGTTTCCCAATAGGCCCCCTTCCTCTTCCCCTCTGGTGGAATCATAGCCCCTCTAGTGCTTTTTACACAAACATATTGGACCATTTTATTTATTTTCAACATACTATTTACATACATTTCGAATTGGCATAGTAAGCCAATCATATGGTCCAAATAAAAAATATATACATCATACATGCCTAGCCATTCACTAGTTGGGCCTTGGCCTTGAGCTCCACACTAGGAATCCATACTAGCATATTTACATAATTTACCTAATTTTGATTAAATACATTCCAATTCAAAATTGGGGGTATTACACACGACCACTACTACCACGTCTTGGTGTATCGCGTTGACGTTGAGACATGGTTTTTGCTTCACACTTCTCCACCTCGCAGCACACCACCAACATCTGAGGAGATTGCTAAAGAACAAAGAACCAAAACCTTGAATCCATCTAAATCCGTGCTTGCTCGTTAAACCTCTGTCATGTCCCAAATTTTGCATTGGGTCACAATGGCCTAATCCCATTGGTCATATTCATGAGAGTTTGTCAAATTGACGTTAAGGGTCAAATAATTGCCACGGAGAAAAATTACTAGTTTCCTAAGTTGTGGGTGGAAGCATTGGGATTTGAAATAAGAAGGATAATAAATGATGTGTGGACATTAGAATAGCATAAATATTTAATAAAGGAGCTAAATAAATATATACAAGGGAAAATCAAAGTGGCATTTGACCATGAAGACACATGGAGGAAGTGGGACCCACAACAGCTAGATTTTCTATGCCACATGGCATCCTCCTCTTGTCAATTCGAATCCATGAGTAGTCCAATGTTATGGGGATGAGTTGGAAGGGAATATTACTTGGCATGAGTCAATGAGGTAAAAATATAGAGGAAGAGTAACTCCCATGGAAGAGGAAGAGGCAATTTGGAGCTAGTGGGACACTTGGGCTAGATTCCCTAGCTCTATGACAACACTGATGAAGATGCTATGACACCTATGACACAAATCAAACCTGAAGGCTGACATATGACATATATGACATGTCAGGGCTAAAAATAGCCTCCAAGAGGGCGCTCAAGTGAGTTAGGGCATCCAAAGAGACACCAATTCGAATTTGGAGAAGGAGAGGGCTATAATTGGAAGGACAAATGGCATACTTGGGAATCTCTTCCCAACTTGAGTTGGCATGAATCTCTTGGAAGGAATTCGACCCATGGAGGACCTTAGAATTTTACAAAAGTCATGAACAAAAAAGAATAGCGGCTTTTGATTATTTTTAGAATTTGCAATTGCATTTGGAGAGAAGAGCTAGTGGAGTGCTACTCTACTTGCCTTAGCACCAATTTCGAGGGTGAAAGATTCCCATCCAAGTTGGTAATTAGAAAGGACATTCAGAAATTTCATTTGGAGCTTTAATGGAGTCATTTGTTGCAGGTGTAAGCTACAGGGCAGATCATGGTCACTTATAGTTCAGCTTGCTTCTTCAACCATTTCAAGTTTTCATGGCATATTCTTGATCCATGATGGATTGCGCTTTTGGTGAGATGTTGTTTTCTTTGGGGGAGCTTCTAATGCCCTATTATTTTATGTTCTAATGTAAATTCTATGTATTTCAATTCCAGAAGACTCTCAGGTCGAAATACCAAAATATTTCATGTAAAAAGGTTAAACAATGAAGAAATCGTGCCATTTTCCCCATAGCTCTTGCATAGTGCTCTTGTGGTTGCATATAGTTAGTGAAGGAATTCCATTTCAACTACATGTACATGTCAGCTTCTATATATCTCGGTAATAACCATATCAGAAGATCCACAAGTCGAGATTCCAAGAAAAACTATGTAAATTGCTCATTAATGGATAAACAGTGCCATTTCCCCACTACCTTGTTGTGAACTAATGTAATGTCGATGGATTTGAATGGATAAGTAAAATAATAATGTTTTATTGATGAATGGAATGCTATTGATGTATTATATGAGTTTAATGTTCAGTACATAAGCTTTCGAAGTCATTTGTGAAGTTTTATAGCATTTAGAGAAGGTTCAGGCTCGTTTCCCCCAAGGTCGAGACTAGTTGTTTTGTATCTAATTGAAGTGCATTGTAGAAGGGTTTATGAACTGAATGGAGATTCCCCTGAGACCACCTTGAATTCCCCTTGAAGTCCCCTACCTCTGATCTGAAATTCGAAAGGATTGAGTTGCATTTGGGGAGCCAATTTCATCACACACCCTAGGGGGGATTTGAACCAACAATTGCTAGTAAAAATACCTATCTTGATCAGATTTGAAAGAGGGGTTTCAGAAGTCATATGAACACTCTAGATCATCCATAAAAATTATAAATATGTCTTAATATCATCCAAATACATTCTGTAGCAATTTGGGAGCATCTGGAGTCATTTGGACACCAAGAGACCAATACTAGTCAAAGAGAAATTGCTAGTCAAACTCCCTAATTTGGCCAGAACTTAAAGGAGATTTGAAGAAGCCTTTTGAAGTCTATAAATAATCCATAAACCTCATATGCATGTCCCAATATCATCCATATATATTCTATAACAATTTGGGAGCATTTGGAGTCATTTGGAGACCAAGAGACCAATAATAGTCAAAGGTCGAACTAGTGGAAAAGTTGAAAATTTCACCATTAATATAAATTCCTAAAGTGGGATATTACAGTGGTATCAGAACCAGGTTCTTGGAACCTGATGTGGTCTGATATTCATGAGGACAAGAAGTCAGGGACCACCATTAGATATTGAAACCAAAAGTGATTTTGTTGAAAAGGAAAAAGTAGGAAAAGAAGAGCAATTTTTTTAGGAAACTATGACTAGGGATAAAAAGGGAACCTCAAAATATGTTGAGGAGATTAGGAAACTCATTAAACCACTCTTTGAAGACATGTCCAAGCATATGATGAAAGGATTCGAATTGTTGCCTAGCCAACTTGGGAGCAAAGGAGTAATAGGAGGCAGCAACAATTCTCATGGTGAGGAAAAGAAGCCAATGGATGAGCATATTTTCTCAAGCACATGATCCCATAATAGAGCAAATGAATTTTAGAGAACACTAAGGCCCACTACACCAAAATTTCTTGATTCCAATAATGTGTAAGAAATTCTAATCGAATGGAAAAATTTGAGTGAAGATTGCAGAAACACTTTACCATTTGATCAATACCTCATTGTCTCAAACAAGCTCAAGATGAAGGAAGGTAATAAGAATCCATTTTAAAATAGAGAATTGAATTATGCAATAAGTAAAATGCCACTTCCCACCTTTGATGGCTCATCTCAAAGTTCTGCACATACTTGGGTACAAAATGCATCAGCTTGCTTGAAGGAGCAAAAGGAAGAGACACATTCTACCTTGGACATGAATCAAAGAGCATCTACTGATGGATGCTTAAACTATGAAGGAGTGCCTACTGGTGGGTGCTCACACCTATATGTTGGTGACATAGAGACAACTTTTGAAAGTGTTGCGCCAAACCAAACTTCCATTAAGCATGGAAATGAAGACCTTGTAGCAATTGAAGAAGAAACAAGATCAACTTCCCCGTCACCACTTGAGCTTCATGAAGTTGGTCCAAGTAAGAAGGAAGGAGATGAGGAGGTTCATTTGTAAGAGCCTCATTTTCTTGAAGGGTCCTTAAAGATGAATGAAAAGAAGATCCAAGAGTCCCTTAGCATTCTCCATGACACTCAAGCATTGGTGTCAAATTCTTGTTGGAGAGCTACTTCATTGGAGGAAACATCCTTCTTTGAAGACATGGAGAAGATTCAAAGAGCAATGTGCCACATCAAAGGTAATTTCATGTCTTTGCTTTTTGATAGAAACCCTTTGTTTGAGCTTAATGAATTGTTACATGATGCATACTTGAAGAATAATGAGGATAATCATAAGCTCACAATTCAAAATGAGCAACTTCTTGAAAAGTTGCAAGATACGTGTTTCTCCTCCTATGTTTCAGCTTGTCAAATGGTAGATTGTTTGGAGGATTCTCATGACATGGTGGATCATGAGAACTGTGGAAATTTTAATGTGATTGATGTGTTTGAAGATGAACTTGAAGAGATCCAAACACTTGATGTGGTGGAAGAGGAACTTGAATTATCTCTTGATGAAGGTTATGCAATTTTTAAAGAAGAGCATGATTCTTGTACATTGGAACCAATCTACGACAGAGGTTCCACACTTTTGAAGGAGCTGCATGACACTACCCATATGGCCATGATGAAACTTCTGCACTTTTTTATCATTTGGGTGAGTTAGTTCATTCTCTTACATCCTACAATTCCATGTTTTGCAGCATTAGTCTCAATGAAGTATGGGTGAAAGGGTTCTTTTTTATGGTGCCACATGAGGAGTATGGAACTCCTAGATTTACTTTTTATGATGACATGGTTGGATCACATTCTTATTCATATTTGCAACAACATCCTTTGCTACTTTATGATGATGCACATCTACATGGATGCACCTATGATATGCATTTGAGTCACTTGAAGACTCATGTTTTTTCTTGCTCAACACTTGGTTCATTTGATGTTGGAGGAACTTCACCCAACACTGGGGTGAATAGATTTATGAGTGGAGAACATTTTTGTTGGCAGCCTCATACTTTGTTATATCTTTATGATTCTCACATTCATGGATGTATGGGTGAGACTTCTTTGAGTCATTGAAGTCTCATTGTTTTTTTTGCTCATTATTTGGTTCAGATTTTAGTGGAGATTCTTCATTCACTTCTTGGATGAAAGAATACATGGTTGAATATTATGATGCATATCACATCCTTTTGGAGCAACATTATAGGACATGGGATCCTCACCTATGTCATTGGAGCAGATTTGATTGGTTACTTGATGCTTGTATGCACTTGGAAAATGGTGGTCTACTTGCTTGGAGAATGCATACAAGAAAATGGGATCTAGGAACTCTCTTACCTGATGGTATGATTTGGAGAGCACTCCTAATTGTTGGAGTGCAATACAAGCAATGGGACCCTGAGATAATTATTAGTCTCATTGGTTTCAATTTTTTGGGGAAACAAGTAGTATGGGGGATGGATTCCCCAATTAATAAAGTGATTTAATCAGAGTAGTGCAGCAGCAAGCATGGTGGTTCCTTTCTAAAATCTTCATGGAATCTCAAAGACTCAAAGTTGGGCAACTCAGTGGCAACTTCAAAGAATTATACAGAAAACAGGTTCTTCAACACCCATGTTTGAAATTGCTTGAGGACAATAAATATTGGGAAGGGAGGATTTGTCATGTCCCAAATTTTGCATTGGGTCACAATGGACTAAGCCCATTGGCCATATTCATGAGAGTTTGTCAAATTGATGTTAAGGGTCAAATAATTGCCCAGGAGGAAAATTACTAGTTTCTTAGGTTGTGGGTGGAAGCATTGGGATTTGAAATAAGAAGGATAATAAATGATGTGTGGACATTAGAATAGCATAAATATTTAATAAAGGATCTAAATAAATATATACAAAGGAAAATCAAAGTGGCATTTGACTATGAAGACACATGGAGGAAGTGGGACCCACAAAAGCTAGATTTTCTATGCCACATGGCATCCTCCTCTTGTCAATTCGAATCCATGAGAAGTCCAATGTTATGGGGATGAGTTGGAAGGGAATAATACTTGGCATGAGTCAATGAGGTCTAAATGTAGAGGAAGAGTAACTCCCATGGAAGAGGAAGAGGCAATTTGGAGCTAGTGGGACACTTGGGCTAGATTCCCTAGCTCTATGACAACAATGATGAAGATGCTATGACACCTATGACAAAAATCAGACCTGAAGGCCGACATCTGACATCTATGACATGTCAGGGCTAAAAATAGCCTCCAAGAGGGTGCTCAAGTGAGTTAGGGCAGCCAAAGAGACACCAATTCGAATTTGGAGAAGGAGAGGGCT
The DNA here is from genome assembly GCA_027924585.1 of Larix kaempferi. Lineage (NCBI taxonomy): Eukaryota > Viridiplantae > Streptophyta > Pinopsida > Pinales > Pinaceae > Larix > Larix kaempferi. Next base: position 13,941,459 of record BSBM01000904.1, read on the forward strand.
AGAATTGGAAGGACAAGTGGCATACTTGGGAATCTCTTCCCAACTTGAGTTGGCATGAATCTCTTGGAAGGAATTCGACCCATGGAGGACCTTAGAAGTTTATAAAATCCATGAACAAAGAAGAATAGCGGCTTTTGATCATTTTTAGAATTTGCAATTGCATTTGGAGAGAAGAGCTAGTGGAGTGCTACTCTACTTGCCTTAGCACCAATTTCGAGGGTGAAAGATTCCCATCCAAGTTGGTAATTGGAAATACCATTCAGACCTTTCATTTGAAGCTTTAATGGAGTCATTTGTTGCAGGTGTAAGCTACAAGGTAGATCATGGTCACTTATAGTTCAGCTTGCTTCTTCAACCATTTCAAGTTTTCATGGCATATTCTTGATCCATGAGGGATTGCGCTTTTGGTGAGATGTTGTTTTCTTTGGGGGAGCTTCTAATGCCCCATTATTTTATGTTCTGATGTAAATGATCTGTATTTCAAGTTCAGAAGACTCTCAGGTCAAAATACCAAAATATTTCATGTAAAAATGTTAATCAATGAAGAAATGGTGCCATTTTCCCCATAGCTCTTGCATAACGCTCTTGTGGTTGCATATAGTTAGTGAAGGAATGCCATTTCGACTTCATGTACACGTTAGCTGCTATATATCTCTGTAATAACCATATCAGAAGATCCACAAGTCGATATTCCAAGAAAAACTATGTTAAATTGCTCATTAATGGACAAACAATGCCATTTCCCCACTACCTTGTTGTGAACCAATGTAATGTTGATGGATTCAAATGGATAAGTAAAATATTGATGGTTTATTGATGAATGGACTACTATTGATGTATTATATGAGTTTAATGTTCAGTACATAATCTTTCGAAGTCATTTGTGAAGATTCATAGCATTTGGAGAAGGTTGAGTCTCGTTTCCCCCAAGGTCGAGACTAGTTGTTTTGTATCTTATTGAAGTGCATTGTAGAAGGGTTTATGAACTGAATGGAGATGCCCATGAGACCACCTTGAAGTCCCCTTGAAGTCCCCTGCCTCTGATCTGAAATTCGAAAGGATTGAGTTGCATATGGGGAGCCAATTTCATCACACACCCTAGGGGGATTTGAACCAACAATTGCTAGTAAAAATCCCTATCTTGACCAGATTTGAAAGAGGGGTTTCAGAAGTCATATGAACACTCCAGAGCATCCATAAACATTATAAATATGTCTTAATATCATCCAAGTACCTTCTGTAGCAATTTGGGAGCATTTGGACACCAAGAGACCAATACAAGTCAAAGAGAAATTGCTAGTCAAACTCCCTACTTTGGCCAGAACTTAAAGGAGATTTGCAGAAGCTTTTTGAATTCTATAAATCATCCATAAACCTCATATTCATGTCCCAATATCATCCATATACCTTCTATAACAATTTGGGAGCATTTGGAGTAATTTGGAGACCAAGAGACCAATACTAGTCAAAGGTCGAACTAGTGGAAAAGTTGAAAATTTCACCATTAATATAAATTCCTAAAATGGGATATTACAACCTCAAATTCACACAAAAATGTTATTGCAACATCACGTTGGATCAAATTGACACAATACTAATCTCCATCCCCTTTCTCTCGTGAAAGGCCAACGAATTAATTGCCATTATCGGAGGCGCTAAGCCCAGAGGCTTCCTCATTAACTGCACCATCATACTGGATGCCCATATGTCAAGTTTCCAGGATAACTCGTGCATGTCCTTCACATGCTCATCCCTGGCTCTCACCCACATCCAAGGAATAAATTTTATCCATATTAAATACAAATACAAATACTATTTTTTTAAACTAACCCATCAACATTTCTTTCATCGACTCTACTACTTTTTAATGGGCTTTTTCATTCTTCATTTTTCTCACGTCTCTCTCTAATTTAATGCATCATGACCCACTCTATTTTCGCGGTCTTTATCTTTCTTTTGTTTCTCTCAAATTTAATGCATGGACCCACTCTATTGGTTATATTCATTATTTATCTTTATTGTGCCTCTCAAATTCAATGCATCATGATCCAGTCCTATGGTATAATAGTGAAATTGCTTTAATTTAATATGAGTTTAATTAAATATTAATATTATTTTTTTTATAAAATTTTTAATGTTTATAAAATATGATTTATTAAATTGATTTAAAAAAATTAAAATTCAATTTCAAAATCTTTAAATTCTATTCATTCCACTTTTTCATTAGTCAAGGAGGTTATTTATTAGATATAAATCCATAAGAGATGTGACCAGTTATATAAACTTGTAACTTTTGTGTATTAAAAAACAAAAAGACAAATACTTAATTCACGTGACAAATTATATAAACTTGTTACGTTCTTATACTTTCTTACTTTTTATATTCAACCTATCACTTATTAGTCCCTGCCGTAGGCAGAGACTATATGTTTCACTATTTGGAATTAATTTGACAACAATATATTATCAACTATCATGTTTACAAAGTTATCAAATATAATATTATTCTTGAATACTTTTTATTATGTTTTATTTAAAAGTTTATTGGAGGAAAGCTTCATATTTGACAATTTTTATCATTGCACCCATTAACAAAAATTAAAAATAAAAATAAAAATTCAATACATTAGATCTTTACCCAAATATTTAACTGACACAAAACTGACAGAAATCGTTTCCCAAAGGCCCTCTCTCGATATTGTATCCACAAATTTAGACTTCCAAAGTTCCATGTTATACCTGTAGTGCACACTCAAATTGATTTCGAGAAACATCAAAGCAAAATGGTAACAGGTATTTTAAGAAGTTGAGAAAAGGTAGGTACAAGTTCTAGGAATTGGCCATAATCATTCTTTTAGCATTCTGGTCCATGCTCTCATGGAGTGCAAGCCTGGTTTGCTGGAAATTATACTTCAATATGAGTGGTAGCATAGTTTAGATTATTGGTTTTGCTGTAAACTATACTTCTTATTGTTGATGTAAAGTTTGAAAAGTATTAATCTAGAACTTTGTAATTAGATATGACTGAATCAAGTATTGTTAATTCTTTTGTTTGTTTTTAATATTTAAGAATACTCATTATTGTTTTATAACCGTCAAATATGTTTTAGGTTTTTGGCTGTTATTTTGCCCTCTGTTATGGGTTTCAAGTTTTCGGGATGGCCGTAAATGTATTCATAAGTAGGCTTGTTTTATAGCCTTCAAATATGTTTTATGTTTTTGGATGTTATTTTGCCCTTTGTTATTGGTTTCAAGTTTTCGGGCCATTTGTAGGCGTAAATGTATTGATATTCACAAGTAAGCTTTGTTAGAAATAAAGTTTTGTAAAATTGGAAAATTTTTATTTTTATTTGATTTTGGTGGATTTGATACTGTAATTGAAATGCACATGGCAATCATTCAGTTTGCCTCCTACTACAGGTTATTTAATAAAAAATTGTGCACACTGGTTTTTAATCTTTTTAATGGTTTTTCAAGAATGCACAGGTAATAACAGAAGTGCGGGGAGTTAGGATGATTCGTGAATATAATGGAAATTATAACCAGTATGCACGCTTTTCAAGGTGGAAATGTCGGGAATGGGTGAAGAAGCTGGTTGGCAATATACTGCACAAAAGGCAGTCTTGTTTTCATGGAATTGATATGACCAAGTTGCAACTTCTAGACGTTGAAGATAATCTACTGGAACCCCTTTTCTGGAGGGTGGAGATTACGAATCTTGTTTGGCTATGCTGGAAAAAATGTCACTACTCTTCTCTGCCTTCTTGGATTCCAATGAAGACTTTGAGGGTTTTGCAGGTGGAGGGGACTATCTTGGAAACATTGCGGCAAAGGGAATCACAGGTAAATTTGAATGTATTGAGTTGAGTTTGTCTATTTATTGGTTATTGTTATAATTTGTACCACAGCGTTTTCAACTAATTCATAGGATCGAAGGATTTTCTGGATGTAAATCATCTTCTTATAGCTAAAACAACATGTGAACATTTTGCAGACACCTTTGCAGTTGCGAGAGTTACATATTTCATCTTTCCTCTTAAATATTTCGAAGTCCATAGGGCAGTTGAAGCAGCTCGAATGTCTTGTCGTCAATCATGGAGGGCGTTTGTTTTATAATGCTTGGTATGCTTGGTTGAGTTTGGATTGAAAATAAAGACTTTTAACAATAGAAAATTGGTTTAAACTGTAGGTTGGTTCATATAAGAAAACTTACAGGGTTTGCAAGCTACAAGTGTATCCATGTGAACATGACCATACGCTTTAAAATTCGAAGGTCATAATCTCTTGTACTGGTTGAGAATTGATATTTTTCTGTTGGGGTAGTGTGGAATATTTTTTCCCCCGATTGCTTATAATTTGGAAAGTGAGTGAATATACTCATGTGGATTTGTTTTAAGGATAGGGCTACTCTTATATATATATATATATATATATATATATATATATATATAATCTGTTGAAACAAAGTCATGTTATGTCAGCTTGAAGATTCATATATATATATATAAAATCTGTTGAAACAGAGTCACATAGTCATGTTATGTCAGCCTAAAGGTTCTTATATATATATATATATATATATATATATATATATATATATATATATAATCTGTTGAGACAGAGTCATGGAGAGGGTTTTTAGCTTAATAATAACTGCACGGTTCCCACCATTTAGGTTTTTAACTGTCGATTATTTTGGGACTTAGGATCAATAAAATGGTAGTAGGTGTTTTAGGTGGAAATGCAATGGGAAAGGGGATGCGGGATTTTAGTACCTCGAGGCTTATAATTGCATGGTAGATATGGTACTTAGTCAATAGGAGTTTCTAATTTTTCCCATCACTTTACATTAAGGTAATCGAGGTCTTGGGAAATCTTATAACACATTAGGTTCACCACTTTGCAGATAATTCCTTCATCAGAATTTTAGAGGAACATGAATCCATGGAGAACACTGTGCATCGTTGATAGATCCTCTATATTGCCTTTGTACCCAGAATCCAATGCACTGAAACATAATGTTATAAAGAACGCCTTTGGAACCACCAAGAATGCCAATTAAGAGGTAAGGGGGAGCCCTGTGATGACAGGATGGCCAATTAACTCCGATGGGTGGAAATTGAATGTTGATGGGTCATGACGGGAAGTTATATATCAGCCTGAAGGTTCTTCAATTGGCAGTGGCTAGGTTACAATTACAATCATCATCATCAACATGTAGGTCGATGACAAGAGCTATAATAAGGCCACATACGACCATTCACCATGCAGGGTGAGGGCAAGCCCGCAAGGATTTGAACCTGGGTCTTCTACACAGTAACTGCCCCATGTTGCCACTAGATGAAAACCTATTAGATATATATATTGGGCTTGTGTGAATATGTCATTGTCCCATTCCAACAGAGTTAATGGTCATGATTTTTGTTTCCAGAAACCTGACCAGGAGATCTGTGTCAGTTTCTATTCCGGTTACTGTGTTAATGCTACATTAGTACATTAGTAATCAATTTTATGAGCATAAATTCTGCTGATCGTTGGGGGGCAGGGGGTTGGGGGCTGAAATTCTATAGCCCCACTTCTTATTTCGTTTCTATTTTCCAATAACTTTCCCATTTCAGGAAGAGAGGTCACAATCTTACAATCTTAAAACCTGTTGAATCATTATAACAGTGACAGATAGAGATGTATGTGTACAATTCCCATATGAGCCAGTAGGCAGGCTGTATTTCCATCTCCTTGAGGAAGTTGACACTTCTCTAGATGGTATATGCAGACCTGTATTTTTTTCCATTAATTAATGTTTCTATGTTTCATCAAGGCAATTGATCCTTAGGGTGTCACTTATATTAAAGCCCTAGTTCATGTGGCTCTGAATTCACACTCTTGTTAGTGCAACCTCTCGAAGATGTAACTAAAAGTTAATGCTCAAAAGTTCAAAACTGGCCACACACCTAGCACATTGAGCTAAACTTATTTTTGATTACCCTTCATGGTTCCTCAGGAAGAAGATTTCAAGAAAACGAACAAGGAAATATGCTATAATCCAATGTAACAACAGTGTATCGGGCATTTAGAATTCGACACCACCCCAGGCTGATGTTGTAGGCTTGTCCGGCCTCTCATTTGACATATTACAACCCACTGATCAGGACTGTAAGAACCAACATTAAAGGGCATTTGGCAAATTTGTTGCCCAAGAAGCCATTCTAGATGAAGAGTATCGGGTTCGTTCTAGACTTTGCAGAATGTTGCCACTTGTTCTTCATTTTCTGACGTATCAAGAATGTGTGTGTTTGACTCAGTTGTGCCTGGTCTTATGTTTAATGGTAGACATCAACATGGTTACGTGCGGAGAGCCATTGGGAGGACCAGACATATGTTCGGTTTGTTTTCTACCTTTATTGGGATGTTGAATTGGCTATTTCTCTTTAATTATTTGTTTGATAGTGGTATAGTCTCAGAATCTCTCTCTCTCGCTCAGTGCTCTCACACACATATATGTCAATGTGTTCATGTATTCTGAAAGTGTTTTCTTACAAGCATGTTTTCTATTTTCCATGGTGTGAGCTACTAAATGTTTTTCTTTCATGGCATGGCAGTTACGTTGATAGTCACAAGAGAAAATTTGCAGAGCAGGTTAGTTTTATCTTTTGTTACATTTTGGAATTTGAAATTGTTGTTTTCTAAGATTTAGGATTCACATACTCTTTGTTTTGATGAAATTAATCATTCGTGCTTCCACCATGATTATGTTGTGCTGCCAGTTTGTTGTGTATTTGATTGAGGCATTTCTTTGACATGCAATACAATTTCCTGTACAAATTCTAAGTGAAGGGATGCAGGGAATGCCAAAATATTGCTACGTTTCAGGTGTTTTGTTGATGGCAACCAGAATTTGCCTATAGGAAATTTGATTGTGACAATGTGAAAGTCATTTGCTACTGTTTCGACAAATCGACAACTTGATTATAGACTCTATCTCGAATGATATACCCTTGCTACCTGTAAGTTGTATCTTATCTTGTATTACTCTAATTTGAAAGGCCCCATTTTAGCTTTGAAATTTAGGTTGTGATTTTTATATGCTATCATTCAATCTATAGATTAGTTGTTGTTCTTTTGAATTACTTTCTATTGATACCATTTGGTGCAGTCTGCAATGTAATGCCTAGCTTAATTAAGTTGGATAGACCACATATTCCAAGCTCCACCACTTTGTGCTTGATGGCAAAGCTCTGGGGTTTACATTTTACTGAAATGGTATTAAATTGCATGATTTGTAATTTTTTCTCTACGTGTTAGCTGAGTATGCTTAGTAATTTATAGATAAGTCACAACTAGTAATCATTAATATATTTTCTGAATTGTAGAATAACTTCTTATAGATGTACATTGTAGCATCAACAGTTTGGATGCTCTGTCTAGTGGCGGCCTGCTTTCCAGTTTTTGGGATTAAAGTTTGGACTGTTTTCAGGACTATTTTAGATTTATGTTTAAGTGGCTTTTCGACCGCATGTAAGGAGGATTGGAGTTGTGTATCTTTGAAATGATTGTATTGTATGTAAAATCATTGTTTTCATACTCTCATCTCTATGGCAGAAGTCCAATATTCATCTTGAAGGGATGATGGGGTGTTCAACTGAGCTGGCATGCAATAGGTAAACTCAAGTGCAATTAGATAATACAATTTTTTCTTTATCCATTTTTCTTTCTGGTTTTTATTTTCGTAAGAGTACTCTACGCGCTGTGTATTTTTAATAAATTAATTATATTTTTTAATTCGCCTTTAGTTTTCGGTATATTAGTTATATTTTTGAAATGGATTTTGGTCTTTTAGTATATTAGTTATAATTTTGACCTGCGCCTTCATGAACTGCAAACTCAAAGTACACACTGCATATTAATCGGCATGAAAGGAATTGAAAAACGTTGTAGAGTGTGGCCAAATAGAAAGGGTGAGTTTGAACAATTTCACCCAAGTTTGATAGGCTCATGCCAAGTATGAACAGGTTTTATGGCAGGCCTGTATTGCGAGTCAACTCTGAAAGTTTCCAAGTAGATGGCTGCTCCTTATTTATTTCCTTATTCCTTTAGCTTGGCCCCGGCTCTGGCTTGTTAGTGACTTTCAGTAGAAAGTATTTGGTGCCTCAAGGTTCATATTTCAAAACTTGATTTCAATAATTGGAGCAGGGCAATTTACTTGATAGTTTTAAATGTTGACATTTTTTATTTATTTCTATGCATTTTTAGTCTAGAAAAGAAATAAACAAAATCATGTATTGACTTCAAGGTTGTCACAGATGCCCCTTACTGTGGATGCCAAAGGAACAAAGTTCTAAAATACTCTTGCAAAGGATTTATTAGAATGATTTAAATTTTATCTTTAACTTCAATTGAATATAAATTAACAATTCAGGAAGCAACAAAATGATGCTCTGAGTTTAAACCGTGAGTAAACTCATTTCCATGTATGGCTTAAGCAAACCCTTATACAGAGCCTCTTATACGAGTCTAGATGGCTTTCCACTGAGTTTAAACAACGAGTAAACTCATTCCCATGTATGGCTTAAGCAAACCCTTATCCTTCAAGGGTGAGGGGTTTAGACCCTTGGTTCTTTATTTATAAGGCAATCATGTTGTCAATAATGAAGAGCTTATACTGAATGTTTAACTTAGATTATGGGTTAAAATTCCTTGGTTTTGACAATATTCATCGTAAGTAATATGTTTTCTACTACGAGTTCAACCATAGAGCCAGGGTTTAATTTAGTTTTTATTTTAAAACTAAATGCTATAGAATTATGTCTTTTTTCTTAGTTTTTTGAGTTCATATTTTACCATGCACAATTGCAATTGCAAGATATTTCATGTTTTTTTCTTTAAAGACTAGTGTCCTTTTTTTATTCTATATAATCCATATATTGAATTTTTTTATTATTATATGTATCAATGCTTAATTATGCTATTAATAATATTGTATTATTAATTCAAAACTTTGTTCTCTAGTTGTTATATGGTGTCCTTTTTTTATTCTATATAATCTATATATTGAAATTTTTTATTATATGTATCAATGCTTAATTATGCTATTAATAATATTGTATTATTAATTCAAAACTTTGTTTTTCAGTTGTTATATCTAAAGGTGTTTATATCTTAGAATTTGGGGTGGACTAGCACATATTATTCTCTTAGATTGCATGAGGATGAGACTAGTGGACAATCCAAATTGATTTTATGACACTCATTACACTTAACCTATAGTGTATGGGTGTTCACGAGCCACCAATTAAGTGAACATGCTAGTATATCCTCATTGAAATTTATTGGATTTCTCAATTAAATTAATTTCAAAAGCACACAAGCATTTTCGAATATTCAATAAATAAATTTTGAAAAAGATTTTAAAGTTCTAAATAAAAAAAATTTTAAATTTAGGTTAAATATATTTAAAAGAATTTTAAACATTCTAGAATTTGGAATGCACTAGTGTTCATGCTTTTCCTAGATTGCATTAGGATGAGATAAGTGTACTATAAATTGATTTTTATGTCATGAGTTACAAATTCAATATATATATATAGGTTATCATGGAGAACAAGTAACTGATAACTTGTTAGTGACACTTAACTTGTAGCCTATGAGTGTTCACCAACCATAAGTCAAGTAGTTGTGCTTAGTTTGGTTATTAAAAAAGTAATTACATAATTAATATTTTTTTATTTAATTATATATTTAAAGAAGGAATGTACTCATAACCGCTTACAAAATTTCTGTTGAAAAAAACAGCTTACAAAATTAATCTTTCTTTAATGAATAATTCTTTTATTTAATTATATATTTTACAAAAGAATAGCTTCACTTCTTAAAAAATAAAATTTCATTTGTATTTAATACATTTTATTATGTATTTATTATTGTTTTTATATAAGTAAGACTTACATAATTATTTTATCTTTCTTAAATGAATAATTCTTTTATTTAATTATAAAACTTACCAATGAATAACTTCATTTAAAAAAAATAGAATTTCATTATGTATTTAATGCATTTCATTATGTATTTATTGCTATCTTTATATAGGTAAGAAATTAGTGTTCATTGTTTTACTAAAATTAATAAATTTATATAATTTTAATATTTATAACATTTAAAGAAAGTATCAAGTTTAAAAAGTTTTTTTTTAAAGTAAAGAGTAATGTTTGGTTTAAGCTCATGCTAAATAAAGGTGTACATATACATAGTTTTAGGCACATAGTTGGCTATATATTAGAGGCACAAAGTTGGACTTGGAAAAAGACAATGAATTCCATTTTTTACATTTTATTTTATTATTATTATTATTATTAAAGTTATTTATTATGAAGAAATCATTAGTTATGTAAAAGAGGATATTTTGTTAGATTTTTCTTATCAATATATACAAGAGATCCTTTTAAGTGTCCAATGAAAAATCCTTTTCACAATCTCTTATAAATTTATCCAGAAATTTTATTTAAAATTTTATATAAATTAAATTGTATAGATTTTAGATATATAAAATTCATCGTGCATTTATATAAAACTATTTTACAAAATAAAGATTAATAAAATATCATAATTTAAATTTTTAATATTATTAAATTTTTTCTTTCTAATTATATTGTAAATCAATAAAAATATATTAAATATTATAATTGTTTTTTTAATCTATTTTATTTTATTAAATAAAAATAAATATAAAAACTATATTGCAATATTTAAACTTACTAAATATATTAAATATTGGAATTTCCTTTTTTAATGAAATGTACATTGCTAAATAAAATTTAATATCAAATCTACATTATAATATTTAAAACTACTCTCTATATATTAGAATCCATAGGATTTATATATAAAATTATTATATAGAATATAATCAAATTAGAAGTTCAATGAGAATATTAAATAAATGAAGTATTTAAAAGTTGATATCATTAAGTTATTGTTAAATGATTTTTAAAATTTATTTAATAGTTTATGTATTATTAGCTCTTGTGCTGTATAGAATAATCAAATTAGAAGATCAAAAAAATATTAAATAGGAACAAAGTATGGAATATCTAAGAGTTGAGATCTTTAAGTTATTGTCTTTTTTGTTGATTTCACTCTTATGCGGATATGAGATTTATTTTATTGTTTTCTTCCAACAAGTGCCCCTTGAGAATGTATGTGTTTGTGGATTCTTCATATCAACACTTTAGCTTTTATGTAGCTTTTCTCTTTATATTAAATTTTTAATTGAATTTAGTATTAAAATTCTTAAAGTAGAAATTTAGTAATCAGGTAATAATATGATACAATGTAAAAATATATATACTTTTAATTTTTTAATATTTTTAATTTATTCTTTTATATTTTTTAATTTAAATGGTAGAGATTAAGCTGCATATTCACTTGACATTGAATACCTTGCATATTCACTTGTTTGATGATAATGTAAGAGATTCTTCTTTTTTTTCTCAATTAAATATTAGTAAAATTGTGCCAATTGATTTAAAGACTATTGAACTAAGGATATTTCTCTTTATCAACATGGAAACCAATTATGAAATTACAACATTTTTTATAAATGAACGAAGGATGATTGTGGATTTCTATATTTTATTTATAACTTGTATTTACTTCTTATAAAATAACATGACAAACAAATATATATATCTTTTTTGTAAATAAGAGAGTACTTGCTATTTCTATTAATATACATAGAATTATAAAGGATGCTTTCAGTTAGCTCTGCCAAACAAGAAACCAAAGCTAAGACCTAGAGCATGCAGTAGATAATCAAGTATCTAATCATCAAAATTTTGACTAGACATAACTAGTGTTTGTCATACAACCCATGGTACTGCCCTATGGGAAACTAGTGATCTCTAGGTTGATAGACAAGGAGTTCAAAATTAGACAAAATGCAGTAAACTAGGGACAATAGGTTGCTTATAACGATTACCCTGCTATACATATTGAGGAATTCATAAATATAACAAAACGATGAAAGAAGATAATAATAAAGAACCCGATTAACTCAAAGGTGGTAGGGTGGAAGAGGCCTCCTTGGCCTGGGTCATTGTTTGTTCTGGGTCATTGTTTGTTCCTCCTCGTCCTTGTCAAATTTGATGATCTTGGGGCTTGTTGTCTAGAGGAGCTTCATTAACTGGATAACCTTGAATTTGATGCCTACAAAATGGGCCAAGAGACTTTACTTGGCGTCAATGATCTTGAAATGGTGGTGAAATGAGCAGAGGGGAGCCAATTCTTCCCTAATGTTGTTCAACCGACTCTTCATCTCTCCATGTTCTAATATTACCTTGCCCATGAGCACCTTTATAGACCAATAAAGATCCAAGGTTTGGTGGAAGAGGTGTTGGTTGTGGATTTTGATCTTCCTTATTCAGAGGTCGTGTTTCAGCCATGTCTGGATCCCAGGCCATGATGGGGGGGATTGGGGGGGATTACCCCCCCCCCCCCAATATAGTCGCCATGGGGGATCTAGGGGGTGTAGCGACTACATTTTAGGATCCCCCCTTAGCGTGGGATCAAGGGAAGCGTCCCCGTAGCGAAAATTTTGGAAAAAAAAAGCCTTGTAAAATGTTGTAATTTCATAGTCATGACTTGGTCAATAATGGGTGATTTACGAACCCATGGTATTGGGTGTCCCATAGTATTTTTCCATGGTAATCCCTCTTTAAAAGGAATGCATTGTAATATGGCTGTGTATTGTAGCATTGTAAAGATCTCTATGATTGTGTAAGAGAGACTATGAGAGAGTGAAGAGGAAATTGCAGTGGATGTGCTGCGGGTTGTATCCCTTCATTTTGTTGGATGGTATAATAAAAAGGACTGGCAATTTCTCCGTGGAAGTAGCCCATATTGGGTGAACCATGTATATTGGTGTCTCTATTGTATTGTGTTATGTGTTTTATATTTGTATCTTGTTTATTGTTATTGCTCTATGATCCTGTTTTTCTAACAAGAGGGTCATCCGAGCACGAGTATTACTTGGGTCAATGATCCAGTCTTCGAATTATTCTACTCGCATCTCCTCTGACACAAATTATTTTTCCTCCTAAACCTCCAATTCTACCTCCTCAATTTCTTTCTTAACTTCCTCAGGGAAGTGCCTATCATTGTAACGAGTTGTTCTGCAAGCTCTTTTCAGATCCCTGGAGGATTCCTTGCCCGAGGCTTCGGTCCCCTCCTTATCGAACCTGCAAGTTTTCATCCCTTCAATGGAAATTACCCTCCTCCATCAATATGGTAATGACTCGACATTCCTTCTGCTCTCTGTCAACCAAGGGGTTTGATAACCCGATGAGCAATAAACCAACTGAAGCATGTATAGGGGAAATGGAATTCTAACATTATTCATAACTCTTGGTTGAGTTTCCTCTGTATACCTCCGGTGCAGCTTCATCGTGATCACACGAACCGATCTGAATCCGCTTCACCGACATCTCCCAACTTCTACCTTCAATACATTGGAGCATCGTTACATTTGCTAGTCATTAAGGGCACGAGGTGGGGGTTTAATGCTCTCATCCTCTGCCTTGTCCACGTAGCTACCAGATGGCACCTCTTGGTTGCCACTTGCCTCGACCACCATTCGCCCGTCCCATCTTAAGATCTTGCTAATGTCTACCACCCTACTCGAAGGTTCAAACAAATAATAAATTGTGTTAAATGTTAAAAGAAAAAAATTAAAATGAACAAATAAATAATAATAATAATAATAAATTAATATAAATTTATCTCTACTCCGAACATTTTAAACATCATTAAATTTGAATCCAAATAATTTTTAATATAAACAATAATATATATTGTAGAAGAACATGAACAACAAATGAAAGACATGATACTTTTAAAAACATCATAAAAAAAATTAAACTAAAGTATTAGCATAACCTCTAAGTGGAGAAGAGAACACTAAATATTTGGGTGGTTACATTGTTTAAAAATAATTCATGTTTTTTTAAGGTTACCCAATATATGATCCATTTAGTAGCATCTATATATTTCTTATTCATTCCTACATGTGTGGCGGGAGGACATTACAATATTTTATGAGAAGAGTGAGGATGGATGCATTAGGTTAGAGAGTACTTAGGTTTCCTTTCCTTCTTTGCATGTGAATTTACACACATCTAGGTTAGTTTGCTTAACATTTTATTTCATAATATTGGATGGGATGAGAAACATGCCATATCCTACCTTAGCCATTGGGCATGTGGAAGGGGTAGATGGCACATGTGGACACTTAGGATCGTATGAATAAATTGATGTACGACATGCAACGCGATACAAGAATTGGTTTTTGGTGGGAGTTGGTTAGAAGTTGCGGCATCCAACATTCAATTAGGAGAAGAATGAGGTCCAAAAGGCGGTTGAAATTCATGGCGTTAGACAGGTCCTGGTACCTACAAACTTAGAGCAATGACAATTTGTGCTCCTTTGTCTGGTGGATTGTTATTTCGAGAGGTTGCCGAGGGAATCTAGGTGACAGAGAATTCTGGAAGGCTTTTTGGCAAGTGCAGTTGTTGTGCAATCTCCCCTTGTCATTACAGGTTGTTCTCTACAACTTCACGGGGACGTCGAACAATTAGGGAACCATGTTAAGGAAGCTAGTGAGATGTAGGAGAGGAGGCGATATGAGGTAACATTGGTTGGCCTAAGGAAATTTTACTAGGACACGCCGTGGCACATTTGCAACAAGATAGATCAAGTGGAGGATAGCGTGCTAATAGAGGTTTAGGGTCATATGACGAGCAACACGTGGTGGAATACTGTAAGAGTCTAGAACCTTACTGGGTAGTTAAGCTCCTACTCAACCAACTCTTGCAAGAATGTGACCAAAATCAACCTAGTTTCAGGCTAGTGGTGGCGACTATCCGTGATGACGTCAACAAAATTCATTCCAAGCTCGATCTCTTGGCAAATGTTGTCCACGCGCCTCTCCAAATATCACACAAGCAATTAGAGGAAGCTAGAAAGGTGTCCCACATTCACAACTCACAAGTTTGTTAATTTGTTAGTCACTGTTTTCAGTTTCAGTTTTTAGAACGAACACCTTCAGAGGTGGTATATTGGTCTTGGATTTAAACAATTATGGTTTTAAAGTCTCAGATAACAGATGGATATCTTGGTTTTCCTATGTAGGGAGGAACCCCAGACAATTATTTTCTAGCTTCATATAATTGTTACTCTTAATTTTGAATGAGTTTCCCCAACGGCTGACCTGGTTTCCATTATGGCAGGGAAAACATAGGAGTTCTGGTTTTATACTTTATATATGTTTTAGTATCTTAATATAGATGGCTAGTTAAAAATAACATTTTATTCCATTAATTCTTGTTTGTCTAAAAACTAAATCCAACGATTGTCGTTTCAAGAATGTCAAAATACATGTGGATAATCAGATTTCTTTGTGTGAATATAACTCAATGTTAAATCAAGAGCTATGTGAGTCGAATTTACAATCTACATTAGAAAATGAGAAAAAGGGATATTTAATTGAATATGTAGGCAACTTGAACAATATTTCGCATAGAGGTAGAGTCCGAAAGAACCATTTAAGGTGAGGTTTTATGCCTTCAAAGCATAAAAAATTTGGTGATTCAAAGTATTAGAGGTTTTATTCTTCCCTTATACCAGAGTATATTGTTTTCCCAAGTAAATTTTATGCTTGATGCATCATTGTTTTCAACTTCTTCAATTAGATTCTTGATTTTTGGGTGTTTCACATGCTTAACTTGAACATTTGAGATATGTTTGGGAATGACTATTGAAATTGAGCATAGTGTGGCATCTCTTTCTTCTTTCCTTCTTTCCTTGATAAGTTATCAACAACTTGGTTTTCCTTGCCCTTTTTATAAAGGATTTCAAAGCAAAAAGCTTGCATTTTGCTTATCCTTTTTTGTTGTTATGATGATAAACTCTTATGGTTTAGGAGATATTTAAAGCAATTGTGGTATGTTTCAACCTAGAATTTGGATCCCATTAAATATTGTTTCCATTTTCCCAAGGCATGAATGACGACCAACATTTCCTTGTCATATATAGATTTTGTTTACTTTCCGCGGTTCTATCTTCAACTTTTAACTGATCAATGGTGTGATTTCCTTACATAAGCACAACTCCTATTCGTGTCCCTAAAGCATTACATTCGAGCACAAATGGTTTTGTGAAGTATATGGAAACCAAAATAGGAGTAGAAGTCATTAAAGTCTTCATCCTCTGAAAACAAGATTCTCTTGCACCATTCCGTCTAAAGGCATTTTTTTCAACATTGTTGTCAAGGGAACAACAATGTTTGCATAGTCTTTAACAAATCTTTTGTAATAACTTGTAAGTATTGAGAACCCTAATAATGGTGTGATAGTTTTTGGAGTAGGCTAATTAATAATTACCCTAATATTATTTGGGTCTACCTTGACTCATTCCGTTCATACAACATGGCCCAAAAATTCTATCCCTCCTCTTCCAAAATGGCATTTTGATTTGTTTGCATAGAACTTATTTTTTGAACTAATAATTTCACCATTGTCTCTACATGCTTGAGGTGTAAGCTCAATTTTTTGTTGTAAACAAGTATACAATCAAAGTACACAAGTACAAAATTACTCACGTGTGGAAATGACCAAGGCATTGGATAGTCCAAATGACATGACATGGTACTCATACAAGGCTTCATGGGTACATAACTAAATTTTGGGAATGCCCTATTCTCATATTCTTATTTTGATAATACCTTGGTTTCATATCAGTTTGGAGAAATACTTAGCATTGTGAAGCTTGTCTAATATTTCATCCACAAACATAATGGTAAACTTATCTTTGATCGTAATTTTGTTTAATCCTGGACAATTGTTAATTTTTTATCTTTAATTCGCAAATGCAATAATATTTGAAATTAAATAACAATGATACACATAAGCAATCACATTCGACACATGAATTTACCCTAGGGAAACCCTCTATGACTTGAGGGAGAAAACCCCAGCAAAACCTTCCTTAGTGTATTGATAGATAGCAGAGAATATCTTTTACATCAAGCACCCCCGATGCAATTACAGAGTAAGAAAAAGATAAAGAAGAGAGACTCAAAATAACATCCTGCACAAAGAGAAGCACATTGCCTTCAAGGGAGAAGAGAATTCACTTCACATTGAATTCATCAATTTGATATAACATATTTATATATTCTTCACACGCATTAGATTCTATTTTTATCTTCTAACTTCAGGATGAACTCACCCTCCATCTGGATGTATCAATCTTGCATCAAGAAGTGCACCCCACTTCTCATGTAGTGCATTAACTCATTGAACTGACTCTTAGGATGAACTCGCCCCTTATATGAAAGCTTTCCCACTTAGTTAGGTGGCTAACTTAAGTGTCGTCATGCAAGTGTCGCAATTCAGGTGTCGACTTTTAGTTTAACATAAGTGTCATCTTTTAGTTTAACGTAAGTGTCATCATGTAATAACACTTAGTTAACTAGCTATTCTTTGTTATCACTTAGTTAACTCTCTTAACTAATTCTTTCTTGTCAACATCACTGTAGTGATCAATTCGAGTTCTCCTTTGATTTACTAAAGTCTTCACAGAAGTTTAACAATTCGAATTATCTCTGAATTAATTATTTTATGTGAAAATTGAATTCTCTCATATCTTATCACATCTTATCTTTATCTCTTGTCTTATCTGCATGGTCCACATGTGCCAACATAATTGTCATATCAAATATACTAAGGAGATTTTCCCAATGATGTGATCATATTGTCCTACTATTGTTCCAAGTGGTTATATGTTAAAGTAATTCACTCTAGGGGTGGCTAGTCCCCAGGGGAGACTTAATAGCTCAACCATGGTTAGTAGTACATCACACACCATACATGCTTCGACATGCAAAGCATCACCTCAACACATGAGGATTTGTCTTGACACACAAGACCTTAGCCTTGACTAGCAAGACTGTACAACATCATCACTTTGATATACAAAGAACTTGCCTCAACACATGAAGTTTAACCATTCTTGAGTCCAACTCAAGATTCTTCTCCAAGTTTCCTGAGTCCAACTCAGGCTCCTATAAGGCACTACCTGGACACACAAGGCTTAATCTTGACACACAAGATTGACCTTGAGAATGAATCATGATGCTGTAACTTTAACAATAATCGATACAAAACCTGTAGAAACCATTCTTTTTCCTTACGAGTATGATCGGTGTTGAACATGGACTCTTGCTTTAGGTTATAATGCCACAATCCAATAATTATTAAACCAAGCATTCAATTTTTATTTTGTGTTTGTGGGACTGCTTGTGAGGTTTTCTTCTAACTAGGGTTGATTCATGGATTAGTTCTATGATATGATCTCTGGATCATTCTAGGGGTGCACCATCAGGTAATTCTTGAAAAATGGTATTATATTTTCCAAAAAAATTATCTAATGCTTTTGGATAAGCTATTTTTTTAGGTACTCCCTCAATTGAATAACAATGTAAAAGATAAGCTTGGGCTCCTTTCATCATCAACTCTCTAGATAGACATGGTTGGTGCCCTTGGGCCAAACCATCGCTGAATGTAATCTATTTTGTACCTTTATTAATCTAATTCAAGCTGCAGCTATTACAAAAAAAAAGCTGAGGCTCCTTTCTTAATCATTTTCTCCATTATATTGGATGAAACTATATGGGATGGGGGGTGGGCTCTTGATTTCATGAAACTTGAAGTTTTTTTTTCCTTTTCATTAAATCTTAACAATTGTTTTTGTACATTTAACCCCAACATCCTAATGTGGCCAACCATTGGGTTCCTAAGGCTACGTATACTCCCCAATTACCACGGGATACATAAAAGACTTTGATTTGCAATAATTAATAGAGAATTCTACCATATGGCATTTACCATCACATCAAATAGTTTTGTCCCCAATATTGCAACTTGAAAATCGGAGATAAGGTAGCCACATATTTAATTGTTTTGCCACTCTAATGTTTATGAAATTACGTGAACTGTCACTCTCTATAAGTAACATACTCTTGTTTTCTTAATGTAACCAAAAACTTTAGGAGTTTGGGGTTGAGAAATAGTCATTATCGTGGCGACAGAGACTGTTGGGATTGTATTAAATGATTGCTCAATTTTTTAAGGCTTTGGGATTCCTTACTCAAAACCTCTGTTTCCACAGCACGTGAAGATAAATCACTTACTTCTTCCTCTTTGTCATTATCATTGCTATGCTATGTACTTCACAAAGTATAAATCTTTTTCTTTGCATTTGTGTCATGGACTCCAATTAAGCGCATGGCATTTAAAACATTGATTTTTTTTTGTCATTCTTTACGTCTAATGGTATAATCCTTCCTTTTGTTAGGAGGTATATTTTGCTTAGTTTCAAAATGAAACCAAATAGGTCACTAATAAGACATTAGGTTTTTTTCAACAATTTTGGCTTTTCATCCACTTGCTCTACATCCTCGATATCTATCAATTTGAGTTCATTTTTCATAGTATCTTTCAGTCTTGATATGTTGATTTCTAGTAGCCTTGTAGGAGAAGCCAACACATGCATATCATAGAAATATTCCTCCATTATAAGTTGTAATCTAGTGAGTTTGGTAAATATTTTTTCTATTTTATATCTTAAAATCTTTTTTTCTTTTATTAATTTACTTATTTTGAGTACCACCACATGAACCAATCATAAGCTTATTTTTCTTTTAGAGAAGGACAAAATTAATTCTCTTAACATCATAGTATATATCTTTACACTGATAGGTGTTTTTATACCAATATGTGTTTATATCTTAGTATTTGGGGTGGACTACTATCTATGCTTTTCCTAAATTGAAAGAGAATGGGACAAGTGTACTATCTAGATTGATTTTATGGTTGTTGTTCAAAATTCGAAATAAACAATTATAAAAAAAAAGAAATATAAAAAAGAAATAGCAGTTGATGCTTAGATAACTGGTAGCTCAGGAGGTGTGATTTTTCTCAATCAGGATCATTTCTATACTTTTAAGTTGAAATATGGCAGGGGGTCAAATATGAAGGCAGAATTGATGGCTTTATGGATGATTATCAGAGTGGCCAACATTTTTGGTTTGGTGGATGCCAAAGTATTTGATGATTCCCGTGGCACTATCAAATGGGCTCTGGGGGAGTACAAATTACAGGTGACTGCTATGCTCTACATCACTGGTGTGTCCGAATCAAGAAGATATTTTCAGGAAGAATAATTCATTGGCAGCTACACTTTCTAAAGAGGCATTGAAAACCAAAGAAGGATTATTAATATGGGAGGAATTACATAGTTCACAGCTGGAATCCAATGGAACTGTTCACTTTATGGATTTATGATGATATTCAGGATTTTGCTTATATGGATGATAATACATATAGGACAGTATGTTATTTTGAAATTTTGTAATTTTTGGAAAGACTGAAAGGGTTTTGGAATTACTCCAGAACAGTGTTGTTACAACAATATCGTTGTACTATTTGATTTATCTATATAAATAACAATAGTACTTTTTTTTCGTTGAAAAAGAACAAACTGGTAGCTCATGCATGGATAAGAGGTAGTAAGGTAACATGTAGTTGAGGCATAAACAACACGTGATTTAAGCATGGAGAGCAAGTAACATATAACTTGTTCATGACACATAACTTAGTCAATAATGTTTGTGTTAATTACTAGTCTGATATCTTAGTTATGATAAATTTTGCCATCTTTGAAAAAAATTACTACTTATACATTTAAATGAATGATTTTAATTACTTAATCATTTGCCTAATATAATTTATTTAAGAATACTATATATATTCATATACACAATAAAAACAATTACAATAATTTACCATTTAACTTTTAAACATACTATATTTTAAAATTAAACATACTTTTATTAAATAACTATACTACTTTTCTATTATCCTGATTTATGTGTTTAAAGCTAACTACCCAAAACATCAATATACTAAATATCTTAATGAATCAACTCCATCCACAAACCATAATATATATTACATTTTAATGTAATCATTTTTACAATTTCCTTTTAGTCTTACAAAACAATTGCTAATTTCAGCAATTGTTAATTTATAAATAGATTATTTTAATGTAATATTATTGCTTTTTTTATTTTGTAACATTATAATAAAAACAAAATTATCAACATAAAAATAAACAAATAAATAGTAAAATTTTAAGAATATAAAATCATGGTTAATTTATAAATTAGGTTATTTTCATGTAAATTTCCTTTTTACCTTCTAATATTATTCGAAATCCAATAAATATACAATTATGACAATAAAAAAAAATTATCAACATAAAAATAAATAAATATTAAAAACTTATTATTAATAAAGAATAAAAAATAAAAGGTATTATAAGAATATAAAAGTCTTATTATCTAAAACAACATTTTCTAAAAAAGCTAAAATGCTTTCATATATATATTTAATCTATTTATTTTAATGTAAAGAATATCATGATTATATACATGTGATTTAATATATATAATATAATAATTATATAGGTTATTGATATCATGAAAGTATAATGAAAGAAGTTTTTTTTAATTTGTAAAGTTTTATATTTTTAAGGATATTTTGAGTGGATTTAATAATTAAAAAATATATGTTTTTTTTTTAAAATTATATATTCAAATTCAAAGGGAGTAAAGTATGTATATCTTCATAAATTTAAATACTCAAAGTATTATAAGAGGGGTTTCTTGTCTCACAAACAAATGGGTCTATATATTAATTTTGCATTTAGTTAGATGATTACCCCCATGTAACCCTTGTTCCTCTTGTTACAAATAAAGATTTATCAAATAATAGAACATAGTGGAAAATGCAAGCACATAAGTATAAGCAATGTAAGTATAAATATCACAACATATGAAGAAATAGTAGCTTTTGGTTGGTACTACAAGTAATTCACACTAGTGCTTTATTACTAAGCATGTCAATACTTACCATGTTAATTTTTTCTAATAAAATAAAGTGAAATAAAAAATCATTCACACATAATCTAGTATAAAGAGTTAGATTTGAAAACGATGAAGTTATCTAGTAAATAAGAAATGTATATATATAAATTTATCTTAACTTTATATTTATTAGGCATCAAAAAATAAAAATGATTATTTCTTTCTTTTAATTATTATCTAATAGTCAATTAAACTAAAAAATTGTTCTCTATATTTTTTGAATATAATACTTTATATAAAATATATTTTTGAACAATATATAAATTTTTTTAATAATCCACCAATCTGAATTGCTCCCTAGATTTTTTGAAATGTAGCAATCTAGATAAGATACCCTTTTTAACTTTCAAACATTCTTAATAATCCACCAATCTAAAAAATTGCTCCCTAAATCTTTTGAATATAGCAATCTAAATAAAATACACATTTTAACTTTCAAACAATATATTTTCCATAAAGTCCCCAGTTCTCTTTTCTTCAATCCACTACATACTTTTTAACTTTCAAACAATATATTTGCCATAAAGTCCCAAGTTCTCTTTTCTTAAGTCTACTCCATATTTTGGAAATGAATTGGTATTAATTTTATGTTTTTTAAAATATTTAAAATATTCATTTTCCAGCTGTTATATAACTTGTAAAATTGAGAGGTTGGATAATTTTACTGAACAAAACACAAAAACATTAACCTTGAACGTAAAATTAAAAAAAACCTCAAAGAACATCCAATGTTGTTAGTGGGTTTACTCACCACTTTTGCCACTAGAAATGGGCATGGGCCAACCTATTTAATGAACCATGGCAAGGAATAGTTGCTGCTTCCCTGATATATAAATCAGGCTGAGAAATTTCTCTGAAAAGCCCCTCTAAACAACCCGGTAATCTTTATTTCCGGAGAAAAACTCTCCGGCCTTTTTTAAGCCGTTGCAAGTTTCATTGCGTGTCCAATAGCGCGAGAAGATTCGGAAGAGAAATTGTATCAAAGGGTACTAGCGTTGGTAAATCCCAACAATGAAAAACAGATCTTCGGAGGAACCGGACTACATTAATCAGGCGAGTTGTGTGCCATCAAATACAAAGGTGTCGGCGTGGGACTTTGCATGCATGTAGGTATATGTTTACAATTTTGCTTTCAATTATTTCAAGGCCTTCCTTGACTTGGCCCTTGTGCTAGATTGTTGTTCGAGTCTGCAATCAGAATTTATTGTTGTTCGAGTCTGCAATCAAAATTTTACCATAACAATATTGCAGCTGCAGAATCAGGTTTGGTTTATCATCAACATAGCTTACAAGCGCTAACGTATCATCGCCAATAGGGGTGTCTAAAGAGTAGTTGCCTTTTTACTGGCATAATGTTGATTGGTTGTGTGATGAATGCGTTTGTGTTTGTGTCTCTCTCTTTGTAAAAATGATTTTTGATAAATTTATATATTTTTAATACTAACAAGCCTTTTGCTGAAATTGATATTTGACAAATTTTGCAGGTCAGGTCTGAATCTTAGCATGACTGGTTGAATCAGAAGGGCATGCCTTATTGAATATTATTCGTTTGATCAGTATCATAGATACTTGGGATAGTGTGCCTGATCATAAAGATGGAAGTCGCTGGAGAGTCTGAACATGCTGTTGCAGATTCAGAGGCCAATTATCAAGGTGCACTGGAAGTGATAACAATTCAAAATGGGGAGGAGGATATGATGGATAAAGGGAAACCAGATATTTCCAGTACAATCTCGCAGTCTTATAAAATGCCCCTTCCCACGCCACAGGTAAGCATGCGTTGTTGTTTTGTGCCTATATCACAGGAGGTTATTGGAATTGATGAAAGCGGGGTGCTGTTATACCCATCAGGGTTTAATTCCTCAAAAAATTAGGTTCACTTCTTAAAAAATAGCTAATGTCCTTTCCTAAAAGAACAGCAGTAAACAGGGTTTAATTCCTCAAAAAATTAGGTTCGCTTCTTAAAAATAGCTAATGTCCTTTCCTAAAAGAACAGCAGTAAACAGTATTTCACTTCTTTCTCAAAAGAACAGCAGTGTAAACAGTATATCACCACGTCTTGATAGGTGATTGATGCTATCTCATAAAAAAACATTTTCTATACTTCTATATGATCACCAGGCAATCTTGATAGGTTATTGATGCTATTTAATAAAAAACAATTCTCCTAATCCTCTGGATTTGAACCTATGACCTCCCAAGAGGAAACATATATTCTTAAGCATTAGGCCAACTCAAGCTGTACCATTGTATCTAAGGTTACTTGGCTAGGCATGATTACTTCAGAATCCAGTAACTTAGGATCCAACAATATGTACTCCAACATATACAATATTAATTGCTTTGTTACTGGTTGCATAATTTTTATTATGCTGCTGCTGGGTACTTATTGATATCATCATCATCGCATGTGCCCATTCTAGCTTGTTAAGCGTCTTTTTGTTATATGAAATGATTGATGGGAATGTATATTTTACAGACTTTTGGAAGGCGAGAAACACTGTTGCTAGCTTATCAGACACTTGGAATAGTGTACGGAGATATAGGAACTTCTCCCTTGTATGTATTTTCTTCTATTGGTCTTGAAAATCCACAGGAGAAAGATATACTGGGATGTCTTAGCCTCATATTCTGGACTCTAACCATGATTGCCATGGTCAAGTATGTTATTATTGTCCTTCGAGCAAATGATCATGGAGAAGGTAATGGGTTTTATTTCAAATATTTTCCACACTTGCAACTTCTAAGACTGAAAATGCTTGGATTGAAAGGATTTTCCATCTTTATGAAAAAATTAGGTGCCTTCTACTGCCCCCGTGGATATTGAGGGTTGGCTGTACATTGCATATGCACATTAGCACAGACCAATTTAAACCACAGTTTGATAAGCATTTACAGGTTGTGAAATTTGAGGTTGCATATATTGCTATTGGAGACACTTATGCAATCTTGAACTTTACCATGGTTGTGATTTTTTCACTGCTTATTGCCATTTGTTTGAACTCGAGATATGCAACCTCCTGCTTCACAACCTTTGAGAGGTGCATCTGAGACCCGGTTTGGATGCGTCTGTGCTAGTAAATAGAAATATTTAACATTCAGAAGCAATTGGTGGTCTATCATAGAGTGCAAGTTGATGCTATACTAAGTGTTAAATGGTTTACAGGAGGCACATTCGCTGTATACTCCTTATTATCTCAGCATGTGAACCTTGAGAAAAGCACTGGCAAGCAATTCACACGCCTTGCATCAGATGCTAAGTTAAAGTTTTTTAGTAAACAAAATGGTGGAAAAGTTATCAACTCGAAGACAAAGGAATTGATTGAGAAGAGTGCTACAGCTCAAAGAATTTTGATTATTGTTGTCATGATAGGCACTTGTATGGTGATTGGCGATGGAGCACTTACTCCTGCAATTTCAGGTCTGCCCATAAACATATCTCAAAAAATTCTTTCATGTCAAACTGGTATCAGCTTGGCAGCTCAACTCAATGCTCCATTATACATGTTGAATTTGTTCTAAATTTTCATGCCTTTTTAATCCTGCAGTGATGTCAGCTGTGCAAGGAATTCAGTCAAAGAACTCTGATATGAGCCAAGGTAAAGATGATATAAGAATGAGAACCATGGGTTTATTGGGATATAATCAAGTTTTCTAGTACGGGTTAGTTTATTTGAAACAGGGTTGCAGCTCCCTATCATAAACATGATACCATCTGGCTGTATATTGTGAATTATGGCATACCACTTCTCCACATAATTTATGTTTTCGCTTGTTAATTCATGCAGGCATTGTTGTAGCTGTGTCAGTTGTAATCCTGTTACTACTGTTCCTCTTTCAAAGATTCGGTTCAAGTAAAGTTAGCTTCCTGTTCTCACCCATAATGATTATCTGGTTCGTGACCAACATCATGATAGGACTGTATAATATTGTGAAATATTATCCAGGGGCATTCAAGGCATTCAGCCCTTATTATATAATCTCTTTCTTTCATAAACATCACAAACAAGGATGGGTGATGCTTGGAGGTATAGTGTTATGCATAACAGGTATGGATTCTCCTCATAATAATATGTCTCATTTTTATCATACAGTATACTTGGAATTGTTTTTTAACCTCAATTAATAAATCCTCACCAATAATTTTCTCTAACAAAATTCATAACTTGATGCCAATTACTTATGCAAAGCACTACAAATAGAAACCCTAACAACAGTTCTTTGTCTAACTGAATCCAGGTGCCGAGGCCATGTTTGCAGACTTGGGCCATTTTAACAAGAAATCAATCCAGGTACAAGATATGTGTCAAGGACAAAATTATTAGTATTTCATCATACCCATGTGCTTCATCTTTCTTGTGTTACCTTTTTGTACTATAATGAGAAATTTGGGCGTTTTGGTGCAGCTTGCTTTCTCTGTGTTGATCTATCCATCTCTGCTTATTACGTATACGGGACAAGCAGCGTATTTGATAAAGAACCCAGGAGACATAGGCACTACATTTTACAAAGCAATACCAGAGTCTGTGTATTGGCCAATGTTTGTTATTTCCACTTTAGCAGCCATTGTTGCCAGTCAAGCATTGATTTCAGCAACATTCTCAATCATAAAACAGTCCATGGCTCTTGGCTGCTTCCCTCGAGTGAAGATTGTCCATACCTCACAAAATCATGAGGGCCAGGTCTATTCACCTGAAGTTAACTATGTTCTCATGATCCTCTGCCTCGCAATTGTCTTAGGATTCCGGGATGGTACACAAATTGGCAATGCATATGGTAAGAATATCCAAATTTATATCTAAGACTACAATTGCTAGTTTCGATGGATTCTTTTGAGTTTCAAAGAATAATTTTAGGTATTTTGTGGTGCAGGAGTTGCAGTGGTTGGGGTCATGATCATTACGACATGCTTAGTAACCTTGGTCATGCTTGTGGTTTGGAACATGCATGTTTTGCTTATACTACCCTTCACTGTGTTTTTCGGTTTATTAGAAGGTACTTATCTATCATCTGTATTGAATAAGGTGCCACAGGGAGGTTGGTGTCCCTTCCTAATTGCAGGATTATTTATGATCATAATGTTCTCTTGGAATTATGGAAGGCAGAAAAAGTACAAATATATAACACAGAGAAAACTCAGCACTGAAAGTTTCCATAGATTGGTTGCCAGTGTGGATTCTCGTGTACCAGGAATATGTTTCTTTTGCAGTGACCTTATTTATGGCTTACCGCCGATTATTGAGCATTATGTAAAGAATGTGGGTTCTCTGCATGAAGTTCTCATCATTGTCACCATAAGAATTATTCCGGTCAAGACAGTGCTTTTGGAGGAGAGATTTATCGTTGGAAGACTAGAGCCAAAGGGTGTATATAGATGCTTAGCCCAATATGGTTACCAAGATGTCCCGAACATGGAAGGATCTGAATTTAGCAATCAGGTCGTTGAAAGCATAAAAGACTATCTCAAGTTTAGAGAAACCGATTCCTCCTCAAATCAGGACAGAAAGTGTGCAAGCAGAAATACAGTGGCAGAAAGTATCTACTCTGTACACGAGGAACTGCAGCAGCTTGAGCTGGCAAAGAATAAAGGGGTCGTGTATGTGTTAGGAAAGACAACATTGAGAACTAATAAGAGCACTGGTCCTTTTGAAGGATTATTGATTGACAAGCTCTACAGGTTTCTCCAGAACAATTGCAGGTCGACTATGTCTACCTATAATATACCACCTGCACAATTACTTCAAGTCGGAATGGTGCATGAAATTTAGAGTTTATTCACACAAAAATGTTAGAAGACAATGGAGTCATTCTGTTTGACGCCTTTACTCATGATAAAGCTGTTTACTTATTTTGTTAGTATCCATACATGTATATGGTAGCCTGGCATAGGATCTGTATTAGTAATCATCTCTTCGTCATTGGTTAAACATTTCATATTTCTCTAAGCAGTCTGTTGTTATTAGACTGGTTAATTTCCATTGATGGATGATGCAAAGTTTAGAAGGAATTAATGTAAGATTATAATGTATTTTATTCAATCACACTTTAAGGTTTACCAAAATTTACTAGTTGAGAAAATGTTGACATCACTAAAAGATGTGGTAATGAGCAGATCAATACTTCTTGAGTGCCATTGTGGTAATTAAGGGCATTTAAAGGAGATGCATTTTTATTTTATACAATTAAAAAACAAAAGGGATCTTGATGGTAGAGCTTGAACATGTGGTGGCTATCAGATGTGAGAAGTCAAGAACTCAAGGCCAACTACCTGTCAATATGGGTCTTTAACCACAATAGCAGACCAGGGCATTCAGTAAGGTACCCATGTTATTGGTAGAAATTCCACCTGTAGAGCTGTATGTGGAGTTGTAGCAATCAATAGACACTGTATGGGAAGAACCAGGTGGCAAGAAGAGTGGTAGTTTTCCAAACATGCCGCACAAATGCTTATCTTTTAGTTGATTTTCAAGTAAAGGAAAACATATCTTCCAAAATTCCTTAGTTAAAGATATTGTTCTCTACTCCAAATTGAGATTACAATTATGTTCCAATCTGTTGAGCATTATTTATTCAACTTCTCTTTAGGTTTCCCATCCTCCAGAGTATCCCCGCCAATCCTAGTTATTGTTGCTTCTCACGGTGTTATAACTTATGATGACCAACCCTTGCTGTGATTGTGTTCCATAAAATTGTTCACAAGGACATTCTTTGGGATCTTCAGTTCCTCTCAGTGTACAAATTTAGATCTTAATGTCAATGAAGTTTTCAAATTAAAATTATGCTAATTTTTTTGCAATTAAATGCACGATATCAAAATATCAAAGAAACAATTAAATGCGCGGTATCAAACATCAAAGAAACCAGTATTATCATTATGTTTACATGCATGAAGGTGTGTACCAGAATGCATA
The DNA here is from genome assembly GCA_027924585.1 of Larix kaempferi. Lineage (NCBI taxonomy): Eukaryota > Viridiplantae > Streptophyta > Pinopsida > Pinales > Pinaceae > Larix > Larix kaempferi. The sequence goes on from BSBM01000904.1 coordinate 13,970,403, forward strand.
TTTTGAGAAAGATAGACATCTTCTGGTATTGATTAGAATTTTATGTTAAACACGAAGAAATGAACTTTATGATTTGGATTTAGTATTGGCTTGGGATCAGATGTTCCATAGGATCTATGGATATCGACATCCCCATAGTTTTGGACACGGAGACTTTTCATAAAATTAGGAAGCCTTTATGTGGACATTTGGATATGTAGCATTACATCGCAACCCATAATATAATAGAAAGCATTGGCTTACATTATGGTTAGGTAAGGGGAACTTTACATTACATTACAGAATAGTTCTCATCATTTTCGCAGCATCAAAGAAAAATTAGCAATGGTTTGGAACACAAATGCTCAACAACATTATTCACTAAAAAATCGACAAATCGTGGTAACCATTAAAAATACAAAATAAATTTATTGTTTTTTTCTAATTTTTAAACATATAAACCAACAACAACATCAAATAAATACAGTGACACATAAATATGGAAAACTAAATTGATATATATGATGTAGTGGATGTCAAATAAAAAATGATACATCAAAGTTGATATTGAATATTGAACCTTGCTAGTTGCCCAATCAAGGACTCAACAATGGACAACCTAAATTGAATGAAATCAAATATACAAATGTATCCCACCATCATGAGTCAAAACCATGGTGTACCACTTGGCATTTATATAGGATGGTTGAAAAGAGAGGAGTCCGGGTAGATGTATAGTCACATTCCATTGATTGGAAAAGTTTGTCCTCTTGGGTATGTTTATAAGTCCTTTGCGGTTCTCAAAGCTTACATTGAAAGTATCTAAGCAATGCCATGAATACAAACACAAAGCAGTTTCAACCTAAACCCTATATCCACTCAAATGAATGTCTAGGTATATGCTAATGTTTTGGTGTCTTCATGTCGAATCGTAATGTTGCAAAAGGTAAAGGTGGTGGTTAGTTAAAATGTGCAAGACAATGATTGAAGTTACATCTCTTAGGTTTACTTTGATATAGATAGTGTACATATCCATGTTTCAATATTTACTAATTGAATACCTCCAATCCTACCCTCCAATCAAAATTTAAATAATCATTGGACCAATGTTGCACATACATACAAAAGAAATGTCACTTTTCGCTTGTTGTCTTGCCTAAACACGTTTAAATTGTTTTTTAATTCGCCCTTGTTTTTCGCTTGCCTTCACTATATGATTTTTGACTCCCATCTCCTTCTAAATGAATGTTGAGGAAACACATACCTAGTTTGTTCAAGACTTTATAAGGTTATAGTGATAAACAAGATAGTTGATAATGTTATTTTACTTGGTCATTCAACTAACTCCACCTTATGGACTAGCACTGTGCCATCTTGTTGCACCAATTGTTTGGAATAAATGGAAGTAAAATAATATACAAGTTTAAGAATAAATTGTTGGCATTTGAAAGACTTCATGACTTGACATTTGAAGGACTTCATGACCTGAAATACACATATTGACTGACATCAAGATGAATAGTTGTTGAAGAAAATTTTAAATGATATTTGTCAATAGAGTAGAGTTATACAAAATATTTGTAAACCCCTCAATAGTGTTCGTTTTTCTTCACAACTCTAACATGCAAGGTGGTTGTAATAAGGTAATTGCTTCTCTATTTGTGCATATTGATTTTTTTTTATTTTTTTTTGTGTGTATATATATATATATATATATATATTGTATTTTCTAAAAAAAACCGCACAAACAACTATTAGTTGTAGAAAAGTCAACATATACACATCAAAAGAGAGGATTAAGGGGCTAATCAATGTTGTGTAGGTTATCCACAATTGCTTACACAATTATTTTGATTATAAACTCCTCAATAATCACATACAACATTACAATTAGAATTGCCAATTGCATTTGCTATCCATACCTAATATTTCGAGATCCCACACCTACCATAATGCCATTCAATTTGATATATTTTCCTATGCTCTTGGCTTTGCAAAACACCAAAACAATTAGTGATGGGCTATGGGTTTAAAATGTAATGACATTGGAACTGTTTAGTAAGATTAATTGCAAATATGTGGCTCAATGATTGTTTTGAAGAGAAAACAATAGACATTGAGTGAACCAAAAAAATGAGGTTGTTTCTTTTTCATCATATTCACATATTCAAAACCATCAGAGATTGGTTAATTGCGACTATACTCATGAGATATGGGTCATAGCTTAATGACTTAAACTACGCAGGTAATCCAAAAAATAATGATATATGGTATCTAACATGTTGGTTCATAGTTATTTTGTTGCATTGGTAATGCTATGTGTCTATATGTTATTAGCCATGACATGATTATAACTTTGCTATCTAATATTTTATTATTATTTGAGCACATTAAATGCTATCCTCTCCATCACTTAGCATCTAATTCATGGTATCTCAATTTTCGCAATAGATACTTAATGAATGTAAATCTCTCGACAATTCATCAATCTTTTTACAAGTTTGGTCGAGCTCATTGTGAAGATAATGCATAGTTTTGATTTGTTTCACACAAAAGAGTGTTAATACTTTAGTTTGGGATTTAAAAACTCTATTAAAGTCCAATAAGATTTGAAACTACACAAAATTGGCCTTCATAACATCTCTGTCACCTACCCAAATTTTGAAAATAATTATTTTATTTTTGCAAAATACTTTATGTTAAATTATAATTACAAAGTTTTGTAATTATGACCAAATCTAGTCAAAGATGACTGTAATGACTCATTATGATTATTTAATAAATTAAAATAGGAGACAAACACTCAAGAAAACTGTTACAAGAGTGTTCACTAACCCACTAGGAGGAATGGAAGCTGCTAGAAGGCATGGGACAGATGGAAGCATTTGCACTCCACCACTAGATGTTGGTTATGGGACAACTACCCCTAAAATTGTGGCATTATTCCCAGGTGGGAAATGAGTAGGAAGCTCATTAATGCCCAATTAAATCATAAAAGGCCTAGGAAGCCTATATAAGGCAATTTGAATTGAGCAAGCAACTCCTACAATATTTTTCTGCATAAATATTCCTCAGGTGCATCAGGTGATGACTGAGAGATTCGAATTAGGGAGGCTATGTGAGAGTGCAATTGTAAGTCTGCAAATTATTTCTGAGAAGGAAAACCAGAGGTGCTGGTGCAGGTCTCTTTGACTCCTGAGTCTGTAAGACTGGATAAACTACTTGCTGCTGCAAGATTGAGGACCTAAGCTTCTAAGTTTCTTCCTCCTGGTGGTTCAGTGAATAGGCTCGGGGGTCCTAAGGCAAGCAGCTTGGCTGTCTTCAGGAATTGGTTGGGTGGAACAGGTTCCTTGGGTTGTTTGTTTCTCCTACAGTCAACCAGGTTTTACCGTTCCTACTCTTATTTACAATTAAATGTCCCTGCATTATAGAACTATTAACTCAGGCATGCAAAAGAAATTATTCTATGTTCTGAATGAAAAAGCTTTGTGAAATATATGATTTGATTATCATCTCTATATTTTTCCCCATGATGTTCTCTGCATCGTACTCCAATATAGAGAAGTAGATTAAGGAAGATAAATGATAGGCAGAATGTCATTGATTGGAAAGATGCTAATAGTAAGGTTCTTGTTAGAATTATGTCATATATTTAAACATAGTAAACATTCCAGTATAGCATCCACCGCAACATAGAATTCATTTAATCAATACATGAAAGAAAAACACAATATGTTTCTGCATAGTTCTATATATTTCTTTTAACTCTATTTTTTCAGCCAATAAGCAAATGCACATCGATCTTATACATTTCATGTTTTCCAAGCAATTGTGTTTTCAAGAATAATAGCAGCTACAAGAATTAATTTCTGCATAAGATTTATATGTTCCCATTTCAAATTGATCGTCTCAGATAAGAAATATCATGCAGTTCGACATTTATTTCCTTAATATTTTCAAGTAAAGAATAGTCGAGAAATTTAGCATCTGCAAAACCTATCCTTTGCACTGAACGAATATAATCACACATATTAATTTCTTCATTAACTTTTCTGATTTCTTTTATTAAAACCTCTACATAGTAATATAAAAACCCTAAATTACCACGAGACTGAGAACCCAAGTAATTATTTGATTCATAGTTTATAAAATTCCTTCTCAAGCCATTCATGGCAACCTTCAGATAATCGTTTTTATACAAACCTATTATCTAACCCTAAACAACATTCTTTTATTTTATTTTTTCGTTTGAGAATACAAACAAAAAGCATCAAGCAACTTCGCTAAGCCGAAAGTATATTTTATTTCCAAACCCTAGCATGCCTTCCGAGACCTCTACAAGTCAGTAAGCATTACTTCTCAAAACACTCGATTTAGTATCCGGTCGGACGATAGCCCCAAGCCTAGCATGCAACACAAACAATGCATCGAAACCATTTTGAGACCCAGTTTAGGGCTCGAGTGCGAAAGCACTGTACAGGCAGGAAAGGAAACAAAAGTTACAGATAGGGTTTTCATGTGTAAAAACAAATTAGAACACTATGGCATAACCTTCCCAAAACACTCAATAGCCAACCTTCAATTCATCACTATGCCAAAACATAAATATCAATCACGATGACAAAGTACAGAGAATGGTTATCTACAAACAACCGGAGTTGCTCGGCTCAAACCATTTAAACAAGTTTATAAAACCATACTTTAAACCAGAATGATCACATTTCATTCAATACGAGACATAGTGCAAAAGGAGCAAACGAAGCCTCAACTCTCAGGCATAACTTTCACCATTAAAAATGTATAACAGAGTTTACTTTTCAGTCCTATTACAGTCCCACAGTACATAGGGTTATTCCCTTACCAACCCAAAACATTAAAATGAGAACACGGGACAACAAACTGCTTAGGGATTTACCCTGAACAAACAACAGAACATTATCGGCTTCGAAGTTCTTAGCAAACAACATAACCAGGCATCTAAGAGCCGAATAGAAACTTAAACAAACGTAGACGATCCTCTATATAGTACCTTCCAAATTAAAATTTCAAAATCTTAACACATAGCCACCACAGGGAACGGGTCGAATAGTCCCAACCCTCGGCACCGGTAGTCACCTTCAAAATCACGCAAAAGGGCACCTACAAGGTTCAAGAACCACCGAAGCTTACCAAGAAGTAGATGCATCACCTCCATCCCAAAACCGTGCTATCAACCTCTCGCAGTGTGGGTACCTTCCATTTGACACAGTACGAAGAGTTACAACTGAGAAACGCCATCATTTAAGCAATAATACAGTAAATATGTCAATTGTGAATTCTCACCTTAAAATTTGGAAACCCTAAACTTTGGCACATCCCTCCAGCGAGGACAATGAAGCTTGAAGGCCTTCGACTGACGACGACGAGCTAAAACACTGGGAACCCTTTTCAATTTAGGTTTGAACTACGAATTTCAATAACTGATAGGAGAAAACTACAAACAATCACCCTGGCCGAATCGGAGTGCTATGGCACTTGAACTCAAAACCTGCAACTATTTTAACGCTATCATTCACAGGTCCAAGGTTCGAAACAGAGAGAGGATTTCTCCCCTCAGCATACTCTAAAACCTTACTTTGCAACAACCGGTTGGCTATACGACCTCCCGCCGAAATGCAACAAGGAAAGCTGAAAAACCAACTTTCACTATTTACCAGTACGGGATAGGGTTTCATTCCCAGGCTCAGATCTCGTAGAGATCAACGGTGCATAGCTGCTAGTTATGGCACGTCAATTTTTGAACCTCGAGTGCAATCAATATTGCATTGATTACTCCATCTACCATTTCGCCATGTATGCAGGTCGAGAGCCAGTGCATGGCACAACTCGACTTGTGGAGGTGCTAATTTCAAACGCTATCATGCAAAGGCCTTACAACTGGTCACCCACATCACTCATCCGTGGAACGACATTGATTCCAAACCTATCAACGCCTTTTTGGAAAGCATGCCGAGTTAAGTACCCTGTCAACATCCATTAATTGCTTGTCAGACCATGGATCACATTACATAGAAATTTCTACAGAGTTTCATGCATCGTAACGTTGTATTTTTATGCCAATGTTTGGTAGGAGGGTATCAACACTTATAATGATAACATATCATTATTAAGCCTCGCACATAGGTTGTAACAAAACCTAACTATGTATACATATTATTCACCATCGGGTGATGGGACCATGGATATAGTTGAGATTCTAATCCTACAAATATATAAGTCGATACTATGTAGATTTCTTACAATGACTATGAATTTCCAAACCTCTAATAATAAGTGCAAGCCTATCGGCAAAGTTAACTATTACGCTTGTAATATGATAGCCATGTATTGCAAGTCTTTTTTATAGATGTGATACCCAAGGAACGATTTAAATGGTAACATTATATACTGTAATGATGAGTTCATAACACGAGCCACTAGACCCTTCACATATAAACTTTGTAGTGACAATCAAATGATGAATTCAAGACAGAACGATAATTTCTTAGTGTAAACACTATCGTCTACCAGCTTTCTAAGAGCTTCATCAGTAGATTTTGGAATCACCGTTTGATAATCATAGTCATATGATAATAATTACAGTACTATCACAAATACTTGGACAACGAGGAATTATAACACTGGAGGATCTTGTAAAACAGTACACAAACCAGATTGAGAACCAAGTATCCATACCTCTAGTAACTTATTTTCGCAAGGAAGTATTTTAACATTCTAATTTTACATTGACGATGAATCAATAGGACACCTGTACTTTTATCTCACGTCATCGTAGAATTTCTTACCTGCGGTCTGCACACAGAAACAGGGTTCAAATGCCTTAGCTAAACGTAGCTAAGTAAATTCCAGTGTACCTCATAAGACCACCCTTTCATCATCATCAAAAGCAACTGTCAGAACCTAGCCAGCAAAATCGCAGAATATCATGAATTATAGTTAACACAAAGAAGAACGATGTCATAAGCATATTAAAGGAAGTATGACATGCCGTAGTCATTAAATTGTCTCAAGTTTAAAAGTCGCAATAATTAATTGTTTTCTGCATTAAGGACTTTGTTAATTAATGTTGTCCTTACAAGCATTTAATATTCCGCATTTACAACTATTAACATTTATTGTTGATTTAAATTTTTTTAATTTTTATGAAGATAACGGGATGTTACATGTGGTATCAGAGCTCATGTTTGAACTCTAGGCCTAAAAAGGCCCAAGAAACATGCAACAAAAATTTTCTGACTATGAAAATTTTACTAACTCAAGTTAAAATGTTGTTATCTACAGAAAATTTCTTTAAGTTACAGGTATGGAAGGATCAGCTGAATGGATGGAGGACAGATTGCCACCAAACAACCATAGTACGGGACCGCAATTTGAAGGGGGATTCCATGGCAATCTGAATGACAACTCATCAGAGTTGTTACGTGCTTTTCAAGAATTGAAAGCAGAGATAAGATCCGTAAAGCATGACAATGAGAGAATTCTGAGAACACAAGAGGAATTAAAGCAAGTACTGTTTGATCAATACCCAACAGACGAACAGGATAGGGAAGTTGAACATACTTCCAAAATTGAAGACTTACCTTATGAGGGCAAGAATAAGCAAGAAAAAACTGATGATGAAAACAGCAGCTCAACATCGTCGGGAACTGCCAAACACCCACGTAAAAAGAAACGTGACTATTCTAGTGATAGCAGTGAAGGAGGTTACAAGCCAAAGAGGAAAAGCCATAAACAGTACGAACAGATATCTGGGGAGTTCAAGAAAATCAAACCCCCAACTTTCAATGGCGAGACAGAGAAAGGAGAGACAGCCGAGGCATGGTTGTCCGGCATGAAAAAGTACTTTCAGATCTATGATTACTCCGAATCCTTAAAGGCAAAAATGAAAATTTATAACCTAACCGGGAAGGCAGATATTTGGTGGCAGGACCTCAAAAGAGTAAAAGGCATAAAGGACAGAGAGGTGAGTTGGAGTATTTTTAAAAGATACTTCAAAAAGAAATTCTTATTTAAGCAGTATTATGAAGAAAAATCCAAAGAACTCTATGATCTAAAGCTGGGAACGATGAACATGAAAGAACTAAACAGCAAGTTTCTAAATTTGCTAAGGTATGTGCCATACTCGGCGGAAGAAAAACCAAAGGTTCAAAGATACCTGAGTTGTCTACCCTTCAACATCAAGGACAAAATAGAGTACGATAACCCAAAGACGTTTGAAGAAGCTATGAGGAAAGCAACTTTTTGCTTTGATCAGAACAGGAAAAGAGAAGGAATGTCCAGCTGGAAAAATCATAAACCCAGTAACCTTGGGCAGAAAAAGAAAAATTTCAGGTTTAGTGGAAATTCTGGTTTCCAAAAGAAAAATTTCCAGAATCAAAATTTTCAAGGGAACAGTTCCAAAAATAATCAGCAGCAGAAAATTTCAACTCCCAGAAATGTTCCCAATGTTGCCAGGACCAATGATCAGAAGCCACCTATAAAATGTTTTGAGTGTCAAGGTCCTCATTATGCTTTAGACTGTCCCCTTAGGAAGCGGACAGCCAACCATATTCATTCCATACAAGCTGAAGCTACAGTAGGAGATTTGGCAAGAGAAGTACCCAGAATTAATGCAGCTTTAGACAATCGGCAAGCAGAACACCAAGTCTCAATGGTAGAGGTTGAAGGTATGCTACAAAACCATCCAGTTTCTATTTTGATTGACCCAGGTGCTAGTCTGAGTTATATATCACCAAATATTGTAGAAATTTTTAAGTTGAAAGCAAAAAAGTTCAATAAATCTTGGTTAGTTAGACTAGCAACAGGAACAAAAAGAAAAGTTTCTGATTTTGTGGAAGGTTACGTTTTAGCTATGAATCAACTAACAACATAGGTCAAGTTAAATATTTTACCTTTAGGATTATATGACATCTTAATTGGAATGGACTGGTTAGAAGCCCATCATGTCATTCTGAATTGTTACAAGAAAAGTTTCATTTGCTTAAATGATGAAGGAAAGACAGTCGAAGTGAAGGGTATTCCTAGAAAGACATCCCTCAGACAAATTTCTGCTATGCAAGTAAAGAAAGCAATTAGAAAGGAATGTCAAATGTTTGCAGTAAATGTGGTAAATGAGGAGTTAAGTACCGCGGAAGACAAACTGAAAATAGAAGACATACCTGTCTTAAATTATTTCCAAGATGTGTTTCCTGAAGAGATTCCATGATTACCTCCTAAAAGAGATCTAGACTTTACTATTGAACTAATACCGGGGGCAGTGCCGAATTCCAAAGCTCCATATAGGATGAATATACTAGAGTTGATGAGTTAAAATCTCAGTTGAAGGAATTGATTGATAAAAAGTACATAAGACCCAGCGTATCCCCTTGGGGAGCACCGGTCATTTTTGTTAAGAAGAAAGATGGCACATTAAGACTTTGCATAGATTATCGTCAACTGAATAAAATGACGATCAAGAATAGATATCCGCTGCCTACATTGATGATCTATTTGATCAGCTACGCGGAGCAATGATATTCTCAAAGATTGATTTACGGTCAGGATATCGTCAGGTTCGTGTGAAGGATGAAGACATTTTCAAAACAGCCTTTAGAACTTGATATGGACATTATGAGTTTGTGGTCATGCCATTTGGGTTGACTAATGCCCCGACAGTATTTATGTGCCTAATGAATAAAATTCTGCACAAATACTTGGATAAATTCGCCATTGTGTTTATCGACGACATTTTAGTATATTCTAAGAGCAAGGAAGAGCATGATGAACATCTGCGTATCATTCTGCAAGTTCTGAGAGATCACCAGTTATATGCTAAGTTCAGTAAGTGTGATTTTTACAAAGACAAGATTCAGTACTTAGGACACATAATCTCTAAAGAAGGAATTTCAGTTGACCCGGCTAAGATAAAAGCCATTAATGAATGGCCGGTTCCTAGAATGTGTCAGATGTACGATCATTTATGGGTATTACTGGATATTACAGAAAATTCATTGAAGGGTTTTCAAAGATTGCAAACCCCATAATGTCCTCGCAGAAGAAAGGGAAGAAGTTTGTATGGGATCAAAAGTGCGCGGACAGTTTTAAAAAGTTGAAAGAATTACTGACTACAACACCTATATTGAGGATTGCAAATCCTAATAAGGATTTTATAGTATTTACAGACGCATGTAATGACAGACTTGGAAGAGTCCTAACACAGGAAGGACATGCTGTAGCCTATGAATCGAGAAAGTTGAAAATACATGAGAAGAATTATTCTACTTATGATATGGAATTATTAGCAGTAATTCATGCTTTGAAGATGTGGCATCACCATCTTATTGGCAGAAAATTTACCTTAATGACAGATAACATGGGGCTGAAATATTTACTAGATCAAACAAATCTGAATGCTAGACAAACTAGATGGCTAACTTTTCTGAGTGAATACGATTTCAACACATTAAAGGGAAGGAGAATAAGGTTGCGGATGCGTTAAGTCGTAACACAAAAATAAATTTTATTTCAGCCATCAGCACATACACAACGGATTTGGAAAACCATATTTTTGAAGGGATTAAGACTGATGAAGAGTACAAAAAATTACATGAAAGGACAATAGAAAACAATTCTGAAAATTCTATGGCAGATTATAGTTTGAAGGAAAACGGGTTGCTATTGTACAAAAATAGATTGTATGTACCCAATGTACCAGCAGTAAAAATTCTGATTTTAGATGAGATGCACAAAAGCCATTATTCTTTCCACCCAGGTTATCAGAAGACCATCACTATGTTAAGAAAAGAATACTATTGGCCCAGGATGAAGGATGAAGTAGCGGAATATATAGCTAAGTGTTTTGACTGTCAGAAGGTGAAGGTGGAACATCAACATCCTGCTGGGTTGCTACAGCCATTGCCTATACCTAGCTGGAAGTGGGAAATCATAAGTATAGATTTCATCACTGGGTTACCAAAGAATCAGAAACAGAATGATTCCATCATGGTGGTAGTGGATAAAATTAACAAGGCAACACATTTTATTCCCGTAAAGACTACTCATAAGGCTCCAGACATTGCAGAAATTTTCATGAAGAAGATTTTTTGACTGCATGGGATACCAAAGGTAATAGTTTCGAACCGTGATTCAAAGTTTACGGGAAATTTTTGGAGGTCCTTTTCTAAAGGATTGAATACAACCTTAAATTTCAGCACCGCATTTCATCCACAAACAGATGGACAGACAGAAAGGGTGAATCAGATTTTGGAAGACATGCTAAGAATGTATGTTAAGGATCAGCCTGGTAAGTGGGAGGACTATTTTCATCTGGTAGAATTTGCATATAACAATCACTACCATGCATCAGCCAAGCTTAGCCCGTTTGAAATTCTTTATGGAAGGAAATGCAATACACCAGTTTCTTGGGGTGATCCAGTCAATAGGGTTATATTAGGACCTGAATTGTTGCAGGAGTTAGAACTAATTGTGAAACAGGTACAAAGCAATCTTAAAGCTGCCCAAGATAGGCAGAAAAGTCAAGCATACCTTAGAAGGACTCATAAAGAGTTCCAGGTTGGTGAGCATGTTTTTCTCAAGGTAAGACCAAAAAAGAGTTCCTTGAAATTAGGAAGCTGTGCCAAGCTGGCACCCAGGTATTGTGGTCCTTTCAAAATCTTGTAAAGAATTGGACCCGTGGCATATCAACTAGCTTTGCCGGCAAATCTAAAAATACACAATGTTTTTCACATTTCATTATTGAAGAAATATGTGCACGATACTACTCATGTTGTAAATTGGAATGATGTTCAAGTGGAACAAGACAGCGATTTTTCGGTGGAACCAGACTGTATCCTTGGAAGGAAGGAAACTTTACTCCGGAATCGCACCATTGGGCAGGTAAAGGTGCAATGGAAGCACCTTAGCCCAACAGAGGCAACCTGGGAGTTGTAGAGTAGTATGCAGGCAGCATACCCAACTCTGTTTCAGGAACACTCAGAGAGTGAATAAACAACATCGAGGACGATGTTGAGACTTAAGGGGGGGTGTATGTCACCTACCCAAATTTTGAAAATAATTATTTTATTTTTGCAAAATACTTTATGTTAAATTATAATTACAAACTTTTGTAATTATGACCAAATCTGGTCAAAGATGACTGTAATGACTCATTATTATTATTTAATAAATTAAAATAGGAGACAAACACTCAAGAAAATTGTTACAAGAGTGTTCACTGACCCACTAGGAGGAATGGAAGCTGCTAGAAGGCATGGGACAGATGGCAGCATTTGCACTCCACCACTAGCTGTTGGTTATGGGACAACTACCCATAAAATTGTGGCATTATTCTTAGGTGGGAAGTGAGAAGGCAGCTCATTAATGACCAATTAAATCATAAAAGGCCTAGGAAGCCTATATAAGGCAATTCGAACTGAGCAGGCAACTCCTACAATATTTTTTTGCAGAAATATTCCTCAGGTGCATCAGGTGATGACTGAGAGATTCGAATTAGAGAGGCTATGTGAGACTGCAATTGTAAGTCTGCAAATTATTTTTGAGAAGGAAAACCAGAGGTATTGGTGTAGGTCTCTTTGACTACTGAGTCTGTAAGACTAGATAAACTACTTGCTACTGCAAGATTAAGGACCTAAGCTTCTAAGTTTCTTCCTCCTGGTGGTTCAGTGAACAGGCTCGGGGGTCCTAAGGAAAGCAACTTGGTTGTCTTCAGGAATTGGTTGGGTGGAACAGGTTCCTTGGGCTATTTATTTCTCCTACAATCAACCAGGTTTTACTGTTCCTACTTTTGTTTACAATTAAATGTCCCTACATTATAGAAGTATTAACTCAGGCATGCAAAAGAAATTATTTTATGTTCTGAATGAAAAAGCTTTGTGAAATATATAATTTGATAATCATCTCTATATTTTTCCCCATGTTGTTCTCTGCATCGTACTCCAGTATAGAGAAGTAGATTAAGGAAGATAAATGATAGGCATAATGCCATTGATTGGAAAGATGATTATAGTAATGTTCTTGTTAGAATTTTGTCCTATATTTAAACACAGTAAACATTCCAGTATAGCATCAACCGCAACATAGAATTCATTTAATCAATACATGAAAGAACAACACAGTATGTTTCTGCACAGTTCTATATATTTCTTTTAACTCTATTTTTTTAGCCAGTAAGCAAATGCACATCAATCTTATACATTTCATGTTTTCCAAGCAATTGTGTTTTCAAGAATAATAGCAGCTGCAAGAATTAATTTCTGCAAAAGATTTATATGTTCCCATTTCAAATACATCGTCTCAGATAAGAAATATCATGCAGTTCGACATTTATTTCCTTAATATTTTCAAGTAAAGAATAGTCTAGAAATTTAGCATCTGCAAAATCTATTCTCTACACTAAACGAATATAATCACACATATTAATTTCTTCACTAACTTTTCTGATTTATTTTATTAAAACCTCTGCATAGTAATATAAAAACCCTAAATTACCACGAGACTGAGAACCCAAGTAATTATTTGATTCATAGTTTATAAAATTCTTTCTCAAGCCATTCATGGCAACCTTCAAATAATCGTTTTATACAGACCTATTATCTAACCCTAAACAACATTCTTTTCTTTTCTTTTCTCATTTGACAAACAAAAAGCATCAAGCCACTTCACTAAGTCGAAAGTATCTTTTATTTCCAAACCTTAGCATGCCTTTCGAGACCTCTTCAAGTTAGTAAGCATTACTTCTCAAAAAGCTCGATTTAGTATCCGGTCGGACGATAGCCCCAAACCTAGCATGCAACACAAACACTACATCGAAACCATTTTGAGACCCAGTTTAGGGCTCGAGTGCGAAAGCACTATACATGCAGGAAAGGAAACAAAAGTTACAGATAGGGTTTTCATGTGTAAAAACAAATTAGAACACTGTGGCATAACCTTCCCAAAACACTCGATAGCCAACCTTCAATTCATCACTATGCCAAAACATAAATATCAATCACGATGACGAAGTACAGAGAATGGTTATCTACAAACAACCGGAGTTGCTCGGCTCAAACCATTTAAACAAGTTTATAAAACCATACTTTAAACCAGAACGATCAAATTTCATTCAATACGAGCTATAGTGCAAAAGGAGCAAATGAAGCCTCAACTCTCAGGCGTCGCTTTCACCATTAAAAATGTATAACAGAGTTTACTTTTCAGTCCTATTACGGTCCCACAGTACACAGGGTTATTCCCTTACCAACCCAAAACATTAAAACGAGAATGTGGGACAACAAAATGCTTAGGGATTTACCCTGAACAAACAACAGAACATTATCGGCTTCGAAGTTCTTAGCAAACAACATAACCAGGCATCTAAGAGCCGAATAACAACTTAAACAAACGTAGACGATCCTCTTTATAGTACCTTCCAAATTAAAATTTCAAAATCTTAACACATAGCCACCACAGGGAACGGGTCGAATAGTCCCAACCCTCGGCACCTGTAGTCACCATCAAAATCACGCAAAAGGGCACCTCCAAGGTTTGAGAACCACCGGAGCTTACCAGGAAGTAGATGCATCACCTCCATCCCAAAATCGTGCTATCAACCTCTCGCAGTGTGGGTACCTGCCATTTGACACGGTACGAAGGGTTACAACTGAGAAACGCCATTATTTAAGCAATAATACAGTAAATATGTCAATTGTGAATTCTCACCTTAAAATTTGGAAAGCCTGAACTTTGGCACATCCCTCCAGTGAGGACAACGAAGCTTGAAGGCCTTCAACTAACGACGACGAGCTAAAACACTGGGAACCCTTTTCAATTTAGGTTTGAACTACGAATTTCAATAACTAATAGGAGAAAACTACAATCACCCTGGCCAAATCAGAGTGTTATGGCCCTTATGGCCCTTGAACTCAAAACCTGCAACTATTTTAACATTATCATTCACAGGTCCAAGGTTCGAAATCGAGAGAGGATTTCTCCCCTCAACATACTCTAAAACCTTACTTTGCAACAACCGGTTGGCTATACGACCTCCCACAGAAACACAACAAGGAAAGCCGAAAAACCAACTTTCACTATTTACCAGTACGAGATAGGGTTTCATTCCCAGCCTCAGATCTCGTAGAGATCAACGGTGCATAGCTGCTAGTTATGGCACGTCGATTTTTGAACCTCGAGTGCAATAAATATTGCATTGATTACTCCATCTACCATTTTGCCATGTATGCAGGTCGAGAGCCAGCACATGGCACAGCTCGACTTGTGGAGGTGCTAATTTCAAACGCTATCATGCAAAGGCCTTACAACTGGGCACCCACATCACTCATCCGTGGAACGACATTGATGCCAGGCCTGTCAACGTCTTTTTGGAAAGCATGCCGAGTTAAGTACCCTGTCAACATCCATTAATTGCTTGTCAAACCGTGGATCGCGTTACATAGAAATTTCTATAGAGTTTCATGCATCGTAACGTTGTATTTTTATGCCAATGTTTGGTAGGAGGGTATCAACACTTATAATGCTAACATATCATTATTAAGCCTCGCACATAGGTTGTAACAAAACCTAACTATGTATACATATTATTCACCATCGGGTGATGGGACCATGGATATAGTTGAGATTCTAATCCTACAAATATATAAGTCGATACTATGTAGATTTCTTACAATGACTATGAATTTCCAAACCTCTAATAATAAGTGCAAGCCTATCGGCAAAGTTAACTATTACACTTGTAATATGATAGCCATGTATTGCAAGTCTTTTTGATAGATGTGATACCCAAGGAACAATTTAAATGGTAACATTATATGTTGTAATGATGAGTTCATAACACTAGCCACTAGACCCTTCACATATAAACTTTGTAGTGACAATCAAATGATGAATTCAAGACAGAACGATAATTTCTTAGTGTAAACACTATCGTCTACCAGCTTTCTAAGAGCTTCATCAGTAGATTTTGGAATCACCGTTTGATAATCATAGTCATATGATAATAATTACAGTACTATCACAAATACTTGGACAACGAGGAATTATAACACTGGAGGATCGTGTAAAACAGTACACAAACCAAATTGAGAACCAAGTATCCATACCTCCAGTAACTTATTTTCGCAAGGAAGTATTTTAACATTCTAATTTTACATTGACGATGAATCAATAGGACACCTGTACTTTTATCTCACGTCGTCGTAGAATTTCTTACCTGCGGTCTGCACACGGAAACAAGGTTCAAATGCCTTAGCTAAACATAGCTAAGTAAACTCTAGTGTACCTCATAAGACCACCCTTTCATCATCATCAAAAGCAACTGTCAAAACCTAGCCAACAAAATCGCAGAATATCATGAATTACAGTTAACACAAAGAAGAACAATGTCGTAAGCATATTAAAGGAAGTATGATGTGCCGCAGTCATTAAATTGTCTCGAGTTTAAAAGTCGCAATAATTAATTGTTTTATGCATTAAGGACTTTGTTAATTAATGTTGTCCTTACAAGCATTTAATATTCCGCATTTACAATTATTAATATTTATTGCTGATTTAAAATTTTTAAATTTTTATGAAAATAACGGGATGTTACAATCTCAAAACCTAAAATTGGCATTACAAAGATGAGACTTGTAAATCTATTCATTCAATTTTCTGCATCATCAAACTCTCACTTCTATGCTCTCCAAATTGATTATTTCCTTTATTGATTCTAGGCATCTCTATCTATCATACTCTTTCAAGTGCATGTTGTTGTTTCTAATCAGATTGATATTAATGTGGTAATATTTTGTGTGCCAAATATTTTGAGAATGCCCCATAGCTCTCTTTCATCCTTCCTGAAGCCAAAGATGTATGAGATGTATCATATGCAAAATGAATGCTTATAATTGACCCGTGAGTGAAATTCTTAAGCAAGTTATGGAGAAAGTAACATAATTGTTGTTATCATTAAATCTATGCATTAGGGATTATACTCTAACATCCACTTTGGCATCCATGTTTGCATTGAGAGAAAAAAGTGAACAATCAATAGATCCTCAACAAGAATAAAATAGTCGGCAATACTGATGACTAATGTCATTTAGCTTTATACTTGTATAGATCTTAGAAAGTTCCAAATCATAGATATTTTAGCCTAAATAATAAACAATGGATGCAATCATGCTAGCTTTGCATGTTCTTAGAGTCCTATCAAACACGCAAGCTCTCTTTGTGGCTCTAATTGCGTTTTAAATGAATAATCACTCTTCAACAAAAGCCTCAAGGTTTATTACAATTTCTTAATTTCCAAATTTACTTGGGAGTTTAAAGGGCACTGACTCTCAATCAAACATGATTGTGATATTCTCAAGATAATCCAATTTGTAGTCCTTACATATCATAGGAATACACAAAAAAACATCATCTTATATGGATGTCCACAAAAATGCTTGATTCTTACATCATATATGAAACTTTATAGTGATATTATTAACACTTTGCTATTTCTATTAAAAAACAATAGGCACACAATTTTAATAAAATTTATTTAATTTAAATGTATACATTTAAAAGTTACATTTGAATTACAAAGTATATGTATTATTAATTTATTTGAAATTACAATTTATTTGTTTTAGGGTTGATTAAATGTACATATAAGGTTATATTTGGAATTACAAAGTTTGGTTATTATTAGTTTATTTGAAATTATAATTTATTTTTTTCATGGTTGATTAATTGTTAGCATTGTAAAAAATTGGGAAGGTAATATTTCTTTTAGATTTATTTTTTATGTACTTGTATACCTAGCTTACTCTTGTCAATAAAAGTATAACAAATATGCAAAAAATTTCATCATGGAAAGGTTAATGGATATATATCTTTCAAATTGAAAGAGTAGCCCTTCAAATTTTATCATTGTTTGTATCCATGGCTTGAAGATAAAATTAGTAGTGTCAACACAACTACAAATTGCTTGTACTACTTAGAGTTGGAAGCTCAAAATAAATTATGAGCAAAATATATCGAAATGAGGAATTAGAAAGTTTTTAATAGACGTTAACCTTAAGACTTTGATTCCAATTGATATGGGCACAAAACATGGAACTCACATCAAGCACGCAAGTGGATACAATGACAAGATAAGATATCAAGCACGCGAGTGGATACCGTGACAAGAAGCACGCAAGTAGATATAGTGACAAGAAGCACGCAAGTAGATACAATGAAAAGATAAGATATCTTAATTGTATTAATGCCAACTATAGACCAAAAAATAGGTCAAAGGCATTGTGAAGTATATCGGAATCAATACAAGGGGGAATGCGAGTGCAACTATTATAAAAGCATATCTAAAATATGAAATCCAAGGCCTTAAAACTATACTCGATCATTCAATAGTGAGTTCCAAAGTTGACTCACAAAGAAGAAGAAAGATAAAACCTTACCAATAGCTCAAGAACATGGAAAAATGTCTCCATTTTGAAATCCTAAAGCTCCTTAGTGTCATCACCCGCTAATGATGAGAATGGGGATGAAGAGAAATTATTCCTTGACTCGACGCTTGCAATATGGATCTCCTCTACCATCTGAGGGGAGATCTAGAGGGACGACTTTGTGGTGCATCACACTACTATTAGGTTAATCTTGACTCGACAAAAGAGTCAAAAATAGGTTAACCATTGGTGGTCTAGCATGTGAAGAAGCCTACTTAAAAGGCTTGAGTAACTCTATTGTAGATTGCCTAAGAGTGGTCAGTGATGGTCGAAGTGGCCATGCCTTGGTTGAAGTGGTTAAGAGTAATAGAGCTATTATTGTTGGTTTGGTTAGTGATGGCCGGTTTGGTCATGCCTTGGTTGAAGTGGTTAAGAATAATAGATTTATTACTACTGGTTTTCCTGGTTTGGATTTCCAGTGTAAATATTCTTCTTCATTGTGTGTGTGTACTTGTTTTTATATGTGTTTTAATTTCCTAACTACCTAAAAGAGGTTAAAACAAGAAGATCTAGAAGAGTTGTTAGAATTTTGATACTTCCAGTATGGTTATGTTAGAAGATCTTCAAACAATTTACATTATTATCACAATAACCATATACAATAGGATCACTGAAAGATAGACAAGCACATCATAACAAGAGAACACAAAGATTTACCCTGGGAAAACCCTCTCATGGGAAAAACCCAGCAAAACTTATTCAGATAAATTCATCAGAAAGTACAATGTCAATCTCGTACAATAACCCGAGAACAAGACACAATAGAAACCCCAAGAAAAGATTTCTTCAATGCAGCCACTCTTTCTCCCAAGCGAACTTGCCTTTCTGCTACTACTCATGCGAACTTTCCTTTCTGCTACTACTCATGCGAACTTGCTTGAGTGAGATGATGCACAAATGAGCTAGGCGCCACGTTATTTATACTGGTCACAAAACTTGCCTTTTTACACAACTGGGACTTTCCCTAACTGGGGCAGTACTGCCCATTGTTTGGGGTAGTTTACCCACTGAGCTGACTTGACTATTTTACATTTTTTTTAGGGTTTTTACATAATCAAATACAATATGAATATTTCCCGAAAGAAGTACAATAAAATACAATAAGAATATCTTCTGAAATTACATTCTTCAACACTCCCTCTTAACAAAGGAAGGTATTCTTCTAGTGTTATCATCATCATCTCTATCTCTGCTGCTGCAACTCTGTACTCTGACCATTGACTTTTGACATCTCTCGAATCTATACATCATAAGAAGTTCTACAAAGCCAACCATTTTCCATGCTGGATGTACCCGTCTTTGCAGTGCCAGCCCTTTTTCATGCTGGATGTAACCATCCTTGCAGTGCCAACCCTTTTTCATGCTGGATGTAACAATCCTTGTAGTGCCAGACCTTTTTCATGCTAGATGCAAATCTCTATAGTGCTAACCCTTTTTCATGTTGGATGTAACCATCATTGCAATGCTAGCCCTTTTTCATGCTAGATGCAAACCTCTACAGTGCCATCCCTTTTTCATGTTGGATGTAAACCTCTACACTGCCAACCCTTTTTCATGCCGGATGTAATCATCCCTGCAGTGCCAATCCTCTTTCATACTGGATGCAACTCTACAATGCCAGTCCTCTTTCATACTAGATGTAACCATTTCTGCAGTGCCAATCCTCTTCATGCTGGATGCAACTCTACAACGCCAGTCCTCTTTCATACTGGATGTAACCATCTCTGCAGTGTCAATCCCTCTTTCATATTGGATTCAACTCTACAATGACAGTCCTCTTTCATACTGGATGTAGTCATCAGCGCTTTTTCATGAACCAAGCAAGCCATCCGATGGGTCCAACCCAGGAGCATACATTACGTTGCGTACCGCAACCACCTGCGTTACCTCACCACATGTCCAGATCATCTTGTAGTCTAGGAGACTCACTTACCTCACATAACCCGTGACTACTTGCTACCTCGTCACATCTCAAGTGTGGACGCCTAGAAGACTCAATTACGTCACACGACCCGTGACTACCTGCATCTCATCCGTGCTATGTTACTCATCACTCCCTCTTGATCTAGACCACCCCAAGCTTGTCCCTGAAGTACTAAAACTTCACTCTTGACAGAGGCTTGGTCAACACATCGACTATTTGCTCCTCTGTTGCTATATACTAGAGCTTCACTGCTCCTCTCTGCACCATATCCCTGATATAGTGATACTTGATCTCGATGTGCTTCGACTTGTCATGAAACACTGGGTTCTTAGACAACTTCACACAACTCTGGTTGTCACAAAGAATACAAGTCGCCTCTAACTTGAGATCGAACAAACCTGCGAGCAACTTCTGAAGCCATACTGCCTCGCAGCTTGCTACTCTGCTTCGGTTGTACTAAGTGCCACACTCGTCTGCTTCCTACTAAACCATGAGATCATACCAGATCCCAAACTGAAGTAGCACCCTAATGTGCTCTTTCTATCAGTGACACTACCGGCCCAATCTGCATCAACATAACCCTGTAGGTTAATCCTCTGATTTGATGCATACCATAATCAAACGTACCCATCAAGTACCTCAACACATGCTTTGCCACAACCAGGTGAACTCATCTTGGCTCTACCATATACTGACTCAGAGTGTTCACTGCAAAGCATAAATATGGCCTCATGTTCGTCAAGTACATCAACAAACCAATCATTTGCCTGTATACCATGGCATCCACCAATTCTGAAGAAGTATCACACATCAACTTCAGATTCGATGCCATTGGTGTAGCCATGTTCCTACAATCCATTATCCTGATTTTCTTAAGGATCTATGCTGCATCTCATCTGGATTCTGCCACACCACATCCTAGATGCTTGTCTCAAACCGTACAAAGCCTTATTCAACTTGCACACATGAGTCTACCTATCATGTGTCTCAAATCCTAGTGGCCCACATACACTTTCTCTTCTACTCTGCCTTTCAAGAAGGCGGTCTTCACGTCCATATGGTGTACCTTCCACTTCATCGTTGCAGCTATCGCAAGTATAGCTCTAATTGAAGTGTTCCTTGCTACAGGAGCAACAACGTCTCGTCACAATCGACTCCCTCATTCTAAGAGAAACCATGAACCTTGCCTTGTACTTCTGTAGTAAGCTTGATTTTGTAAATTTGTCTGAGTCTTCATCACTTGTTCATTGGAACAAGTCTTATCATCCTTCTCTTGTAGGTCATATCACACAATCTTCCCTACAACTCCAATTTGGTCATATGATTAGTATCATTCCATGTAATTACAACTTCTTATGCATAATGTACACAGTCATGTAACTAATGCATCTTAGCCAGTGCTTTCATATAACACTCATCCATATCCCGTATACACACGGTAACTATCTAGATGCCTTCCATCTCTACCAAAAGATGCCTTCCATCTCTACCAGAACATACTATTACGAGCGTGCACTGCTCTTAACATGTTAGCAAAGAGGTTTCATCCTATACTAGCTCCATCAAGGGCTCATGGGATGTTATGCATCACTATAGGCCACTTACCCATAACATGCACTACATGAACCTACTGCTAGACAATCTTAATCATATATAAATGCATAAAAGAAAACTACATCACAGATCTACATGTAACTATTATGAGCAATATCCTTCAAAAGATACTCAAGAATTCAAATGTCAGTAAATACTTATCTTCTATGTGTTTTGTAGGCTCCCTCTTGGTTCCTGCCTCCTTCCAGAAGTTATTGGAGTTTCAGGACGCATACTCTGCTTTCATCATCTAATTCTAAAGACCTTGTTCTTCTTCTTCGTCTAGTCTAAAACTTTCTAAAGTCCTTATCCTTGGTTCCCATGTACTAGATTCAAGATCTCCTTCGCTTTGATATCGCTTCTTGAAAACAAATTCTTCACGTTATTGCCTCGTGCACATCCTTTGCATATGCCTTCATGCTTTGATTGGATCTCAAGTAGACTTGTCTGTAAAGCCTTCTTCCATAGTGTCATGAACCAATGTTTGATTTGATTTGCCTTTTAATTTGTACAAGCCTCCTTCTTGCTCTCCAATTACTGTTGTAACATCAAAAGTTCAAGACATATTCTTCATCACTTGAAGAATCTTCCCTTGCTTTTTTTTTTTTTTTTTTTTCTGGTTCATCATCCTCTGCGGCATGAGCATGATGTCTTTTCTTGCTTCCTATCTTTTGCCTTTCTTCTTAGGACAATTTCTTGCAATGTGTCCCATCTCATTACAATTGTAGCATTTGAAGTTTCATTAATCTCTAGGAGGTCTTTGACCCTTGTGGAATCTTCTAGACTTGTGATGATGATCTTCTTTCTTGCTTCTCTTAGCATGAGCTGCCAGATCTTGATTATCTTCTTCACCTAACTTCTCTTCTCTGGCTCCGCAACTTCTTCTTTGATATAATTGTCCAACTCATTCTCTTCTAGAGTGAACATCATTCTATACTTCCAAGCACAAAAGTTATCTGCTCCTTCGAGCTTATCCTCATGCTTGGTATGGTTTGTCATCTTGATAAAATGAGAACCTCGAATGGAAATAAGGATAGTAAGACTTACCGATTGAGATGCTCCAATCAAGTATTTACTTCAATGTCTTTTGAGATCTGACTTCAAGATGACCTAGGGTTTGTTAGAGAAACCCTAATTTTTCAACTTCGAGATCTTGAAAAACTGAATGGAGAAAAAGATGCACCTCCCTAAGGCGAGCTGAGCAAAGGTACTATTCTTCCAAAACTGTGGACAAATCTACCAAAAACACGATGCCCTAGTTTTCTCGAACAACAGTGCTAGGCCCAAAAATGAAATTTCTCTTATTGAAATTCTGCCTTCACAAAAAAATGCACCCTCCTAGGACGAGTTGCCGAGAAACCCTAGTTTTCACTTCCGGCAGTCACAACTGCACAATGTCTTCTTTTAGGCTAGCTCTGATACCATGTTAAAATTTTGATACTTTCAGTATGGTTATGTTAGATCTTCAAACAATTTATATTATTATGCCAATTCTATCTCAATCTCCTACAATAACCCGAGAACAAGACACAATAAAAACCCCAAGAAAAGATGTATTCAATGCAACTACTCTTTCTCCCAAGCGAACTTTCCTTTCTGCTACTACTCATGCGAACTTGCTTGAGTGAGATGATGCACAAATGAGCTAAGCACCACCCTATTTATACTGGTCACAAAACTGGCCTTTTTACTTAACTGGGTCGACCTGACTTTCCCTTACTACTCTTTCTCCCAAGCGAACTTTCCTTTCTGCTACTACTCATGCAAACTTGCTTGAGTGAGATGATGCACAAATGAGCTAAGCACCACCCTATTTATACTGGTCACAAAACTAGCGTTTTTACTTAACTGGGCCGACCTAACTGGAGAAGTTATGCCCATTGTTTGGGGCAGTTTACCCACTGAGTCGACTTGACTATTTTACATGATTTCTTTTGGGGTTTTTACATAATCAAATACAATATGAATATTTCCCGAAGGAAGTACAATAAAATACAATAAGAATATCTTCCGAAGTTACATTCTTCAACAAGAGTGACTTTGTGGTGCATTGCACTACCTAGAAGAGGCTCAACTTTGTTGAGATTTGGAGGAAGAAGAATCTCTACTATAACAAGAAAACTTGTCCGAACATAAACACGACACCACCATATGGGTCTTGTGTGCAAAGGTAGAATGTTTCCTCATCATTGCTGAAAACTAGGCATTGAGGTATAAAATGAGGAGATTGTTATAATGTACACATAAGGTCACCCTTCATTGTATTATCTTTTTGGAGGCATAAAACTATGAGTGGTCAAGTTTGACCAATTCTTGTAGTATTACAAAGTGTGTATGTGACTGTATTGTCTATAAATTCTGAACGTTGAGGTAGGAAAAATAAAACGAAGGTATAAAGTGCAAGTGTATGTCCTTTGGGAATATGAGGACCAAGTCTCATCAAACAAGATCAATTACAATACAAACAATATGGTTTAACTTGGACCTATTCTAAAAATGCAAGTTACTTTGCCTACACATAATGTAGGCCAAAGCTCCCTATTATGAACTTCCATAACATACAAACCCACATTAAGTCACATTAAGCATCTTATTTTTTGGGAAGGAAGACTCTACATGTCTAAGACTACGAGGATGTGAAAAATGCAGAGATTCTATGAACATAGAAGAATGCAAGACATACTGAATCAAAAATAGAAAAATCATTTCTTCGATGTTTAATACAAAACTCGTATCACAGCTAGAAAAAGTCTAGCATTTCTGAGTATATGCATTAGGTATACACCTTCAGACATGTAAACATAATAATAGTATTAGTGCACTTTGATGTTTTTATTACATTTAACTGTGAAACAAGGAGCATATTTTAAAATGAAAAACAGAATTGACATTAAATACCGGCATAGATCCATCTTAAACCCGGATTTATCAAGCACCGAGAGGGATCCAATTTCTTGAGGTGTATTTTTTTTTAAATTTAAACTCAAGAAATTTGATCTCTCAAGATTGATAGATCCAGGTTTAAGTTTTAAGTTTTTTATTTTATAGACGAACATCGATTTTTTAATTACTTCTCATAATATTTTATTTTATGAACCAACATGGATTTTTTAAAAATATTTTCCATAAATTTTTATTTTATGAGCCGACTGTTGGGCACCATTTTGACCTCTTTTTGTCATCCAAATATCCTCCATTTTCCTCCATAAAACCTTCATACTGATTTATAAAGCTTTAAATTCACCCACAAACTTTGGTTAAAAGGTATAAATGTCATTGCTTTTTAACAAATTGAATTTTGGGATTTTTAAAGCATTTAAACTAAGGTTTTTATTCAGGATTACAGATGTGCTAACTTCCCGTGATGTCTCCAAAGTTGAATACTTACAGGCCAGCTAGGCATGAACTGAAAGATGGAGAAAAGATCCTCAGTGTCCAAGGATGGATAAACTTCCAACGAATAGATGATGTGGCTCTCATAGGTGTCAAGTCAAAGTCAGTCAAAGATGACCACCTGTGCTACCACTCAGCACAAAAGCAGGGCAGTTCCGATTTTGTTGATTGTCACAGATCTGATAGAGGATCTCGAGGACTATGTTTCATTAATTAGTTTCTAGGTTAATAGCATTTCTAGTTTTCAAGAATTTGTATAAGTACTTCATAAAACATTGGATCGTTGATCACGATTTGAGACTAAAAACGCACACTGTTCTTACTGCGTTATTTTTACTGTGTATGATCGATTTTATGGTGAATATATTTAAAGCTTAAAGCTATGTGATTCTTCAATTGCGTGTGTGAACGAGGCATTGGAGGGCCCCCTCTGTCGAGTCTGCACACTCCTTTTATTTGCTAGTGAGCTATTGAATCTCTGCAAACGATTTGATTGTTGCCAGTGGTATGTTTTAATTACTGTAGGATTCGATTTTCTTATTGCAAATGCACCATTTTGACCTCTTTTTGTCATCCAAATATCCTCCATTTTCCTCCATAAAACCTTCATACTGATTTATAAAGCTTTAAATTCACCCACAAACTTTGGTTAAAAGGTATAAATGTCATTGCTTTTTAACAAATTGAATTTGGGGATTTTTAAAGCATTTAAACTAAGGTTTTTATTCAGGATTACAAGATGTGCTAACTTCCCGTGATGTCTCCAAGGTTGAATACTTACAGGCCAGCTAGGCGTGAACTGAAAGATGGAGAAAAGATCCTCAGTGTCCAAGGATGGATAAACTTCCAACGAATAGATGATGTGGCTCTCATAGGTGTCAAGTCAAAGTCGGTCAAAGATGACCACCTGTGCTACCACTCAGCACAAAAGCAGGGTAGTTCCGATTTTGTTGATTGTCACAGATCTGATAGAGGATCTCAAGGACTATGTTTCATTAATTAGTTTCCAGGTTAATAGCATTTCTAGTTTTCAAGAATTTGTATAAGTACTTCATAAAACATTGGATCGTTGATCACGATTTGAGACTAAAAACGCATACTGTTCTTACTGCGTTATTTTTACCGTGTATGATCGATTTTATGGTGAATATATTTAAAGCTTAAAGCTCTGTGATTCTTCAATTGCGTGTGTGAACAAGGCATTGGAGGGCCCCGTCTGTCGAGTCTGCACACTCCTTTTATTTGCCAGTGAGCTATTGAATCTCTGCAAACGATTTGATTGTTGCCAGTGGTATGTTTTAATTACTGTAGGATTCGATTTTCTTATTGCAAACGAATTAAAACTAGTTTTCAATCAGTTTCATAAAGCTCTGTTACCTTCTTGATTATTTATCTCATTGATTATACGCTGGAGAATGATCTCACCTTACTGTGCATTGCTTGACTATTCGATGATGGAGTATTAAGAACAATTATACATTATGAATACTTTCCTGTAAAGGGAATTAATGTTTGATTGCTTATTCAATGCTGGGATAATAGGCAGAGTTTTATAATTCATATTTTAGGGTTAGGATTTATTCAATGCTGGGATAATTTAGGATTACTTTGAAATTGTTTTTATTATCTCAAATTGCTTTCACATATAAATTGCTGCGAAAATGAAATATCAAATGAAGCTGTTCCTGTAAGGGAATTTTTGTGTTTTCAAATCACAGTAACTTAGTTTGTTAATAGGTTTCTTTCATAGATAAACTAGATTTCCAAGACAAGTCTAGCTTTGAGTCCTTATACTTGGATATGCCTCTAAGTCTACCAACCCGGATTGACATAAACTTAAGGTTTGATCTGCATTAGTAGATTGAAGCCCAACATTTTGGCGCCGTTGCCGGGGAGGCATTGTAGAAGCAGGCTTAGGAACTTTAGTTTTCGGATACAAAAACAAAAATTTTCTAAAAAAAACATAGAGTAGATTTTAGTTTTATGTCGAGACAAAGAGATGAGAAAGGAAGATTTATACAAAACCCCCAAAAAACAGAAGTAACAGGACCTTCTTCTCCAAAAGGATACATCACAACAGTGGGTACTTTTAAAATGGATGAGGAAGAAACATCAAAACGGCCAACTGCAGAACAGAGAAGGGAGTATGAGAGGATGTTAGAAATAGAAAACAAACGAAGACAAGAGAGAAGGGAAGAAGAGAGAAGGGAAGAAGAGAGAAGACATGAGAGGGATGAAAGAACAGTAGAATTATCAGGAAGCCACCTTTAAATTTCCTATCTTGGACACTAGTGTTATCCTAGGAGAAGAGGTGAAAATGAAGAATATTCCACCATCTGTCTTACCAAACTTCTATGGCATGACCTCTGAAGATCCTGACTCTTTCCTATTCGAGTTTGATATCTTGTGTCGAAATTATGGATACACTGATGACACCCATAAGCTTCGTCTTTTCGCTGCTACCCTTAAAGCAGCTGCCCTGAAATGGTTCATGGGCTTAGGAGAACATTCTATCACTAGCTGGGATGAAATGAGGAAGATCTTTCTTCGAAAATATCAGGCATATTGCAGATCAAAGGATCTAAAAGATGACATTTTTGGAATGACTCAACAGGAAGATGAGAGCTTGGAGGAGTATTTGGAGAGATTCTCATACAACCTACAGAAATCTAAATACAATTCTTTAACACCTGAGATGATTAGAACAATATTCCTAAAAGGAATAAGAGAAGAGTATTTGGATATTTTGAATGTTATGGGCAAAGGTGACATCTCTTATCTTCCCTTTGATGAGATACAAGATTTATGTCAGAAATATTCAAGAGGAAAGGCTCGAACTAGAAAAAGGGATATCAATACCAAAGTAACTAAATCTGCAAACAGTGGTATTTCTAGAGCTGAGCTTGGAAATCTGCTAGAAGATTTCAAGACTGATTTATTGAGTACCTTGGGCACACAAGTCGAAGCAACAAAAACCAAGAAGAGGCAAGAACAACGGGACCAACAAGATCAAGCTTTGTCTATTTTTTGTCCTAAATGTAAAAAGAAACACCCACTCAAAGAATGTCCTTTAAATACTGTTGAAATTTGTGGCTTATGTACTTTTAATCACAAAACTGATGACTGCCCTAGATTGAAAGAATTGCAGGCATCTCGAATGGAGGAGAATCACAGCATGGAGTCTCTCTACTTTATGGGACAACGGAGACCTTGGCAGCCACGATTTTCAGGTATGTCTCAAGATCCTATGCAACAATTTCATACAAATTATCAAACTCCTATTCAGAATTCATGGAGTGCACCCATGCCTTGGCAAACTTGGTCTCCTCCATTAGTCCAATATGCTCCAAATTGAAGAGGGTATGCCCATGGTAACCAGACATATCAGTAGGCTTATTTGCAGCCCTATCAACAACCTTCTGCCTATCCCCAATATCAGCAGAATCAAGTCCAAGCCCCATCTTTTCAAGTTCCATCTTTTCAACAACCCAACAACAACAACCCAACAACATGGCTCCTCAATTGGGTACACCACCTCAACAGCTTTAATTGCCATCCAATCAGCCTCCACCTCGGCCTACACAATTACCAGCTCAGCCAATTTCAAATCCAAATAATAAAACAGACAGACCCATGTATAATGTTGATGAAGGAATGGCGCTTCCCTACTCAATCCTCCCACTGCAAAATATCAATTTAAGATCTGGGAAAACCTTACAAAAAGAATCTCCTGTTCTCTTAGAAGAACAAACAGAAAATGAGAAAACTCCAAAAAAATTAAATACAGAAAAATCTCAGTCAGAAAATCACAATCAAAAAGGGAAAACAACAGTATCTTATACACCTCCTTTTCCTGAAAGGTTGGTCAAAGAAAAACCTTTGATTTCCTTACCTGATTTTGATGTTTTGAATGAGCTAACAAATGTATATGTCAAAATTCCTCTACTGCAGGCTATAAAAGATATTCCAATTTACACTAAAGCAGTTAAGGAACTATGTCTTAACAAAAGAAAGAAAGATCCATCAAAAATTCATGTGGTAGGAAATCTAGCAGGATTAATGTCTAACACTGTTTTCATTGAAAAGTATGTAGATCCTGGAATTCCAATGGTTACAATTACTATTAATAACTTTTCAATTCTAAAAACATTGATAGATTTAGGTGCTGCCATTAATGTCGTGACACTGGAAACAATGGAATACCTTCACTTAACAAATCTCGGACCAACCACAATAGTCTTGGAATTAGCTGATAGGTCTAAAATTACACCAGAAGGAGTCTTAGAAGATATCATTGTTTCTTTAGACTCCCAGGAGTATCCTGTTGATTTTATAGTGCTACAGCCAAAGTCTAACCTAGGAGGTCACCCATTGATCCTTGGCCGACCCTGGCTGGCAACAGCGGATGCTTTCATAGGATGTAGGTCAGGAAGTATGCTCATTTCACATGGGACAGAGAGAAAACAGATTGCACTTTACCCTTCTGCCCAAAGACCTTCTACATTAGATCAACTATCATGGATTAATGAAATCAAAGAACAAGAAGAAGAAGTGATTCAGCCTATCCTGAGTATCAATCAGTTCTTTGATTTTTAGGAAGAAAACCACGAAGATTTGTTGGATTATTTCATTGTTGAACCTGATATTTCGGAAGAATTAAGAGATATGCAATATGCTGTAGTAGATCAAGTTTTGGGTTATAATTTTCAGGAAAATTGCACAGTACATTCTCTAGCATTAGCACTTCATGATGTTTTTAATGTTCATTCAATCACAGATATTCACAGTAAAATAGTTGAAATCAGTCCAGGCAAAACTTTGAAAATAAGTGCACATCTTACTACATCACAGGAAGAACAGTTGATTACTTTGTTGAATAAACATTCCCATGCATTTGCCTGGGAGTACACTGATATGCTAGGTATTCATCCTGAGACATGCACTCACCACATTTACATAGATGATAAAATCAGACCTCTTAGACAACCGCAACGCAGAATGAACCCTATACTAAAAGAAATAGTCAAGGAAGAGTTGCAAAAGTTGTTAAAAGTGGGATTTATTTACCCCATCTCCGATAGCCAATGGGTCTCACCCTTGGTTGTTGTTCCTAAAAAAAATGGTAAATGGCGCATATGTGTAGATTACAGGGAGTTGAATAAGGCAACATTAAAAGACTATTTTCCATTGCCTTTCATTGATCAAGTGCTGGATGCCTTAGCTGCAAAAGAATATTTTTCATTTTTAGATGGTTTTAGTGGGTATAATCAAATTAGTATTGCAAAAGAAGACCAAGACAAAACCACCTTTACATGTCCCTGGGGCACATATGCCTACAAGGTTTTACCTTTTGGCTTATGTAATGCCCCAGCTACCTTTCAGAGGGCTGTCTTGGCCATCTTTGCAGATCTAATTCATGTGTGTTGAAATTTACATGGATGATTTTTTTGTGTATAGAAGTACCTTTGAGGATTCATTAGCAAACTTGGAGAAAATTCTAAAAAGATGTGTTGACTCAAACCTTTCCCTTAGTAACGAAAAGTGTTTTATGATGATGACTGAAGGGATAGTTTTAGGACATCACATTTCTTCATCTGGAATCAAAGTAGATCCTGCTAAAATTCAAATCATTGAAAATTTATCTAAACCAACAACTCAAACAGATGTAAGAAGCTTTTTAGGGTATGCAGGCTATTATCGTAGATTTATTGCAAATTTTAGTAAGATAGCTCTGCCATTGTTTAAATTGCTTTCAAAGGATGTGAATTTTAATTGGAATACTGACTGTCAATCTGCCTTTCAGACACTTAAAGAAAAGCTCTCAACTACTCCCATTTTAAGGGGACCAAATTGGACATTGCCTTTCCATATTTCTACTGATGCCTCTGCTACTGCAATAGGGGCCTCATTGGGCCAGAAAGAACATACTTTGACTTATGCCATCTATTTTATTAGTAAAAATCTGACACCTACAGAGTTGAACTATACAGTCACTGAAAAGGAGATGTTGGCAGTGGTTCATGCTGTAAACAAATTCCGTCATTACATAACTGGCTACGAAATTTTTGTTCATTCAGATCATTCAACCTTACAATATTTAATGAATAAATCTATCACTAATGGTCGGATTACTAGATGGTTGTAATTAATGCAGGAATTCAATATCACTATTCTAGATCGTCCTGGACACGAAAATCAAGTGGCAGATTTCCTGTCTCGCTTACACAATACTGGTGAGGTTGTTCCTGTTCTAGATAGTTTTCCTGATGAACACCTGTTTGCAATTTCTGTTATCACTCCTTGGTATGCTGATATTGCCAACTACTTGTCATCAGGCCAACTACCCCCATCTATGACATCTAAATAAAAGAAAAAGATTATTAAACAAAGTGCTAGGCATATATGGGTTAATGGTGATTTCTTTTACACAGGATATGATCTAATTATAAGAAGATGTGTACGACAGGATGAAGTCTTAGATATTTTAAAGGCATGTCATGATGAACCATGTGGTGGTCATTTTGCAGACAAAATGACAGCATACAAGATACTCAATTTGGGGTATTATTGGCCTTCCATTTTCAAAGATGCTAAGAGGTATGTTAGAAGTTGTGATACTTGTCAACGAATGGGACAGCCAGTCCGGTCTGATGAAATGCCACTCCAACCACAAATCCTCATTGAACCATTTGAAAAGTGGGCCCTTGACTTCATTGGTCCAATTCATCCACCATCACATGGAAAGAAGTACATTTTGGTCTGCACGGACTATGTTACTAAGTGGGTAGAGGCCAAACCATTGCCGAGAGCCACCGAACAGACTGTGGTAAACTTTCTTTTTGAGGAGATATTTGTCAGATTTGGGGTGCCTAGAGAGATTGTAACTGATCAGGGTGCCCAGTTTACTTCTAAACTAGTGCAGGAGATAGCAGAAAAGTATAAGATTAAGCACAGAAAGTCTACCCCCTACCATCGACAAGCCAATGGCCAAGTGGAATCTACAAACAAGACTTTAGAAGGAATCATTACCAAAACTGTCCAGATGCATCGGAAGGATTGGTCAGCTAAGCTTACTGAAGCTTTATGGGCATACCGGATCACCTGTAAAACAGTACGGGTTTTTCTCCTTATCAACTTGTTTACGGTAAGCAAGTCCTCCTTCCTATAGAGTTTCAAGTTCATACTTTCAAGTTAGCAGCAGATTTGGGCATGGATCTTTCAGAGGCTCAGCAAGAAAGAATACTTCAGTTAAATCAACTCGATGAGGTGAGACAGGCTACCATAGAAGACAATATTTTGATTCAACAACAGAGAGCTTAATGGCATGACAAGTTTATTAAAAAGAAACAATTTCACATCGGTGACTGGGCACTCCTGTTTGACTCCAAGTTCAAAGACTTCAAAGCCAAATTCACAATTCACTGGCTTGGTCCATATGAGATAGCTGAGGTATATGACAATGGCTCAGTCAAACTTCAAACAATCGATGAGTAGCATGTACATTTGTGGTCAATGGCCATCGGCTCAAACTGTATACCAAGCCTATCAATAAGGAAGATTTTATACAGCAGATTTCACAGCAACGGGAAATGGAGGTGCTGGATAGACACATCAGTGTTTCTCCTTCCATTACTTCTTAGCTGCTCTGATATTGCCAAATAAAAAATAAAAAATAAAAAATAAAAAGAAAATTAAAAAAAAAAAGGTTTAGTTGTGAAAACCAGGTCACTGGCACAACATAAACTTGAATTTTCCATGGAATAGTTCGCTTGGCCATTAAAAATTCATAAAAATATTTCATTTCTTTTACTTAGATTACTTAGGGTTCCAGGACAAGTCAATAAGTAGGCCTATGAAGGGGATAAGCATTTTATGCTTTCTGGAACCCTCCAAGTTTTTTTTTTTCATATGCAGAAGGGACCTGATTTCCAGCAATACAGTAATTTCTAGCAATGAAGAGGGACTTGACTTCCAGTAAGGCAAACGATACCTACAGAAGGACCTGACTTCCAGCAAAGTAAAAGGAATCTGAGATGGCAGACAGAAGACATCAGAAGGACAGAAGTGAATCAGAAGTACATACAAACCAGATACGTCAGGCAGCAAGCTCATCATACAGGAATATCAAGCAAAGTCTGTAAGAATTTTAGTTTTTGTGTTTTAAAAGTTGCATGATTCTTTGTTTCAAAGTATGACATATTTACCAACCCTCATAAGTTTGACTGCCTATTTCATTATCCTCACAATCTCTGCCAGCATTTCATTTACTTTCCATTATCCTACCCTAGGGGTCAAGATGGTGGTCAAAATCAAACCCAAGAGCAAATTTTAAAATGGCCAAAATATATACTGCATTCTACAGGCGAGGTCTCCTTCTCAGCAGAAAGTGTAATGTTTAAGAAAAACATGAAATTCTCAATGTTTTATATGTATCTACATTGATGCATCAAGCATTAAGCTAGCATACACATAGAATATAGATGGCCGTGTGAATTTTCAAAATGAAAAGAGTCCATTTTAGTTAAAAGAAAATTCCTTCATTCCGATATTGGGGCATGCAAAGAAATTAAAAACATGTTATAAACATCAAAACCTTACCTTTCATTTCTTTTTTGAACAAATCATTGGATGGAAAGTGGCATGTTTATGAAATGATGAAAAAAAGATGTGGTTATATGCCCCACGACAGCATACAAACGTGCCTAAGTCTTGTATTATGAATTGGGAAAATCGAGGAGTGCGATTTGGTCATTCTTTTGAACCAAATCCAACTCATTTTTTTTTTCTGCAAGAATTGATTGCTGTGGGTGATAGTTCTCAGTAGGAAGAGGCCGTGGATTATAGGAAGGGCACAAACACCAACTGCTATGGAAATCGCACAGGAAGAAGTGAAAACAGTTACACCAAAAAGGAGGTAAAACTTAAACCCTTTGTTTGCTAAAACTCTGCAAAGACCAACAGAAATTCTTCATTTTCAGAGTATCATTTTTGGATAAGAGAAACAAATGCAGAGTTGAAAATTGAAAGGTTGAAGCTTCCTGTTCTTTTTCCTATCGAATTTCAAGATGTCATCTAGACTAAAACCAGCAAAATTCAACCCCACTGATATTCATGAGAATTGCATGGAGATCTTTGAAAAGAAGCAGTGGGTAACTTTCTTTGAAAAGTTTGATGGGCATAATGAACATGCTAGTCTAGCTTTTGCTGAAGCATTTGATGGAGAAAGGGTTATAGTGGGAAACTTGCACTTCAGACTACCTGAACACGTCTTGGCACAAATTATTGGCCTGCCATAGCAAGGAGAAAGATTTTTCAAAACCAAACAATTCAAAGAGAAAGCATGGACACCCTTTTTGTGCAGATCAAGAGCAGGGTCAGTGAACTGGAAGAAAGGTATACCAAGGAGCTGGCTGGTTCACCCCTAGGATGAAATAGTTTATGTTATTCAAAAATTTATTACTTGTGAAGGCCGATTCAGTATTGTTTACCTTTACCACATCAAGCTGTTGCAGCATTTAAGAGGTGAATGTGAGATCAATATGCCATATTTCCTGTTACAGAGTTTAACTAAGATGGCTAAGGCTGTCCAAAGGCGTGCAAAAAACAAAATGACAAGCCTTTTTCACTGTGGACTCATCAAAATCATCATCAAGCATGAGTTACAAAAACAAAATTTGACATGGTCAAAATTTTTAATCCACAGTCAATTTGAAGAGCAGGAAGAATTGCATGAAGAGGTTTTAAAAGAAGGTGAATTGCTGATGATAACATACCCTGAGGCAACAAGTTCAAAACTGCCAAAGGAGAAAAAGAAGAAAAATGAGGTATCGCTGATTACTGATGATGAAGACAACTCTGAGGCAACAAGTTCAAAACAACCTCAGAGAAAGATACGAACTAAGAGTGTAATGAGAGAAGATAAACAGTTTAAAATACAAGAGCAGATTTTCACCACTTACCAGAAGAAACCAAGGAAGTATAAGAAAGTTCGAAGCCAGTCAGCATTAGAAGATGAGGAACACATACAAACCTTGGAGAGTCAAGAAGAAAACCTAGCAGGTTAGATAGGGCAAGATATCCAAGAAACTGATGAGATAATAAAACAGACAAAAAAAATCAATCTCTTCTTGGATCAGCAAGAGAAAGAAAAAGAAAAGCCATTAGAAGATGAGGAACACACACAAACCTTGGGAAGTCAAGAAGAAAACCTAACAGATGAGATAGGGCAGGCTATCCAAGAAACTGATGAGATGATAAAACAGACAAAAAAAATCAATCTCTTTTTGGATCAGCAAGAGAAGGAAAAAGAAAAGCAATCAAGACAGGAAATACTAAAAGACTCAGTTTCTCTTTTCTCAGAGCAACAAACTGTGGAAGAGGAAAAGAAAGAAGATTCAATACAAGAGAGTGAAGAATTGGGGATGGACACCAATTCTGTCCAGCTTCCAATGAAAAAGAAGAAAACTTCCAAGAACAATAAAGAGATTAAGAGGTTGAAACTTGAAATAAAGGAATTAGAGCTCAAGAATGAGAAATTAAGAAAAGACAATCGGAAGCTGAGAGTTCAAAGGACACGCATTTCTAAAAATGCATCCAGATGGTATAAGCAAAAGAAGATTTACAAAGCTAAGTATGAGAGACTGAAGGTCCTTTATGCATCTCCAACTTCAACAGATGCATCATCTTAGGCAGAAGATTAGAAGCAAGATGTCAACAACAAAATTTTGGTTTCAAACAGGGTCAAATATTTTTGGCATGGGGACATGCAACAGCTTCCTCTTGGGGGAGATGTTGGGCACCATTTTGACCTTTTTTTGTCATCCAAATATCCTCCATTTTCCTCCATAAAACCTTCATACTGATTTATAAAGCTTTAAATTCACCCACAAACTTTGGTTAAAAGGTATAAATGTCATTGCTTTTTAACAAATTGAATTTTGGGATTTTTAAAGCATTTAAACTAAGGTTTTTATTCAGGGTTACAGGATGTGCTAACTTCCCGTGATGTCTCCAAGGTTGAATACTTACAGGCCAACTAGGCGTGAACTGAAAGATGGAGAAAAGATCCTCAGTGTCCAAGGATGGATAAACTTCCAACGAATAGATGATGTGGCTCTCATAGGTGTCAAGTCAAAGTCGGTCAAAGATGATCACCTGTGCTACCATTCAGCACAAAAGCAGGGCAGTTCCAATTTTGTTGATTGTCACAGATCTGATAGAGGATCTCGAGGACTATGTTTCATTAATTAGTTTCCAGGTTAATAGCATTTCTAGTTTTCAAGAATTTGTATAAGTACTTCATAAAACATTGGATCGTTGATCACGATTTGAGACTAAAAACGCATACTGTTTTTACTGTGTTATTTTTACTGTGTATGATCGATTTTATGGTGAATATATTTAAAGCTTAAAGCTCTGTGATTCTTCAATTGCGTGTGTGAACGAGGCATTGGAGGGTCCCCTCTGTTGAGTCTGCACACTCCTTTTATTTGCCAGTGAGCTATTGAATCTCTGCAAACGATTTGATTGTTGCCAGTGGTATGTTTTAATTACTGTAGGATTCAATTTTCTTATTGCAAACGAATTAAAACTAGTTTTCAATCAGTTTCATAAAGCTCTGTTACCTACTTGATTATTTATCTCATTGATTATACGCTGGAGAATGATCTCACCTTACTGTGCATCGCTTGACTATTCAATGATGGAGTATTAAGAACCATTATACATTATGAATGCTTTCCTGTAAAGGGAATTAATGTTTGATTGCTTATTCAATGCTGGGATAATAGGCAAAGTTTTATAATTCATATTTTAGGGTTAGGATTTATTCAATGCTGGGATAATTTATGATTACTTTGAAATTGTTTTTATTATCTCAAATTGCTTTCACATATAAATTGCTGCGAAAATGAAATATCTAATGAAGCTGTTCCTGTAAGGGAATTTTTGTGTTTTCAAATCACAGTAACTTAGTTTGTTAATAGGTTTCTTTCATAGATAAACTAGATTTCCAAGACAAGTCTAGCTTTGAGTCCTTATACTTGGATATGCCTCTAAGTCTACCAACCCGGATTGACATAAACTTAAGGTTTGATCTGCATTAGTAGATTGAAGCCCAACACCGACATGAATTTTTTTAATTATTTTGTTAGAAACAAACCTTACAACATCTCCCCCATACTGGGCTGTAGAGCACCTCGCTCCTCTCGGTTCAATAAATTTGCACAATAGAGAAAGTAAAGATCCAAAGGTTCACTAGAGGTAGGCATCCCAGTGGGCACTTTTATGGGACGCAATCTTAGCAAGGGCTGGTTATCTCAATGCCCTGAAAGGGGCAGCAGTAACTGGGATGTTCGGGCAATGAATATGGGCAACCAATAATATCTCTGCAGGAATGATGAAAAGAGAATAGCCACAAGAATGTTCTCCAGATTGGAACATACATCGGATATGTGTGTATGTAACCACATTGTTGTTTATAAATTATGAACATTAAGCTAGGGAAAATAAACAAAGGGGTGAAATGCAATTAACAAAAGTGCAAAGTGTAAGTCCACTAGGAATTTGATGGCCAAATCTTATCAAACTAGATTAATTACAATACAGACAATATGGTATACCTTGGGCCTATTCTAAAAATGCAAAGTTCCTTTACCAACCCATAATATAGGCCAAAACTTCCTGTTATGGACTTCCATAATGCTACAAACCCACATGTCCAAATCTACGAGGATGTGAAAAATGCAGAGATTCTATGAAAATAGAAAATTGCACGACAATACTAAATAAAATATAGAAAACTCATTTCTTCGATGTTTAATACAAAATTCTAATCATGACTAGAAAAAGTCTAGTGTTTCTGATTATTGTGGTACACACCTTCAAACATGTAAAAATACTAATAGTGCTAGTGCACTTTGATGTTTTGATTACATTTAACTGCGAAACAATGAGAATATTTTAAAATAAAACACAGAATTGACATTAAGTATAAATTTGCACAGTAGAGGCAGTAAAGATCCAAAGGTTCACTATAGGTAGGCATCCCAGCAACAGCCTATCACAGCAAGTGCTGTCTGCACCTTCGATGTGGATTTTATCTTCAATGAATACAAATATGGATTTTTTTTCCTTGGAAAAAAAGGTAGGCATCCCTTTTATGGGACGCAATCTCAGCAAGGGCTGGTCATCTCAATGCCCTGAAAGAGCAGCAGTAACTGGGTGTTTTGGTGATGAATCTTGGCAACCAACAATGTCTCTGCAGGAATGATGAAAAAGAGAATACCCAAGAATGTTCTCCAGATTGGAACATACATGTGGTCTCAAATTTTAGTAGCAAAAAACGTGTTTAGCCAAGGAATCTTGGCAGATCTGTTTCCTTAAGCATGAAAAGATAAACACGGTTGTGCCTTGTTTGAAAAACTCTTGTAGACAGCTGGCAATCAGCTTGCTCCACATCAAACAGTCACCACATATTTACGCTCTACCACCCTTTCCTTCATTCTTTGTATAAAATAGAAATACATCATTTCAATGGCACTTGGGAAGAATTGATCTGCCAGTACCACATTTCAGTGATGTCAGCATTTTCTCAACTAATCAATTTTGGAGAACATAAAAATCTGATTAAATAAAATGGACAATAATCTGAGACTAATGCCTTCTGAACCTTTGCATTGCCCAGCATAAGATAAACGGTCCAGCCATCACTCATGACCAAAACCGCTTCATGCTTAGAGATATATGAAATTATTAAGCAATGTAGAAGAGATACCAATACATATCTTTGATAATTTTATGAACGAATATCCATTCTTATGAATATACTCAGGCTTACTAAATTATAGGTTTCTTTGTGTCATGTCACTTTTTATACTCTTAGCTTCAGCAACGGTGACTTATTCACATAAAGCTCTAGAATATATCTCATATACTCTCCTCAGTATTCGCATACAGCTCTGGCTTCCAGACAGAAAAAGAAGAAATGTGTCCATGCATCGTCACTCTTGAGGCTTTCTATCCATGAAATATTTTGAATGCTGAAAATGAAGAGGCTCATTTCCCCATGCAATCCATCCAGCAACTAACTCCCTGGCAAAAAGTTCCACACCCCTTACAGGTTTTGGTCCTGGTGCATGATCCAAAAGCAAGTCTATTTTCGAATTCAAGGACAACAGAAACCATGTACGAATTATATCAATAATGTGTCCATGAGTGGGGAGAGGCTATCAATGATGTAATGTCCTTAATATATGAGCCTGTGATTTATGCACCATTGCTAATATAACCTTATTTTAGTCATCTGTAACAATGCATGTCATGTAATGTAAAATCCTTTTCTATTTTAGATGGCAACACATTTTAAAATGAGATGCTCAAACAAAACTAGTATTTGGATACTTCCAATTGGTGGCTTTCTTGAGTGGTCACCAGGAACACTAATTATAACATGCTTATCCAGAGGCATTTTATGGCTCACTTCATCTCCTGTGGCATTTTCCTGTGATACAGTTAGTTCTTAGAATGTAAAGGAAACAAAATGGTGGCAGAATTGCATACTGTAAAAAGGGAACATTGTAATATGCAAAACTAGTTAAGGTTTGTCCAAGATGTGAAACATAACTAATTCCACCACGTTAATGACAGACATCACTTAACAAACTAGTAATCAAATTATCAATACAAGCAATAGAACAAAATATTCAGTGAGGTTTCTAAAGCATTATTTCCATTGACTGACCTTATTGATATAACCAAGAAGAATACATTCGTAAGGTTTATGGTGAGGAAGATCCAACTTGCTGAGCATGTGTCCATCTTCTGTCACCTATAAGATGGATCAATGAATCATAATGGTCAAAAAAAGGCACAGGATCTCATTGTATGTAATCCCAACCATGCAAACTAGCAGTGATTTATATATAACATGTAAATGACTTGAGTTATGATGCACATCACCGCAATGGCACAACCTTCAACCAATATAAAGAAGCAGCATAACTGACCCCCCATGCAGGAAAAAGGTCTTTCTCAACAAATGTTCGCAGTTTCTCCCTATTTGTCACCCATAGTGCCACAAGTGCCCCTTCTGGATGTGCTAATTGCCTCATAGGAATGGAAAATAGATATCTATTTGGCAAGGTTGGATATCTGCATAATAAGAAAATAAATAAATTAGATTACAGATACCAAACTTACACAACTCACTAAGCTTGGACATAGATAATATGGATTGCATTAGAGAATACATCAATGTATATTCATCCACAAAAGACTGACTATTGTACCATGGAACTTTTTACCATATATCGAACATAATAATTTTTATGTGCTTGTTGCATGAGTAGCAAATTCCTAATAAATTGGTACATGAGTGAGCTATATAATCAATTATGTATACATCATCCCATGACTTATTTTACTTGTTCACACCATTCTCTAAGCTCTATGTTACTGCTCTTCATCTAAAGCTTTCTAAGGAGCTTGAGTCGATACACCTACAAGCTAGAGGACAGGCCAGGTTTCAACCAGCACATCAGACCATTGACCATATTCTCATTCCGGCCATCATTCAATAGACAAGACTGAAAGTCTGAATGTCTATTGTTGTTCATAGACTTTCATAAAGCTTTTGACTTTGTCCCACGAGAGGCAATATTCCAAAGGCTTACAACCATTAGCATCTCCGAGACCTTACTAACTGCTATCATGTGTCTGTACAAGTCAATCCTTGGTCGTCTTTGCACAGCTCACGAGGTGTTCAATTTTATCAAGAGAACTATTGGGGTCAAGCAAGGTGCCCTTTGTCCCCCATTCTGTTCAGGATCTACATTGTTGAATTGGAGTCCTATGTTTCAGACCCTAGGTGACTCCTGTCATATGTTTCTCTTTAAATAAATAAATCAAATCTGAACTTATTTAATCACTGAAATGAATATTTCTGAACATGCAACAATCACACATATAACTGAAAATGAACAGTGGAAGCAAAACACAAACACAGACAATTTACACCTTCAAATCGGCCTTTCATTAATAGATCTAGGCTTACAAGGAAACATCCACAGCTGCAAAAGCTTACAGCTGTATGGTACACTCAAAATGGAGCAAAAAACAGCAAACTTACCGAGAAAAAATGCTCTCAATCAAACAAGAAATCAACCTGAAGCTTGCTGGCTGTGGTACGGACTGTCTGCATACCTGTATGGACCTATTCGTATGGATCTGTGCAACTGTACGGACCTGCTGTACAGATCCACACAACTGCATGGATCTGCTGTAAAGATCCATACAACTGTGTGGATCTGCTCTACTGCTCCGTACGACTGTACGGATGTGTCCCTGCTGCTGCCTGCTTACTGAAATCTGCCCAGTTGCTGACCGGGCTCCCTTCAGTGCTCTAATCTCGCTCTTCGAAAGAGTTTCTTCACCTTCCCACCAAACTGTCTTCAAGTGAAAATGAATGTCTTTTCCCTCTGCCTTGACTTGCTTTTATACTTTAGCTGAAAGCCGAATCTACCAAAACCCTAATCTCATCGTATTAATCTAAATCACTATTGTATTAGAAATACATTTTATTAGACTCAACAGCTAATTACAAGACTTTCACTTTATAAATAAAATGAATTACAAAATAGATTTTACTTGGACAACTTCATGCATGTTCGACACAAACTATGCTAAAGTTCCTGTCCAAGCTACAAACATCAACACTCCCTCTTAGCAATGAAGGAATTTTGCACCAATCCAAGTTTGTCTTTGAATGCTTCTTCCCTTTTGCTAAGGGCTTGGTCAGAATATCTACAACCTATTTATCTATGGGTACATACTAGAGCTTCAATGCTCCCTTCTAAATCCTGTCTCGAATGAAGTGATACCTGATCTCAACGTGCTTGGATCTGTCATGAAAAGTTGGATTCTCATAGAGTTTTATACAACTCTAACTATCATAGTAAATTACCATGGGATACAACTCCTGGTCAAATAAACCTATAAGCAACTTGCAAAGTCGGATAGCTTCACAACTAGCTATACTCACTGCCATATACTCTACCTCTACTGAGCTGAGCGCCACGAAAGTCTACTTCCAATTGAACCAACATATCATCGTTGATCCCAAGCTGAAGCAACACCTTGAGGTGTTTTTCTTGTTTGATGCACTACCTACACAATTTGAGTCTATAACATATATACCCCTGCAACTACATTTCACCGTCTCCAAGATATA
The DNA here is from genome assembly GCA_027924585.1 of Larix kaempferi. NCBI lineage: Eukaryota > Viridiplantae > Streptophyta > Pinopsida > Pinales > Pinaceae > Larix > Larix kaempferi. The sequence goes on from BSBM01000904.1 coordinate 14,013,028, forward strand.
TCAATCCATACTCCACTATGCCCCTCAAGTATTTGAGCACATGTTTTGTTGCTACCCAATGCTCTTGCTTCAGCTCCACCATGAACTAGCTCAACGTGTTCATTGCAAAACATATATTTCACCTAGTGTTGACCAGATATATCAAAGAACCTATTAGCTGCCTATATATCGTGGGATCCACCATATCTGAATCTTAAATAGTGACCTTCTTCATATTAGTGATCATAGGCACAGCCATGGGTCTGTAGTCCTCAATCTGGAATCTCTTCAAGATCCCAACTACATACTTACCCTACCCTAGGAAAATCTCCATTGGTCTCCGCCAAACCTCCAAATCCAAAAAGTAACGCATCAAGCCAATGTCCTTCATCTCCAACTCAACTGCCATATCTACCTTGCACCCTACAATGAGCTTCTCTGAACTTGTAAGAAATAGGTCATCTACATACAACACCCAAAATGAGTGGATCAACCTCAACAAATATGAAATATAAGTTGGGATCTACTTCACTTTTGGTGAAACCCATGCTTTGCAAATATCCATCGATCTAAGAATATCATGCTCGTGGTGCCTACTTGAGCTGATATAAAGCCTTTTTTCAACCTGCAAATATGGGACTCCTTCCCATTGAGGAAAGTTGTCTTCACGTCCATATGATGTATCCTCCATCCCATAATGGAGACTAAATACATCACTTCTCTAATGGAAGCGTACATGGCAACTGGAGCAAATGTCTCCATTAATCCACTCCCTCTTTCAGGGAGAACCCTCTCGCCACAATTCTTGTTTTGTACTTCTCTATGTTGCCATCTGTTGCATGCTTAATCTTGTAGAGCCATCTAGAAGTCACCATTGACTTCCCCTCCGATCTAGGAACAATGTCCCAAACATCATTCTTCATGATGGAGGTGTACTCCACCATGGCATCCCTCCAAACTTGTTGGTTGGCTACCTCCTGAAAATTGGAAGGCTCAGAATCTATGATGCTCCTCATCAATTCCATGTTGTTTGAAAACTTCTTTAGAAGCCTTCTCTCCCTGAATGAGCTCCTACAAGCCTCAACATGCTCTTGAGCATCCCTCAATGTATAAATAAACCATTGAGATCTCTTGACAGGACTAGTAGGAGTTAGTGGCTCCTCTACATTCGATGGTTGTTGCCTTGAACTAGAAGTCACAAGTGACCCTGGCTCAACCTTTGGAGCTTCTTGTTCCTCATCCTTTGTCACTAGCAATGGCTCATGAGATTTCCTGGATGCAAAGTCTTCCTCGAACTTTACATCCCTACTTACAATTGTCTTTCTCTCCCCTAGAATACAGATCTTGTAAGCCTTTGAACTCTTTCACTGTAGCCAATAAACAAATCGTTCTTATTGGAGGGCTCCAACTTGGTCCTCTCCTCCACCAGTATATGGATGTAAACTGGACATCCAAAGATGCGGAAATGACTCACCTCCGAATTCATACCAATGAATGACTCCTCCGGTGTCTTGTCCCCCAAAACCCTATGAGAACACTTGTTCTAAATGTAGACTATTGCATTGCATGCTTCCACCCATAGAAACATTGGCAAATCTTGGTCATGTATCATGGCCTTAGCAACCCCTATGATGGATTGATTCTTCCTCTCTGCAACCTGTTCTACCATGGGTTGTATGGAACAGTGAACTCCCTCGTGATTCCTACATCCTTGCAAAAATTATCGAAATCAGTGGAGGTATACTCACCCCCATTGTTCGATCTCAAAACCTTGATCTTCTTCCTTGTGTGGTTCTCCACAAGAACTTTGAACTCCTGAAACCTGCCAAAGACTTCATCCTTCGTCTTCAAGAAGTAGATCCATGTTTTGCGAGAAAATTCATCAAAGGAGGAAATATAGTACATGCTTCATGTGATTGATGCGACTGACATCGGTCCACACACATCCGAATGCACTGGATATAGGATCCCCTTAAATCTATGCTCACTGCTTGGGAAAGCAGCATTGGCATGCTTGCCAAGTGCACACCCTCTACACACACCTTGTTGCTCAATGTTGAACTTTGGAAGATCTGTGACAATCTCCCTCGAAATAGGCAACACCCAATGATGTAGGTGCCCCATCCTCTTATGCCATAACTGGCAATAATTGTTTGTGTCATGTACTAGGGCTCGAACAGGTTCACCTTGTAACATGTATAAATTGCCTTCTCTAACCCCAATCACCTGTGCAGATCCTAGGATAGACTCCTTTGGTTTTTTGAGGACTTGTTGGTTCTTGAACTCTACTGCATAGCCCTTGTCTTCCATGATCGAAACTAAAAGCAAATTCCTCTTGAGATCTTAAACAAACAACACATCATCAAAATCTAACAAGTTACCTGACTGTAGTTGGAAAGGAATGGTAACGACTCCTGCTACCGAATACTTAGCATCATCACCAAGCTCAACCTAAACTCTTGAGATGTGCTCTGTTAGACTTGAGAATAGTTTTTGAGCTGATGTCATATGCCTCAATGCTCCATTGTCCACATACCACGTGTTCTTTAAAATTGTGCTGGAAGAGAGGCAAGATACCATTGAGAAATCCTTCTTTAACTTGGAGGCAAACTCGTTCATCTAAGTTTCAATTGAGGCTGCTACTTAGAACTGTTGCTTCCCTTTACCCTTCTTCTTCGAACACTGTGATGCATAATGGTCATTCTTATGACATATGTAGCACTTGATTTCACTCTAGTCCTTCCTTGACTGTGAGGTTGAATCCTCACTCTTTACCTTACCCTTGTTGGGTCCTTTACCTTTGCCCTTCTTCACTTGATCAAATAGGGCATGGTCACTATCACCTCCCTGTCTTACTAGCCTTTGACTCCATCCAAGCTTCCTCCTAGACGCAATCATCCCACAGTCTTTCCCTGGAGGAAAGGTTTTCTTGAGAACAAACTCCCTGAACAAATGTTTCCCATTGAGGTGGGAACCCATTCAATGCCCTGTTTAGTAGCTCTTTGTCTTCAACCTTGTCCCCAACTAGGGAAAGCTAATTTGGGTGACCTTCATCAGGTAATTGGTAATGGTGTCTAATCTGCTCATCTCAATAGATCTAAGTTTGTTGTGCAATATCATCTACTTGTTAATGTTATTGCTCTAGTAAAGGCTAACCAAGGCATCAAACATCTCCTCTATCATCTTCTTCTCGAATATATGAAGGATCGGATGATACTTTATAGGATCCCTGATCATCCGCTTGGCTCTTGCTTCTTTCTTCTCGTGAGTTGCCAAAAGTTGTGGATCTATCGACAAGGTTACCACATCTTTGACAATATCCCAAAGGTCATTCTCTTCTAATAGAAGAGTTACCCTAACTTTCTATGAGAAGAAATTTGAGGCACCATACAATCTACCCTCGAACTTGAGGCTAGCTGATGCCATCTCTGGTTTGCAAATAAACTCCTACTGGTCTAATCTTTTGAATCATAGTACCTTTGATACCATGTAAACTTTTAGACCCTAGGTTACTGTTGTCCTATGTTTCTCTTTAATTAAATAAATCAAATTTGAACTTGTTTAATCATAGAAATGAATATTTCTAAACATTCAACAATCACACCTATAGCTAAAATTGAATAGCGAAAGCAAAACACAATACACAGATGATTTACACCTTCAAATCAGCCTTCCATTAATAGATCCAAGCTTACAAAGAAACCTCCACAACTACAAAAGCTTACAATTGTACAATACACTCAAAATGGAGCAAAAAACAACAAAGTTACTAAGAAAAACTACCCTCAATCAACCTGAAGCTTGCTAGCTGCGTTATGGACTGTCTGCACACCTGTACGGATCTGTTCGTACAAACCCATACAACTGTACAGACCTGTTGTATGGATCCATATGACTGTACAGATCTATCCCTGTTGTTGCCTGCTTGCTGAAATTTGCTCGGTTGCTAACCAAGTTGCTCTTCAGTGCTCTAATTTCGCTCTTCGAATGAGTTTCTTCACCTTCCGACCAAATTGTTCGAGTGAAAATGAATGTGTATTTTCCCTCTACCCTACTTGCCTTTATACTTTAGCTGAAACCCTAATTTACCAAAACCCTAATCTCATGGTGAGATCAATTATTGAGATTAGTCTAAATTACTAGTGTATTAAAAATACATTTTAATAGACTCAACAACTAATTAAAAGACTTTCACTTTATAAATAAAGTGAATTACAAAATAGCTAAGTTGCCAAGAAACTTGGGTACGGAGGCAGGGACACCACTTTTTGAAACAAGGTACTTGGGTACGTTGAGGGTACTATATATATATATATATATATATATATATGTATGAAATTTAAATCATTTTCATTGTACATATATATTCATGTGCATCCATATGAATCCAAACCATTATACACAAATACGCAAAGTTTCTCATGCACATACCAAGGGTGCATACAACTAAAAAAACATCAAAAGCAATCCATATCTGACCCAAAATACATTAACAAAGACTCTAAATGGCTTATAGAGTCCAAAAAAAATCATGCTACAACAAATAATTACATATCAAAATCCATGCCTGTATTGGGATCCTATTCATCAATAGCACCCTATGCCCCCTGCTCTAGGCTCTAGCCCTTGCCTCTACGTTGAATCTCGAAGTGGTCCTCCAAGGACATTAGTCAACACCCTACATTTATGATGTAACTCTCTAATCCAAGTGTTAAAATAAGGTAGAAAAATCTTCCCTTGCTTAATAAGCAATTTTGCTTGAGTGAAGGGTACATTTTTGTTAAGGTCGTGGCAAAGGAGTTCAACAATAAGCACCACAAACATCAAGGTACATAGAGAGGTTGATGTGCTAGATTAAATGCCAATCCCATACCCTCATACATGATAGAATCTAGTGGAAACGTTGCAATCCTGAAATCCTAAAAACTCTTAAGTTTGTTGAATCTGTGTGGGATCTAAAATTCTACTTTTTACATATGAAGTCCAATGAGGTTGGAACCACTCTCAAACATCTTGAAACAATTAATGGTAATGTTAAAAATTTAAGTAAAAGTGAAATTCTCCTTATCTTTCATTTTCTATCATTTTTTTCTATCCTTTTACTCTAAGAATTTAATATTACTGACTTTGATGTCATGTGTATAAAATTGGTTGGGCTCATACCAAACCGGTCCCTAAGCATCCCCAAGAATCCCCAAAATAGGGGTACCTCATACAAAACTGGTCCTTGGGCATCCCCAGGCGCCCCCAAATCAAGGGTACCCCCTCAAGCTTCCTTCCCATACTCTCTAATGACATCCTATACCAATCTCCACCTAACTGATCACTTCCTTTTTTAAGGTGCTCCCTTTTGATAGGAGCTCTAAGGCATGGATGAATAGTGGCCTTGGTTTTTATTCTAGATTAGAGCAGGTTCGTGGGACTATCCCCACTTCCTAGAGGCATCAACAACATTGTTAGTCCAAATCCCATACCAATAATCAAATGAGATCACCCAAACCCTAGCAATGTAGTTGACCTATTCCAAGTAGCAACATAGATCCTCATCTAGGTCCTCCTCTAGACAATCTTCTATCCCAAGTTTTCTCCAATCAACCTCGAATGTTAGGGGAGCTAGCTTTAGCAAACCCTAATAAATCGACATTATGGGAACTCCAAATTTTGGACACATGCCCATTCTACAAACTTCTTTCAGATTTGCTCTCCACTTCCATAGTTTAGTTTCCAGGGTTTAGCTTAGATCAAAACTTTACTTTATGCATCTTGCTTTTTATAGGAGTTGTCTTTGTGCTCCCACTTTGTATTGACATCACTGTATTTGGTAGTCCCATTGTCCTACTTCAATGGTCATTAGTTGGGAATTAATAAAATTATCTTATCTCCCATTTAATTAAACTATGTCTGACATTTTATTAGTCACTTACATTAACATGGCAATTACATTACATTTATTTTATTTAATCATATTGGAATGTTATACTCCAACACCCCCCTTAATGCTACAATACAATTGACAACAAAAACATAAAAAGAAACTTCTTAAAAGTAGTTTCTCTCCTCCACATTGCCAAAATCTTGCAAAACTCCATCAATTTGTCTCATCACCCTTGTAAGGGTAGAATTCCCAAATTCTCTAAATACTTGAGTTCTCAAATTCACAAACTCTTCAATCATTAAAAACCTTGAATTTAAAAACAACTTGGACAATAAGCCATGCTAATTAAACTATATATAATTCCCCCTCTTCCTAAAGATTGCAATCACTCAAAATAAGAATACATTATTAGTTTTTGACACCATCATTTAGTGTATTCCGTTGTTTCATTAAATAAATTTATATTTCACTATCTTGAACAACTTCGATTTTGAGAACAATGAGTATTTTGGAAATAAAGAAATAAGACATATAATTGCCCCCTCTTCTTCCAAGGAAAAATTTAAGTTTATATTCACCTTAGACAAACACAAGTCTCATTAATAAAAACATCTTTGTTCAACCTTGCATTTTTATTTTAAGGCACCTCTATCTAGTCAACCCCTAAGTGTTTGTCTCGGTGTGCTTCAACCGACTATAGGCTTGAATCTAGTGACTATCAGCCTACGAATTCTACTCTTCTACGCAGTGTGGAAGACATTGCCAATATATCGAGATGTCTACAATATATCGTAATGTCCAACCTCAAACGATATATCGCTGACAAAAAATCGCAATTTTTGCCTAATTTTAGAGGAAACATCGTGAGTCGATGGAAAATATTGCCGAGGCCGTGGACAGTCCGACATAAAACCCGATTTGTGACTTTTTTTTATCATCTGGCTTGCTTGTTGAGGGGTTTGGAGAGCAAAGGAGCTTGCTATCATTTTGCTTGGAGCCAAGGTGTAGATTCATTGTGCTTCCATCAACAATCATCGAGTTATTGTGGATTGGGGATTGATTCACATCAATGGTTTCTCAATTTGCAAGTAGGGTTCTTATCAATGTTCCCTCTTCTTGCCAAATTTTAAAGAGAGATCTACTACCATTTATGCAAAATATAGGACTGTTTTGTTATTTGCAGCATTATTTTTTGGGGGGGCAAATTTCAATGAATTTTACTATCTACTATATTCATTGTTCAAGCTTGAATCTGAACTTCATTTTTCATTTTTTTTACCCCAGGTTGAATCATTGTAGTGTGAAAAATCAAAATGCCTAAAGCTTTGGACTCTATGTGGGTATATGGTGAGCCCTTGGAGGGATTTAATAGGAAAAAATTGACTTGCAAGTTGTGTGGAAAGGAAATGACAGGGGGGATCAGTCAATTGAAATACCACCTTGCACAAATTCCCAAGCATGAAGTGGGAATTTGTGAACAAGCAACCCCAGAAATTGTTCAAATTGCCAATAAATCACTTCATGATATGAATATGAAGAGAGATGTGAGGACATCAATGAGGACTAAGCTGGGAAGAAGTAGAACCAGAAGTGGAAGTGAGAGCTTTACCTTAGCTGCACTTTCCAATTCCACAATGCCCTCAACGACCTCAACTTTCTTTGTTCCAAGAACCACTGTTGGTGCACAACCTTCTATCAAGTCAATGGTTAAAATAAAGGAGAAGGCAGAAGCAGACAAGCTTGTGGGTAGGTGTTTTTTTTATGGAGTGACATTCCTTTCAGCATCGCCAAAACCAACCCCTTCTACCAACCTATGTTTGATGTTGTTTCTATTGTTGGCCCAGGATATAAGGCCCCCTCCTTTGATGACTTGAGAGGGCCTATCCTTCAAGCTGAAAATGTTGAGTACGCTCTGAGATTGGAGGAGTCTAAGGAGTCATGGGGACTCATAGGATGCACTGTTATGTCAGATGGTTGGACGGATTAGTAGGGTAGGAGCCTTCTTAATTTCTTGGTCAGTTGCCCTAGAGGGGTAATGTTTATTAAATCTGTTTATGCATCTGCACATATCAAAGATGCAACATTATTATGTCAGTTGTTGGATTGGTTTTGTTGCCACCTGGAATCACACCTGGGAAAACACGGTAGAAGTCTTCAAGCCACTGGTGTGGCCTTGGGGGCAAGCCAGAGTCAAGTGCTATCACCTGAAACTCGACTCCTCCGTCTAGGCTTACTCCTCGCGAAGCCAAGGGGGTGGACCCTAAAAAGAAAGAAAATCTAAGGTGTTTAATCTATGAAAGATAAAAACAACTAATCTAGGAGTTAGAATTTTAAACACAAGAACAATGCAATATTTAACTTGAAATCAGTTGTCATCCAACATTATCATTGAAACATAAACATCCATCATCATGAAATATCCAATAACAAGAATGGAGTCAAAATAAAGTGCTCGAAATGAAATGACAATGTTTTGCAATTGTTCTTCGTAAATTTTATTTTTTTGTGGTAATGAGTTGTTTATTAGGTATGGGGGATTTCCAGTATACCATGAGGTACTGGAAATATGTTCGAAATTTGACAAGGTGGCTCCTCACTTGGACATGTGGGCTGGATCGGAGCCTCTGGGAGGTGTTCGACACTACACCAAACGAGGGTGTAGTCTACGGTATCCCGTGGTCACTATCCAGTGGTTCCTGCTTCCTTTGAGGAATTTCCCCACACGTTATCAATAATCGTTTTACATCGGATTTTTGTAAGTGGGAGGTTAATTGGGAGAAAGTGTAACTAATTACTAGTCACTAAGTCCCTTTATGGTTTGATCAGCATGTTCAATCAAAGCTGCAATGATCTAGAGCATACAGGGACAAAGCCTTGTTAATTTTTATAGATTTTTGAACAATGTTTTTCTTTTTTATTTAATCCTCAAGAGTCTCTTTTCTGGCCAGTACTCGGGCAAGCCCTTATTCTGAAACCATACTTCAAGAAAGCAAGGGGATTGATTTAAACAAACAAAAAGGAAAATTGTTAAAAAAATGTACAAAACTCGGTCCTGAGTGAACTTGTGGCCCGCCAATGGAACGGACCAAAAAGGTAATTTTAACCCTAGTTAATTTTATTAAGTGCCGAAAAAAGGAAATCTAAACTAAAAATACAAACCACGAAAAATGAGTCGACACAGTTTCCCCCCTATGAGGATGGGGCGTGGGCGTTGGGTAGCCCACTTGCTCTCATTTAATTTTTTGTTTACAATGTGAAAAGAAGTGCCCCAATCATTCAAAATTGACTCCAAGGCTTACAAAAATTGATGGAAAGACTTTTCGGATGAAAAGATATAGTTCTGGGTGCTCCAGGTGGCTCGATCTACCAAAATTCGAGCAGAGTCTCCTCCTATATGTTCACAAAATGTTAAAGAACAGTGAACAAATATTAGTAAAATGTGCCCAAAAACACTTAGAAAGTGAGTTTGGGTCACTACAAAAGTTATTGGAAAAAAGACTAAGATGATCCTATGATAAATTGACAAAAATAACCAAGGAAAGCAAGCTTTCCTTGGTGTCTTGGCTTGCTTGTTTAGGGCAGCCAATAGATGCACTTCTAAACTTGCAAGATAATCTTTTAAAATCAAACAACTAGCTTCCTACTCAAGCCTTAAGATTTTTCAATAAAAAATGACCTTTTTGTTAATGTATATGTAACTTTGGAATGTATTTCACCCATGTATTTCATATATGTATTTTGTACTCCTATAGAGATGGCATTATTCCTCTTTACGGAAGTGTTTATATTCCTATAGAGATGTTATTATTCCTCTATACGGAAGTGTCGTCATTTATATTGTAAGTGTCGTAACTTATACTTGATGGGTTATTAGACCACCTTGTTGGGGTCGGCCCTGTATAAGTCATGTGGGTCGAAAGGTTATTAGACCACCCTATTGGGGGTCAACCTTGTGGGTCAAAGGGTTATTAGACCACCAAGTGTGGGGTCGGCCCGGAGTCAGTTAACCATGGGTTAAGCTAGACATGTAGGCCCCATTAGTTTATTGGGCAGGACAGAACAAGTATAAATAGAGATCGGGAGATCTCTATTTCATCATTCATTCACACACTTCTCTCATTCGGAAAGTGGCACACTTATGAGGAGGAGGCTCTGCTGCTAGGAGAAGACTATCTCTTGTATTCTGGTTGTATCATTGCTCTATCTATCTCTGAGGAAGTTATTGGGGTTTTTCACCTTTATGGTTTTCCCCAAGTAAACTCTCTGTCTCTTGTGTGCTTGCATTATTATGTCCATGATTGATATGCTGTAGATTTGCTGTACATGTTGTTCTCTCAGTTAAGATCCTAGATCATACTGAAGTAAATTCTAAAAATTTAACATGGTATTAGAGCTAGCCTGAAAGAAGGCATGATATGGCATGTATGATACTTGTTGCACTTACGATGCTAGGGCTTGATATAACAAAAATCAGTCATCGTAGCACTTTCGCTATAAATCCATTTTGGCGAAGTTTTCGGATCTGAAACTTTTACAGGTCGAAGATCAGATCCCCATGTACCTTGTGTCCAAAGGACAACCTCTAATTCGTTGTACTTTGTGATTTATGATCTGTACAATATAGGGTTTCTGCCTCTTCCAGATCTGAGTCAAAATCAGGTGACCTTGGGAAAAAGGTCATAACTTGGGCTAAGAAGCTCCAAATGAAATTTCGTAAAAGTGACAGGTAGTACACAGACTGTACTATCTCAGGAAAAAATTTCAGAGGCCGAAGTTGAACCAGTGACACGTGGCATGCCGTACAAGTTCGCTCTCTTGTTTTATCCCATAAACAGGTCACATTGCGACACTTGGCATAACTATCTCTCAGAGAATCCAATTGAGGTCAAACCTGTCGGGATGGAAAGATGACAGGTCGGGCTATCTCAGTAAAAGTTCTCAGACCCTGTGGATCGAAAAGTTTGAAGTTACACCAGAAACAATCAGGTACATATTTCTGTCATAACAGAATTATTTTTGAGCACCTTCATTCATGGCTTCCGGAATCTAGGGTTTCGGAGAAAGTTGGAATTTTGTAATCGAAGACTACGGATGAATGCTACTCATCAAAATAGAAATTTAGAGACCAAGTTCAAAATTTTTGGTTGGGCAGAAGACCGGGCTTGATCAGACCCTAGTTCGGGACTTTGATTGGAAAAGTGAAAAAATAGGGCTTCTGCAAAAATGGGAATTTTTGAAATCCGTGACCACGGCTGGAAGCTCCTCAGAAAAATAGAAGCTTAGAGCTTTGGATCAAACCTTTGATTGGACATAAGAGTGGGCTTCATCAAATCCTAGTTTGGGGTCACGTCCAGTGAATCCGAAAGTTTCAAAGGCAAAATTGAGGAGTGAAACTTTGCAGTTTTCAAATTCTGAATATACCAGCTTGATCAGCTCATCAAAGCACATATTTCTATCCTTTCAGAAGGTTGAAATTCAAAGTTTGAATTTTTTGGGTTTCTCTGACAAACCCTAATCCAGCTCCAGATCCAGTTCTTGCAAATCAAGTGGATTGGGTTAATCCTAGAAGAAGATGGATTGGTCACCTGCATAAGTGAAGAAGTTCCTATTTCAGAGGGAGATGAGGCTAAGGCCTTACATAAGAAGATTACAAGCAATATCGACAGGTATGACTTATCCAGGTATGTTTTGAGATTTGTTCATGATTAAGTTTATGATATTTGTCTTCATATTATTACGGTTAGTACAATATTGATTAAATTTAGACTTGTCGTATCACCTTAATAAAATTATGAATGCACGATAGAAGATATTCATTGATCAGGGTGTTGACACTTATGATTGTACTAATGCATTATGGTGTTGTATGAGGTTTATGTTGTCTGCTAACATGAAAGGTACACCAAGAAAGACAAATCATGTTCTGGTTCAAGAACATATGATCATGATGACATGAGGACAAAGACTCATCCATTGTCATGGATCGCTTAGAAGATCTACTTACGAAGTATGTATAACTTGGTCCTAAAATGGATAACTTATGAGACATGCAGGTTACTAGCACAAGTCATTGAAGAGAACCAGAAGACATTATGCGGGTATGTTAGACATAACTAGCTAGCATGCTAATCCAGGTACATTTTTCCCATATCAAGCTAGAATCCTACCTTGTGTTAGGATCTTATACTATTGTGTTGTTGATAATGATTATTCATGAAGTCATAGGTTTGAATAGTCATGGTTGTATACATATTATGTTTCTTACCATAATTGATGATATGACTAACCAAAAGAATCATGAAAGTATAGGTTTGAGTAATCACGGGTTTTATGCATATTATATATCTTATCTTGATTGATATTTTAACTAACCAGAAGAGTCCTATGATCAAATAAGAATATGCATGAGTAAAAGATGACTTCCCTGAAACCTTGAATACTAATGCTTATTATTTCTGTTTGAAATGATCATGACTATACATGCTTAAGATTATTGTGTTTTGATAGTATTAAGAATATACTAATGAATGTATGAGATTGCAAGGATAACACAATAATGATACTAATAAGCATGCATAGGGACCTAGGATGAATAAAGGTTCAAGGACAGGTAATCCAGGAAGCAAAGATCAAGAGGGAGCTCACTCCAGTAGTTTCTACAAGGATGCAGATATCCAGAGGGAGTTGACCATCCTTCTGCATTCCACAACAGAAAGGTGTAGAAGAAGCTACTTCAGCAGCTCCTGCAAGGAAGCAAAGACTCAGAGGGAGTCCACCCAACAAACAAACAAAGATAAGTATTTTAATTACCATTTCTTACATAATTGTTTGTTTAAATAAAATTGTTCAATGATGTATAGGCTTGTGTTCCTAGACTTAGGATATGTATTGTGCATATTAGAATGATTGCACTAATGAACAGTATACTACTAATATGCATTTGATGGGTAAGTGGCCTATGGCACTGTACAACATTCCATTGCTACTTATCTAAAATTAAACCTCTTTGCTGACATGTTGGGAGTTGTGCACACTCTTAACAATGTTCTGGTAGAGATTGGAAGGCATCTAGAAAGTTACGGGATATGGATAAATGTTGTATTGAAGCATTGGCTAAAATAATTGCATGACTGTATGACATATTTCTTTATGTGTAAGAATTTGTTCTGAAAACTATGAGAGGTTTTCTAATCATGCAATTTAACTTGTTGTGTAGGAAAGATCTTATAACATCACCTACAAAAGAAGGACTACAACATTTGTTCAAGCAACAAAGTTATCTATTGAAGATGTTGAAGTTCCCAGGATCTGGGAAGAATGCCATGATCGAGGAGTACCAGTCAATCATGAAGATGTTTGGGATGCAGTCCCAAGACCTGAAGGGGAGTTTGTAGTGACTTCCAAGAGGATCTACAAGATCAAGCATGCTGCAGGTGGTAGCATAGAGACTTTTGCTCCTGTAGCCAGATACACTTCCATTAGATCCGTACTTGCTATGGCTGCAGTGATGAAATGGAAGATACAACAGATGGACTTCAAGACAGCTTTCTTGAATGGTGTAGTTGAAGAAGAAGTGTATGTGGAGCAGCCACTTGGTGCTGAGACACATGACAGGGAGTCATATACGTGCAGAACTTGGTATGGTAGGATAGATAGCTTTCTATCCAGTTTGGGCTTTACCAACAGTAAAGCGGATTCCCACCTTTACTACAAGGTTGAGGAAGGAAATCCAGTGATACTACTTTTGTATATGGATGACCTGTTTATTACAGGTGAAGATAGATTGATTGCCGACATGCAGCGGAAGCTTGCTGCCGAGTTCGAGATGAAGAACTTGGGGATGATGCACTATTTGTTTTTTGGCATGGAGGTGTGGCAGAGTGCAGATGGAATCTTCCTTGGACAAGGGAAGTATGCAGTAGAGATCCTGAAGAGGTTCGGGATGATGGACTGCAAGGCTATGGCCACACCTATGGCATCGAACTTGAAGCTTCTGTGTGATGCTTCATCTGAGCCAGTTGATGTCACTATGTATCGTCAGATGATTGGGTCCTTGATGTACCTGACGAACACGAGACCAGATATTTCCTTTGAACACATTGAGTCAGTTCCTGACGGATCCGAGGAGTGTTCACCTGGTTGCTGTAGAGCATATTCTGAGGTACCTGAAGAGTACGGTTGATTATGGGCTCAAGTATGATGCGAATCAAAAGTTTAACCTACAAGGTTATGTTGATTCAGATTGGGCAGGCAGTGCTGCAGATAGGAAGAGCACTCCTGGGTTCTGCTTCAGTATGGGATCAGGTGTGATCTCTTGGTTTAGCAGGAAGTAGTCCTGCGTAGCACTGAGCACAGCTGAAGCAGAGTATGTTGCGACAGATGAGCAGATTGCAGATGTGCTGACGAAGCCACTAGCCAAAGTGAAGTTCGAATACTTCAAAGAGAGGCTTGGTATTCTTCAGATCGACGACACTTCAAGGAAGAAGTGATGGACACATTTGCAGAAGCCATTCCAAGCATGTTGGAAGGAGGATCCTTCACATGGCTGTGGATGTAAGCATTGGATGATGAGCATCAGGACGATGCTCCAGTTACTACTTTGTATATGCATCAGGAGGATGTTGGATATGATCAGTTGGATCATTTATATGTATGTATGTATGCATCATGTTGAATGCTGGATATGATCAGGTGGATCATTTATATGTATGTATGTACACATCATGTTGGATGCTGGATATGATCAGGTGGATCATGTATATGTATATGCATCATGTTGGATGCTTGGACTATGTATCTGTGTATGTATCAGGTGGATACATTGTGTGATCAGGTAGATCATGTATCTTGATATATATCAGGTATGATTAGGTGGATTAGGTATTTGTAGATGTATCAAGTGGATACATTGTATGATCAGGTAGATCATGGATGATGATATGTATCAGGCAGATACTGTGTATGCATCAAGTGGATGCATTGTATGATCAGGTAGATCATGTATGTTGATATGTATCATGTATGATCAGGTGGATCATGTATTTGTATTTGTATTAGGTGGATACATTGTATGATCAGGTGGATCATGTATGATGATATGTATCAGGTAGATACTTGGTATGCATCAGGTAGATGCATGATATGATCAGGATGATCGTGGATGACGAGCTTCAGGATGTTGCTCCAGATGACTTGCAGTAGGATGTTGCAGTGATGATGATCAGGATGATCATGTATACATCAGGATGATGTATGGTGAGTATCAGGATGATACTCTATGGCCGTGGATCAGGTTGTGCAGATGAGCATATAATTTGGCCCTGGGAGATTTGCAGATAGTCTTTCGAAGTTTTGCCTACGGCATGTAATCTGGCCCTGGGATATCTGGCAAATGCTCTTTCGAGGTTTTGCTATGGGAGGACATATAATTTGGCCCTGAGAGATCTGCAGATAGTCTTGCAAGGTTTTGCCTATGGCATATAATTTGGCCCTGGAATATCTGGCAGATGCTCTTTCGAGGTTTTGTCCTATGGCATATAATTCGGCCCTGGGAGATCCGATAGGTTGAGCTGTGTGCTCGTAATAAGTCCTGGGATGCTCTTGCAAGGTTTTGCCATGACCACATGTAATATGGCCCTGGGAGATCCGATAGGTTAGGCTGTGTGCCCGTAATAAGTCCTGAGATGCTCTTGCAAGGTTTTGTGGCAGGTGTCACATGTAATAAGTCCTGGAGATCTGGACAGGATGAAAAAGGCCTCAGATGCTCTTTAGGGTTATTGCTAGTCAAGAGACTCTTTTAAGGTTTTGTGACAGTCACATATAATGTCCCTGGGAGATCCGACAGGTAGAGCTGTGTGCTCATAACAGCCTGGATGCTCTTACAAGGTTTTGTGATGCACGTAATAAGTCCTGAGATTTCCACAGTATAGCCAGTGATGATGAAGACCTGCAGGTGGTGGGCCTACATCCAGTATGAAAAAGGACTGGCTTTGTAGAACTTCCTATGACGAGTAGATTCAGAGATTGATTGAGATAGCAGCAGTAGTGACGATGACGATGATTCGAGGATGATGATTCGCTGATGCTGATCCAGAGAAGAAGACTTGTGCTAGCAGACCTGTGTCAAGAAATACCTTCTTAGTTAAGAGGGAGTGTTGACCGAGTACCGAGACTGGTACCTTTGGGAGTACTGCATAAGTACCGGGTACTTCACCCAAGTACCGGGTACTTGGTCACGGATTTTAGGGTACTTCCGGGCATGAAATTGAAACGCAGACTGGAAATTTCACGGTTATTAGTATTACTTATTACTTATTAACTTATTTTATTACTAATTACTAATTACTAATACACTATACAGTAATGTAATACTGTAAATTTAAAACTTTAGATTATCTCTGGCAGCTGAAGGATTCCAATTTGAATGTTGTAAGCTGGTTATATTTATCCATATTCTTCCAGATTGGGTAAGGGCAAACTTGCCACACAACAAGATAATAGGAAATACCAAAAATAACAATATGTTAGCTTATGGGCGATTTTGGATTTTGACTTTTGCTAGTGCCAGCGGTGGCTGCATTTACATCTTTTTTGGTATAATATGCTCGATGTACATTTACTGCTTATATTAACAGTTAAAGAAGCATTCTATTGAAGAAAAAAAATAAAAAAAAATAAGGAAGGTAGTTAAACCTGGCCTTGAGAATCAGAGCTGGTAACTAACGCTCGAGCTTCCTGCAGGACTCTGCAAGCATTTTCACTAATTTGTTCATTATCCGGTGAGTTTTCAGCAGAATTTGCCACATCTGCTAGAACGCTCAATAATTCTTTGGAAGCTGTTTCGGAATGTTGTATGTCACCAGATTCATTACTCTGCAATCATGTGCAATAATGAATACATAGATTCCTTAAAACCGGACATGGTCAGTAAAAATATTTTTATCAAATTCTAATTAAGTTCGACTCTCAATTTTGATTCTAAGAAAAGGAGGTCCTCTAGTCCTACCTGGTAAAGATGCGAAGCAGCCTCGCGAAGGAGATGCAATGAATTGTCGGCAGATACATTATTCTGCTCCATTTTCAGATGGCCTCCTCCCTGCCCTGCCCCCACTCGGTTTTTTGCACTGCACTTAGGAACCACTGTGTGATTCTTTTCAAAACTCACAATGGTGGTGAATTCTGACAAAACCTTGTAATGGTGGTGAATGCTAATAAGTACCCTTAATACCAATCAGTAGAGTATGTTAAAAGTCTGTAATACTAATAGTCTAATTTAAATTTTAAATTTTCTGTTTCATTGTTTTAAAGTTTTTCAATTTTAAATTTTTTCGTATTAATAATTATTAATTTTAATTTAGCTTAATTTTCAGTTTTATTAATTATATTTATATTTAATTATAAATATATTAATATAATTATTAATTATAAATTTATAAAATTATATATATATATATATATATATATGTCTACAGTACCCCGACGTACCCAAGTACCCTATTTCAAAAAGTGGCGTACCCGTACCCGTACCCGTCCCAGTACCCAAGTACCCTGGCAACTTAGCTTTTTTGCATTTTTTTTACTTTTTTGGGTTTTTTGACAATAAGTGAAAAATAAATCATCCAACTACTTAGGAAAGTGGGTTTTGGGGTATGGTGGGTGCTTTGGGCTTGATAATGAGCACCCCCATGGCAAAAAAGACCCCTAGACCACACTTTTACATCATTTTCAATTTTTTTAACCAAACCATTAAAAAATGGCTTGTTTTTACAGAGAATTAGAAGACAAAAAAAAAAAAATCTCGGAATTAAATAAAAACCTAGGGGGACCTAGCAAATGTCCATACGACTCAAAATTAAGGTCTAGCATGTTCATATACATTGACCCATGGACTTTAATAACCCCCTAAGGCCTATCCACCTCACCAGGCATTCCAGCTTTGGAGGAGCAGGAGAAAAACTCAAAAATTATGTTATACAAAAATGCATAACATAATTAATAAGTGAAAAAACTCATTGGAATACCCGACTTGATCGACAAGTCCTAGGAAGCCAAGTCATTTACATAAAATACCATGCTAAAACATTTTATTACAAACCCCGCAGGGCATGGACACGTGATGAAAAAATAAAAAAGTGGCCCTGAAAAAGGCTTGATGGACTTCATATCACTGATAATGAACATGTAACATGTTCAACTTTGCCAGCTCACTTGACAGTCCAGCTAAGTACGACTTAGTGGGTAACAGGTTCATCCAAGAGATAGGTCCGCAGAATGTTGTCCAAGTCATAACGGATAACGTTGTTAATTATGTGGTTGTTGGCAGGTTGCTTATGATTAGGCATCTGACCTTGTTTTGGACTCCTTATGCTACACATTGCATCAATTTGATGGAAGAGGATATGGGAAAAATTCCTTTCATTAGAGATATTGTCAATTCATCCAGGAGCATTACAAAACTTATATATAATCATACATGCTCAGCTTGATGAGACCATTCACAAATAACAAGGAATTGGTGCATCCAACAATCACACGTTTTGCCACAAGCTTCATTTCACTTCGATCTCTCTTGGCTTGTATGTGGGAGATTAAGAGAATGTTCCTTTCAGATGAGTGGCATGCATTGTCATTTAGCAAAAACCTGGAGGGGTAAGCCATGTATAGGCTAGTGTCACTCCAGGAGAGCTTTTGGGCAGGAGCGGAGGAGGTGTGTGCCATTAGTAAACCTTTTGTAAAGGTTCTTCAGTTGGTGGATGGAGACAAGCCCGCAATGGGCTACTTGTATGAGGCCATGGATAGGGCCAAAGAATACATCCGTGCATATTATGAGGACAAGGGGGATGAAGGGTATGAGAAACAATTATTGATATGGAAGGTCATTGATGAGCGATGGAACAATACACGCCATCGCCCCATTCATGCTGTAGGGATCTACCTCAACCCCGCATTCTCTTACTCTTGTGGTTTTAGATTTGATGCTGAGGTTATGGATGGATTCCTCACATGTGTTCAAAGGATGGTGCTAGATCCGCAAGAACGTGCGGAGATTTCTAAAGAAATGGAGATATATAGGATGGTTGGCTTTGACATGGTTGTTAATGATAGGAAGACCAAAATGCTAGGTAAGCTACAAGTTCATTTTATTGCAAACTTCAATGTCTCTTCTCCATTTGTTTCAAACTTTAAAATTTCAATGTTATTTCTTATGTTTCTAACTTTCTACTTTCTCTTATTTGTTCTAGATGCTTGGTGGACAAGCTATGGCCGAAGAGTACCCCATTTACAAAAGCTTGCCATTAGGGCGCTCAGCCAAACATGTATCTCATCAGTATGCGAGCGCAATTGGAGTGTGTTTGAGAAAATACACACCAAGAAACGCAACAGGTTAAAAAATTTCAAATAAAATTTTGAAGTTATTTTAAATTATAAATTTATAATTTTATGCACATTGCCATGTCAACCTTTAAAGTTTAAATTATATATTATAAAATTTAAATTATAATTTATAATTCATGACCCTCGTACAGGTTGGAAACTTCTCCCCATAATGACATGGTCTACGTCTACTACAACCTTCGATTATGGGTGAGGCAGCTTCAGAAAACACCAGATCTGGATGCCATTTCATTGGATGGGATTGACACCACTGCTGCATGGAGGGTGGAAAGCGACACACCTGTCATGGAACAAGACCTTGATTGGTTACATGAGGATTTGGAGGGGGGGTGGGCCAGGTGGCAGGGGAGGCGATAGAGGTGGAGTATGATCTAGAGCAGGCACCTTTACAGGAGGTGGCTATTGACCCTAGGAGTGCACCACCACTTTCACAGACACAGACAGAGACAGTGACAGCAAAGCGAGCTAGACTTGGACATAGCAGTGGCACTACCACTAGTAGAGGACACTAGACTCTAGTTTCTTCCTCTTCTAGAGGATGTCAAAGTGTAGCTTCTCCTTCTATTTGAGCACATTAAAGTCCGCTGCCACCCATAGGGCCTTCTTCAGCTAGAGGAAGAGCCATTACCAAAGCCATCACCTTTTCCCGTAAAAGGGGCAGAGGGAATCGCTAGTTTATTTTATTTGAGTTCATTGTACTACGTAGTATGTAGATCTTAGTTGACAGTTGACTCATGATGATGAGATACATTTATTATATTTTTGATGATATTTTCAGGCTCTGGAGTCGGTACACTCATTACCACTCAGGAGTCAAGACTCAAGACATGATTTAGTATTGATGCATGATATATCATTAGACATCTTATACATCATATATATATGTTTTCTTTTCATATTTATGTGGCAATGTGTTTATTTGATGTTGTTAATGCTTTAAATGTTTAAAAATTTGAAAAAAAATGAATATTTTTGTATTTTTTTGAAGTGTGTCGATATTTGCCGATATTTTCCCCGATGTTGCCAATAAGTTGTGTTCCGAACCCTCGCCGATATTTTTGTCGACACGATGTCTTCCACACTGCTTCTACGTAAGATAAAAATAACTTTGTTTTGCTCTCACACCTTTGAGTAGGCTATGTTACCCCTCATTTTGTCATTAGTGTCCACATGATTTTCATCACATGTTCAACAAAGGATTACAAGTTGATGGAACCTTCCATGATTGATGATGATGTCACTTGCTCATGCTTCATTGATGTAGCACGCCCTATCATTTTTCTTTTGATAAAGCATTTCCATGTCATGGATGGTCCTTTGTGTTGATTTTTTTTTAGCAGCATCGAATGCCATTCTCTGGGAGAATGGAGGCACCTGGTCAGTTACCAGGATATTGACCCAATCTGGGACTGGGAACTCAGCCTGGGGCTGAGAGCCATTCTCTAGGAGAATGGAGGCACCTGGTCAGTTACCAGGATATTGATCCAGTCTGGGACTGGAAGCTCAGCCTGGGGCTGAGAGCCATTCTCTAGGAGAATGGAGGCACCTGGTCAGTTACTAGGATTTCAATGTAAGCCCTAGACCGGGTCTAGGCAAGTGGTGTACTCCTCCCCTTGATCTATAGGCTATGGGACCTTCTCAAGGGACTAATCAACCCTTCATGAAATACCTGGCACTTGATCTTGGTGGCAACAGGAGGGTGAAGTAAAGCAATTAATTTATCTCCTTATGACGATGTACTTGGAGTGGACATAAAGACCTTGAAGAACACCTAGATGGCTTGTTGAAAACCTAAGCACAACTTGACTTGGTTCGTGTACCCACCTTTTTGAAGAAAAGAAATGTATATATATATATATATATATTCGTGGGTAGGCCTTAATTGAAGAGCCAAGAAAGAAAATAAAAATTATTATGTAAATTGCAGGTCAGCCTCAATAAAAGAAAATAAAAAATATATATGAAGTACAGGTCGGCCCCATTATGAAATATTAATTTTTGGTCACGTATTTCACTATAAATAAGAAGTAAAAATTCTTATTTTTAACCCATCGATTTAGTCTGCTCCAAGAGGACAATTCGGTGGTGTTCAGTCTACTCCAAAAGGACAATTCGTGGGTGATATGTTTCTGCTGGGTTCTCTCTATACTGTTGGCTCTTATTCTTGTTCTTACCTCTTTTACTGCTGCCTTATCTTAGCTAGGGTGTGTTGCTGCTATCAAATACTATCTGAAACTTACTACCGTGTACAGCTGAGCTCAGACAGGATATTTTTCAGTGCACCAGAGCCCTGCTAGGGCATCTCTCTGTGCACCCGAATTTTATACAGGGTCTGTCCCTAAGTTTGGCAGCCCTCATAAGTCTTTCACAGGTCACAACAGATCTGGAAAAGGTGTGGACAGGTCACTACAGCCCAGCAGAAGATTTCGGCCCCCTCAATAAAGTATACACCAGCAACTTTTGATAGTTACAGGCTTGTACAGGTTGACAGTATTAAATTGAAATTGCTCCAGGCAACATCTACAGTCATCAAGTAACAGCTTGGAGGCAGCAGTCATTGTACATGGTTCTTCTTGTTCAGTCTATTGTGAAGGCTTGTTTTAGCCTACTTTTGTACAAACTCAGTCATCTCATTTTGGAGATATTCTATTATTAATATTACTTTGGGGTTTTTGTCCTTGAAAGGTTTCCCCGTGAAAAATACTGTGTTCAATTTTTTTATGTGCATTTACTGCTAGCTATCTCTGCACTATCTTTATTTACAGTCTATTACTACTATCAAATTTCAAAATTTTAACATGGTATCAGAGCTCTGGTTGTGAAGCACACAGCATTTGAGCAAGTGACTGTGTCTTACATAGACCTTGGGATAGTACAGACAGAGATAGCAGACCAGAGATGGCTTCTTCTGCCTCTTTCAGACCAGAGGATAGGCTTGAGGGTTCAGCCAATTTCAATTCATGGAAAGCAAGACTTATGGCCACCTTGGAAGAGAATGACCTTGATGACTTGGTCATCAATGTTGTAGAAGAACCCACGTCAACTACAGGAAGGGCAGCGTTCAAAAAGAAGCAAGCCAAGGCGAGGAGGATTATCTATGACTCAGTCAAGGAAAATATAATGTCTGCCATAACACCACTGAAGACAACCAAGGAATGTTTTGACACCTTGACAAATCTGTACGAGAAGAAAGCACCCAATCAAAAGAGAGTCTTGAAAAACAGACTTCGTACATTGAAGATGGAAAAAGATGAAGGAGTGGCCTCCTTCTTCATAAACATTGCTCAGGTAAGAGATCAACTTTCTGCTATTGGGGTTACAGTAGATGATGATGACCTTGTACAAACTGTTTTTGATGGTCTTCCAAGTTCTTGGGAAACCTTCTTGGCTTCTGTGAGTGGACGTGAGACTCAACCATATTTTGAGAGACTGTGGCATGACTGTTTGGAGGAAGAAGGCAGAGTTCAAAGCAGAACTAGGGGTCCTAAGGAAGGGAACCTTGCACTTACAGCCAAGACTAAGAAAAAGTTCAAGAAACACTTCCCTCCCGAGAAGAAAGAGAAGAAACCACAAGGTAAGCAAATTGATATGTCACAAATGAAATGTTTTAACTGTTTCAAGATGGGACATTATACTAGGGACTGTAGGCAGCCACAGAGAAGGTTCAAAAGAAGATTCCAAGCATCTACAGCTGACGAAGAACAACCTAATAAGAAGAAGAATGCCAAGTCTTCCAAGGAGGAAGAACCAAGAAGAGAATACTACTTAATTTCTGCCCTAGCTAGGTCCATCACCAACAGCACAAATTCTTGGTTGGTGGACAGTGGAGCCTCAAAACATATGACAGGTTCTCGTGAAGCCCTTACAAGCTACAAAAAGAAGAAATTTGCCACTCAAGTAGAACTTGGAGATGACACCACCTACAAAACTGAAGGAGTTGGTTCAGTTTCATTTCAACTTGATTCAGGGACCATGCTGCACATTGAAGACATACTGTATGTTCCAGGCTTGAAGAAAAATCTCCTTTCAGTTGCTGGCTTATAAGATAAAGGCTACAGAGTTATATTCATGAACAAAAAGGTTTTGCTGTGGTCAAAGAATGAAAGGCTGAGTGTAGCTGAAGTGATTGGGGTTCGAGAGGGAGGCCTTTACAAGGCATCTAGGCATTCTACTCAAGCATTGGTTCACAGTACAATCAACCCTTGTGAGTTATGGCACCGAAGGTTTGGGAACCATCATTATGCAGCTCTCCCTGGTCTTCAAAAGATGGTTACAAGTATACCTGAGTTTTCTAATGAACATAGTGGTATTTGCAAAGGTTGTGCCCTTGGTAAAAATACCAAGAAGTCTTTTTCCAAAAGTAACAGCAGATCAAAAGGGATTTTGGATTTGATTCACTCTGACATTTGTGGACCCATGTCTTCACCTTCCTTAAGTGGTTGTTTATACTATGTACTGTTCATTGATGATTACTCTCGCAAATCTTGGATTTACTTTCTAAAGGCTAAAAGTGAAACTTTTGATAAGTTCAAGGAGTTCAAGGCACTGATTGAAAATCAAACAGGAAGACACATCCGTATCTTGAGGTCAGAAAATGGAGGTGAGTTTGAATCTAATGATTTTGATGACTTTTGCCAAGAAGCGGGAATTAAGAGGGAGTTGACTATACCTTACAACCCCCCAACAGAATGGGGTTGCAGAAAGGAAGAACAGAACAGTCTGTGAGGCTGCTAAAGCCATGTTGTGTGATCTAGATCTTCCTTTGTCTCTATGGGTTGAGGCTGCTGGTACTGCTGTCTATATTCAAAACAGAAGTCCTCATGCCATTTTGGGAAAAAAGACTCTAGAAGAAGTCTTTACAGGTAAGAAACCTACAGTTGACCACATGAGGATCTTTGGCACTCTAGTCTACATCCATGTGCCAAAAGAAAAGAGATTAAAGCTGGAGCCCTCCGGAAAGAAAGGCACTTTTGTTGGGTACAGTGAAAATTCAAAAGCATACCGTATCTATGTTCCTGGTCAAAGATACATTGAAATCAGCAGAGATGTGATATTTCATGAGGAAGTTGTTTTCCGCCACTCTAAAGAGCTTCCAAAAGATATAGAAGAATCTCTTTCCAACATTCTAGACTCTCCTCATTCAGAGAATCAGAGGGAGGAAGAAAATGAGCCTCAAATTCCAAATGCCTCATCAAGACCAGCTGAAGAACTACTTGAAGCTCCTCCTTCCAAGAGAAGACCTGCTTGGGCTAGAGAAATATTGCAAGAAGCAAAGAAGCATAAAGCTCCTTCTGGGACATTCAGAGAAAGCAAGAAGCCCTAGAAATACTTAGGTCTTATGAGTAAGCTCATTGATGTAGAGCCTTCTACATTCAAAGAAGCGGAAACTCATCAGGTATGGATTGATGCCATGACAGAAGAATATAATTCCATTATGAAAAATGATGTGTGGGAAATTGTTCCTAGACCAAAAGGGAAGTCTGTGGTGACTTCCAAATGGCTCTACAAAATCAAGCATGCTGCTGATGGCAGCATTGAGAAATATAAAGCAAGATTTGTGGTACGTGGTTTCTCACAAAAAGAAAGCTTTATATGGACTCAAACAGGCCCCAAGGGTCTGGTATGCTAGGATTGATGGTTACCTTCACAGTTTGGGATTCTCCAAAAGCACTACTGATTCCAACCTTTACTTTAAGGTTGTTCAGAACCATGTCTTGATCCTAGTCCTACATGTGGATAACCTATTCCTTACTAGCTCAGTGCAAGAGGGAGCTTACTTCAAAATTTGAAATGAAGGATCTGGGACTCATGCACTATTTTCTTGGTTTAGAGGTCTGGCAGAAGCCAGATGAGATCTTCCTGTCTCAAGGGAAGTATACAGTTGATATCTTGCAAAGGTTTGGGATGCATGACTGCAAACCCATGAGTGTACCCATGACATCAAATCTGAAGAAGTTACGTGACTCAGCTACTTCTTCACAGGCAATAGATCTTACTCAGTATCGCCAACTTATTGGATCTTTGATGTATCTAGTGCATACGAGACCAGATATCTGTTATGCAGTGAATGCATTGAGTCAGTTCATGTCCGAGACGAAGCACATACACTGGATAGCTGCCAAACATGTGCTCAGAGATTTGCGAGGTACTAATACTTATGGGCTCAGCAAAGTCACCTGACACGGGGACACGGGACATGTAGGACACGAAAATACGAGAGTTCGACACGGACACGGTGACCCCCGAAATCAGGACACGTAGGATACGTTTTATATACATATATATATTTTTTTTAAAATATATTAAAATTTAAAAATATAGACATATAGATCCAAAAATATTTAGAAACTAGAACATTTACAAATATTCAATAGAAATTAAAATAAAAACACATTAATGATTACACATTTGTCATTCACAAATCATGATTCACAACACATTTGTCATTCACAAATCACAATGAGACACAGATGCATGTCGGAACCATATTTCTCATTAAGTCATCAAAATCAAAATGTATACATATATGTCGGAATGCCACTGGGCACTAGCAAATGCCAAATAGACTAATAGTAAATACAAAAAGGGGTGGATCAAGATGGGAGAATCCCATATGTCAGTAGTCCTCCTCCATGCCTGAATCAACATACTCATCACTGCCACTGCCACTGCCCTGATCCTCATCCTCCTCCCCCTCCTACTCCTCTCTAGCTCTGGCCATCTAACGATCTGCATCTGCTGCTGTGGAGGATGACCCCTCTGTACGATCACTATCATCAAAAGTGACCGGCTCTAGCACTGGATCATTTAGATCCATGTTGGCTAATGCCAACTCAGTACTGCTGTCCAAACCCATATCATCAGGAAAGACATCCCACATCTTTGTCTTTCCCTTCACCCACTCCTCCCTCTTCCTGTAAATAAGACAAAGGTTGGAGTGCACATACACCATCGACTCTGCCCTGGATTGCTCAAGCCTGCTCTTCTTCACACTGTACAAGTTCCCATATGTGCTCCAATTCCTCTCACAACAAGAGGATGATGTAACTTGAGAGATGACCCTGAAGGCTAACTTCTGTAGAATAGGGGATGTTGCCCCATGAGTTGCCCACCAAGCATAGGGTTTCTTACCCTCCCTATCTCTAAGCACATCATAGCCTCCAAATCTCCCAGTGCCAGTGGAAAAAATTACAAAGCCATCCTCCACCTCCTCAAGCATGTCTCTATCCTGAAATAGCCGTCTAAGTGCTATCTTCCTCCCATTTGCAATCTCTGCATCCATGTGAGGAGGGACTCTGTGTGAGGCCCCCGATCCACCAGTGAGCCACTCCTGAGTGTAGAACTTGGGGTTCAAGGAGTGGGCCAAGCAATGCAAAGGTGTGCAATTCTTATCCCACCTGGAGATAAGAATATCCCGAATAATGGTCCATAAGTTCTCTGCCGATGTCCCATACTCAAGACACTCATTCTCCATGACAATGGACCTCATGGACTCAATCATGGAATCCCACCCCTCATAAACCTCTGCTAGGATGGGTTGGTCCGTGTCTGCATACCGCAACAAAGAAATGATTGGCTCCATGATCTTAATAGTAAGATCCACCGTGTCCCACCAACCATCATTTAACACCAAGTCCTTCACCTTTTGTGAAGCAGCCTGATCCGTCTTTCTCCAAAAAACCCAAAACTCTGAAATCACCATGGACCCAATAGAGGTTTTGACCTCCCTCAACCTCTTGAGCATGATGAATGAGGAAGCAAACCGAGTATCTGCAACCTTCAGCAATGAAAGTTGTGTGTACTGTTTGTAGATGGTGAGGGCATTTGTGTGGTTTTGTACAAAGTTACGGATATGGCGTGCATCCTCAATAAGGTTGTCAATCCATGCCACATCCGAAGCAATGGCTTTCAATGCTAAATTCAAGGAATGGACAATGCAAGGTGTCCAAAAAACCTGTAAGAGCAATAAAAGCATGTATCAATGACTCTACAACACTAACATTGCAATGACCAAATTCAAACAATGAGCAAATTAGAAATGAAAGGTGTCCAAAATGAACATACCTGTGGATATTTAGCTTCCACAATCATGCCAGCAGCCTTGCAAAGAGGTGCATTGTCTGTGATGATTCGTACACACGACTCAACACCCACTTCTTCAATGGTTTTGATGAATAAATCACCCATAA
The DNA here is from genome assembly GCA_027924585.1 of Larix kaempferi. Lineage (NCBI taxonomy): Eukaryota > Viridiplantae > Streptophyta > Pinopsida > Pinales > Pinaceae > Larix > Larix kaempferi. The sequence goes on from BSBM01000904.1 coordinate 14,040,466, forward strand.
ATTGTGCATCCTTGTATTCGCCAAGAGCATCCACCGCTTTCAAGAACACTGGTCCATTTTGGGAAGATACCATGAAATTGATGAGTGGATGGCTGCGGGATCCGTCCATCTATCAGAAACAATACTCACACCGGATGAGGGCCATGTTGATCTAATTGGCTCAAGAATTTTATCTACCTCCTTCTTTGCTTTAACCAACAATGTGGTTCTAAGCTTCTCTGAACCAGGAGGCACATGACCATTTGGAGCTCGTTCCAAGATAGTTTTAACCGTCTCAAAATACAATGGTGACCGTGCAACATTGAATGAAATGAAGTTGAGGTAGAAGAAAAATGCAATAGTAAGGTCTACCTCTTCTCGCGCCTCTTTTTGGAAAATCCTATCCATTGGACCACCTGTAGATTGCCTCTTTCTTGTTTGATAAGTATCCCCACGCCCACGCCCATGAATGCTAGGTGGAAATGGAGGCTTGGTGCTAGAGGACTTCCTCAAGAATGGAAGAGGATCATCCTCTTTTTTCTTGCTTTCTGCTGCCACCTTCCCTAAGCCAACATGATCCTCTCTTTCCATATCCCTCCTTTGGTGAACAGTCACCGTTTTGCATGAAGAAATCCCACAAGAAGGAAGGGCCAACAAATGGCCCTTAACCCGGAACTATGTGCTCATGAACTCATGCTTGCAAAAATTGCATCTCCAAGACACATTGCCTCCCCCACCAAGCTTTGCCCGGGGTCCATCTTTCCTTGCCACATACTTCCACAAAGGGTATTTTTTTTCTTGGGCTTGTTGTCTTGCTAAAACAAGGTTAAGTGGAGCCATAGAATGAGCTCCATTAGCAGCCGATGGAGCACTTGACGGAGGAGGAGAACCGCTTGTGCTTGGTGGAATAGGAGGGGAGGCCCTAGATGGTGCATTTCTCCCTCTCCTTTGCCCCCTACCTCCTGCCCTAGCTGATTGAGACATTCCTTTTCTTTTGTGATGGTTGAGCTTGCAATCCTATCCACAAATCCACCGGAATGCACTTGGAATCGCTTGGAAACAATGGATAGCCTTCAAATCTCCTTCACCTGCACATACAACTCACTCTCAACCAAATGCTTCCTTGCAAATGACAAAAAGAAAGGCAAAATTCTGTTTTTAAGTGAACCCGGACGCCTTTTTCCACCAAAAACGTGTCCTGTTTTTCGCGTACGTGTCTGACAGTCGGGACACGTTGTAAATTCGTGTCTGATTCGTTTTTGGCATGTGTCCCGATTTCGGATTCGCAGTAAGGTCGAATCGGACACGAATTCATATCGAATCGTGTCCGATTCGACCAATTCGGGACACGGCTGGGGTTTCATACGAATCCGGTTTCTGAGGGGCTCAGATATACCTCCAACAGTGGAGTAATACTACTTGGATATGTTGACTCCGATTGGGCTAGCAATGCAGTGGACCGAAAAAGCACATCAGGATACTGTTTCAGTTTGGGATCATCCATGACCTCGTGGTCCAGCAGAAAACAGGGTTCCATAGCTCAGAGCACAGCTGAAGCTGAGTATATTGTTGCCAGTGATGCCTGCAGAGAAGCAGTTTGGCTTAGAAAGATTCTCTCTTACCTGTTTGGTGGAAAGCTTGAGCCAACTATTATCCATTGCGATAATCAAAGTTGCATTGAGCTTTCAGAGAACCCTGTATTTCACGATAGGTCAAAGCACATTGAGATGAAGTATCACTTCATCAGAGATATGGTACAGCGAGGTGCCATGAAGCTCCAGTACATCCGTACAGATGAGTAGATTGCTGACATATTGACCAAGCCTCTGTCGTTGACAAAGCTTGTGCACTTTAGAGACAAGCTTGGTATTGCAGAGAATGACCCTCTCGCTGAGAGGGAGTGTTGATTTTTTATGAGCAGCATCGAGTGCCATTCTCTGGGAGAATGGAGGCACCTGGTCAGTTACCAGGATATTGACCCAATCTGGGACTGGGAACTCAACCTGGGGCTGAGAGCCATTCTCTGAGAGAATGGAAGCACCTGGTCAGTTATCAGGATATTGATCCAGTCTGGGACTGGAAGCTCAGCCTGGAGCTGAGAGCCATTCTCTGGGAGAATGGAGGCACCTGGTCAGTTACCAGGATTTGAATGTAAGCCCTAGACTAGGTCTAGGCAAGTGGTGTACTCCTCCCCTTGATCTATGGGCTATGGGACCTTCTCAAGGGACTAATCAACCCTTCTTGAAATACTTGGCAGTTGATCTTGGTGGCAACAGGAGGGTGAAGTAAAGCAATTAATTTATCTCCTTATGACGATGTACTTGGAGTGGACATAAAGACCTTGAAAAACACCTGGATGGCTTGTTGAAAACCCAAGCACAACTTGACTTGGTTCGTGTACCCACCTTTTTGAAGAAAAGAAATATATATATATATTCATGGGTCGGCCTCAATTGAAGAGCCAAGAAAGAAAATAAAAATTATTATGTAAATTGCAGGTTGGCCTCAATAAAAGAAAATAAAAAATATATATAAAGTACAGGTAGGCCCCATTATGAAATATTAATTTTTGGTCACTTATTTCACTATAAATAAGAAGTAAAAATTCTTATTTTTAACCCATCGATTTAGTCTGCTCCAAGAGGACAGTTCGGTGGTGTTCAGTCTGCTCCAAAAGGACAATTCGTGGGTGATATGTTTCTGCTGGGTTCTCACTATACTGCTGGCTCTTATTCTTGTTCTTACCTCTTTTACTGCTGCCCTATCTCAGCTAGAGTGTGCTGCTGCTATCAAATACTATCTGAAACTTACTACTGTGTACACCTGAGCTCAGACAAGATATTTTTCAATGCACCCGAGCCCTGCTAGGGCATCTCTCTATGCACCCGAATTTTATACAGGGTTTGTCCCTAAGTTTGGCAGCCCTCGTAAGTCTTTCACAGGTCACAGCAGATCTGGAAAAGGTGTGGACAGGTCACTACAGCCCAGCAGAAGATTTCAGCCCCCTCAGTATACACCAGCAACTTTTGATAGTTACAGGCTTGTACAGGTTGACAGTATTAAATTGAAATTGCTCCAGGCAACATCTACAGTCATCAAGTAACAGCTTGGAGGCAGCAGTCATTGTACAGGGTTCTTCTTGTTCAGTCTATTGTGAAGGCTTGTTTTAGCCTACTTTTGTACAAACTCAGTCATCTCATTTTGGAGATATTCTATTATTAATATTGCTTTGGGGTTTTTGTCCTTGAAAGGTTTCCCTGTGAAAAATACTATGTTCAATTTTTTTATGTGCATTTACTGCTAGCTATCTCTGCACTGTCTTTATTTACAGTCTATTACTGCTATCAAATTTCAAAATTTTAACACTTTGTGGTTGAATGCTTGGCTACTTTTCATGGTATAATGTTATTTGAGGGTTTGTTCATGGGAGTCCTCTAGCTCATGTGATATGGTTTACACTTGAGGGTACATTATTAGTGTTCTACCATGGAGTGCCCCCCATTCTAGCACATGTATGATGGTATACCACACATTTCCTATGGAGCACTCTAGCTTATTGGAGGTGGTTTGCACTTAGGGATGGCTTCTGATTGGTATTATTTGGAGCGCCCTTGCTCTTAGACACTTGGTTGACATCATCACATGGTTGGCTATCATTTTATCGGAGCACCCTTGGTTCTTAGCATGTGGATGGCATCTTGGCACTATTATCTATCATTATTTGTGGAACGATCCATTTGTTCCTTTATCTTGCCACATATGGAGGCATGCCATTGGTTTGTAGAAGGGGTCATCCCCTTCCTCATGGAGTGGTTAATTACCATGGACACATTACTCTTGGACTAGATGCTTTTATTGTTGATTGGTGGTCTCCTTGGTTCATGGATCTATTTTCTACATATAGATTGGTGAGATAGCATTCAAGATTGGGTTCGGTTGATATGTGGACATCATTTAGTGAAGGTCACTCACTGCACATGTGTTGAGGTTTTGACCTTTGATGAGGTCAAAAGAAAGGTAGCGTCCACCCCTTGGAGGTTTGCTTACATGCTCCTCTATGCCTTATTTGATGAAGCAGTCACTTGGAGGGTGGCTTGCACCACTTTTTATGTTTTCTAGGTAGAGTGTTTTGCTTTATTGGACCTACCTTACACATTTATTCATGATTTATGATTTAGCATTCACTTGGGGAGCTACATGTGTGGACATTACAACTACTTTGACTCAGTCATAGCATTAATTGATGGAACGCTTTCACGTGGAGGGTTACTTGCATTCATATCTACCCCATTTTGACGAAGTCATTAGATTTTGGAGGAGATGCATTCATTGTCTTGGAGTCCTTATCTATTAAAATGCTCCACTTGGAGGGGCTTGTACTTGTGGCTTTGACCACCTTATTTTATGCATGTTGTTGGAGTAGTTGGACTATTTTGATTTCCTTACTTCACCCTAGGATATATCTAGGATTTTATTATTATTTTATTATAGAAGGAAGTGGAGCTAAAAAGTAAAAACTATATAAGGCTTTGCTCTCCTCCATTTCTCATGGTTGTATTTTTGGAATTCACTCTCCTTGGAGCTTAATAGATATATCTTTATTTTTGGAATTCTCTCTCCTTGGAGCTTAATAGATATATAGTTTTGGCGCTAAAAACTATGTAAGGCTTTACTCTCCTCCATTTCTCATGATTGTATTTTTGGAATTCTCTCTCCTTGGAGCTTAATAGATATATCTTTATATGTTTCTACTTCTAAATGTTGTTAGTGATTTGTAGAATTGCTAGATATTGTCCTTTTGGGGCCATATGAAAGGATAATGTATCACTTGGAAGAGATTTATGCGAGGAGTTTATCCCTCTACTTCCCTTTGATGTCTTATACATGATTGTATTAGCTTGCTCCTATCATCTTCTAGAGTTGTTGCTTGTAATACTTCATTGTATAAGTCACAACTTATTAACAATTTGATGTGGCACCGTTTGGGCTCTCCTAATATATTTTCTAAATTCGTTATTCAACATGCTCAGGTTTTTTGTGGCATGCTTTGGTGGCCCTTGTTGCTTTAACCCATTCATGAATTTGCCCTCTTGGATGGGTCTCTTGATTCCATTTGCCCTTGTTTGGGTTGGCACTAGTCTCTTGATCCTCCCATTACTTTCTTATACTACAAAAGACAAAAATGTTTTGCTAAAGCTTCTCTCTCATATCACCTTGTGCCCCTTTGCCTAGCTTTCTAATCCTATTTCCTAGGGATACCTCCCTTTAGTTGGAGGAGAGCCAACCTAAAGTAAGAGAGAAAATTATTGAGGTGACAGTGGATAACCCCTCTCCCTTACACTTGGGTTAGCATTGTTCTTTTAGGCTTTAATTTCACATTTTAATTCGGGAGGTAACAAACTCATATAGTCTCCAGTCTACAACTACGGATTTTTTGAGGGTATTCTTTGCTTTTGAAACTAGGGCACAAATAAAATTTCCCCTAGAGAATGGAAGCATCACCAAAAAAAACAGCAATTTAGTTTCTTCAACATTTTACATAATCATCTACAATCTGTGAATAAAAATACCTACAAGGTCTTGGACTTTGTCTCTACAAAGAATTATGCTTGTCCACAACAGTTATAAATGCCACCTCTTATAGTTTCACCTCACACAAATTTGGTTGACTCCTCCAAGCTGCAATTTTGTTGGTTCTCAGGCACGCATCGATGTCTCTCCTTTCAACTTTCTCCTACAAGCTATGTTTAGTGGGATGAAATTTTTTCTCTACAAAATCGAGCCATGAAACCCTCTCTATGTTTTCCTCTGCTTTAGTGTACATAGGATGTCTACATGTGATCAATGTTCCACCAAACTTCCAGGACGCAAGGCATGGGAGTGGGGAAACACAAGAGCGGCCTATATAGAAGTTTTCCCTAAAATTTTAGGAAACATCAAAGGGGACGTCGAGGTCTTCAACATAGGGAACCCCACCAGAAATAATACAAAATTTATATTAGAATACATAAAAATCAAAGTTGGAGCATAAGTCATCAAAATCTCTAATTTTATAACCTAAAGATTAATACAAATTTACAACATACATCAAGTGAAATAAAATGAAACACAACAATAAATAGCTATAGCCTAAGTCACTTGACACAAAGACACGGGACACGAGAGTACAAGTATCCGACACAGACACGACAACCCCGGAATCAGGACGCAAAGGACACGTTATATATATACATATATATATATAGTATCCGACACAGACACGACGACCCCAAAATCAGGACGCAAAGGACACGTTATATATATATATATATATATATATATATATATATATATATATATTAAAAATATAAACATATAGATCCAACTTTTTTAGAAACTACAACATTTACAATATTCAATAGAAAATAGAATCAATACACATTACACATTAACAAATCACAATGCATATATCAATGATAGACTCATAAAATTTCTCATTACGTCATCAAAATCAAAATGTTCTATTACATAGATGTCGAAACCATATTTCTCATTAAGTCATCAAAATCAAAATGTATTGCATAGATGTCAGAATGCCACTAGCAAATACAAAAACGGGTAGATCAAGATGGAAGAATCTCATCTGTCAATAGTCCTCCTCCATGCTTGAGTCAACAAAATCATCACTGCTCTCTTCTTCATCGTCCTCTTCCATCTCTTTGCCCATCCCAAGATCTGCATCTGTTGGTGTGGAGGATGACCCCTCCAGAGGATCACCATCATCAAAAGTGACAGACTCTAGCTCTGGATCATTAAGATCCATGTTGGCTAATGCCAACTCAACACTGTTGTCCAAACCCATATCATCAAGAAACACATCTCACATCTTTGTCTTTCCTATCAAAAACCATCAAAACAGTATCCTGTTTTCGAGACACGTTGTGCATAGGTCAAGACACAATGATGGTAGTGTTGAACACGTGTTTTAATTGTGGCTTGAAAAAGGACACAGTCAAAACACATGTCCAACACATGTCATCATCATATCCGTGTCGGATACGATGACAAGAGACAAGGTCGTGTATGGTATCATAAGCTATAACTAAAAGAACAAAATTGGAAATACAACCATATTGAACAACGAAATGAAATCGAGGCTAGAGAGAAGGAAAATAGTGGATGACGTGGCTCTTTATCAATTAATTTTATTTTATTTTTTTGGTGAAACTATGTCAAAGGAAACATGGGGATGCCATTTTTAGGATGGAAACATTTCCCTTTTGCATTTCCTTGTGTTTCCTTCAAACAGGGACGTGGGGGGGCGTTTCCAATGGAGTTTCCAAGTTTTTGAGACGTGAGGGGGCATGGAAGCGTGTTTCATATTGGGGACGTGTACCCGTGTAACACTGCAAGTAATGGATAAGTTGGTTTGATTTGCAACTCCTTGTCCATGTTCCTTTGATCAATGGTTGATGTGTATGGTGGCCCAGTTCTTTACAAACCCTACTCTATCATGTATGATTAAACTTCTTTGAACTTTAAAAAAATTATAGGGTTCAATTTTTGTTGTTGTTATATCTATGTGAGGCATCCTCACTAGCCCAGCCGACCTACATATGTAAAACAAACATTAAATGTATTTTTTATATTGTAAAAAGACAAGTCGGCCCAGTAAGGGAATTTTACAAAAAGTAATGTATAAATAGAAGTGCTGGCTCCCTCATTTCATCATCCAACTCAAGCAAGTTCGCTCAAGTGGAGTAGTTCGCATTTTCTAGGCGCTAGAAGACAAGTGTAGCTGATTTCTTGGGCATTGACTCATTTTATACTTTTTATCTTCTTTGTACTAAATCTTAGAGTGAGAAAGGGTTGCTGGGTTTTTCCCGAGTTTGGGATTTCCCAGGGTAAAGTGTTGTGTCTATCTTTTCTGTGCATAGTTGTTCTTTCAGTGATCCTTTTATTGCTTATACATTGAAATTATGCTGCTATAAGTAAAAACATTAACAATTTTAAGAAATGTAGAGGATTTTAAATAAACTTTATGATTATATTTCTAAGAGAAGCTTCAAACTTAAACCGACAAATTTAATCCCTCATTTTTGTACACCATTCACAAGCACTTTGTCAAATAACTTAGATTTGCAAATGCTTTTATCTCTTTGATTTTTAACTTGTAATCATGAATAGAGTTGAATGAATTTACACTGCAAAATTGGCTCAAGGTCTTCCAAAGCTGATACCATGTTGAACTTTTGAGCACATAAAAAACACAAAAAATATGATAAAAAAGGACTCCATAAAATATGCATATTTATTACATTGAGGTCATTTCAAACAAAGGAATAATCCCTTTTTATTTCATTTAATTAACTTGTGTCTGAAATTTTAGTAGTAACTTATATTAATGTGATTGTTTCATTACATTTATTCTATTTAAGCATATAAGAGCTTTATAATTTTGTGTTAGCACCTCAATATTCTCTCTTCAAAAATTTACACAAGATAAATTTAAATGCATGTGCATGAAAACTTGTTTGTTTGCCACGCAATTTCGTCTTTGTGGTAAATATGCTCCAACATGTGCTAGATTGCTGGTCTCTGTGGCCTCCTTCTAAGTTATGCACTCGCATGATCCTTTCGTTTTTATCCATCCTTAATAGTGTCTCGTGGATATCCTTCTCCTTGGCTCCACTGTGGTTCTCATACAATTTGTGTCACCATATTCAATAATTTTTATCCTCAGAATTCAATGTTTAATGATTTTTTTTTAAATCATTAAATTCAATTATGTTAAGTGATTTTCTTTGGGACAATTCAATTTGAATCAAATTTAAATTTGATACATGTTGACACAATTCAATTTTAATGGAATTCAAATAGGAACACAATGAGACAATTTGATTCGATTCAAATTCAAATTTTATTAGCATCAAGACAATTTGATTTGAATCATTATCAAATTTGATTTGATTAAAAACAGAATGAGAACAGAAAATATTAACTTTGACATGGCAAAAGTCAGGCTAAGAAAAGGCCCAATTAAATTATTTCAGAAAATACATACACTGCTTGTCGATGTACACTTTTGTTCTCCCAAGGTGGGTCAAGTAGTATAAGATTGTATCGATCAGATGAACGAGCTACACAAACATTGGCACATGTAAGAAGAATAAATTTTCCAAGGGCAATTCAAGCTAGATTAAGCTTTCTACACATAAGAAAGAAATGTGTATTCTAACTGTTTTTCTGCAATTATTTGACTCTTCTGTAAGGCAACAAACATAGCAAATGAACATATTAACTAATGCTTAGCACAGCAACATTTGAAAGTGGAGAAGCTTTTGGACAAAGGAATCACTATGTAAGATACTCTCTTTCTAAATATTACCTGGAATAAGTTGACAGATTTGTTTCAAGTCAGACTTCCACCATTTTAACAATGAGCACAGCAGATCAAAGGTTGTGTCAGCACAATAGCCTTCCAAAAGGAAATCAGTCAATAACTCCAATATTCTAAAGGAAATGATATCATCAGGAAAAGGTTGATAAATACCACTGTTTAGTTAATAGGAGGAAAGAAAACTGAAATTTATGAAGTCGTAAAATAGAATAGGTAAGAAAATTCCTTTCAACACTTGTCCTTTCAGCTTTCCTTTTTGGAATTGAAAGAAAAAAGTGTTAAACACTGATTTATGAACATACCATTAGAAAGGAGCTTTGTCTTGGTACTACATAGCAGCTTCCCAGACACTCTGCCATTACATCGTTGTTGCTCTTGTTTTCAACTATACTGTTGAAAAGAGGAAGTGTTGATTTTCTCTCTTGTTTAAGTACAGTCTCACCTGAATTTTAAAAGGATGTCAAAAGTACATTTTAAATTCCAGAAATGTGAGCATGAAGAGAATAATAAGTTAACAATATGCATGCACCACATCAATATGTCTTCAACATTCTTCGTAATTTAAAATTTACAGAAATAAAAAGGATAAGCAACTAATCACCAATCTAACAATGAAAGGATGTAAAACCCAGGAGTCTTTAGTCAGAATTTGTCTGACACATCTGTTAGAGAGGATCAAATTTTTAATTATCAAAAATATAGACAGGTACTTGAATATAGTTTTCATTTGTGGGATTGGATTAATTGCAACAATACTGTTTGTATGGATATTTTACCTTTCATAATATTTATTAGCCTTTTCCTTCACTGTAGGTATTTAATAGACTTTAAACAGGCCTTTGTTTCTTCTGGCTCTGACCAAACTCTGAATCAAATTGTTGTACTGCCTACTAAGCAGTGTTTTAAAACTTGGTCAACTCGGACTCGGACTCAGCTGAGTTGACCAAGTTTACCCTCGAGGACACTAACTTGGCCACCAAATCGGCTTTACGGACTGGATTATTACTGAACTGGCTGGTATGGTATACGAAGTGGCCGGTTTGGTACCAAACTAGTCCAACTTGATCAAGTCAATACCTGCTCAGCCACGTTTGTACCAGTTTGGTTTCCTACAGGACTGTAGCACTATCTGGGGGGCGTGGGGGGGCAAGGGGACAATTTGCTAGACATGCAGTGACTTTTACTTAAATTTTATACTATCAGTGATTGTTTCCAGATGTTTGAGAGGGGTTGCAACGTCATCAGACCTCATATGATGAAAATAGAATTTCACATCCTGTGGAAAATTCAGCAGACTTAGCAGTTTTCAGAATTTCAATTAACTGAACTATACACCAAACAGAAGACAAGTCCATTAAACCATCAAAAGATGCCAAATGTCACCCTACTCTTTGGCTACATGCCACCTGTGAAATATAGACCTGCTAAAAAATAGACATGCCACAAATAGCAGTTCCTACTCCTAAAAAATAGGAGTTTTATAGATGAAAATAACTGCTCCAGTTATTGAACAAAAGACCTGATATAGATCCAATTGTGATTAATGATATTGATCCAACCTCAAGGATCACAATGGGTAGAGGAGACTCATCTGGCAGAGTTTGATCTTGATATTGACGACTTGGGGTGGATCGCTTTGGTTTCGGATCCTCTAGTAGGAAAAGCACCAGACAGGGTTGGCATTAGGGGTCTTTGCCATAATCACCTTGATATGAGAAGTCCAATCTTGTTGGAGGTCAACAACCTCAAACCATCAAGGCAGCAGAGGTCAAAGAATGTAACAATGTCAAGGGCCTAGAAGAAAAGTGCCCTGATGTAGAAGTTCGACCCTGTGGGACCCTTGACAATTGGACCTTAGTGTATTGGAGGTGAAAGATGTCTTTAACCCCATCCTAACCCTTGGAAGAAAATGGCCCTGAACTCAAAACATCAAAGGACAAAGGTCTCAACCACCACAACACTCAAAAAAAGGCCTCAATGTCAAGGCATCAAAGGGTTTTTGAACCTCTATGGACTTCTTCCTAAAGCTCCTAAGTTCATCTTCTTCAGATCATTGAAGTATTAGATGCATTGGAAGCGGAAATGACATCAAGGTCTTAAAGAAATTTGCCCAATCTTAGGAAGTCCACACCCCCAAGGGACCCTTCACGATCAGATCTACACACATTGAAAGCGGAAGGGTTGTAAAATTTACAAGGAGGAAATCACCTTGATTTGCATTGTAGTTTCCCCAAAGGTAGTCAATGCTTTTTGCAACCATTTACATTATCGGCCTATAAAAAGCCACTGTTGTCACTCAAGCTCTTTTACAACTTTGTCACATCTCAAACCTGCCACCCTTTGTTCTCAAGGCACCAATTCAATTTTTTTCTTTCTTCCAACACAACCAAATTCACTAGCAAAGAAGTTAAGAACAACAGTAGATGCAAATAGCATATGACAACTACTTGCATAGAAGGCAAAATCATTGCAACAATGCAATCTAACCAAATTTATTTTAGTTATCGTACTTGCTTATTATCTCAATTCCACTAACATTGTCAAGATACATAACAATATTTACAACATTAAGAATTAGAATGCAGATAACTTTAATAAGCTAATAACAACATTTCATGCCCAACACTCATTAGAAAGCTCATGCATCATTCTATTTCCAAAAATTAATGGCAATCACCATCAAATTAATCAAACACAAAAACAAAGAATTCACACCATCAAGGCAATCTAGAAATCAATTGAAATCATTATATTACTTACCTACCTACTCATTTCATTCAAATAATGCATAACAGACATGAGTAACAAAAACAAATAACAAGTAATTAACAAATAGCAAGAATAAACACTTATATTTTCTTGATTCCACCACTAATTGGCTACAAGTGAGCGCTTTTCCACAAAACCATAGGCACTCTATTGCAGAGGCCACCCCAAGCAAAGGCTACGAGGCCACAAGGGCAAAGTCCAACTAGTTGGCTCTAACTCTCATTCACAACCCAACCCATGGTGCTCAAGTAGGGTAAATTCTAGTTGTCAATCTTCCTGGCATAAAAACTCAACTTTAACCAACCACACTCTTCCCCTTCAACCGTGCACCACACCAAGAAAGGAATCCCCTTCTCTACTACACAATCCTTCAAGCAATTCACTTTCCTTCTAGAGCTCCAATGCAAGCACAATGAGTCTCTTTCATTAATCTATATGAATTTCCTAGAGAATGCTCCCTCAGAGATAACCACTAGGTTGCAACAACAAAGTTATTACAATATATTTATCATCTCCTTTGCACTCATTCACCTTCATATACCAACTGCTATTAATTGTTGGTCCTTTCTCAAGAATTTACAAGTAATTTCTATCATGGTTTTCACATATGGATCCAAGCAACTCCTTATAGAACTGACATGAACCCTCATTTAACCAAGAAGAGGAGAGCTACATGGTGAAAAAATAAGGATTATATATTCGATGCATGAATTGGGACCATAGGCCTTCACAAAAAGCCCATGTATCCTCATTTAGACGACAAACACCCCAAAATTGTTCAATAATTAATTAACATAAGAAAAAGTTGAAGGACTTGGTATAAATGATGAACAATAACAAAAATTTATTTTATCTCTTAGCCCCTTCTTTCATAAACTCTCGCAAACTCATAGCCCCCTTTTACTTGCTTACAACTTGTTAGTAATAATACTTGCACTTGAGATATAAAGAACAATATCGAGTGCAAACTTATAGGTAATTGATGAGAAGGTGCCACTATCACCACACAACTTTCTCCTTCACTTTAGACTAGAAATTTTTCAAGCCAAGTGAGGATCCCCTATCAGAATTACTAAGATGCATATGGCAATAAAGTTCAAGGTGATTTGAAACCTTATCTTAGTAAATAGATTTCAATTTTGATTCTTTTATTAATTTGATTGTATGGTGGTTGATGAAGCTAGGACAAGTGCCTAATTTCTTCAAGGGCATATGTGGTTATAAGAAACTCATGAGGGCCGGAAATTAGTGAATAATGGACTAATTCCTATTGTAAATGCATACCGAAATTAAATGACAGCAGACTGGGGCATTGCGAGAACTTGGACCCTACCACACCACACCATAAGGTGTTGTCAACAACTTGGATTGCTAGGGGATGTTTATGTAGCTGGAAAGATTTTGTGTAGGGTTCTCTCAGGGATATTCCTAAATATGCACTTGCTAAACACATTAAATGCCTTTAAATCCTTGAATTTTACCAACATGTAACCTTCATTTGAATGATTTATCACAATGATGCAATTTTGGAAATAAAAGACGGCAAAAAAGATTGAAATGATGGAACTTGTTTCAAGCAATTATGTTTCCCAAGCAACTGTCCTTAGATAGCGATAAATCTTTCATCCAACATACAATAAATTAACATAATGACATCAATGTAAAGCCATACATAGAAGAGTCCCCATGAAATTTTATTCCACTAGAGAGAAATCTAGACAAGACAAAACCAAGAGCAATATGTGTCCCTTCGTACCTATTATCATATATATAGTAGCCGGGCTACCATACATTATTTTTCTGATTCCAGTACACTATTCAGCCAGTTCCCCTACATTTGAGATGCTGAGATGAGCATCTATATTGGATCACTAACAGATTTTGGACAGCAGTTGTATTCCCCATGCCATGACTGAGTCTCAGGGCACTCAGAGAGATGACCGATGTAGCCATTATACCATTTGTACAGAGCAGTCAGTAGTGCCCAGAGTTGCAGTAGCAGTTTCAGAGGACAGGTGATGGTTCAGATGATGAGCATTCAGGTATATGACTCGGCAGGTATATCATTGTGTTATGGTTATATTGCTTTTATACTTATTCTTATAGCATGTCTTAGCACTTAGTGTCATGATCTGGCGATCATATAGATATTGGACCTGGTTGATCTTATTATATATACTATATTGTCCCTAATCAGACTTAGAAGTTCACTATTCATACTCATTGGTTTTACCCTCCTTGGGGAGAATAGAGGTGATCATTCCACCATACCTTGGCTTGCTAGTGTTGGCTCCATTATTCATTGTCTTCATCCATCCACTGCCTACCTTTTAGTTTATCACCCTGACTTACTACTTGACTAGTGGCATGGAGGACTTTTCCCCACTGTAACCTCTGTATTGGATGAGCTTCCCTGTTTACTGTGTCTCGGCTCTGAGTTGGTGACAAAACTTACCTTTGGTGAGTTGGATTGTAGGCCTAAATCATTCTGGTCAGTTGTCCCGATATTTGGCATTGGCTCGAACTCCCCCTAGTCACTTGAGATGTTGGCTAAAACTGAAAGCTCATGTACTATTTATGGAAACTGATAAATTCGCCCATGGAAACTAAAATGGGCAAGAGCGATGAACTGCTGAAAAATACTCCTCGAAGAGTATAAGAAAAGTCCAAAAAGCAATGATTCTTAGAAGTTGTATCTAAACAATTGCTGACCTTATACATGTATAAAAAGACATGCCCTGGATGCAAGCTGCAACTAGTTGTGCTTATCAGCACACCTGAGATCCGAAGGGTTATGTAGGCCAAAAAGGCCATGAAATGAAATTGAATGATCCTAATGAACCTGAATCAACTTGATGTAGACATGATGCCTAAGTTGAATAAGCACTCTCTAAAAAACTTATCCATTTGTGAGACACCGCCATTCCCTGTGTTGTTGCTCATTCAGTATATACTATGGTGTGTGTTCCCTTTCCCATTGCCAAAGTGTCACAAAGTTAAGTCGGTCAAGTCATCCCTTAGCCTAGCCAGTTATTTTAGCCTCCACCCTTCACTAGCAAATTGATCACAGCTATGAAGTGAGTATGGTCTTGAAAGTCTAGTCTGAGTAATAATAATAATTAATGACATTATATATTTGGATTTAGATCGCCAGTAATGATTACTTTGTGTTATAATTGTTATTTGAATAAGTTGTAAAGCATGCATTAACCTTTGACACTTTGCAACAACTTCTGATGATGGTCTGAGTTTATTTGGTCATGTTGACTTGGTCAAACCTAGTTTGACCAAGGTCAACCATAGGACATGAGATGGTTGGAGTCTTGGACCTTGTGATGATATGGATAGATGATATAAGGTCTATGTACATGTACATGATGATTCTATGCGGCAGCTACAGGGTTATGATGATGATTCATGGTTTACAGCTGTATTTGATCATTTACAGGTTATTATTATTTGACCTGTTCCAGTATATTGGATATATATTTTGATCATGCAGAGACTCATATTGTGTATGAGTACACATCTTGGATGGATTTGGACCTTCTGAGTCCAATGAGACAGTTTGTTTTCAGTTCCAGGCACTTACAGTGATGATTGAGCCTCAGTAGGCTATCCCAGTGCAGTTTTGGTCTGTCGGAGACCCTGTTAGAGCATATGTGATTTTTATCCGGTTGACCTAGGGCGCTGTGCTTGGAAGGGGTGGTCCAGCCACTTGTTTTTACCATATTACCCCCCTCCCAGACACACGGGTGCCCTCACCTTGACAGCACAGGCACTCCAGGAGGCAGTTTGGGGCAGTTTCACGCTTCCCGAGGCATTTCAGGATTGGTAGAAATGGCTATTGAGGAATTCGATTTGGGCTACTGAGGCAATGGCTTGGCATGGGATGATCAGTGATGATGGATTGATGTCTTCCACACCTCCTCCAGCAATTTCAGCTTCATCAGGGCCCGCATTCATCACTTATGGCACTTTCTGATGATTTATGAGGTCTTTTGAGGCCTACGATTTGACCATGGAGGCACGATTTGGTATATGGATGACTATTTTATTATTATTGTGCTATGGGGATTGACCAAGGGTGGCTAAAATTACCCCTTGGACCCACCATAAGCTTCTTATTACATTTTGTCATCATGATTTGGTGGGATTCCCCTCTTTTAGGGCGATTTTGTCCACTTTTATTATATTTTATGAGTGATCCATGTATTTTATTGTTGAGCTCATCTCAACCATTGATTAGACATTTGTATCTTTTAATCTTAGCCACTCATTCAAAAAGTGGTTAGGATTTTGATGCCTCTCCTTCCTATTTAAAGGAGAGAGCTTCTCATTGTAAGGGGTCTTTGGCTCTTGGATTATTGGCATAGAAAAACTTTCTTGTGGAAATTCTTGTGGTCTCCTTTGCATCTGGTGTTCTTAGATGGTGATTGGAAAGTCTATTGCAACCTAGCATTTGGAATTTGTGGTAAGATCTATCTATTTTGGAAATCATTGTCTTGTCTACAGGAGGGCGACTTCAACAAGGGCGATTTTGCAAGGCTTCTTCAAATCGACTTTCTTGGCATTTGCTTGTATCAGGGGGTTATCATTAGTATCATTGTGATCTATGCTATCTTTCTGTTACTTCTCTTGTGGCATTAGTTTTATCTCTTGATTACATCAAATCTAATATTGTTGACGTTTGTTGTGCAGGAGGGAGGGCGCATTGGCTTCTTGGACTAAATCAATTGCATAGAAAACTACCTCAAAGCTTCTCAAATTGATCGGGTTTGCATAGATCATCATCATCAAGGCATCTACAAGGTTACCCAGGTAAGATCCACAGGTTTGTTTCTCTTATCTTGATCCAATCCATTGACATAGCTCATAAATTGATAATACCCTTATTTTTACATTTTTTCAGATCTACTAAGATCTAGTGGCTTCTTGGGTAAGATATTTAAAACCCACCTCTATAGTATCCACGGCATCCCGGATCTATAGTTTGGTGAGGATTGGCCTCCATTTGACCCTCTTCCCAAGGCATTTAGCCTCTCCAAGCAAGGGCGCACTTCCTAGTTTGGTGGGTTGACCTAGATCTAGTACGTGGGTAGTTGAGATCCCGCTTGTTTCATGATCTACACATCCAATAACCTACCCCCATATTGTCACTTTTCTGATTTCTACCTTGTGGGCGCTATTCCACATTTTAAGGGATTTAATCCCCATTTTGGACCACTTGGTATCTTTAAACTCAGATCTAGTAAGATCTAGCCATTGGATTGCCATGAAATTATAGATCCATACTCTCACTTGCTTAAACTACTTGGATCTAAAGTTTGGATGCCATTGGACTTGTCTTGATCCATTTATCACCCTTTTTAGCCTCCTTGGGTAAAGTCGCACCACCTTGGAGAAGTGAGTTGGTCCACTTCTAGGACATGGGTACATGAGATTTTTGTGGATTTGGAACGGGCATAATTCAAAACCTAGGTCTAGTGTGTCACTTCATCAACTCTTGCCTTGGGGATAGCATTCCTTGTTTTAAGGGATTGTGGTCCACTTAGGTCAAACCTAGATCTAGACCTATTCATCCATCAAGACTTTAATTGCCCACTTGTCTCATGCAGTAGGAGTCCTTAACCACAAGTTAACCTTACTTTGACTCCATCATCCCAATTCCCAAGGCACTGGTTTCTCTCCAAGTCAATTCGACTTTCCTAGATTGTTGGATTAACTTGTGGTCTGACCTTTGTGGGGTGAACTAAACCCTTTGATGTCATCATGTATCATGATCAAGCTTGTCACTTGTACTAGCTAGCCCCAATTCAACCCTTAAACTACCCTGCATTGGACACGGTTCCCAAGGCAATGTCTTTTCTCACATTGAACTAGTACTTTAATCCTGGATCCTATTTCACAAATCATAAGTCACTATCACATCAATAATGAACCAAAGCTATACTCATTGAACCCCTCACTTGTCTTGTGACTTCATCCTAAGGTCTAGGATAAACCATACACCTTACTTCACTTAGAATTAACTTGATTTGGTGTCTTGGTTTCGATCTCTCCTGTCAGGAGTAGTTCGGGTCTCCCCCTTTGTTGTCTGGGCTAGATAACATAAAGTGAAGGTTGCCTCGACTGGCATGACAACCATCTATTGGAGGTCGAGGTGATCGTGGTTGCACCTTTTGAGTTGCCCTTCCCTATTGCCATCCATCAGTGGATACATCCATAGGGGTAACTACAGTTCAGGTGATAACAATACCATCACCAACCATTAGAAATGGAAGACCCTTGCTTTTATAGAGTTCTAGTCTCAAAACCTCCATAATAAAATAATAATAGTTGTCACAAACCAAAGATCCAATCTAGAAAGATATAAACAACTCTTATTCATCTAACCAACTTATCGATAAATCAGTCTAACAATAACATATGTGAGTATTATGCCACACATACAATTTTCATGAAATAACATCTCGACTCAAGGGGGTGTTCCAAGGACTATGAGTCAAGAGTCAAATGCGCTCTAATGTCTCCTCCAATAATAGTAAACACTAACTTCTCCACATGTGTGGTCATCAAAGGCACCGAGGTGAAGTGCTTTACGAGTAACATTCTCAAATCGTGTACAAAAATACCCACACGTGTGACAAGATTCCAACAAAGGAGGTCCGCCCCATCAAATGAGATAGAAATAATGATAAATATAGATGAAAACCTTGTTGTATGTACCAAGTGGTTGGACGCTCTCCTAGGATCTATTGCCGCCTTTCACACACCTGGGGGTTAACGCAACAGAAATCTTCAAGTTGTCAGGTGTGTACTGTCACTTGATTCTTGACTCCTTCGTTTAGGCAAACTCCTAACAAAGCCAAGGGGGGTAGACCCTAAAAGTTACAAAGGTTGATTAAACTGTTTAGTAGTTTGTAAATGAATAAGTTTTTTAGGAGTTTATGGAAATGAAAAACTGAAACAAGAGATTGCAATAGTAAAATTAACACAAAGGCATGAACAACATATAAATCATATATTCAACACATGATAGACTTAAGCAAAAGATTATATGATAAAAAGCAAAAGACCAATGCTGAAAAATGGAGTCAAATTGGAGTGTTGTTGTAATGCTGAAAAACGTATTGTGAATTGCTCTTGGTCAATTTTAAATTTATTGAGAAGTGAGTTGATTAATAGGGAGGTGTATTTCCGATATACCACGAAGGTAGAGGGAATATGTCCAAACTCACTAAGTGTGGCCCCACACAAGAAAATGTGGGCTAGATGGAGTCATGGGGGTGTGTCCAACACTACACCAAACAAGGGTGTAGACTGACGGGACCCCGCAGTTACTATCTAGGTGTTCCCGCTTTGAATGTGAAATTTGCCCAAACGAAGCAAAATGAGACGCTGGATTTTCGTCTTGGGAGGTTAATTGAATGTGAAAACTAATTACTAGTCACTTAGTCCCTTTCTAGTTGATCATCTGGTCAGTCAAAGCTGCAAAGACCCAAAGCATACGAGGACAAAGTAATGTAAATTTTAAGAATTTTAGAAATGTTTTCTTGCTTAGATTAGTACCCCAAGAAAACATTTCTCTGATCAGTACTCGAGCAAGCCCTTATCCGTGAACCGTACTTCGGGAAAACAAGCGGGTTCGTTTTAACCAAAATAAAAGACTGAAAGGAAAAAGGTTGTCTAATTACTACACTACCAAAGTAGTGGGTTAGTATTTGTTTTACTTTGAAAGAAATAAAAGAAATTGTTCAAATGTAAAGTATACTGCCTACAAAAGTAAACAAATTGTTCCAACATCCTAAGTGGGTCAATGGCCCAACAATTGGATTGGACCACGACGGTTAATTTTAATTAAACTAAGTTAATTTTAACCAAAGAAAAACAAAAAAACAAAAAAGATGCATGAAAAAAGTACACTGACACAAAGCCCCCCAGGGCGGATGGGGAATAAGCTCTTATGAGCTCACCCAAAAGAGACTTTTATTAAGCCTTTACAAAGAGATCTGACAAAAAGAATACTTCTTTCTCCTTAAGTTTTGGAGAAAAAAAGTTTACAATTGCTTGGGAAAATATTTAAAATGAAGAAGAACATTCCCAAAGGCTCTGGATTGCTTGGATTCATGAATATTTTGCCCAAAAAGCCTTAAAACCTGCTAAAAAGTGCAAAAAACAAGCGAGATGTTAGTGGTTAAATATGCCCAAAATCACTTTGAAAGTGATTAGGACAAACCAAAAAAATTAATAGAAAGAAAATAAGTTAAAACTAGATCTAAACTAAAACAAGTAACTAAGAAAATTGGGCTTGTGAGAGCCAATTTCTTAGGATCTTGGACAGCCTTTAAGGGCTTGCAATGAAAGACTTTTATGCTAGATTTAATTTTCGACTTCCAAAGAAACTATCCTTCAACAAGTTTTAAGATAGGCAAAGTGAAAGCTTGTAAAAAGACTAACTTCTTTATGCTAGATCTAGATGAAAAAGATGATTTGGTACTTTGAAGTTTGAAAGACTCTAGATCTATGCAAGCTAACTTATAATCTAGATCTAGAAATGATTAAACTTTGTAACAAATAGATCTTTAAGATATAAGCTAGATTAGTAAGCGGAAAGCGAGAAAATTTTAATTTAGAGTTTGAGAGAAGGTGAAGAAACCAAGAATTTCTTAACTTGAGCTTGTGGAGTTATAGAGGTGGATCAAAGAGGGATTTTGTCTTTCTTTTGAGAGATCCAAGCAAGAATCTCCTTCTTTCCGGATAGAAGTACCTGCAAATATTAGAATATACTTGCCACAAAAAAGCTTGTCAAACCTGTATAGCCCACACTAAAGATTAGGATATCATGCAAGTAAGCAAACTAAACATGAAGATTCCTTAGTCTTTAGGCATAAACAAATAAATGAAAGCAATGAAGCATGACTCGACTGAGACTCGCGGGTACTCGCGAGTCTCAACGAGTCAACCCTAGCCCCGAGTAACCGCTTCGTACTCGCCCACAAACTCGGCAAACAGTTGAAACTCGCCTCCAGTCACAAAACCGGCACACTCGAGCCATACTCGGTCGGACTCGCCATGACAGGAAAGAAAAAAACCAACGGAAATTTGCTGGACGCGAAGTCATTATGCTCGTTGGTTGAGCATTGGAGCCAGCGAACATATATTTTGGGGGAAATTAGCTCGCGGGGACACAGTTGTGGTCGTGGTATGAGGTCGTGGTTTTCGTCGTTTTCTTTGGGCTGCGAGTCATGGTCACCAATCAGCGTAGTGAATTTTGCAGCGGAGTTTATTTTTTTTATAAATTAATAAAATTTAAAATTTAAATTTTATGCTATAGTTTAAATTTCTCCCATTATCCTTATACGAGTTCGCGGATGCAGAAAAACATTATGACCTGTTGGTTCCATCTCTCCAGCAACGCATAATGCTGATTGGGCCAAATCCACTGCAGCGAGTCGCGACCACTTTGCACCAGATACTGACTGGGCAAACGGCAAGTTTCGTCTGGAAGTCGGACAAAAAACAGTCTTGTTACACAAAATGACAAAATCGCCCCGTGATCCTCATTTGTGATGGGAATATAATACCCAACGTTTCATTAAAATTTTAACAATTCACAAAAAAAACATTAAAAAAATGCTATAGTTTAAAACCTTAAACTTTAAAGTTTAAAATTTTAAATTTTAAACTTTAAAGTTTAAGGTTTTAAACTATAGCATTTTTTTAATGTTTTTTTTGTGAATTATTAAAATTTCAATTTTAAAGTTTAAAGTTTTAAACCATAGCATTTTGTAAAAATTTTGCTGTTATAATTGCAATTTTAATGTTTTTAAATTTTTAATATAGTAACTATAAAATGCAAATCTTTATTTTTGATTATAAATTTAGAATGCAATATTTATTTATTTATTTTGTTAAAAATTATTAAATTATAGTTTTTTTAAATTTTTTTTGTTATAATTAATAAAATGTACAATATTTTTATTTTTTTTCCTATTTGCCGAATCTATCCCGAGTCTTTCCCGAGTTTTTCCCGAGTCTACGAGTCATATGACAGTCGAGTCCAAGTCGTGCAACATTGAATGAAAGGGCTAAAAATGAATCAACTCCTCATTCCTATGGATTAGAAACAATCACTCTAAGGTAGAAAGATTGACAAAGCAAAATGGACAAATCTAACTAAGATACAATTACCTCAATGAAGCATAAGAGACAATCAACATCCACACAACCAAATATGATACACCCATGTAGCCTCCAAAGCTTTGATTCATTACTCAAAGATAAAAACTATTACAATCGCAAAATGGCAAAGCTTCAATCCTTCTATCTAAATGAGGAAGAATGAGATTGTTTATATAGCAAGAGGAGTCAAGAGGGGGGCATCCTTCATGAGAGAGGATTGGGGTGACTTGAGCAAATTGGGGGATTTGGAAATGAGGCGGGATCAAGGGATGGGCACCACCTCTCATAATGTAGGTGCCATCCTTTCTTGGGATCCCCACCCAAACCTTGGGATTATCACGAGCTAAAGAGAGGACGCCACATCAATATATGCGCCCCCCATCCAAGAGAATGCGCCCTCATCTTCATGAGCTAACTCGCCCTTGTTAGCTTTTCTACTTTTAATCAATATTTATCTAGGATCTTACTGAAAGAATAACATGCACAACATAACACAATACACACAAAGAATTTCCTCGGGAAAACCATAAAGGAGAAAACCCTGCAACTTCCTCAGAGATAGAATAGTCACCAATACAATGTCAAAAGTAAAAACCCCAAAATAAAGATGGTCTTCTGCAGCTTCTCTCTTCTCCACTTGTGTGAACTTGTCCTGTCTTTCACTTATGCGAACTTAAGTGAGTGAGTGTTGTATCCAAATGAGAGAGATATACTCTCTATTTATACTTTAGTTTTGCTTGACCTTTTCACTTACTAGGTCGGCCCCAATAAACCTAATTGGGCCAACTCCTCTAGGAGATTCAATAATACAATTACATTTGACTCTTTAAGGGGTCTATTGCCCCAAGTTACATGGGAGGCTTTTACCTCAATGACCTTGGATGACTAAGCATCATAATGACATCCCCAAGCGAAGGAAAAACATCTCCGACGGAGGTATAAATAAAATACAATAATAACAACAATATAAAATACAATTGAATATCTTCTGAAGTTACAATTACATTAACACTCCCTCTTAACTAGGAAGGTATTCTCTTGACCCGGTCATCAACACATCTCGACACAAGTCTTCGTTTTTGGATCATCAATGCTGGAACATCATCATCAACATTGGATCGTCGTCGTCGTTGCTGCAATCCTCATCAAGTCGATCATCGATTGGTGACATCTCTCGAATCTACTCATCATTGGAAGTTCTACAGAGCCAGCCCTTTTTCATGCTGGATGTAGGCCTAGCCCTCTTGTAGGTCTTCATCATCTTTGCGAGCAAGCCATCAAGTAGGTACAGCCCAAGACCAGTCATTGCATTGCCTCTGCAAACACCTGCGTCTCCTATTGTCGCCTCATCGTCTTCAGATCATCTCATTGTCACACGGAGCACAGCCCAGATGCACATCACAATGTCTCCAGTATGGGAGGACTTTCCTACCACCATACGGGACCCACTCTACCAACATGCGAGGACTTTCCTACCAGCATGTGAGACATAGCACTTACATCAACCGGCATAGGAAGACTTTCCTACCACCATTCAGGAAAGGCTCAGCACTTACATCAATGGCCATGGGAGGACTTTCCTACCACCATGCCGGAATTGCTCAGCACTTATATCAACGACCATGGTAGGACTTTCCTGCCACCATGCCGGAATGGCTCAGCACTTATATCAACGGCCATGGGAGGACTTTCCTACCACCATGTCGGAATGGCTCGACACTTATATCAACGACCATGGGAGGACTTTCCTGCCACCATGCCGGAATGGCCCAGCACTTATATCAACAAACATGGGAGGACTTTCCTACCACCATGTCGGAATGGCCCATGTGCATCTGCGTCTTCCGGACTCATCACTTCCTCTTGGAAGGAACCTCGATCTAAAGAACACCAAGCTTCTCTCTGAAGTACTCAAACTTCACTCTGACTAACAGCTTGGTCAACACATCGGCTATCTGCTCGTCCGTCGCAATATACTGGAGCTTCACTGCTCCTCTCTACACCATATCCCTGATATAGTGATATTTGATCTCAATGTGCTTTGACTTGTCATGGAACACTGGGTTCTCGGACAACTTCACACAACTCTGGTTGTCACAGAATATACAAGTCGCCTCTAACTGGAGATCAAACAAATCAGACAATAGCTTCCTAAGCCACACTGCCTCACAACTGGCCGAACAAGCTGCAACATACTCTGCTTCGGCTGTACTCAGTGCCACACAGGATTGCTTCCTGCTAAACCAGGAGATCATACCGGATCCCATACTAAAGCAGCATCTCAAAGTGCTCTTCCTATCAGCGGCACTGCCTGCCCAATCTGAATCAACATAACCCTGCAGCTAAGTCACCTGACACGAGGACACAGGACACGAGTGTCCCCAAAATATGAGTGTCCCCACGGGACACGGTGTCCCCCGGAATCAAGACACGTTTTATATACATATATATATATTTTTTAAAATATATTAAAATTTAAAAATATAGACATATAGATCCAATAAAATTTAACATTTACAATTACAAATATTCAATAGAAATTACATTTACAATTACAAATATGAAATATTCAATAGAAATCAGATCATTCACAAATCACAACACATTTGTCATTCACAATCACAAATCACAATGAGACATTGAGACACATAGATGCATGTCAGAGACTCGAAACCATATTTCTCATTAAGTCATCAAAATCAAAATGTATTACATAGATGTTGGAATGCCACTGGGCGCTGGCAAATGCCAAATAGACTAATAGTCTAATAGTCTAATAGTAAATACAAAAAAGGGTTGGATCAAGATGGAAGAATCCCATCTGTCAATGACTCAATAGTCCTCCTCCATGCCTGAATCAACAAACTCATCACTGCCCTGATCCTCCTCCTCC
The DNA here is from genome assembly GCA_027924585.1 of Larix kaempferi. Lineage (NCBI taxonomy): Eukaryota > Viridiplantae > Streptophyta > Pinopsida > Pinales > Pinaceae > Larix > Larix kaempferi. The sequence continues at coordinate 14,065,671 of BSBM01000904.1, forward strand.
TCCTCCTCCTCCTCATCTCTGCCAATCTGACTAACTGCATCTGCTGGTGTGGAGGATGACCCCTCCATGCGATCACCCTCATCAAAAGTGACCGGCTCTAGCACTGGATCATTAAGATCCATGTTGGCTAATGCCAACTCAGTACTGTTGTCCAAACCCATCTCATCAGGAAAGACATCCCACATCCGTGTCTTTCCCTTCGCCCACTCCTCCCTCTTCCTGTAAATAAGACGAAGGTTGGAGTGCACATACACCATCGTCTCTGCCCTGGACTGCTCAAGCCTGCTCTTCTTCACACTGTACAAGTTCCCATATGTGCTCTAATTCCTCTCACAACAAGAGGATGAAGTAACTTGACAAAGGACCCTTAAGGCTATCTTTTGTAGAAGAGGGCATGTTGCCCCATGAGTTGTCCACCAAACAAGGGGTTTCTTAACCCCCATGTCTCTAACCACCTCATATCCTCCAAATCTCCCAGTGCCACTAGAAAACTCATAAAATTCCTCCTCCACCACCTCAAGGTGGTCTCTATCCTGAAGTAGCCGTCTAAATGCTATCTTCCTCCCCTCTGAGATCTCTCCATCCATGTGAGGAGGGACTCTGGATGAGGGCCCCGACCCACCACTGAGCCAATCCTGAGCGTAGAACCTGGGGTTCAATGAGTGGGCCAAGCAATGCAAAGGTGTGCAATTCTTATCCCACCTGGAGATAAGAATGCCCTGTATGATGGACCATAAGTTCTCTGCCGATGTCTCATACTCAGCACACTCATTCTCCATAACAATGGTCCTCATGGACTCAATCATGGAATCCCACCCCTCATAAACATCTCCTAGGATGGGTTGGTCCGTGTCTGCAAACCGCAACAAAGAAATGATTGGCTCCATGATCTTGATGCTAAGGACTACCCTATCCCACCAACCATCATCTAATACTGTGTCCTTCACCTTTTGTGAAGCATTCTAATCCGACTTTCTCCAAAAAGCCCAAAACTCTGAAATCACCATGGACCCAAGAGCAGTTTTTACCTCTCTCAATCTCTTGAGCATGATGAATGAGGAAGCAAACCGAGTATCTGCAACCTTCAACAATGAAAGATGTGTGTACTCTTTTTAGATTGTGAGGGCATTGGTGTGGTTTTGTACAAAGTTACGGATATGGCGTGCATCCTCAATAAGTTTGCCAATCCATGGCACATCTGAAGCAATAGATTTCAGTGCTAAATTCAAAGAATGGACAATGCAAGTTGTCCAAAATACCTGTAAGATCAATAAAAGAAAGTATAAATGAGTGCATCCTCAATAAGTTTGCCAATCCATGGCACATCTGAAGCAATAGATTTCAGTGCTAAATTCAAAGAATGGACAATGCAAGTTGTCCAAAATACCTGTAAGATCAATAAAAGAAAGTATAAATGAGTCAATGAGTCTAGACTCCTAGACTCTACAAGACTACAACTAAGTTACTAACAACTCAAAATTTCAAATAAATGAGTAAATTAACAATCACATACCTGTGGATGTTTAGCTTCCACAATCATGCCAGCAACCTTGCAAACAGGTGCATTGTCCGTGATGATTTGTACGCAAGAATCAACACCTACTTCTTCAATGGTTTTGATGAACAAATCACCCATATATTGTGCATCCTTGTATTTCCCAAGAGCATCCACCACTTTCAAGAACACCAGTCCATTTGTGGAAGACACCATGAAATTGATGAGTGGATGGCGTGTTGGATCCGTCCATCCATCAGAAACAATACTAACACCCCATGTGGACCATTTTGATTGAATTGGATCAATAATTTTATCCACCTCCTTCTTTGCCTTAACCAACAATGTGGTTCTAAGCTTCTCTGAACCAGGAGGCACATAACCAGTTGGAGCTTGTTCCATTATAGATCGACACATCTCAAAGTACAATGGTGACCGTGCAACATTGAATGAGATGAAGTTGAGGTAGAAGAAAAATGCAATGGAGAGGTCTACCTCTTCTCGTGCCTCTTGTTGGAAAATCCTATCCATTGGACCTCTTGAAGTTGGCTTCTTTCTTGTTGGATAAGCAATAGCATCAACCCCACTCCTAATGCTAGAGGGTTTCCTCAAGAATGGAAGAGGATCCTCACGATGAAATGTCTTGCTTGCTGCAGCCACCTTCCCTACCCCAACATGATCTTCTCTTTCCATCTCCCTCCTTTGGTTAACACTCACAGCTTTGCATGAAGAAATCCCACAAGGGAGGGCCAACAAATGGCCTTTAACCCAGTAATAGGTGCTCTTGAAATCATGCTTGCAGAAATTGCAAGTCCAACACACATTGCCTCCCCCACCAAGCTTCGCTCCAACACCTTCTTTCCTTGTCACATACTTCCACAAAGGGTATTTACTCTCTTGTGCTTGTTGTTTTGCCAAAGCATGGCTATAATGAGGATGAGATTGACTAGAACCAGTTGGAGCACTACTAGGAGCAGAAGGGGATGTGCTTGGAGGAGGAATAGGACGAGAGGGAATAGATGGGGCATTCTTCCCTTTCCTTTGCCCTCTACCTGCTGCCCTAGCTGGTTGAGACATTTTCCTTCAACCTTGTTGGTGAAATCACACTTGAATCTCCTTCACCTGCAAGAAAACACTCTTGAACCTCCTTCACCAGCAAAAAAAAATGACTTTGAGCTCTCTCTAACTCTCCCTCACACTCCCAACAATTAGCAAATGACAAAAAAGGCGTTTTTATTGACCCGCGGGCTCTTCCTCACGCATTTTTCGTGTCCTGTTTTTCCCCCACGCTGCACAGTTTTCCCCACGCGTGTCCCGAGTTCGAGACACGAAAAAACTCGTGTCCCCCACGTGGGGCCAACGCGTCCACGCCCAAACATGGCCCACGCGACACGGGGACCCTGTTGGACGTGTCCGGTTACTTAGCCCTGCAGGTTAATCTTCTGATTCGTGTCATGCTTGAGCCCATAATCAATTGTACCCTTCAGGTACCTCAATATATGCTTTGCAGCAACCAGGTGAACTTGACTTGGATCTGTTAGGAACTAGCTCAATGTGTTCACAGCAAAGCATATGGTTGGTCTCGTGTTCGTCAGGTACATCAATGACCCAATCATCTGACGATACATTGTGGCATCAACTAACTCTGATGAAGCATCACAAAGTAGCTTCAGGTTCGATGCCATGGGTGTGGCCATAGCCTTCCAGTCCATCATTCTGAATCTCTTCAGAATCTCCATGTTCGATGCCATGGGTGTGGCCATAGCCTTCCAGTCCATCATTCTGAATCTCTTCAGAATCTCCACTGCCTACTTCCCTTGTCCAAGGAAGATCCCATCCGCTTTCTGCCACACCTCCATGCCTAGGAAATAATGCATCATACCCAGGTCCTTCATCTAGAACTCTGCGGCAAGTTTCCTCTTAGTATCAGCAATGAGCCCATCCTCTCCTGTTACAAACAAGTCACCTACATAGAGTAGAAGTATCATTGGATTTCCCACTTCAACCTTGTAGTAAAGGTTGGAATCTGCTTTACTCTTGGTAAAGCCCAAGTTCATCAGGAAGCTATCAATCCTATCGTACCACGTCCTGGGTGCCTATTTTAATCCGTACAGGGCCTTCTTCAATTTGCACACGAGTCTGCTTGTCATGTGTCTCAAATCCAAGTGGCTTCTCCACGTACACTTCCTCCTCTACTACACCATCTAGTGTACCTTCCACTTCATTACTGCAGCCAATGCAAGTACTGATCTGATGGAAGTGTATCTGGCTACAGGTGCAAATGTCTCCTCATAATCTATGACTTCCTTCTGGGAGAAGCCACGTGCCACAAACCTCGCCTTGTGTTTTTCTATGTTGCCATCTGCAGCATGCTTGATCTTGTAGATCCACTTGGAAGTCACAACAGACTTCCCTTCTGGTCTCGGAACTACATCCCAGACATCATTCTTCATGATCGACTAGTACTCTTCGATCATGGCATCCTTCCATTCTTTCTTCTTTATCGCTTCCTCATAGTTGGAAGGTTCTTTGTCAATGATGTCACACAACAGGGCTACATAACTGGAGTATGCCCTAGGTCTCTTGCTTTCTCTGTGCATCCCCTCTGGAGCGCCATACCTCTCTGCATCTCGTACCCATGTTGGCTTCCTCTTGTGAGAGTTCTTCTCACGGGGTGGATCTACAGGTTCTTGTGGTTCTTCCATCTCGCGATCTTCGTTATCTTCTGGAATCGCTTCTTCCATTACTGCATCTCTGCTCTTGGAAAATTCAAGTTCTTCAATGTCTTCAACAGGTAGCTTTCTGGAATTGTTGTAGGCTGAGTCTTTGTCAAATGTCACATCCCTGCTGATGTCGATCTTCTTGAATCCTGGGAAGTATATTCGTTACGCCTTCGAACTTTCACTGTATCCCATGAATATACCCTTCTTTCATGAAGGATCTAGCTTCATCCTCTTCTCCTTCAGAATGTGTATGTAAATTGGGCAGCCAAATATCCTGAGATGGCTGACTTCTGGTCTCTCGCTGGAGAACACTTCTTCTGGAGTCTTGTTTTCTAGTACTCTATGAGGAGTACGGTTCTGTACATACACAGCTGTCCTCGCAACTTCTGCCCGTAGGTGCATCGGAAGATCCTAGTCATGAAGCATTGCTCTTGTTGCTTCCATTATTGTTCTATTCTTCCTTTCTACAACGCCATTCTGTTCTGGATTGTATGGAGTAGTCAACTCCCTCTTAATCCCAGATTCTCTGCATAGGTTCTTGAAATCTTCCGATGTGAACTCTCCACCATTATCTGATCGGAAAGTCTTTATTCTTTTCTCTGTGTGGTTCTCAATCAAGGCTTTGAATTCCTTGAACTTGTTAAATACTTCATCTTTTCCCTTCAAGAAGTATATCCAAGTCTTACGGGAAAAGTCATCAATAAATGAAACATAATATACATACCCACTCAATGAACTGGATGACATAGGACCGCATACATCGGAGTGGATGATTTCCAATATTCCTTTCGCTTTGCTCTCGCTACTTGGAAATGCCTTCTTCATGTTCTTTCCCTTTGCACATCCTTTGCAAATGCCTTCATGCTTCGACTGGATTTCTGGAAGTCCTTCAACTGCTTTGCTTGCAATGGGTAGTGCCCTATAGTGCACAAGTGCAAGCCTTCTATGCCAAAGTTCACTTGGCTCCATGGAGTCATGGACCAAGGCTTGTTCAGGTTGGCCCTTCAATTTGTACAAACCTCCCTCTTGCTCTCCAATCACAACTGCACCATCTATAGTGTTTCCCTTTGGCCACATTAGGACTTGGCCATCAATAAATGCAACCCTCGTACCTTTTGCATCTAGTGCTGATATGGAGAGAAGGTTCTTCTCGAGTCCTGGAACATATAGGACATCCTTCATCTTCAAAGACTTGCCAAAGTCTAGCTTGTATGAAGCTTCTCTGCTTCCTTTTATGGGGTATTGGTAGTCATCCCCAGGTTTCACCTTGTGAGGTGACTCATGTTCAAACAGGTTAATGAAGGATTATTTATATCCTGTCATATGCTTGGAAGCTCCACTGTCTACAAGCCAATCATTACTTCCATGTGTGACAGTGCCCGTGAGTGCTAATATCAAGACATACTCTTCGTCACTTGAAGAGTCATCACTTTCTTCTCTGGCTCTCTTCCTTGGAGGTTCATCATCTTCTGCAGTGTGAGCACGATGCCTTTTCTTGTTGTTCTTGTTGTGGGAGCCACTTTTGTTTCTGGGACAATCTTTTGGAGTAGTGTCCCTTCTCATCGCATGTATAACATCTAACAGTAGATAGATCTCTCTTGAATCTTCTAAAGGTATTCCTTTAACTTTGGTGGTGGTGTTTCTCCTTCTTACTGTGATGGTGCTCTCGCTTGTTGTTATTCCTCCTGGAGTGTGTTGTGAGAGCTTGATCGTCGTTTGCTCCCATCTTCTCTTTTCGAGCTACAAGTCAAGCTTCTTCTTGTGAGCATTTCTCCCACAGCCTACTGAATGTGATTAACTTCTTTCTAGCACAAATCCCTTGAATGAAAGAGTCCTGTGATCTAGGGAGACCATTTAAGGTGGTCATCACAATTTCTCCATCTTCTACATTTTCTCCCACAGCTTCAAGTTGCTCCTTGATTTGAGAGACCCTTGTAAAGTAGGATTGCATAGTCTCTGCATTTTGTATCTTCGCATTCTTCAACTAGTTCCTCACGGTCATCTTCCGATTTATATTCTTCCCTTCAAATAGCTTGGTCAAGGCATCAAACATCTCTTTAGGTGTCTTTAAGGATGACACATGTGGGATGAGATGATCCTTAATAGAATATGCAATGATCCTCTTAGCCTTAACCAAGTTCTTCTTGTGTAAAGCTTTAGCCTCATCTCCCTCTGGTACTAGAACTTCTTCATTTACATATGTGTCCAATTCATTCTCTTCAAGGACAAGTGTAATCCTATACTTCCATGCTCGGAAGTTATCAGCCCCTTCAAGCTTATCCTCAAGCTTGGTGTGGTGAGACATCTTTAATGAGAACTTCAAATGGAAATAGAAAATCTTTTACATCTTACCACTTTGATTTGCTAAAACTGGTTCTGGAGCTGGCTGGTCCTAGGGTTTGTCAGAGAAACCCTAATTTTTCAAACTTGGAATTTGAAACTTTTGATTGGACAGATAGATGCACTTGACCGAGACGAGTATGCTGGTATGCCTGGTTTCTGAAGATTCCAAAAATTCACCCTTGAATATTGACTTGCGAAATTATAATCTGCAGTTTCTGGCCTCTTCTAGTTTTCTGCAGTTTCTGGTCCAAAGTCAAACTAGGGTTTGACTTTTCGGGAGTTTTATCCACTCAAAAATTTCGATCTTGGTATCAAAATTTTGATCTTGGGAAGGCGCACTTCGCTATGCCAATTGCACTCCAAAATTCCAATTTTGTGAGAAGCCCTAATTTTCCTCCGACAACAGTGACGGGCCAAAAAATGAAAATTCTCATAATCAACTTATGCTTCGATAGAAAGATGCGCCCTCCTTAGAGGAGTTAGCCTAGCCTCTTTTCGTTGATATGTGGAGAGAAGTCCAAAAATTAAGAAGCCCTAGCTTCCGCAGCTGCACAGTGTCTTCTTTTCAGGTTAGCTCTAATACCATGTTAGATTTTCTACTTTTAATCAATATTTATCTAGGATCTTACTAAAAGAATAACATGCACAGCATAACACAATAGACACAAAGAATTTCCTCGAGGAAACCATAAAGGAGAAAACCCCGCAACTTCCTCAGAGATAGAATAGTCACCAATACAATGTCAAAAGTAAAAACCCCAAAATAAAGATGGGATGGTCTTCTGCAGCTTCTCTCTTCTCCACTTGTGCGAACTTGTCCTCTCTCTCACTTATGCAAACTTGCGTGAGTGAGTGTTGTATCCAAATGAGAGAGCTATGCTCTCTATTTATACTTTACTTTTGCTTGACCTTTTCACTTACTAGGTCGGCCCCAATAAACCTAACTGGGCCAACTCCTCAGGAGACTCAATAATACAATTACATTTGACTCTTTAAGGGGTCTATTGCCCCGACTTACATGGGAGGCTTTTACCTCAATGACCTAGGATGACTAAGCATCATAATGACATCCCCGAGCAGAGGAAAAAAATCTCCGACGAAGGTATAAATAAAATACAATAATAATAACAATATAAAATACAATTGAATATCTTCCGAAGTTACAATTACATTAACAGCCCTCGTTGATTTTATGCCAATCTCCCTTGATTTGGCAATCAATCAAATCCTCATCTCTTTAGTTAACTAAGATCATGTCTCAATCACCTTTCCTTGATTAATGGGATTTGGATTTTGCCTTTATTATGTCTTTTTGGCCTTTTTCAAGTAAAAATTATTTTTGGAGATAAATATTCACTCGAAACTTAGGAAAAGTGGGTTTATGGGTTTGGTGGTTGCTCTGGATTAGAAAACGAGCAACCACTTGACAAATTTAACCCACAAACCATACTTTTATTACATTTTTAATTTTCCCAATTAAACTATTAAAAAATATCTTGATTTTAGGGAAATTTTATTTTTTCCAAAACTTAAAAAAAAAGCCTAGGGGACCTAGCACATGTTCATATGACTCTAAATTAATGCCTAGCATGGTCATATACATTGACACTTGGACTCTAATAACATCCTAAGGTCGGTACACCAAGACGACCACCCCAACTTTTGAGGTATGAGTGAAAAACTCAAAAATTATAAGTCATTTATTCAACAAAATACAATTAACGAGAGAAAAAAACACTCTGGGCTAGTCAGATTGATATCCAAGTCCTAGGAAAGCCGAGTCTGTTACATTAAGTCATCATGCTAGTACATTTTTTACAACATCCCCAAGGGGCATGAACATGTGAAAAAATAAAAAAGGGCCTAGAAAGCCTGAAGGACTTTTGAACTCTGATTATGAACAAGTTCCCTTTTTCAAACTTTGTCGGCTCACTTGAAATCCAATAAGTACAAGTTAGTAGGCAACAATGTCGACCAATTAACCTTTAATCAAGCATATCCAATGTCAAAACCTTCAAGGAAAGCTAAAGCACTTAAGTAATAACCCCCCTTTCTTTAGTCAAATCATGTCCAAGTGGTTGCTTGGAGTCTTATAACAAACATTTCATGTGTCCACAAGAGGAGCACTCTCCCATAGAACATAGATAAGTCGACAACAAACATCCCCACATGAGTAAAGATGCCTAAAGAACCAAAGTGCCCAAGCAATGACACTCCAAAGTCATATTATAATTTATAATCAATATCCACATTATCAATCCTATAGTTCACCTCCACATATGCCAAAATAAGGAAGTGCTTCATCAAATAATCCATCATAAACTATAGCAATGTGACTTAGGTATCATTAACCACCTAGTCACCTAGAGCACTCCCCCAAGAGTTCTACATAACATCACCTCTAATATAATTAAATGCAATGTCATCTTGAAACCATATAAAAGAAGATTATATGTATCAATTAATCTATGATGTGATATCAATACTGCCAAGGTACAAACTAGTGGAAATATATGTCAATGACTACAAGAATGTTCCTCCTAAACATCACATATCCTCAATCAAAAGTCCACCTAGTACAATATCAACATATCATCCCGTAATCTGTCATCTCCTGAATATGATTGAAAAAACCATGGACAACACATCCATAATATTGAATACCTACTATCGAACATGTTGGAACTCTAGGGGCACAAACCGATCACTTTGCACTTAAACACTTTCTTCTAGACATCGTACCCCATGTGGTCGAGGCAACAAGTCATTCGAAGCCATTGGGCCAATGTAACAAAAAGTGTGTGCATCCATAACAACCCTAGAGTATTGAAATGATGAAAATATAACATGTACTATATATGCATTGTGTAAGTAGATCATGCCAAACTAAAAGAGGAAAATAATCAAAATGTACCTACATACAAAACCAAAATACACTACAAGATTGTTTACTTGCCTAGTAAGTATTTTGTGTCTTTAAGCAAACTTTAAAAAGTTAACACCGCATATGCCTAGGTCTCTAGCTAAGTTACATCAAACATATACATAACTTATCATACATAGTCCAACGATCATAGTCAAGGTATTACAATTCATCATTTATGCCATGGTCCATCATCATTAGCATTTGAACTTTATACATTAACCTAAAGATATCAGAGTCTTTAACTATTTAATTATTGTTTATGCTTGTTTTGAATCTTCAAACAATTTGGGTTTTTGCATTAGCTTACATCTATGTTGTACAATCTATTCATACGGATTTGGAAAATTCTCAATTTCATCACCTCAATTTTTAATATTTTATGTATTGTTTAATAAGCCCAATTATTTCTAAGATTTTTACCAAGATTTACCATGTTGTTGATTTCTATTTAACCTACAAACTTCAATAGCATTAGCTACATGGTAGAAATGGAAATAAAAATAACAAAACATCTTATAAAACTAACCTCCATTTTCACTTAACTCTTTTCTTCCACAACTATAGATAGACATTTCATAAAGTGGTGCCTGCCACAACTTGCCCAATTCAACAAAAGAAACATTACTTTCTCCACATGTATCCGCTATTTCTAAGGCATCATTTGTTCTTACATCGCACCCATGTGACCCCTTCAAGCATTGAAGGATGCTCGAAGAATTGGGGTCCTCAACAAAAGCTTCATAGGCACTTGACAAGAAAGGCCTTACTTCCTGCCATAAAAACAAGTCAATTAAATTAATTAAGTAATATACACAAGTATTAAATGTCTAAAATAAAGCAAGAAAGAAATAAAGAGCAAGAGAAATTTTCATTTTATAAAATGACATGATACTTGAAGACTTTCTTGAGAAACCAAAAACTATCCTTGCCTCTCCCCACTGGAGACTTCTTTCTTATAAGGGGTTTTGCAAATGAATGGGCTAACGGTTGCAGAATCATCAATTTTCCAATAAAAACCACAGAATCTCTGGGAGAGTGCACTCACAACATTTTAAAAGTTGGTTCATGGGAGTCATTGTACTAGGTTAATAAACTAGGATACGTGTTTCAAGATAAAGTGATAATGAAGTTCAAATTTTTTTCAAGATATACTAATCAATATTGCACAACTCGAACTCAGCAAAGACTCAATTGGCATATGACTCGTTGACTCGAGAAAGACTCATGACAGACTCAGCAAGACTCGGCAAATAGGAAAAAAACATAAAATATGGTAAATTTTGGGCACAAAAAAGAGGTTAATGGCATTTCCAATCCATATAAGTTATAAAACTACAATCTATGCAATTATTCATAACATTATCTCATAAACTATGATAATACAGCATAAAACATAAATTTTTGTATGCAAAAACTTAAATAGTGATCATAAACCATAGTGTACATAAACCATAAACCATAGTGAAATACATAGATAAAACATAAACCATAGTGATTTAAAAATCAGAAATGGCAGCAAGTTCAAAATTCAGTCTCATAACAGAAATAGAAAACCAAAATAGACAATGTCTCCATGTACTCGAGTCTCATGCCTAACCATGAGTATGCCTACAATAAGCCCTCGAGGAGTTAGTGCCAACATCGACACACTGAAGCAACTATGAAGTAAGTGTATTCTAAGTCTCTTCATCAGCATATTCAAATCGTCAAAGAACTCCTCCTCCACAACCCTCCACAACCCACTCAGACTCTAAATCAATATCATCCAATAAAATTGGATCTAGGTCCTTCAGTTGCATTTGTTTTGTGAGCATCCGAAGGTTGTAGTAGATGAAAACCAATGTCTCCAACCTCTCATGCTCCAACCCATTTCGCTTTTGCTGTGGATGTGCTCAAATATCGACCAATTGCGCTCACAACCTAAAGCACTACAAGGTTGACTTAGAACTCTAATAGGGAATTCTTGTAATTGTGTTGCCTCAAAGCCACAATCTATCCACCTCACCAATGGGCTATAAAATTAAAAACAACAAAGATTACAAGTTTTACAATGCTAAAATTGAAAAAGAGAACGAGCAAATTTACAATCTAAGTTATAACAATTTAGTTTTTACAAATTGAATCTTACATGGCATTTTCTTGTCCTTGAGACATTGGGTTGACCTGAATCCAAACATTCCAGATGCTTCTTTGTACATATCACGTTGCAAGTTGATTTTGTAATGAGTTTTTGGATCCGAAAACATCTTCTCAATGCATATCATGACACCTCTCATCACCTCCTGATCTCTTTGAATGTTAGAATTTGGATGATAGAATAAGCTCGAATTGAGATATGCTCCTGCTGCATGCAATGGTGAATATCGCTGCTTGTACCACCTGGAATCAATAATTTTCCATATAGGGAGATATTTTGAATAATCCCCCTTGTAGAAAGTCTTGATGGCCTCTTTGGCCCTATCCATGCCCTCATAGATGTATCCCATTTTAGGTTTCTCTCCAACCATGATCCTCAAGACTTTTACAAGTGGCTCAGTGAAGCCGATAATCTCAATGACTTCCTCCCACAAACCATCTCCTAAGAGAGACAGCTTCATAGCAATTGCATCTGGCTTTGTGTTATCTTTCCAAAAAAACCATTCCTGGCTACAAAACATCCATCTCAAAGCTTGGTACTCATTCAAAAGGCTTTGAAAGGAAAGAAAGGTTGTGGCAAACCGTCTGATAGCAAGGCGACTGAGTTCACCCTCTGTGTATTTCCTCATAAGGCTCAACACCCAAGCATGGTTATAAATGTACTTGATTATTTGTTTGCACTCTTGCACAACTGCTTGCACTCATTCCATCTTCTCGATGTCCTCCAGCATCAAGTCTATGCAATGGGCAACACATGGAATCCAAAAAATGGTGGGGTATTTTGCAAAAAGCAACCTTCCGGTTACGACATTGTTTGCAGTGTTGTCAGTGATTACCTAGACAACATTTGTTACCCCAAATTCCTCCACAACATCGGCCAACAATGAAAAAATCAGATGTGCATCCCTTACATGCAAGGATGCATCAATGGATCTTAGGAACATGGTTCCTTTAGGGCAAACCATAACAAAACTAATGATTGTTCTACCCCTTTGATATGTCCACCCATCAGACAAAACTCTACAACCTGTAAACTTCCATGACTCTTTAATGGTCCCCAATTGTTCCTTATCACACTCGAGCTCCTTATCTCGCTCTTTCCCCCTAAGTGCATTATAGGAGGGGGCTTTGTATCGAAGGCCAGCACCTGCAATGGAATCTACCATGGGCTGATAAAAATAAGACTTTGCATAATTAAATGAAAGGTTGTTATGGTACCAAAACCTCCTCATTGCCATATCTGGCTCTTTCCTCTTCTTTCCATTGAAGCTCTCCAAGGATGGCTGAGATCCTGGAGTTGTACAAGGAAGGAAGAAAAAAGAAGTTACACTTTTGTTTGCTGCAGCAACTAATGTGGACCCTCCTGTGCTTGGAGTTGCATTGGGTGGTCCCATCGAACATCTACCTATCATGGAAGATTCAAACTTATATCTTGCCCTCTTTTCACTCTATTCTCTAATGGCATCCAAAGCAACTACCATTTTAGCTGTGACTTCATCGAGGTATTTGTCATAAACCACCACATATTTGCAAACAATTCTTGCTAGGTGGTACTTCAACTTGTTTATGCCCCCAGACATTTGGGTGGAGCAGAAATTGCAAATGACCCTGTGGTCATCATCAGGATTCGCCCAGACACAATATTTCCATGTTGGATCAAGAGGCCTTCTAGCCTTTAAGTGCCATGGAATCTGGATTGCAAAAAAAAATATATTCTACATTAATGTTTTAAATTTAGATTTTAATTGTTTAATGAATTTAAAAAAAAATATGGCCTTGTGGGCTGAGATACTCAAGCACAGGGCCTATTGGTTGAGTAGAGAACACTCTACTCAGCCCACAAGCCCTGTGGCTGAGATACTCAACCACAAGGCCTGTGGGTTGGGGACTGTGTGGCTGAGATACTCAACCACAAGGCCTGTGGGTTGGGGACTGTGTGGCTGAGATACTCAGCCACGAGGCTTGTGGGTTGGGGACTGTGTGGCTGAGATACTCAGCCACAAGGCATTTGCCCATAAAAATAAATCATAAATTTAAAATTTAAAAACAATGAATATTAAAAAACAATAAAATATTAAAATCATATCATAATTTATAACAAAAGAAATTTTAAAAAATGAAAAAACAAAGCAATGAGCATTACTAAATTTTCATTGTTTTTTAGTTTTAAATTTATGATTCTTTTATAGGCAAATGCTTTGTGGCTACCCTGTGGCCAAGTATCTCAACCACACAAGGACTGTGGGATGAGATACTCAACCACACGGCATGTGGGCAGCCCTATGGCTGAGTATCTCAATTCTCATCCCACAGTCCCTCTGTGGCTGAGATACTCAGCCTCAGGGCATTTGCCCATAAAAATAAATCATAGATTTAAAATTAAAAAACAATGAAATATTAAAATCATATTGAATTTATAACAAAAAAAATAAAAATGAAAAAACAAAGCATTACTAACCTGGAAATGACTGTCAAGACAGTCGACCAACAGCGACCACAATTGAGCAGAGTCAACCGACCACGAATGAGCAGAGTCAACCGACCGCAAATGAGCTCCAACAAATGAGCAGAGTGTAGACCTCCTTCCACAACTTAGCGACCTCCTCCATGACTCAGCGAACTCCTTCTCAGCACTCAACGAGTCGACACTCAAAAAAGAACTTGGGTTCCTTCACTCGACAGATTGTTTGCTTGATGAATCAATGAACAAGAGGGAGAGACTAGTTTAGAGCCTCCCGTAGTCTCATTTTCCCTCCAAAAGCACCATCCGTGGGCCCCAACACTCAACCAATGAGCATAAAATCGTGGTGTCCATCCTCTTTTCCGCGGGCGTGTTTTTCCTTTCACGGCAAGTCTGCACGAGTTTGCCCCAAGTCCAACCAAGTCTACAAGTAGGGGCAAGTCTTCAACGGTTAACCTACCCAAGATTCGACTCGTGGAGACTCACGAGTACTCGTGAGTTCCAACCGAGTCATGCTTCACTGATATTAATAATAAAATTCAAATTTTGCATAAACAATAACAAATGCTCATATTTACATGAAAGAAAGATGGTATCCAAATTCTTTAATTTATTATAAAATGAATTTCATGAAGACATACTAGAAACCAAAATTAAAAGATTCATGGTTGTTGCCACAGTTATGATGTCAAAATTCTGTAAATCTACCCACTTTAAAATTTCCACCTCACTTCTAAGGCCATGAATGTACTTCATAGAGTTTTCAACCTTACTGGAACTATATTATTCATCATCCTTGCAAGAAACTTAAAAATATGCTCAACAATACTAGGGAAACTCAACAATGTAGACATCATAAAGACTTCAAGCATAGATCATTGAAGCAACCCTTAGGGAAAGATCTATCTCAACACACGAATCTGAAAATTACTTCAGTTACAACAGACATATAACGACAACAAACCATATTCAAAAGTTTCACAAAGAATGTTAAAACAACATAGCATTCAACTCCACTATCCTAATAAATTAGTGTACTAAAACAACCATGAATCTACGAAACCAAACCCTCAACGCAGGAATCTACGAAACCATGAAACTTGTTCAATACATGAGCAAAATCAAATCTATAGTCACAAATTTAGGATAGCAATGTACACTGCATATTATCGTAGTGATGAAGATAAAGCACAACACCTCAACTCATCCCAAATTGGTACAAGTCCTTTCAGCTCATCTCAAGCAAGGACTCTTTATTGCATCCCAAACCCTCACTATGGCATTCATAATCATTGCAAACCTAGACCAACAACATGACCAAACTCTACAAGTCAATCGTTGGAGATTCCAAACAAACCAACATCAATCAAGATTCAAAATCTAGGATCTCCCACTTGCACGACACAAGCTATCAAGGAAATTCACAAACTTGCATCTCACAAGCTAAGGAACCCTAGCACTAGCATACCACAACAATGATCTATGTTACAACAATAATACATGATCTTCCAAGACTGCAAATCACTTGCATCAACCTGTAGATTTTCTGGGTTTTACTACTTGCTGGTTTATGTCAACATTTCAGTGGTTTTCACCTTCAGCCGGTTTTGCATAGGCTGAAAGTTACTTATGAAGTTATCAGTAACAATTAAACACAGTAGAACACTATAACAAGCTGAAAGTAAATATTTAACACATGCACACCATAAAAGATAGACACTCAGATTTTTCGGCAACTGTGCCCTGGAAAAACCCCCACGGGGAAAACCAGTAAGAGAGAGATATTTATTATTTCTTCAACAGCAAAAATAGAACAATAATACAGTGAAAATACAACTTATCTCCACTCAGAAAATGCACCCACAGACTGCCTCGAAAAGTGTGCAGAGACAGTCTCAATTTCTGTGCAAATATCAGTCTTGAAATTAATGTTGTACCCTCTCAAAAACTGTGCAAAATCAACCTCGAAAACTGTGTTGAACTGTTCCTCGATATCTATGCATGAATCAACCTCGAAATCCGTGCAATGAAATGACTCCTGTACGGTCTATACGAACCAAAATCTGTACCAATCAATTTCTAGAAAACTGTGCAAACATTAACCTCGATTTTTGTGCCAGTTTACCTTGAAACCTGTGCTTGAGATTAATGCCTTGAAATGCGTGAAGGTTGTCTCGAAAATAGTGCCCAGGAACTCCTCAAACTGCATGCAGAAAAATGATTAAGACTGTACGGTATTCACCTCGAGATTTGTGCTAAAGATGACTGCTTTCACCTTGAAATCCATGCTGATGATAAATGCCAAAACTTGTGCCTCGATTTCTGTGCCCAATGTCATTAATGGCTGCCTTGAGATGCGTGCAAGTGCTCTTGGTCTCTCTAGCTCTCTCTCTATTCTCTTCACTTTCAAAAAATGCAAAAGTGGGCTCAAATGCTTCCCTCAACCCTTTTTGATCAAACCCTAGGGTGATTCTAATCCAACGGTGAAGATTAAATATAATTCGATGGATGAGATTCAATGAGAGTGAAAATCCCTTTTATTTAATTCACTCACCCACTTAAATTAAATCAAAAAGTGACTTTAACTTTATAAAGTCTCATTAAGTGAAATTAATGTGAGGGTCACCTTTTTCCCCCTTCTAAGTGACATTAGGCAAACGTCACTTGGGGAACACTTTCCTAGGTACAAAACTAACACTCCCTCTTACCAAGGAAGGTGTTTCGCACCACTCCCAACTTATCTCTGAAGAAGACAAACTTCCCCCTCCCCAAAGACTTCGTCAGGATATCTGCTACCTACTCATCAGTGGAAATATACTGCAACTCAACTGCCCCTCTCTGGACGTAGTCCTGGATGAAATGGTACCTGATCTCAATGTGCTTCGACCTGTCATGGAACACCAGATTCTCAGAGAGCTGAATGCAACTATGATTGTCACAATAGATCACCGTAGGTCTAAGCTGTTGATCAAATAAATCTACCAATAACTTACGAAGCCACAGTGCTTCGCAAGTAACCTGGTTGGCCGCCATATACTCAGCCTCGGCAGAACTCAATGCAACGGACTTCTGTTTCCGACTAAACCACGACACTGCTGCCGAGCCCAAACTGAAACAACAACCGGAAGTGCTCTTCCGATCCCTCACACAACTTGCCCAGTCTGAATCTGTGAAACCAATCAAGCTAACTCCACCCGAACCCCTGTAGTCCAAACCATAATCCACTGTATCTGCTAGGTATCTCAATACATGTTTTGCGGCAGTCCAATGCACACTCCTAGGCTCCACCATGAACTGGCTAAGAGTGTTAACCGCAAAACACAAGTCCGGCCTAGTGTTGACCAGATACATCAACGAACCAACAAGCTGACGATAAAGTGTAGGATCCACCAACTTACCCTCAGAAGCATGAAGTTGCTTCCAGTTGGTGATCATCGATGTAGACATAGGCCTGCAGTCCTCCATCCGATAACTCTTCAGGTCTCGGTACTATCTCCCAAGCATCATTCTTCATGATGGAATGGTACTCTTCCATCATGGCATCTCTCCATACCTGATGCTGAGAAGCCTCCTCAAATGTGGAAGGCTCAGAGTCACGAAGACTCGCAACAAGAGCCATCCCATATCTGTCCTGCTCAACTACAGTCCTGATCTCCTCCTGAGATCTACCAAATGCCTCTGCTTCCTTCAAGGTGTCTTGAAGCCACTTAGGCTTCCTCTTCCTTGAAGGCTCCTCCCAAACTGGTCTATCCTCATCTGAGGAAGTCCCAGAAGCAGAAGGTCCAACACCCCGAGGACCAGTGACTGATGAACCAGTCCCTGAAGAACCTGTAATATGTGAACCTGAACCTGTACCTATCCCTGAACCTATCCCTGAACCTGTCACCTGAACCACTGATCCTGTAGAAGCTATGCTTGTACCCTGTGATCCAGTCACTCTAGAAACCTATGGACCTGAAACCTATATCGAAGAAGCCTGTGTCAACTGAGGTGTGGGAGCTGGTGGCCCCTGCTGCTCCATCTCTCTCGACTTCCTGAAGGCCCTCTCCTCATCAAACTTCACTTCCTGCCTCACTACAACTCTCTTCTGTCCAGGAATGTAAAGTCGATATGCCTTCGAAGTCTCATCGTAACCCACAAAGATACCTCTCTCTGCAGTGGGCTCAAACTTCGTCCTCTTCTCAAAAGGGACGTGAGAGAAAGTCAAAGAACCAAATATACGAAAGTGGCTCACCTCAGGCTTCTTGCTTGTATACATCTCCTCTGGAGTCATCCTCCCCAAAGCACGGTGAGGACTCCTGTTCTGCCGATATACTACAATGTTGCATGCCTCTGCCCATAGAAAGAACGGTAACCCCTGATCATGAAGCATAGCTCTCGCTGCTCCCACAATCGACCTGTTCTTTCTCTCTGCTACTCCATTCTGCTCAGGAGTGTAGGGAACTGTCAGCTGTCTTTGTATACCCTCCTGTCTGCAGAAAGCATTAAACTCCCTGGAGGTATACTCACCCCCATTGTCCAATCTCAACATTCGGATCTTCCTGCCTATCTACTTCTCCACAAGGGCTTTGAACCCTTGGAAGGCACTCAAAACTAAGTGTGACTTCTTGCTCCTCAAGAAGTAGATCCAGGTCTTCCTGGAGTAGTCATCAATGAAGCTAATGTAGTACTCATGACCAGTCAAGGAGACTGATGACATAGGACCGCAAATGTCAGAATGGATCAAGTCAAGCACTCCTGCTGCTCTCGTGTCACTGCTTGGAAAAGCAGTCTTGGTGTACTTTCCCAAAGCACACCCCCTGCACACATCACTCTGCTCAGTGCTGAACTCGGGTAAACCTGTAACCATGCTCCTCAACAATCTCAGAGCTGGGTGATGTAAGTGGGACATCCTCCGATGCCATAGCTCACATAGCTCACTGCTGCTGCTGTATGCTAGAGCATGCTGTGGCTGAAACAATAACTTGTACAATCTTCCACATCTAACTCCAATGTCCATGGGGGTAGATACACCTATAGTCCTGGGGTACACCTGCACTCTCCCCTCTGAGAAACACACCCCAAGATCCCTGTCCTCAATAGTGGAAACTGAAACAAGGTTCTTTTTCAGCCCAAGGACATACAACACATCCCTCAAAATCATGGGACTCATAGACTCCCTCTGAAATGTAATGGTCCCCTGACCAACTGCTCTAACAATGGTATTGTCTCCAAGTACAACCTCCACAACTCTACCTGTCTGTGATAGCTCGGAGAATAACTCTCGAGTACCTGTCATGTGTCTCGAGGCTCCGTTGTCAATGTACCAAGTACTAGTGGTGGATGGACTCGTCTGCTGACCTGCCAACAATGAATGCTCACTCTCCATATCCATATTTGTGCTGGTGGCTAAAGAGACTCTCTCTCTCTCAATCTGTCCAGCATACAGGGAAAACTCCCTCTGAAACCTGTCTCCAAAGTCATCAACCTCTGCTGAGGCTGCTGTCTGCTGTCCCTTCTTCTTCTTCTTGTTTGGACACTGTGAAGCATAGTGCCCAAATGCCTAACAACAATAGCACTTGATTTTACTCAAGTCCTTCTTCTGTCCACCCTACTGTTGCTGCTGCTGCTTCTTGGCCCCACCCTTCTTGGGACCCTTCTTCTTCTTCCCCTTGGCTGTCAAAGCCACATTCTCCTCATCTACCCCACTCTGTGATGAACTGCCCTGTACGAGACCTCTCCTGGTCTCCTCCTGCACAAAGTCATCCCACAGTCTCTCCCAAGACGGTAGGTTCTCTCTACCCACTATGGCGTGCACAAATGCAACCCAGGACTTTGAAGCCCCATTCACTGCTGTACGTACAAGCTCAGTAGCAGATACCACTTCCCCAACCGCTGCCAGTTCATCCCAAACTGCAGATATCCTAGTGAGGTATGTTGTGACTCCCTCTCCTCCATTCATCTTTATACTCTTGAGTTTCTCTTTGAGAACCATCTTTCTATTCTCATTGGAACTCTCATATAAACTGGTCAAGGAACTCCACATCTCATGTGCCCTAGTCTTCCCAGAAATGTGAGGGATGATGTGGTCTTTAACTAAATCAAGGATAATCCTCCTAGCCTTACAGTCCTTCTTGTTGAAAGCTGATAGTGCTGCTGCATCTGTAGCGGTGAGAATGACAACCGGGTTAGCTGTAGTATGTCTAACCACCTCCACCCATAGTTCATTCTCCTCTAGTATCAGTAAAATTCTGGCCTTCCATGGCACAAAGTTCTCTGTCCCATTCAGCCTATCCTCCAACCTAAGACCTGTAGCCATCTCTACTTCAACCCAACAAGGTGTTGTTCACTAACAGAAGAAAATCACTAAAAAACTGAGTTCTGGAAATTTTTGTGTGTCTGCAAAATATCACTATTTTCTGCCCCCTCGCTCTCATACCATGTAGATTTTCTGGGTTTTACTACTTGCTGGTTTATGTCAACATTTCAGTGGTTTTCACCTTCAGCCGGTTTTGCATAGGCTGAAAGTTACTTATGAAGTTATCAGTAACAATTAAACACACAGTAAAACACTAAAACAGGCTGAAAGTAAATATTTAACACATGCACACCATAAAAGATAGACACTCGGATTTTTCGGCAACTGTGCCCTGGAAAAACCCCCACGGGGAAAACCAATAAGAGAGAGAGATTTATTATTTCTTCAGCAGCAAAAATAGAACAGTAATACAGTGAAAATACAACTTATCTCCACTCAGAAAATGCACCCACAGACTGCCTCGAAAAGTGTGCAGAGACAGTCTCAATTTTTGTGCAAATATCAGTCTTGAAATTAATGTTGTACCCTTCTCGAAAACTATGCAGAATCAACCTCGAAAACTGTGCTGAACTGTTCCTCGATTTCTGTGCATGAATCAACCTCGAAATCTGTGCAATGAAATTACTCATGTACGGTCTGTACGGACCAGAATCTGTACCAATCAATTTCTAGAAAACCGTGCAAACATTAACCTCGATTTCTGTGCCAGTTTACCTTGAAACCCGTGCCTGAGATTAATGCCTTGAAATGCGTGAAGGCTGTCTCGAAAATAGTGCCCACGAACTCCTCGAACTACGTGCAGAAAAATGATTAAGACTGTATGGTATTCACCTCGGGATTTGTGTTGAAGATGACTGCTTTCACCTTGAAATCCGTGCTGATAATAAATGCCAAAACTTGTGCCTCGATTTATGTGCCCAATGTCATTAATGGATGCCTCGAGATGCGTGCAAGTGCTCTTGGTCTCTCTAGATCTCTCTCTATTCTCTTCACTTTCCAAAAATGCAAAAGTGAGCTCAAATGCCCCCCTCAACCCTTTTTGATCAAACCCTAGGGTGATTCTAATCCAACAGTGAAGATTAAATCTAATCCGATGGATGAGATTCAATGAGAGTGAAAATCCCTTTTATTTAATTCACATAAATAAAATTCACTCACCCACTTAAATTAAATCAAAAAGTGACTTTAACTTTATAAAGTCTCATTAAGTGAAATTAATGTGAGGGTCACCTTTTTCCCCCTTCTAAGTGACATTAGGCAAACGTCACTTGGGGAACACTTTCCTAGGTACAAAACTAATACAACCAACTATCAATCTCTAACATACAAAGTAGTTGTTCTTAACAAAGACACTCTCCTTCTTTTATATAGACTAAGGTGAGGGAGGTCAACAATAAAACATGGACTACTTCCACAAACAACCTTAGACTAAGTCAAGAAACAAAGCCCCAAATGGAGCACTCCTCAAAGCAAGGTGTCCACATGTCACACTAGGGTTTGTCCAACCCCCAAGCTAATGATCCCTCCAAACTAGGTGTCTACATGTCAAGCTCTCTTCCTCCAAGATGGTGCACCTCCAATCCATGCCTCCTCATCTCAAGAATTCCTCCTCAAACTCTGTGTAACGTGGTTGCATGCTCTTAGGGCCAAGTGCCTTACCTCCAAGTGCCCAACTCCCTCCTTCAAAGTGGTTACTCCACACATGCCAAGAACCCATCTTCCTCAACAAGTGCGCCCTTCTAGAAGATGCCAAATACACCACATGTGCCAACTACCATATCAAAAGTGTGCCTCCATAGCAGTAATCCCAAGGAAAGCATTATCCCAATTTAAGCTCTACAAACGTAAGTAAAAAAATAAACAAAGGGACTAAAAGACCACGAGCCTTTTACATCACCCATTAAACACTCTCCTATCTACGTGAAAACACTTTTAGAATAACCAAAAGCTAACACTCCCTCTTTGCAAGGAAAGTGTTTTCTCCAATATTAATCTTCTCCCTTTATACCTCAATTAGACCTACAACCTACAAATCCAAGTCCACTAGAGTCTTCGAATCAATCACCAATCCCACCAAAGGTTATGTAATGGTCTCCCAAACATCTTTCCTCCTTCATGGCATCACTCCACACCTATTATGCCAAATTGGAAGGTCTGTGAATGGAAGAAGTCAATGCAACATGGTTGCCAAACCTTCTTAGGAGGAATACTTGCCTTAACTAAAGTTCTAGGGACTCCTACATGCTCTTGTGCATCCTATAACATAGAGGGTAAGAAGGAATCCTTCCCTTGGCTCTCTTGCCCAAGTTTGTGTTTGCTTGCAATCTATTAAGAACGCCACATCAAACCCCTTTAACCACAACATGAGTTCGATCTCTAATGATGACTTTCTAAACATCGAACTCGGCCACACACAATGAAGATTTGGCATACAGGAAACTAAAAGAAGGTTCTTTGTCAAACCAAGAACAAACAAAACATCATTCAACTCAAGAACATCACCTAAAGGCATATGGAGGATATGGAGCCCAATCGCTTGGGAGGATAAGTGACAACATCACCCAACTCAACACACATTCCCCCATCTTGCTCTTAAACATGTTGAAGATCTTCCTATCATAAGTCATATGTCTCAAAGCACCACTATCCACATACCATCGAACACCAGACATAGTGTTGGTTGAAAGACAAGAGACCACAGAGAAGTCGGTATCAAGTTTGGACTCTAAGTCATCCAATCAAGCTATAGTCTCTGTTGTTGCTAGGCCTTCCCTTTCTTCTTATCAAAAATTGGCCACCACGGTGTCATTTTAGTAGACACCCAAAAGAATTCACATGACTTAAATCCTTCTTACCTTGGTTGGAAAAACTTGACTCATCTTTCTTACCCTCATCAGCTGCTCCTTTCTTACCTACCTTCCTTATCCTCCCAATGAGGGCAAGGTCTTCTACTTCAATCTCCTTGGTTGAACTAGTCTCTACCCTTGTTTCTTCCTACACATAGTCATTCCAGAGAGTCTTGTTGTCCGCCAATATGCACACCAGCAGCGGAAATCTTTCGAAAGCTGTCTCTTCACTACAAGTGAGAGAGGTGTGGCCTTGGGGGCAAGCAATGAGCCAGGTACTGTCACCTGAATCCCAGCTCCTCCGTTTAGGCAAACTCCTAACGAAGCCAAGGGGGGTAGTCCCTAAAAGAAAAGTTGTCTAAGGCTCTTGTATTTATAGTGTTTTTAGGTGTTGTGATGCGGATGGGTGTTTTTTAGGAGTTTTTGCGAAATGAGAGACAATATAAAACTTTAATGCGACACAAGATAGCGCAATCCACGTTGCAACAGAAAATAAAGGATGCACTTGAACAAATAAATGAATCACTTTTCACACAGATTAAGCTGAATACTTCAGTATAGATATTTAAGCACACAAAGATATATGATGAAGGACCAGTGCCTTATGGAGTCAAAAATAAAAGTGAAAGTGAAAACTTGATACAAGTGCTTGAAATGGAAAGTTTGTGAGAACGTTGTGCAGCTTATCTTGGTAAATTGAAAATTTTAGTTGTCTTGATTATTAGGGCTAAGACCAAAGGTATCAAGAGATGGTAGAACCCTACCCAAGAAAGATACTGGCAACCCTGAATGACATGTCGGAAGCACCCAGATTCGATAAGGATTGGTGTCCAATGTTTAAACCGCCCCTGAGTCTGTCAGTGGGAATCCGGCGCCACCCCTCGCGGGAAGAACAGTATTTTGCCTTGGTTGAGGTTGTGGGAAAAATTTTAATTAAAATTATCGATCGTTATTATCAAGTCTTTCACCTTTCTGAGTACTAGCCCAACCGTTTCCGGTTGGCAGAGCATACGGGTGTAGGACAAACCAAGATAAATTAATTAGGGGAGTGTGAGTGGAAAATTTTATTATTAAAAGAACCTTGTTCAACCCTCCGACAGAGAGCGCTCTTGACTCGGTCTTATGACCACAGTTCAAGAGACTTGCTAAATTAACAATGCCTAATGCAAGGGATGATGCAAGACTAAAAATGCCCTCCGATAGAGGGTGCTCTTGACTTGGATTTGGCCAAGTTCAAGAGACTTTGGTTTATTTTAAGCAAACAAGAGCAGTTGTGTTGTGAAAAGCAGTAAAATAACTTGAGAAAGATGAAACCACTTGATAACTTGAAAGATATAATTAATGCTTTTAACAATAACTACTTTGCCAAATAATATGAAATAAAACTAAAACTAGTGTTCTACCATACAAATTCTAATCTACTAGGTAGGATTGATCCCCGAAACAGGATCAACCACTAGAAACCACCAATCCTGGAAACCTTCCAGCTAGCTGGATGTCCACAAGAAGTTGATGGGGGAGCGAGAAGCTACCACAAAACTATGTGGCCTTTGGGATACAATCCCAAAGTTAGCTATTCTCTGGTCAAGGATTGGAAGAGAAACAGTATAATGATAAAAATAAACTAAGCTACCCAAGAATCTCTTTCAGGTTCAAGACCCTACTCGGGAAAGCATGGGGGTAAGTAAAATATGAAATATAATCAAGATAATTTATTTGAAACAAAATTTAAACTAAGAACATAAAAACGTAAATCTAAACTAGAAACAACCACAAGACCCAACACCCTTCCCCAAATGGGGAAGAAAACCCAAAAGTGGAGGCCTCCTCCACTTAAAACTTTTATTTGACAAGTACAAGTGCCTCAAGGGAAAATCCTTGAAAGGTCTTTCGAGAATGATGATACTTTGGAAAAATATTGAAGAAGATATAGATTCTACTTGTTATTACAAAGGATAAGTGTGTCGAAATTTGGTCATTCTTATGGCTTCTTCACTTTGTTTTGCTTCGATCCTCTTGTTTCAAGATCTTATCAAGTACTTCTCTCTCAAATGGCCTATAAGAGTTCAAGAAAATCTAAACAAGGCACCCATTAATCATTAGTAAAAAATAAATCGAAATTGAAACTATTTGAGTCTATATTTAAGATTTTAACTCTAAGATGGAAAATGCATGAAAATTTGTCATAAAATGTTAACTATGGCAAAACGGACCAGCGAACAAAGTTGCTCTAAAAATGCTAGAAATGAGATCTAAGACTTAAAAAAATTTTGGAAAATTTTATGAAAAATTTTCTATCTTTAAAAAGGGAAACTAGATGCAAACTTAACAAGTGCTAGAATGAGATCTAGTATGATTTTAGACTACCTTTTCAATGTATGCCAATGATCTACAAGATGCAATAATTTAAGATCTATCAAATCAAATTAAACTACTCTAACAAACACTAACTTATCCAATTCGTTTTTGCTTTTTTGTGTGGTTTTTAGGGCACTTGAGAAGATGGACGAAAGGGCAAAGCAAGAGGGTGAAAGGGAGATCTAAGAGAATGGATCTAAGGGAGAAGAAAGAAGACAAAGGCTTGGATGAGAAACCCTTGAAGGGGAAAACGAATGAAAAGGGATGGATAGATCTAGGGCCAAAGAGGAAGTAGGGCTAGCAAATTCAAAGGAAAAAGGAACTCAAGGAGAAAAATAGAAGGCTAGAAGAAGAGAGCCTTTAGTGACAAGGTTTTAAAAGTAGAATTTTGATTGATGAGAAACCTGAGAAGAGCTCTTCCTAGCCTTCTTAAGATGAAAAGATCTTGAGATTTGTAGATCCTGCAACCACAAAGTATTAGGCCAAAACTTGAAGATGAACAAGGGTTTGATGCAACCGAGCTCTTACCCCTCTTCACTTTAGGCAACACCTAAATCACAAACCCAAACACTCAACCAACAAGTGAGATCAACAATGCTAGAATGCTAGAAATATCAAGATTAAATCAACAATTTGTATAACCAACTACTCATGTTCATTTAGATCTTGATAAACTATGCATAAATAACCAACTTAAATTATGAATGGTTACTCTATTGTACTAAAAATAGTCCTCACAAGCTAACCATTGATCAAATACCATGCATAATCAAGAGATGGGTTTAGAGAAGATGTCACCTCAACAAGAGATGAATTCACACAATAGATTGAAAGCTCATGGACCTCCAAAGTCGAAATCTTTATTGAAAATATTAAGCCAAAGCATATTACAAATTTTTGCAGAGTAATCTTGCATCAAAGTCTCCATGAGATAACAACCCAAATGGGCCTCTCTTTATACTAAAACTACACACCTAAACCCTAATTCGAATTTGGCAATGGAGAAGGTCGAATTCCAATCAATAGGTGGCTTGGAGCAAGAGACATAGCTAAAGTCGAGTTTGAGGTAGTTGTGGATGGCACCATGTGGCAAACTCGACTTGAGGTAGGTGGGAGTTGAGGGCACTAACCAATGGAAGACAT
The DNA here is from genome assembly GCA_027924585.1 of Larix kaempferi. Lineage (NCBI taxonomy): Eukaryota > Viridiplantae > Streptophyta > Pinopsida > Pinales > Pinaceae > Larix > Larix kaempferi. The sequence goes on from BSBM01000904.1 coordinate 14,092,400, forward strand.
ACATCAAGGCAAAGGCGAGTTAGGGTGAGGAAAACGTGAGCCAATGTGGAGAGGGCGAGTTGGATGTGGTAGGTCGAGGCTAGTTTAGTGGATGCCACATGGTAGAGGTAGGCACTAACTTAGATTCAATCGAAAGCCAAGCTAATCCACTCACCTACTAACCACTAAACGAGTCACAACAAGGCAATGCGTGGCTCTTCATGAGATTGACGCGAGCTAGGTGAGGATGGCGAGTAGAGACTTGGTAGGTGCTAGCTCGAGTGATAGAGGAGAGAAACCAATGGGATTTAGGCAATGGATAAACGCCAACTAGGATCCACGTGAGCCAAAGGGAAAAAACGTGAGGATTGGGAGGAAAAGCGTGAGCTTAAGGTGAGCTGCGAGTTGGCAATGGTGGAGACATGTGGTAGTTTGATAGATGCTAACTCGAATTAGATCCAAAGCCAAGCCAATCAACATATCCATTAACCAATGAACAAGCAACAAAGGAAAAGCGTGGATCCCTAAAGGATTGACGTGAGGGATACTCTCACGCGAGCTAGTTGTGAAGGCAACACATGGTAGATAGTGGGTGTGGCTCGAATCATGAAGAGCACCGAGTTTGGATTTGATTGCTAGTTTAAAGGAGGCGCCCACCATTGGCTTAAATGCCATCCAACAAACCATTAAATCATTGCCACATCACAAACTCGATTTTCCCATGAAGGAGGGCGAATTTGCTCAAAGAGATTCCTTGCTGGTGACTGGGTGAGTGACTGGATGGGCTTGGAGTTGATTGGAATCTTCCTTAATGCTCATCGCCATGTCATTTAGCCCTTTATTTTAATCAAATTGATTAATTTTGGATTATCTCAAAAATAATCAATTTTATTATTTTAATTAATAATTTCTCTGTAAATGACTTTTCAGAGAAAATATTAATTATGGGGCGGAATTGACATCCGAAAGTTGGGTTTAGCTGCTCCATGGGTCATGTGTGATTTTTGGCTTATGAAACGAGCCATCAAACACTGAAAACGGACCCCGGATGACTGACATATTACAGACTCAAATTTCTCTATTTAAACTATAGAGAAATTTAATTAAAATTTTAAAAATATTTAAATAATTAAAAATCCCAATTTCGACGTGTCCGGTAAAATTTTTTCGAAATTTTTTCTGGGGGTCCTAGAGACCTAGGACATGACCAAAACCTATTCTAATAGTGTCTAGTAGGTTTATACATTATAGTTGGACCCTAATAACCCCCCATGGCCAAATTTCCAAAATCGGGCATTCCAGCTTTGGAGGAAGCGGGAGAAAAACCAAGAGATTATATTTCGCCTGAAGCAAAGTATAATCTGACGGTGAAAAAACTCCCTGGAATACCTTAGTTGTTTAATCCAGTCATGGGAGACCGAGCCACTCAGACCCTACTAGCACACTGATACAAACCCCCATGGGGCCATGGTCATGTCGACTCAAAAGCAAAACTGGCTAGCCAAAACTGGCTAGACCCAAATATAATGAAACCCAGATACTCTGGAAGCGAACACTGATGTGTTCCAACACTGGCGGCTCAATAAGGTTTCAACTATTGTACAAATCAGTTGATAACATCTGGCTCCAACTGCGGGACGGACACTTGCTTGATCTAGGAGTCAAAGAAGGTGTTCGAGAATCCCAGAATATCATTTTCCTGCACAGAAAGAGAAGTGTCTTAGTTTCCCATGTACATGATAAATAATGCCAAAATGAAATAACAACTATGAAACTATTTTTTGCTTTTTCTTTTCAAATTCAAAGTACAGAAATAGAAATCTTTTCTTTTTCAGCATAAACATGAACTATAGTACAAAAAATACACTATGATACAGAAATAATGATACATAAGGTACAAAGATAAGAGTTTAGGGAGATCCTGAGATGGCCTCTTGGTCATCTTGTATGTTGTTCCGATAAAAGGGCTTCAAATGTTGCCCATTTATAGGAAGAGGCAATATTTCTCCTTCCATAGTGTTGAGGCCGAAAGAATTATCTCCAACTGTGCAGCGTATAATAAAGGGGCCTTTCCAAAGGCTGTCGAACTTCCCATGCTTCCCAGGTTTTTCCCTTCTTTTGTCCCATAATAGAACAGTGTCTCCTTCTTGAAAGGCTCTTGGCTTGGCTGACTTATCAAATGTGGCTTTCATACTCTCTTTTTGTCTTAACATTTTGTCCAAGGAATTTCTTCTGTTTTCATCAAGCTCGATGATTTGGTTAGCCCTATCTTCCAACTCTAACTTCTCAGAGTCATAATCAGTTAGCATTCTGAAGATGGGAATCTGCATGCTAAGAGGTAGTATCGCTGTGATGCCATAAACAAGTTCAAAGGGGGACTTTCCGGTGGAGTTTTTCTTTGTAATTCTGTCCGCCCAAAGGGCATATTTGATCTTGCTATCCCAGGATCTTTTGTTGTCACCAACAGTTTTCTTAAGGATAGTCATCAGGTTCTTGTTTGAGGATTCAGCAAGGCCATTACCTTGCGGATAATAGTCGGAAGAGTGAGATAGAACAATGCCATATTTGAAACAGAAATCATTCATTTCTGTTGAACTGAAAGCCTTGGCATTATCGGTGGTTATCTTCAAAGGAGTACCAAATCTAGTGATGATCTTATCTTCAATAAAATTCATAAGAACCTTCTCAGTAGCTGTCTTGGTAGGAATAGCCTCAACCCACTTGGTGAAGTAATCAGTTGCTGTTAGAATCCAGCAAAATCCATTGCTAGAATTATCTTTAAATTTGCCAATAAAGTCAAGGCCCCATTGCTGGAAAGGGGCAATGACAACAACCGGATTGAGGGGTAAGGCGGCCAATTTAGGTTTTCCTGTGAACAGCTGACATTCCTGGCAAAACTTGACATGTTTGTACACATCGGCAAATATGGTGGGCCAATAATATCCAGCTCTAAGGATTTTGTGGGCAGTTGTATTAGCTGCATAGTGTCCTCCACAAAATCCTGAGTGAAGGTCAATCAAGATCTTTTTAGAATCTTGTTCATGGACACATCTAAGGATAACCCCATCAGGGCTTCTCCAACCCAAGCCTTCTTGAGTAAGGCAATATCTAGCAGCTTTTAATCTTAGTGCCCTTCGCTTGTGTCCTTTAAGGTGGTCAGGGCAAGTCATGTGTAAGAGGAAATATATAACATCAGAGTACCAATGGATATCTAACTCTCGTAAGGCAGGTGTCATACGTGGACAATCAGGTTGATCTGTACAGTTTATGTCGATGGCTTCCTCATTCTTCTGGGTTAACATTTTGGCTAGGCCTTGTCCTTTGATAAGTTTGGTAGGTTTTATTTCCAAGTCATATTCCTGGATCTTGGAGACCCATGTGCCTCTTGTTCCTAAACAATCCTGTTGGGATAGGATGTCTTTTACTGCAGCATGGGGGACATAACCTATAACTTTATTGTAGCCAATGTATGTTCTGAAATGTTTCAAAGATTTGACCAAAGCATAAGCCTGTTTTTCCATTATTGTATACTTTAATTCTGAATTTTGTAAAGCCCTGCTCATGAATGCAATTGGTTGCTCGAACCCTTCGAAGTTCTTTTGGAGCAAAACCCCAGCTATAGTATCCTCAGAAGCAAAAGAGAAAATCATGAAATCTTTGGTATAATCCGGACTGACCAACACAGGTGACCTAGTAATGGCATCTTTAATAGTGTTGAAGGCTTCTTTTCCATCATCAGTCCACACAAACTTAGCATCTTTTTTAAGCAACCGCTGCATGGGTTTCATCAACTCTGCAAGGTTTGGAATAAACCTTCTGATAAAATTTATGTGTCCATTGAAAGATTGAAGACCCTTCACATTTTTTGGGAGAGGTATTTTCTTAATGGCTTCAACTCTTTCAGGGTCAATCTTGACCCCGTCCTTGTTTATGATATGCCCTAAGAGTTTTCCCTCTTCAATACCTAACACAGATTTTGCCGGATTTAGGGAAATACCATATTCTCTGCACCTTTCGAAGACTTTTCTCAAGTGATCAACATGGCTGGATCTTTCCTTTGAAAAGACGGTTAAATCATCCTGGTAAATTTCGATGATTTTTCCTATTAATTCCTTGAAAGCATAATCCATGGCCCTTTGGAAAGTGGCTCCTGCATTTGTGAGGCCAAAGGGCATTCTCAGATACTCAAAGGTTCCCCAAGGTGTTGTAAAGGCAGTTTTATGTTTGTCCTCCTCTTTGATAACAACTTGGTTGTATCCTGAAAATCCATCAAGCATGGACATCATATTAGATCCAGTGACCCGTTGGAGGAGGGTCTCCATGTTGGGAAGTGGGTAGTTGTCTTTCTGGCACGCCATGTTTAGGTTTCTGAAGTCTATGCATATTCTGATACTCCCATTCTTCTTTCTTACGACAACTAGGTTGGAGCACCATGAAGTGTGTCGGGTAGGAGCTATAATGCCTGCTGCTAACATCTTCTCTAGCTCTCTTTTGATAATTGGAGCCAACTTAGGATTTATTTGCCTTAATTTCTGACGAAAAGGCTTAGCATTTTGCATTTCCGGTTTAAGGGGAATGGTATGTTGGAATACATCTTCCCTATAGGCCTTTAACTCGTCATAAGTAAAGGCAAATATATCTCTAAACTCTCTGACAAGGTTTATTAGTGCGTTTCTTTCTTTTTCTGATGTTCCTTTTCCAATTTTTATGATTTTTGGATCTGTTTCTGTTCCGATGTTAACCTCAATGTAATCCCCTGGCTTCATCTGGTCAATGCTGTTCTTTTTTCCGTCATGCCTATCAAAGATGTTCTCTAACTTAGTGAAACCACGTGAGATTGGGTTCATGGGCTGGCTTTCATCTTTATACTGCTTGCCTTCTTCCTGTTCATTAACATTGAAATTGGCAAACTCATCTAAGTTATTTATGAACCTTATAATTTGTTCATCATCTTTAAAAACCTGCCAATGGTTCATGTTATCTGGGACAGATGGCCTATAGTTAATCTCAAGTGTACACTCTCCTTTCAACATTTCTTCTGATGGCTGGAGTGTAGATGCTGCAACAGCTAACCTATCTGCCATACTGTTTTCTTCTCTATGGACTGCTTGTATATTTAGAGCATCAAAATATTCCATGGTGTCCCACACTGCATTTCTATACCTCTTAAGCCTTTTGCAATGGCATGCAAATTTACCCTTGATCTGTTGTACCACTAAATCAGAATCTCCTTTAATACTAAGCATCTCGATCTTCATATCTTTAGCAATTTCTATGCCTAGTAAGAGTGCTTCATACTCCGCAACATTGTTGGTGGCTTCAAACTCAAGTCTAAATGCAAAATTAAAGATTTTGCCCTCAGGTGACATTAAGACTATACCGGCACCCTTGCCAGCTTTAGAAAAAGCTCCGTCAAATTCCATTTTCCATAGCCCATCAGTTTTCTTGTCTTTCATTTCCCTATGAACTGGGTCTAAGAAAGTGGAATTGATCTGGAGGGTTCCCATGTCATCTGAATTGTAAATGTACTCATTTGAAGGTTTGTGGGGATTTTCAACATGGTACCTCCTTTCCTTTTCTGAATGTAGTTTAACCTGAGTGTCTTCTGAAGCAGGAACAGTTGCGTAAGATAGATCTAATTGTATTGAACCACCCAAGGAAGCACCCCACTTTCTAGATAAAAGCATACCCCACTTATCAGGCACATCTATGACTAAGATGTCCATGGTGACATGGATGTCTGGGTACTTGGCTAATCTGACGGTTTGATTCTGAATCATCCCCTCAACTTCGACAGGTCTAGAGTCCATAGCACAAACATTCCCATATGGTCTGGTGGTCTTTAAATTTAGTTGTTGCATGACTTTCTTGGTCATAAGGCTGGCACCAGATCCTGAGTCCAACATACAGTTATGTAGAAGAAGGTCACCTATCATCAATGATATGTAGAAAGGTGGGTGAGCTTCTTTTCTTGTTTCCCTGGTATGTAGGACTATAGGGGGATCTCCATAATCATTCGTATAACTTGTTGAAGGTTGTTCTTTAGTTTCTACGAAAGCTACCTTTTTAGGGGTAGGGCACTTTGCAGGTGGAGGTTGCTTTTCAGATGAAATGGGATGAGGAACAACAAGGGGCTTTTCAGGATTCATAGGTTTAGGAGTATGAGGGGAAGTATTATTAGCATGAGGCTCTAACAGTTTTAACAGTTTCTCTCTCTGACCCGGAAGTTTGCATAGTTCAAGTACTGGGACTGGAACTTTGGTGTTGGACAACCAATTACTTAAATCAAAATTTAAATCAATAGATGGCCCCTTTTCAATGTTTATTCTTGGAGCAATGTGAGGAACTGTTACCTTAGGAGTGTTTTGATTTGAAGGTCCTTCCTTTGGTTTCTTTTGATAAGTGTTTCCTTTGAATCTCTGGCTGTTGTTGATACTAGGTGGCATCTCTCCATAAAGTTGAGTCATGTAGTCAATCTGCTGATAACCCTGGTTTGTTCGAGTCATATCAATGTTCTCATAATCATCTCCCACATGGTTGATAAAAACAGGCTCGTCTGATGAAGTACTAGGATCGCATCCCTCAGGATATCCATGCTCTTGAACGAAACAGGCATAATGGCAACCAGATTCCTCATGGAAATCCTTGCATGCTCTACAAAAGGGCTTGGCATGCTCAACCATGTTGGCAGCCTCTAGTTGATGAGGAGGCCTCTGTTCATGGTTGGGAGGTCTTCTTTGCCAAGTAGGCTTAGCAGGAAAATTTCTAGGAGCTGGTTGTGTATGTTGAACTTGTTGAACCTGTTGAACCTGTGCTCTTTCCATGTTGATGATCTTGTTTTGCAATTCTTTTATCTGACTTACATGTTTCTGTTCTGCTTTCTCCATTCTCTCACATATTTCTATCATTTTCTTTTCATAAGAATCTTTCATAGGTTCCTTGTCTTTATGCTCAGTTGGTTTTGAAAGCAGTTGAGATCTAGAGTATCCCTGGATGTTTGACTCTCCGGAAGACTTCATGTTCCTATCAATCTTTACGGCCAAAGCTTGAGCATCAAGCAAGGTGGTTGGTTCTTTGTCCCTGATCTGGTATTGGACTTTGCCACTTAATGCTTCTATGTAGTAGTCCAACAAAGAAGCTGCAGGAGGCACATAGGTTTCAGGAATGGAATTGGACAGCTCCATGAATTTAGCATTAAATTCATCCATAGTTTCATTCTCGGTCTTCTTCATACTAGTTAGAGATGCAACTAAATGTCTAGGTTCTTTTCTGCAACCAAACTTGTTGAGGAAGGATGTCTTGAATGCCGCTATGGTGGCAAAAGAGTTGTCAGGCAGATTGTCGTACCAGGTCCCTGCCTTACCCTCCAATGATAGGGCAAAAAGTGTCATGTAAACATCCTCATGTTTATCAGCTCCCCTGACATGAGTACTACACAACTTTGTGAAGTTTCTAATATGTTGTTCAGCAGATAATGAGGCATCAGTGCCATTGAAATTTGTGATTTTATCAATAGCCTTTTCGGGAATATCGTGAGGTTGACCTGGTATCTGAGAAAAGTTGAGTTGAGTAAAGAACTCACCCATTGTGGAAAGGAAACAGTTATTATTTTCAAAATTTGTTTGATTTTCTAGATTTTCTTGAAACAAAGAGTGGATGTCTAAAATAGATTCGGATCTAAGATTTTCAAGAATTCTACGAGAAGCAAGCTTGTTCAGTCTCCTCCTATAAACCTTTTCAGGCTCAGGGATAAAACTAAGCAAGCCTTCAGAGTTTCTTCTAGTTGAATACCTTGATGTGTTAACTGACAGTGGAGTCGCCAGGTGAATCCAAGTCTAATTTCAGAGAGTGATTAAACTAAAAATCTACCAAAGTAAAAAAGGTGAAGTGGAGTCGCCAGATAGATATGAGAATCTATCAAAAGGTGAAACAAACTAGAAAAAACTAAGGTCGTCCAGGAACAAAAAGATTTGTCCCCGGCAACGGCGCCAAAGATGTTGTCCGCCAATATGCACACCAGCAGCGGAAATCTTTCGAAAGCTGTCTCTTCACTACAAGTGAGAGAGGTGTGGCCTTGGGGGCAAGCAATGAGCCAGGTACTGTCACCTGAATCCCAGCTCCTCCGTTTAGGCAAACTCCTAACGAAGCCAAGGGGGGTAGTCCCTAAAAGAAAAGTTGTCTAAGGCTCTTGTATTTATAGTGTTTTTAGGTGTTGTGATGCGGATGGGTGTTTTTTAGGAGTTTTTGCGAAATGAGAGACAATATAAAACTTTAATGCGACACAAGATAGCGCAATCCACGTTGCAACAGAAAATAAAGGATGCACTTGAACAAATAAATGAATCACTTTTCACACAGATTAAGCTGAATACTCCAGTATAGATATTTAAGCACACAAAGATATATGATGAAGGACCAGTGCCTTATGGAGTCAAAAATAAAAGTGAAAGTGAAAACTTGATACAAGTGCTTGAAATGGAAAGTTTGTGAGAACGTTGTGCAGCTTATCTTGGTAAATTGAAAATTTTAGTTGTCTTGATTATTAGGGCTAAGACCAAAGGTATCAAGAGATGGTAGAACCCTACCCAAGAAAGATACTGGCAACCCTGAATGACATGTCGGAAGCACCCAGATTCGATAAGGATTGGTGTCCAATGTTTAAACCGCCCCTGAGTCTGTCAGTGGGAATCCGGCGCCACCCCTCGCGGGAAGAACAGTATTTTGCCTTGGTTGAGGTTGTGGGAAAAATTTTAATTAAAATTATCGATCGTTATTATCAAGTCTTTCACCTTTCTGAGTACTAGCCCAACCGTTTCCGGTTGGCAGAGCATACGGGTGTAGGACAAACCAAGATAAATTAATTAGGGGAGTGTGAGTGGAAAATTTTATTATTAAAAGAACCTTGTTCAACCCTCCGACAGAGAGCGCTCTTGACTCGGTCTTATGACCACAGTTCAAGAGACTTGCTAAATTAACAATGCCTAATGCAAGGGATGATGCAAGACTAAAAATGCCCTCCGATAGAGGGTGCTCTTGACTTGGATTTGGCCAAGTTCAAGAGACTTTGGTTTATTTTAAGCAAACAAGAGCAGTTGTGTTGTGAAAAGCAGTAAAATAACTTGAGAAAGATGAAACCACTTGATAACTTGAAAGATATAATTAATGCTTTTAACAATAACTACTTTGCCAAATAATATGAAATAAAACTAAAACTAGTGTTCTACCATACAAATTCTAATCTACTAGGTAGGATTGATCCCCGAAACAGGATCAACCACTAGAAACCACCAATCCTGGAAACCTTCCAGCTAGCTGGATGTCCACAAGAAGTTGATGGGGGAGCGAGAAGCTACCACAAAACTATGTGGCCTTTGGGATACAATCCCAAAGTTAGCTATTCTCTGGTCAAGGATTGGAAGAGAAACAGTATAATGATAAAAATAAACTAAGCTACCCAAGAATCTCTTTCAGGTTCAAGACCCTACTCGGGAAAGCATGGGGGTAAGTAAAATATGAAATATAATCAAGATAATTTATTTGAAACAAAATTTAAACTAAGAACATAAAAACGTAAATCTAAACTAGAAACAACCACAAGACCCAACACCCTTCCCCAAATGGGGAAGAAAACCCAAAAGTGGAGGCCTCCTCCACTTAAAACTTTTATTTGACAAGTACAAGTGCCTCAAGGGAAAATCCTTGAAAGGTCTTTCGAGAATGATGATACTTTGGAAAAATATTGAAGAAGATATAGATTCTACTTGTTATTACAAAGGATAAGTGTGTCGAAATTTGGTCATTCTTATGGCTTCTTCACTTTGTTTTGCTTCGATCCTCTTGTTTCAAGATCTTATCAAGTACTTCTCTCTCAAATGGCCTACAAGAGTTCAAGAAAATCTAAACAAGGCACCCATTAATCATTAGTAAAAAATAAATCGAAATTGAAACTATTTGAGTCTATATTTAAGATTTTAACTCTAAGATGGAAAATGCATGAAAATTTGTCATAAAATGTTAACTATGGCAAAACGGACCAGCGAACAAAGTTGCTCTAAAAATGCTAGAAATGAGATCTAAGACTTAAAAAAATTTTGGAAAATTTTATGAAAAATTTTCTATCTTTAAAAGGGGAAACTAGATGCAAACTTAACAAGTGCTAGAATGAGATCTAGTATGATTTTAGACTACCTTTTCAATGTATGCCAATGATCTACAAGATGCAATAATTTTAAGATCTATCAAATCAAATTAAACTACTCTAACAAACACTAACTTATCCAATTCGTTTTTGCTTTTTTGTTGTGGTTTTTAGGGCACTTGAGAAGATGGACGAAAGGGCAAAGCAAGAGGGTGAAAGGGAGATCTAAGAGAATGGATCTAAGGGAGAAGAAAGAAGACAAAGGCTTGGATGAGAAACCCTTGAAGGGGAAAACGAATGAAAAGGGATGGATAGATCTAGGGCCAAAGAGGAAGTAGGGCTAGCAAATTCAAAGGAAAAAGGAACTCAAGGAGAAAAATAGAAGGCTAGAAGAAGAGAGCCTTTAGTGACAAGGTTTTAAAAGTAGAATTTTGATTGATGAGAAACCTGAGAAGAGCTCTTCCTAGCCTTCTTAAGATGAAAAGATCTTGAGATTTGTAGATCCTGCAACCACAAAGTATTAGGCCAAAACTTGAAGATGAACAAGGGTTTGATGCAACCGAGCTCTTACCCCTCTTCACTTTAGGCAACACCTAAATCACAAACCCAAACACTCAACCAACAAGTGAGATCAACAATGCTAGAATGCTAGAAATATCAAGATTAAATCAACAATTTGTATAACCAACTACTCATGTTCATTTAGATCTTGATAAACTATGCATAAATAACCAACTTAAATTATGAATGGTTACTCTATTGTACTAAAAATAGTCCTCACAAGCTAACCATTGATCAAATACCATGCATAATCAAGAGATGGGTTTAGAGAAGATGTCACCTCAACAAGAGATGAATTCACACAATAGATTGAAAGCTCATGGACCTCCAAAGTCGAAATCTTTATTGAAAATATTAAGCCAAAGCATATTACAAATTTTTGCAGAGTAATCTTGCATCAAAGTCTCCATGAGATAACAACCCAAATGGGCCTCTCTTTATACTAAAACTACACACCTAAACCCTAATTCGAATTTGGCAATGGAGAAGGTCGAATTCCAATCAATAGGTGGCTTGGAGCAAGAGACATAGCTAAAGTCGAGTTTGAGGTAGTTGTGGATGGCACCATGTGGCAAACTCGACTTGAGGTAGGTGGGAGTTGAGGGCACTAACCAATGGAAGACATACATCAAGGCAAAGGCGAGTTAGGGTGAGGAAAACGTGAGCCAATGTGGAGAGGGCGAGTTGGATGTGGTAGGTCGAGGCTAGTTTAGTGGATGCCACATGGTAGAGGTAGGCACTAACTTAGATTCAATCGAAAGCCAAGCTAATCCACTCACCTACTAACCACTAAACGAGTCACAACAAGGCAATGCGTGGCTCTTCATGAGATTGACGCGAGCTAGGTGAGGATGGCGAGTAGAGACTTGGTAGGTGCTAGCTCGAGTGATAGAGGAGAGAAACCAATGGGATTTAGGCAATGGATAAACGCCAACTAGGATCCACGTGAGCCAAAGGGAAAAAACGTGAGGATTGGGAGGAAAAGCGTGAGCTTAAGGTGAGCTGCGAGTTGGCAATGGTGGAGACATGTGGTAGTTTGATAGATGCTAACTCGAATTAGATCCAAAGCCAAGCCAATCAACATATCCATTAACCAATGAACAAGCAACAAAGGAAAAGCGTGGATCCCTAAAGGATTGACGTGAGGGATACTCTCACGCGAGCTAGTTGTGAAGGCAACACATGGTAGATAGTGGGTGTGGCTCGAATCATGAAGAGCACCGAGTTTGGATTTGATTGCTAGTTTAAAGGAGGCGCCCACCATTGGCTTAAATGCCATCCAACAAACCATTAAATCATTGCCACATCACAAACTCGATTTTCCCATGAAGGAGGGCGAATTTGCTCAAAGAGATTCCTTGCTGGTGACTGGGTGAGTGACTGGATGGGCTTGGAGTTGATTGGAATCTTCCTTAATGCTCATCGCCATGTCATTTAGCCCTTTATTTTAATCAAATTGATTAATTTTGGATTATCTCAAAAATAATCAATTTTATTATTTTAATTAATAATTTCTCTGTAAATGACTTTTCAGAGAAAATATTAATTATGGGGCGGAATTGACATCCGAAAGTTGGGTTTAGCTGCTCCATGGGTCATGTGTGATTTTTGGCTTATGAAACGAGCCATCAAACACTGAAAACGGACCCCGGATGACTGACATATTACAGACTCAAATTTCTCTATTTAAACTATAGAGAAATTTAATTAAAATTTTAAAAATATTTAAATAATTAAAAATCCCAATTTCGACGTGTCCGGTAAAATTTTTTCGAAATTTTTTCTGGGGGTCCTAGAGACCTAGGACATGACCAAAACCTATTCTAATAGTGTCTAGTAGGTTTATACATTATAGTTGGACCCTAATAACCCCCCATGGCCAAATTTCCAAAATCGGGCATTCCAGCTTTGGAGGAAGCGGGAGAAAAACCAAGAGATTATATTTCGCCTGAAGCAAAGTATAATCTGACGGTGAAAAAACTCCCTGGAATACCTTAGTTGTTTAATCCAGTCATGGGAGACCGAGCCACTCAGACCCTACTAGCACACTGATACAAACCCCCATGGGGCCATGGTCATGTCGACTCAAAAGCAAAACTGGCTAGCCAAAACTGGCTAGACCCAAATATAATGAAACCCAGATACTCTGGAAGCGAACACTGATGTGTTCCAACACTGGCGGCTCAATAAGGTTTCAACTATTGTACAAATCAGTTGATAACAAGTCTCAAAGGTGAGAAAATCCTCACAAGCACAAATACCCTACACAAAGGGTTTCCATGATGCGTAAAATCCATTTAGTGCAATGGACACCAAGTCTTCATCTTCAACCTCCACCCCTATGTTATCCAACTAATCTTTCAACCCTATGATCTTCATCAAGTAACCAACCACAACATTTGTCACTCTTGTAGATGGCATGGAGCTTATTTATCAATTACATCTTGTAAGAAAAGTACACACCTTGGTAAAAAATTATTATATATCTCCTTAGCCATCGTCTTCTCTGCAATGTGAAGGATCAAATAGATCTTCACTAAATCAACACTGGAGGCCAACTAAGCAAGATTGGTGGGAATGGTAACCTTGTTTGCAATAAACATCGAAAGCTCAACCTCCTCCAACAACATCTATAGTCTATACTTACAAGGTGCAAAGTTCGTAGCACCTTCTAACCTATCATGCTCCCGAAGACCAAGTGTAGTCATCCCTACAAATATGGATCAACAAGTCAACCAACAAGTAAAGTAGATCGATCACCTATCTCTGGTAAAGATCACAACTCCGATCCCTAGAGCAATTATGGCATCATACCCATAGAATTCAACCTCACTGTCTTAATAAATCAACATACTAAAACAACAATGAAGCTTACTCGATACATGAGAAAAATCATATCTAAAAGTCAGATTTGCAATTGCAAATTTAGGATAGCAGTGGTACACTTTATATTATCACATGATGAAGATAAAGTACAATACTTCAACTCATCCCAAGTTGCTACAACTCCTTCCAGTTCATCCCAGGCAATGACTCTTCAATGCATCCTAAACCCTAGCTAGGGCATCCACAATCATTGCAAATCCTAACCAACAATACAAATGCCAAGAAAGGCATCCCACCAAGATCTACAAGACAATCCTTGGAAGTTCCAAACAAGCTAGCATCACACCAACTATCAAACCCCAAGATCTCCCACTTGCATCACACAAGCTATCAAGGAGATTCAAACACTTACATCCCATAAGATACAATACTCAACACTTGCATCTCACAAGGTAAGGAACCCTAGTGTTAGCATCCCACAAGCAATAATCCTTGTTACAACAGTAATACATAATCTTCCAAGATTCTCCTCAAAGCTAGCATCCAACCAATTATCAATCTCTAAGATATAAAGTTACTCTTAACAAAGACACTCTTTGCCCTTTATATAGACCAAGGTGAGGGAGGCAAACAATAAAACATTGACTAAGTCAACAAGCAAAGCCCCAAATGGAGTGCTTCCCAAAGCAAGGTGCCCACATGCCACATTAGGTTTTGTCCAACCTACAAGGTAGTGCACCCTCCAAGCTAGGTGTCCACATGTCAAGCACTCCCACCTCCAAGATGGTGCATCCTCCAATCAGTGGCTCCTCAACTCGAGCATTCTTCCTCAAACTATGTGTAAGGTGGTTACATGTTACATACTCCCAATCGCAAACACCCAACCTCCAAGTGCCTAACATCCTCCTCAAAAGTGGTTACTCCACCCATGACAAGCAGCCATCCTCCTAAACAAATACACCCTTGTAGAAGATGTCAAATATGCCACAAGTGCAACTATCATTTCAAGAAGTGCACCTCCCTAGCATTGACCCCAAGGCAAGCATAAACCCAATCTAAGCACTCCAAATGTAATTAAAAAATAAACAATGAGGCTAGGAGACCACAATCCCTTCACCTCCCATGAAGCACTGTCTTAGCTAGGTGAAACACTCTCGCAGCAACCAAAAGATTAACATAAAAGTCAACACAAAATATAACAAATAGAAAATTGATGTTCAATTAAGAAGCTTTGATTCCTAGTAAAGATTAATTAATGAAAGGGGTTGACTGCACCCCCCATGAAGCATGGTTACCACCCAAGGATCACTGAATAATATTCATTTTCAATGGGGCAACAATGAGGAACCCAAGTTTGGCAAGTGCACACATAATTATAGGAGATTCCAAAGAATGAGTCAAAGTTTTATATTTCAAGTACCTAGGATCAAATAGAAATAGCCACGCCAAAATGGAAGCTTTAATGGAGGGGTTAGGTTCTATATAAGTATGGGTCTCGAAACACTAGCAAGTGAAGGAAGTTATTGACAGACTTATTGAATAATAAAGGACCTTTGATGGGGTCTAGAAGATCAACTTTAATGGGTGCCAAAGGAATATATATATATATATATAGGAGATATGCTATCAATATGTAATGCACACTAGCTATCAAATAAGACTGCAGGAAAAAGGAAACTTAAGATGAAATATCCTGATCAAGTTTAACAAGCTGGATAAATTGGAAGATGGATTTAATTTTTTATATAGGTTGGGGCACCCATTTTAACTTTTCATTATTAAGTAAAATCAAATTTGCAATCATAGTTTTAAGGGCTTTCTTGATATCATAGTTGAAAACATCGCCGAAAAATCGCCAATTTCTAGAAAAATTGCGAATTTAACGAAAAATCGAACTTCGCGATTTTTTGGAAAAACTGAACCAAACCTCTAACAATTTTTTAGGAAAAATCGCCCTAAGCTAGGGAGGTTGTGCCACAGGCTTTAAGGCCAATTTTGAAATTTCTTAGTTTTGAAAACATGGATTTTCTAATAAAAATTGACCAGTTTTGTATAAATGTCATTGAAGTCATTAATATTAAATGGTAATGTTAAATTCTTAAGGTAAAAGTGACATTCTCCTTATCTTTTATTTTCCATCCTTTACCTTAAATTTTTAACATTACCATTAATTGTTTCAAGATGTTTGAGGGTGGTCCCTGTTAAATTTCATACATTCATAGCATAATAATACAAATGCATAACCAAGATCACTAGAAGAAAGACAAAGCACAAAACAACAACACAAAGTTTACCCTGGAAAAACCCAACAACCTTCGTATAGAGATGATAATCCCGAGATCAGAGTACAAATGATAAAAGAGAAAATGTGAAAAATGGCTTCCACAAGTAGAAACCCCAAAACTGCTTGCTTCTCCAGCTTGTGCGAACTTCTTCTCTCTCCCAATGATGCACAATTGTCAAGTGAGTGAATAATATAATGAGGTGCACTTTACCTCTTATTTATACAAGTGCAAACATGAAAAATTCCTAACTGGGTCGACTTCACCTGGGGACAATTAATAATTTTATTTTAATATTTTTATTTTGTTTCTTTGCAACCCAAGGTTTACATTGATTCTTTCATGTGTTTACATAAGTGATTACATAAAGTTCATCTCCCTTAGGAGGTACAAACAAGTAGAATAAAATACAATGAATAATATCTTCCGAAGTTGCACAAAATCCAACAGTCCCAACCTCATCAGAATTCATATGCAAAAAGTAGAATTTTAGATCCCATTCAAAATTTAACAAACTAAATAGTTTTCAGGATTTCAAGATTGCAACGTTTCCACTAGATTCTATCATGTATGAGGGTAAGGGATTGGAATTTAATCAAGCACATCAAATTCTATACATACCTTGATGTTGGTGGTGTTGATGCCTGATTGTTGAAGTTGATTGAACTCCTCTGCCATGACCTTAATAAAAATGTACCCTTCAGTCAAACAAAATCACCTATTAAGCATGGGAAGCTTTTTCTACTTTATTTTAACGCTTGGATTAGGAAGTTTCATCAAAATTGTAGGGTGTCGACTAATGTCCTTGGAGGATCAACTTCGAGATTCGAGGTAGAGGCATCGGATAGAACCTAGAGGAAGGGGGATGACCCATGTTCCAACCGGTGTTGAAACTTCCAAATTTCCAATCTTTGAAACTTTGATGTATCATTTTTTATTTTGCATCTACTAAATCATATATAGTAGTGCTTTCTCCATATTTATGTGCCAATGTGTTTATCTAATGTTGTTGTTGCTTTATATGTTAAAAATTCTGAAGAAAAAAAATGAATATATTTTGTATTTTTTAATGTTTGTCGCAGTTTGCCGATTTTTTGTCAATTGATAACTCCTCATCTTCCTATTGGTTAGATCAAGCAACATTAACCACCATGTCATCTTAAGGGGTGGTGGATGCAATGTGGGACAAGAGGAATAATGGCAAAATCAAATTGTCTCATGGATTTGAAGAAGTTGTTGCCTCAAAGGACAAGAGATGAAGCTTTATCAACATTTGTTGTCTCTATCCAAAATATGTCATCCAAAAGTTGCAAAAAGTCCAAAGTGAGGAGGAACTAGACAAGAAAGAGAAATTCTCAAAAATTTAAAAGGTTAGTAGTTTGCAAGAGGGAGACCCCATGGTCTGAGGAGGAAGGTCCATTGCAATAGAGAAGTGGCATAGTTCAAGGGTTTTGTCCCTAGAGAGCTTAGGGCACAAGGAGTAATGGGAGAATCGAAGGGCATTTTCTATCATGATATCAAGGCATGGTAAGAATTGAGGCAATCAAAAATAGAGGGAATGGGGGTGTTTACCATAAACCCAAGAAGCTTTAGGAAGCCTCTACAACCTGGCAACGACTTTGAAGAAAGAGTTTCATGAAGCTTTTGTCGAAATGAGTGAAAGATAGGTAAAGAGAAATCACTTATTATAGCAAGTATGGAAAGACATGTTCGAAACATTCAGAACCATGACATGTTCGAAACATTCAGAACCATGCCCAAACATATTGGAAAATTGGAAGAAGCAAAGTACAAAGTAAAACTGGAAAGGGCATGTTTGTTGGACACCATTAAAGGTTCAAATGCAGAACTAAGTCACAGTAACAATACAATACATGAGGTACAAAGGTCAACAGAGTAGCTCTATACAGTAAAGTAAACACATCACTACAAGACTATCATCATAGGCCTCTGTAGTTGGAGGAAGAAACACTTGCAACATAAAGCAATCAACCAAGTAGTTCGAGATAAGTTCTACAAAGCCTTGATAATCAAACTTCTCTTTAAATGTTTGGTGTCTAATTCTCTTAATCGTTTTGTCCTGGGTCTTTACAGAGTTGGCAGATGCCCTACCTGAACACCAATAGAGACAGGACTCTCATTTTTTATTGATGTTTTCTGAATTCAAAAGCTAAAGAACTTTGGTCTCCTAATATGACTTGCGTGTTCAAGATGGCAAGTAGAGTATAAACTCCCAATCAAAATTGATCAAACTCACATTTGGTCGATCCATCTACCACGTTGAGTGAAGTTTGTGTTCCCCGATTTTTCATGAACATGTGTTCCCTGATTTTTTATTTGATCTACTATAAGGGAATGGCCCTAGTCTTGGATCAAAGTGTTATGTATCAAGAATGTAACCTGATGTTTAGAGTGATGTCAACATGAAAACTCTTGAAGTTCTAGAAGGATTTAACTATTTTAGTAATTATTGTATATTTTCCAATTTAATATAATAAAAATCTGATATATCACTTTTGGGATTATCTGCATAGTGTAAGTCATTAAGCTATGACCCATATCCCATGAGTATAGTCGCAATTAACCAATTTCTCATGGTTTTGCATAGTCCACTTACCACTCATTGCATCGGGTGATGTTCATAGGGTTGAAGAGGTGGGATTGAAACTAGTGAAATTACTCGCATAGCATCAATCATCACTTTTGGGCTTGCATCCAATAACCAAGATTTATCGGGAGATCACCCATTCCAAGACTCCTCTGGCTCAAGCGCGCTTAACTATGGAGTTTTCCCCACAACCAAGCCCACTTAGCTTGCTACCCCATTTGCAAAACCTTAGTAAGTTTTGTGCCTTGTGAATTATTCAATTAGAGCTCCCTTGACTCTTTGTATTTAAGTATTGAGGGGTTTTGCACTCCAACAAATGATATATCATTTTTAAGATTATCTCCATAGTGTAAGTCATTAAGCTATGACCCATATACCATGAGTATAGTCACAATTGACCAATTTCTCAAGGTTTTGAATAGTCCACTTAGCACTCTTTGCATTGGGTGATGCTCGCAGGGGTGAAGAAGTGGGATTGAAACTAGCGAATTGAATCGCATAGCATCAATCATCACTTCCAGGGCTTGCACCCAGTAACCAAGACTTCCACCACACAGATAATCCCAAAAATGATAAATCATATGTTGGACTCTAAAAACCCCTCAATACTTATATAATAAAATTCTGTTTAATCAGCCAAAAGAAATTAAAAGGCCCTCAATGGCGCTGTGATTTGGCAGTGAACATGGCGGCATGTCAGGCCACTCACCAGGGTTCAATTCCCTCAGAAATACAAATAAGCAGTCCTCAGAGATACAAATAAGCAGTAGAGCCAGCTTAGGAGAACAAAAGTGCTCGTGTTCAATAGTCTGTCCCTCTCGGGCTGTTTTTTCTGTGAAAGCCAGCCACTTGTGTTGCCCGACCTCTTCCAGCAATTGTAATGCTTCTCTTGACTTCGAAGGAAGCCCTCTCAAAAATATAAAAAAGTCTGATGAAACGCAGACATAAACTTCCAAGATCAATTGCCAATGTGTATCGTTCTTTGAGTATGATTAATTATGACACACCGATGCAAAATTAATATCCTAACCCTAACACAACAGGTAATGCAAAATCAAAACCCTAACAGGACATGCAATTCGGAACTAAAACGCTACACTAAGATAACACATGTTGCAAAAGTTAAAACCGCACCACATCCCGTATATCTAGATTAAAACCCTGACACTTGAAATGCAAAATTAAAATCATAGCCCTAACATTTTTTTAAAAACCTTGTGGCGCTTCTCTGCAATCTGCTCCTTTTCGTTCAGACTGTAAACTTTTCTCTTTCGTTTACGCTGCGGCTTCTTCTTCTCCTTGTTTTGGCCGTCCTCTTCCTCCTTCTGGTTCTGGGGGGATTCAATGTGAGGGCGGGGAAGAGAACGAGCATCATAATAAAGAGACGGAGAGATTGAGAAATGAGTGTAACAAGTGTTGAGTATGCGAACAGGATCGAGGAATAGGGCATTTCCATTGGAAATTCGATAAATGCCAGTTGACAAGAATTCCTCCAACCCATCTTTTCTCTCGCCTCCGCCTCCGCCTACCATCGTGAGGAAGAAAGTAGTTCAGTATCAACTGTGTTCTCCTCGCAAGCTCAAACACTCCTTTCTCCAACTATCTTTTGAGGATGATTAACCCATTCCCGCTCTATCAATTTGGAAATTCGGAAGAGAGCAGTCTAAAGGCTCTACAATTTTGACTATCTTTCTTCTCATTTTTTCTTTTTTCTTTAAATCTGACGGGTTGGAATTGTTAGAATAACATGTATACTTGGTTGGAATTGTTAGAATAATACATACAGTTTGAGTGGGCCTATTGGTTAAGAACGTGTGTTTCTTCTTGGGAGGTCATATGTTCAAATTTGGAAGAGGGGTCACTTATCCCACAAACAAGGGGATCTCTCATACACCAACTTGATGTCTATTAGTTGAAATTTTGTTCATGTTAATATTATTTTAAAGAATGCATGTGTAAAAGTATGCACTTAACCCTCTTTAACCCTCTTTACGAAAAGCTCATCATAACATTACATAGCAACTATGTCCTAATATTTTGGTAATTTATTTATTTAACCACTTTCTCTTTCAAAGTTGGTCTAACATCATTCTCAAGCTTACTAGTTTACTTTCCAAAATAATGAAGGATGGTAAAGGATGTTACCAAGGGGATCATGAACATATTCGACAAGGGTTATTAAATAACAATTTTCTAAACAAAGATGAGGCCGGCATGAGAAAAGTGAAGCCATTGTCATTTGAAGGTTTAGTTTTTGTTTGTTGAGTATAAATATTGTCAGATATAGAGATGAATTTGTGCTCAATCTATCTAGCATTGTACGGTCTACAATGTGACATGGTGATCTCCCCATGTGCACTAAAGGTCAAAGGTTCATGGCACCACATGGAATATGTTTGTATGGTATTCAAACCATTGACTTGCCAACACAATGTTGTCATATGTCGTAAAAAAATGGTTTGTATGTCATAATAGATATATGACAAACTTAGAAGTAAGAATGGATTCCAGGTCATATGCTCACTTAAATAGAACATGTTCCTCTCATATAAATGGAATTAGGTGTATCTCATGTCATCGAATTGAGTGACATCATTCATCATTGCAAGCATGAAGGAATGAATTGGTGTGAATTTGTAATAATAACATCAAAGCAATGCCACTTAATAAGCAAAAGTGTAACGCTCCATCAATTTTATCTAAATAACCCAACAATGTCATGAACAACGAAAAGAAAACATCAAATACAAAAAGTCATTAATAACATAATACTAGTCCATTTGGCCCGCACATTCCAAAAAGAAGAAGAATAAACAATGTAATTGAGCAAAATGCCATGTATGTGGTAGAAATGAAACCTTGAAACATTAGTTTTGGTTTTATGAAATTACTAAATCTTTGTAGGATTGGTATCCTTTGTAGTTAGTACATCCATGTGTCTATATACCAGAAATCCACCCTTTTAGGTGACAAGATTCCCTCAGTTTTCTATTTTGACTTGTCTTGATAGTTTACTATGTCTCGTATCCCAAATATGCTTTAGGCACAACCATCTATATATGCATTATCATTCATATATATTTAAAGGCATTATAGTGGTTTCATCTCCAATCCTTCAACCAAGCAACAAACACCTATAGTTTAGACTTAATGAAGAGGTTATCGAGGGTTGATTCTTCAACATGCTTCAAAATTAATATGTCTAGGTTGGCTAGATAGAATTTCACCTTTAGAGTAAACCACAAATACCAATGACAAGCCTATAAATTAAAAAAGGTCGGTGGCATTATTGACACTTTGTCGAAAGAGGTATCGGGTTGAGAACCAAGAGTGTTTTGCCAATGTTTTACCATTAGATAATGATATTGGTTACCACTCAAAGAATGTTGATTGAAGGAGAATATTGATTTGAGTTAGTCACTTTCAAACAAAGCTTCGGTTTGATGACCTCCAAGGCTTTCCAATTACTCTAAACCACGAATGTTCCTTTTACTTCTAAATGCATACAACTAACTAAAAAATGTAGAGATTCAAGCCTTTCCAAGCACTTTTACCGAGTGAAGAACCAAATGTGATATAATCTCTTGGTAATACTTGTCATACCACCTCCCCATAAATTGCTCAAATATTTCATATAACACACAATTCTCATGCATGAGTGTAGTTCTGATAATCGCCATCAATCCCAGTCTATGGGAGGTAGCACAAGTTCTAATTGACTATGTAAGTCCTTTCCCTAATCGATTTTTTCCCACAATAAATTATAGAGTAATTTTTTTCATCCTTTTATAGGCACTAAAAGTACCCACAAGAAGAATAATAGACATGAGAAGTGACTACTTTCGTGCAAGTCTAAAAAATAACATCCAAATTCATGGTCTTGGTTATCCCTTTACTAATTTTCTTAACAATATTTTGAATGACCATGTCCCATAGCTCTTTGGGAAAGCCTTGAAATGCAGATGATATCCCCAAAAAATTAAACACTTCCATGCATTGGAGCTAAGACCATCTATGAGCAACCAACTAGGTCAAGACTTCTCACTGACTTTGCTTATATAACATTGTGTTTTGGCTTGTTGAATCTTGGAACCTAAAGCTTGGTCCTCAAGCATGGTGAGAAAATAATTATCAACAAAATACTCATTGACCAAAGAGCCAATATTTAATCTAGAGGGAGGAATTTCTTCTATAACACCCCGAGCCATTATAATTTTAAGTAAATATCCCAAGGCTTCAACATGCATGACATACAGGGCAAGGTCTAATGGACGAACTTTGGTGAATTGACCAAAATTGACCAATTTCATTATAATATGACATTTAATGGACATAAAGGCAATTCAATATGCAAACAAAGTTTCCACATCTTTGAAAATGAAATGGAAAAAACCAAGAGCATTGAGCATGGTTAGGATTAAGGGCCATTCAACATTGTTCATGGCCTTCTAAAATCTATCTTAATGAAAATGGCATTTAGGCCTAGGCACATGGTCCATATCATTCCTTCATAAAAATAACAATATCCAAAATGACATATTTGAACCAATGCCTTGTTGAGGTAACCTTGACCAGTGATTGATTCCCATGGTTAAAAATAAATAAATAAATTTAAAATGACATAATCTCGGATGAAAAATGGTTTTTCTTAGTGCACTATCTTCGGTAGGATATGCCTGATGCCCAAAAGCAAGGCTTTTGCCAAAAAATTATTAAAAACAATCATTTGGGAAATATCTCAATATCTTATTTCTTGCTAATATGATCTTCAATTGATTGGAAGGCCAAAACTTTTTTATATTGTTTATTTAGAGCCCAAACATTTAAAGAAAGTTTTTGTCAACTTATCCCTTAATTCAAGTTAGTGCAATTTGGCTTGCAACTAGGATTTCCTTGCATAGTGAAATTTGTCCACTTTTAAAAAGTACTAGAGTTCAGCCGCTTGATCCGGAATTCCTCATTATAGGAGATGAAGTGAAGCTTTCAATTAAGTTCATCCAATTCAACATTTACAACTTTGTAACTTGAGCCCTACGAGTTAAAATTTCCTTGGAAGTTAGATTATCGAGTTTTATCATAAGAGGGCATTCCCAATTCCCATGGTTTGGACTTTGGCATGTAAAGCAAGTGTTCAAGAGGTTTGTTTTACTCATATGTTATTTGAGCACATTATCTCAAACCTATATATACACAATTTCCTTCGAATATTTTAGACAAGTTGAATTTTGTACACACTCTTCTACATGGTATGGGGTTGGATAATTGTACAAGTTCATGGTAGATAAAAATGCCTATTAGTTTTCTTCCCCGACTTATTTTTTGGTTCATTCCCCGCTTCACCAATTTCTTCCATGTTTGTTGGTTTCCTTTCCAAGTCTATCATTCCCTCCACTGTAGTCCTTAATTCATCCATCCTCACTTCTTGATACAAACATCATGGCCTCTTATGATATCGTAGTAACATCTCAAGAACATGCATGTCAATCATTGGTTGATGTGCACATCATTTATTTGTTGGAAACAATCTAAAATTTGTATGGATCATTCCTTGATTTTAAATTAGAACTACATGCCATGTAATATCCTCATTTGTTGTGTGATGTCATAAGATTAATTAGAAGTTCAAGTGGGCCTCGCTTTATGTATTCCTCCACAAATATCTCAACCATTTGCCCACTTTAATCATAGTTGTCTAATGGGGTTGTAGGGCCTCTCCCGAAAATCCTCCAAAAAACTCCCATGATAATACCCCCACCAACAATCTCATGTGGATTTGAGGGAAAACAAAGGATATATGTACACTGTGGGTCCATCGTTCTTGCGCTATGCAAGTTATACTAGGTTCTTCATTTCTTGGCCCACGAATTTGGCCATTTTAGAAGTCACATGACCCCCCAAATGACACTAGGTTGTCCTCATATGGTCTCCTAATTCACCACATGCTGGTCAAATATGAAGATGAACTAATGATGTGGAAACCTACCTCAATGTTACCAAGGGTGTGGATGTTACATGTTGACAGGGGAAAAATTCTCGAGGCAAATTTCATAGGGAACTCATCAGATGAAGACACCCAAATTAGAATCTCCACCCTTGAGATGGTTCTTATAACTTGTGTTGCTAGCTCACCCTTTTCGTATTTTTAGTTTTTTAATTGTTTTTTGGAATATGCTTTGTTAGTAGGTTTGAATACATAAACAAAATTGCAAAAATAAAATAACAATAATAAAATATCAAGCTCTAGATTGGAATTAATGAAGTTGCTCAAAAATTGAAACACACATTTCCATTCCTCGATAATGTTGAATCTATCGTAGTTACATAAACCAATAATATTGATTAATCTATTGTGTGTTAAAAAAACATAAGATCTAATATTAAACTCATTGAATACATGTTCATAAGCATAATACTCACAAACCAACCATGACATAATCTAGCAAATAAAATACACATTTCTTCACCACATATATGTGTGAGTACATATATCTAACCAATGGGAGCTTGAAATTTGTATTACAAACTCAACCTCTCGAGTTCCTCTAGCCATATATTGTCTTTTTTGGTGAAGGATGAGGCTTTATTTATACAAATAATTTTGTCTCTTGGCCTTCATGCTTCGTGACTCTTTTGTTAGCCTCAATATAATCCTAAAGTTCTAAAGTTTAAGTATATTCCAGGATTAAATATGAGCATAAATTAGTTTATTCTAGCATTTTTGGATAAGGATAGCGTTTGTTATGCAAATGACACCTACCGTACTCATGGGATAAGTGATTGGTTGTCCTCATAGTTTTAGTTTAGAGTTGAGTTATGTAAACAAGCTCTTGTCTCGAAGTGGGGTTAAGTGTGAGTTTTGAGTCCTTCCTTCTTGATGTAAGTTATTTTTCCTTATTAATAAAATTACGTGTCCGGGGAAACTTCTTCATCATTGGTATTCGAGCAACATGAACAAGGAGTTCTTCAAGACCAGAGGCCAACTTTGTAGCTCATGCTTCCACTGAACCTGTTACTTTTGCCGAATCAATGGAACATAGAGAATGACAGAAAGCGATTTTAAGTGAATATGACTTTGTACTTGAAAATGGAACTTGGAAATTGGTTGATTGTCCACCTAATGTTAAACCCATAGGTTACAAATGGATTTATCAAATAAAGTACAAGTCCAATGGAGAAATTGATAAGTACAAAGTAAGACTCATGGCTAAGAGTTTTGCTTAACGGGAAGGAATTGATTATGATGAAACTTTTTCTCCGACAACTAAATGGAACAAAATCAGAACAATTATAAATTTGACTACACAAAATGATTGGAAGTTACACCAAATGGATGTCAAAAGTGCCTCCATGAATGGTGATTTAAAAGAAGATGTCTTTGTGAGTCAGCCACAAGGATTTGAGGTTGAAGGATAGGAACATAAAGTCTGCAAGCTTATAAAGGTTTTATATGGCTTGAAACAAGCTCCTCAAGCTTGGTTGCAAAAATCCATGATTACCTATGAAAGGTGGGTTTTCAACGAAGTGAATATGATGATACTTTGTATTTTCAAATGATAGATAAACATTTCGTGATAATTGCACTCCATGCTGATGAATTAATCATCACAAGAATAATAAAATCCACATCAAACAAGTTAAATGAGAACTTCTAGCAGGTTTCAAGATTACAAATTTAGGAACACTTCGTTATTATCTTGGAGTTGAAGTCACTCAACATCCAAATCACATCTTCCCATGTTAAACTAAGTATTCCATTGATTTATTGAAGAAATTTGGCATGGAAGATTGTAAACCTTCTCTTACCCCCATGGAGCAGAATTTGAAACTTACAAAATTTGAAAGGTGGGAGTTGGTGGATGGTAAGAGGTACATGCAATTGATTGGAAACCTCATCTATTTGACAAATACTCAACTAGATTTATCATATTCAGTCAATATAACTTCAATATATGCAAGAACCAAGGGAAAGTCACCATAATTCAACAAAAAGGGTATTGAGATATATTTAGGGTATAAAAGACTTTGGCCTTCTCTGCAAGAAGAATAGAGATTTTACGCTTGTTGGATATTCAAATGCTAATTTTGTAGGTGACATTGATGATAGTGCATCAATTTCATGTTACTTAATGAATTTGGGTTCAACAACAATATCTTGGAGTTGCAAAAAACAGGCTACAGTTGCCAATTCTTTAGCAGAAGCAGAGTACATATCAGCTTGGGAAGTAGCATGCGAGATTGTATGGCTACACAGGATTTTACAGGATCTTGGTATAACTCAAAAGTCAACAAATACTTTATTGATCAACAATCCGTCAGCAATAAACATGGCCAAGCATTCAGTTTTTCATTAAAAAACAAAGCATGTTGACACCAAGTATCATTTCATTAGATCTCTCATCGTTAAGGACATCATCAAGCTTCGGTTCTATTGATTTGAATATCAAACTTCAAATATTTTTACCAAGCCACTTGGTAGAGTAAAATTCACTAAGTTCAGGGATAAACTTGGTATTTGTAAATATGAACTTTGTGGATCAAATGGGGGAATGTTAGCCTCATAGTCTTAAAGTTCTAAAGTTTAAATATTTTCTAGGATTAAATATGAGAATAAATTAGTTTATTCTAGCATTTTCGGATAAGGATAGGATTTTTTATGTAAATGACACCTATCATACTCATGTGATTATGTGATTGGTTGTCCTCCTAGTTTTAGTCTAGATTTGAGCTATATAAACAAGCTCTCTTCTCAAAGTGAGGTTAAGTGTGAGTTTTGAGTTCTCACTTCTCAATGTAAGTTATTTTTCCTTATTATTAAAATTACGTGTTCAAGAACACTTCTTCATCACTCTTCATCTACTCAACGATATTTCTATTTAATTTAATTAATCTTAAACTCGTTTTAATTGCTATTTTTTACTATTTGACAAGTTTACACTTGTGAATAATATATATTTAATAAAAACAAAATTACAAATTGCACTCACATATAGCGAGGCTTAATCAATAAAACTTCATCAAAAACATTACCTATATTCTTCAATTCATGCTTAAATGAATACTTCAAACACATGCATTGGGTTACACACTCTTGATGCTTGCTTTGGCTTGAACAACCTCCAATAGCTCTATCTACAAGCAATCTTTAGGGATTATGCACGTGAGAAAATCTCTATCAAAATAACACTCCCTCTCTCTTATACATTTAATAAATGATAAGAGTATTGAAATCATGGAAGAGCAAAATGATAAGATAGTACATCCACTTGCACGATTAATAAGAAAGAAGCAAATTCACACGAAGTTCCATAACTAGCAATTAAAATGCAAATCAACTCAATCAACTTTTATGTTTTAATTAAGTGGTGACAATTCATTTAAATGATGGGAAAAGGAAATCAATGAAAGAGGTCATTGTGAATGACAAAAAGGATCATGGAAATTATCTCTTCGATGATATTCTCAATAGCACTACAAATAATCCTCTACTTGCATAAATTCATGATGTGCAAAATAGAGCATTGAATCAACCATTAAAATTCATTGCCAATTAAAACAAACCCCCTAATTTAATTAAACGGAATAGGAAGCCATGAAAATGTGCTTATCATGGATTCAATAGCATGGATGATGGATCAAATCAGCCTAGAGATCAATCACATCAAGTTAGTGGAATTTTACACCAAGAATGATCCGGATTTTATGAGCAGAACGAAATGAATACAAATTATTATCAGATGCTTAACACAAAATAGCAGAGATACAGTAAAACTGGTTCTCTGTTCAATAAGGGAATAAGCTAAACTGTAAAATGCAGCGGAAAACAAGCTTGCTGGAATGGTGGCGGCTTGCTGGAATGGTGGAGGCTTATCTCTGAGAAGAGATGTGACAGCTGCGCTCATTCGAGAGAAGACGAATACAAAGAGAGGCCCAAAGGGCCTATTTAGCATAAGCATGAGGGAAAGAATCTAAAACATCCAAAAACCTAACCCTAGAAGATGAACCGTCATAAAGTTTGCGGCCCCAAGGTGGTTAGTTGAACAGTCAACTTCCCAGGGTCATAACTTTTGCATATGATCTCCGTTTGAGGCGCTCGGTAGCCCATTGGAAAGGTCTATCCAAGATTTACAACTTTCGACTAGGATAAATGATGCCAAAGGCAACCATTTGGCCCCCCAAATCGCCAAAAAAGGTCGTTTAGGGCCTCAAAACGGCCCCGGAAGTTCAGGACCCGAAAAAACTGCTAAAAATAGTAAATTACCAAAATTGCCAAAAAACTGTTTTGAGCCAGTTGGAAAGGTGGGTGGCCACCGATATCCACCTGGATCAAAGAAGTAGCTCGTTGGCCATAGGGAATTACACAATGCTTTTGTGAGTTCTCCACTCATGTACAAACCATAAATTGAACATGATAAATTCTTTCAACATTAAAATCATGTTTTCACTCATCTGTAGGCTCTCTCAAACCCTGTGTTGTACTTCTCATTCCCTAGATCAACTAAAATAACAAAGAATGTGGGTAGGATTGAAAATAAGCAATTGGAGCTTCCTTGGATGACAAGAGATTTGGTTACGAATTCCATGGTTGTAGCAACCCATTTCCATGTCTATACCCTCATCACAACCTCTTTAATAAGTGCCAAGCTTTATGGAGATCCATGAACAAGGCAAATTAAACTTCCCAGATGTTTCCCAAAATTGGTGAGTTGATAGAATTCATCATTTTAAACAAATTTTACTTTTGAAGCAATACAATATCTCTTTGTTGTATGACCCAAAATCAATCAAGACCATTGTCTATTGGATGTGCAATGGAGTCAATCATTCAAAATGGGTCTAGCTTCATATGGGTGAATAAATATAATGGGGCAATGCAATTTCCATGAATCCTATTAGATCAAGTATTCCAAACATCATATCAATACTAGTAAGTGCATCAATCCAACCATACGTGGACATAACTTCACATATAGTCATATAATAACCACTAGAGACAAGTGAACAAATAACTCAATAGTTCCATTAATCATAGCTACAAGTACAATAACAAAGTTTGAAAAACCAAAGATCAATCTAGTCCATTTACAATGAGCATCTAGGGACCAACAAGATAGTTACTTTATATATATATATATATATATATATATATATATATATATATATTAGATACTTAGATCAAACGATTCAATGACATCAATGAATGTGACATTTAATACATCAAATCTGGAACATAAAAGAAGAAGAATAAGTGTGAAGAGTTCATCCAAGAAGCCCATGACAAGGCTTGTACACGTGGGATTAAACCCCAAAGATCCAATAGCTTGTAAATCCTGAAGCCATGTTTAAATAGACAATCTACTTGCTTCTCTATTGCCATAGTCAAAATTATCAATACTTCTTCAACTACCTTCTTTCTCTAAGTTTCATTATGTCAAACTTAATTCCCTCTTTCCTACCACTACTCATTAATACCGCATTCTTCTTCGATGGCATTCCATTATTTTGGGCTTATTTCCTTTATTTTTAAATGCTCGACACACCATTGTTTTCCTTGATCAACGCTTGTAGGTTTCTAGCTATTATTTAATCATCATGAAGTATTTAAAGATGATCACTCCTAGCTTTGTTGGATCATCCATGTTGGTTTCTTCTTCAAGGTCGAGAAAACAATCTTTGATTGTTTTATGCTACTCAATTCATTCTACAATACCTTTGATCACACATAGAACAATTATCAATTCTCCCTCTTCCCTAATTTCCATGTTCTCTTCCATATTTGTTGGATTCTCCATCCTTGTCACCCCCAAGGTTACCACATAAATCCTAGTGTAGTTCTAGATTCACTTAGACTCCTCAAAGGCAACAATAAATAATTAACATAAATGTATGCCCCTTTTTTTTCAATCGTCAATTTCCCGTTGCTTGATGGCCAAGTAGCTTAGTGCTCAACATTTTTGCGCATCTTTTGCTCAGTAGTCAAATTTTCCCTTGCTTGATGCTTCCTCATTAACCTCAAAATCTCTCTTACTGAGTGCAGGGTTTCTAAGCAAATGATCCTCTGCTCAACGCCCCTTTCTCTATCAACCTAATCATAATCCTTCTTTCACAAAACATGTGTTTTGAGAAAAAAGTTATTTTTCTTGCTAGACGTAGCCAATTTTTCTTTTTTTTCTTCCTCACCACTTAGTCAAAAAAATGAACCATTCTTGTGATTGCTACAATATTAATTCCCATGCTCAATGTTTTGTTTAGGGCTTTGTCTTCCCTTTTATGATCACATAACTTCCTCCTATCACCAAGCACACACTCCAATCAAAGGCTTCTTTGCTAGTTTGGAATGGCATTTAAGTGATTTGTTTATTTCCTTTCATCATTTTCTCATAAACATGATTCTTCTAAATGCACCTCAAATCTTTTGTTCATCATGAACATAGAAGATGATTATTTTAATTTCTATGCTCAAAGGCTTGCAACTTAACTAGTTTTGCCATTTCCCCTTCTTGATCCAATGAACTTGACTTGGACTCTAAGCATGTTAATATTCTCTTGATGGATTTTATTCTCAGTGAATATCACATTGCAATGCATTTGCCTCTATCAACTTTGGATTTCAAACTCAATTAGCATTTATTGGGTTTTTCATTTGCATATACCATCATCAAAATCACAAAGGAAAACCATGTGGAATATATCGATCCAACATACCAAGTTAAGTCATGATCATGGGGTATATATATTCTCTTAGATTCACCAAAGACTTACAACTGGTCCCATTCACAATGAAAAACTTGCATGCATGTGTAAGATGGCCCATGGAATCATACACTCCCCTGAGAGATTTGAACCTTGAAGGATTTGAAATTTTGTATGGGTATGAAACCCCCACAATTTACCATTGAACCAAGACCAAGTTCATTGTACCTACCAATTTTGATGCCTTGATAAACTTAGAATACACAATCATGCTAGAAAACATGAAGAGAAGTGGAAAAGGGCAAACATAGAATTTTGTTCAAAAATGACACAATCATTCAATATTAATTAGTACTCATTTAAGATCTATTAGTTGATTTTTGGCCTTTCATTCATATCCTGACTTTATTCCATATTCTAACAATTATTGACTATTTACATTTATGTTCACAGTGATCAATATGCCACAATATCACTCCTGATTCTAATAAGAAATGATTCACTAGGAGATATTAAATCCTTTCTCAAGCAACATTGTATTATTAGGAGGGGTGATAGAGTAAATCTTGTTTTATTATCATTTGATCCAATAGAGGGATACTTCCATTCTAACTTCAATGAATCTAATTTTGCACTG
This sequence comes from Larix kaempferi, assembly GCA_027924585.1. Lineage (NCBI taxonomy): Eukaryota > Viridiplantae > Streptophyta > Pinopsida > Pinales > Pinaceae > Larix > Larix kaempferi. The sequence goes on from BSBM01000904.1 coordinate 14,124,121, forward strand.
TAACGTACTAGCTCCCCCATCTAGTTAACTAATTTGTACATCACATATGATTGTCACTGTAGAAATAATTCATATTATTATATTATTTTTCCCTTGGCATACTCTAGATCATTCACGTTCAGAGAAGAAAGTTGTTATAACCTTGTGCTGAATAGATTTTTGTTGCATTGTTTAAAAGAAAATTCTCAACCTTGATACTAAGTGCCTCATTTACCCATATGATGGGTCTCTTAATCTAGTTGGACATTAAGGAGACTAAGATATACTATTGGCCAACATATGCTTATAGTATAAAGGAATATAAGTAACAATAAACTTTGGCCATATGCTTATAGTATAAAGGCATATAAGTAACAATAAACTTGACACTCTTGTAGCCAAAAAGATCTATCACATAAACATAAGACATTTATATTTTGGTATAAAATGACAATATCTTGAAAGATCCCTAAACCCATATGGAGCATTTGCACAACCTCAACACCTCTTATCGAACATGAATTTATGTTTTAATCCATATGGTTCAAAGAACTCCACTTTTGTTAGCATCTATTACCTTTATGTTATTATGATTGGCAGGGAAGATCTTTTTAAGGAGTTAAGGGCACAACTATTGATAGTGTTAAAGGAAATAATTTGACCAATTTAACATCGCTTATCTTCATATTTTGTAAGAAGAATTCACTGGATCAAAATGAATCTAATTTAGCCAACCCTTGACACCTTTAGTCCTATTATGTTGTAGTTTGGGGTTTGGTTATCAACCATGTAACTAAGCTTAAGATAATTATTCCATATTACTGTACTCTAATTGACAAACCCACTCTTATATTTGTGTTGTATTTTATAATTTCTCAGAGGATGCTTAGTAAGATGTGTTATGCAAATATTGGTGTTGTATGCCATATAAGTTATAGTTGGCTTGACAAAGGTTAAATTTACTTTTAATGAAAATGTTTGATGATAATATGAACAACCTCGAAGTTAGGTTTATGAGTTTCATTCCACTTAGAAAAGCAACGTGAGTGGGGAAGGTTGCTTGTATGTGTGTGATGTCTGTACTATTGATAAACTAAAACGAGAGAAAAGTCATGTCTTATGTCAAAGAAAAAGAAGAAAAATAAAGAGTTGTCCATTTTATTTTATTTTTAATTAAATACCACGATATAAGAAAAATAAACTAGCATAGATCGACCTTAAAGTGCTTTAAGTGACAAGAAGCTTGCACTTATTTTGTTCTCTCTTGGTGCTTAATAGATGTTGGATTAAATGGATCCATGCTACTCTATCTCTACTTAACTTACATAAAATAGCCTTGAATATATATTACGACTTAGATACAATAAAGGACAATATTAGTGATTATATTGGCCATTTGGCTATTTTTCGAATTTATAAAATAAAAGTTGAAAATTTAAAATTCTATGAAATTAAAATTTTAAAATTGAACATTAAATTATTTACAATATTTTTTAATATCATAATAAATTTTATTTTTATACAATTTTTAAAAAATTTCTATTATTTATACATTGGAAATAATTAATACTCACTCAACTTTCCAAATTAAAAAAAATACTATGTTTCAAAAAATGACCCCTTATATATATTTGCATTGTTGGTTGATAATGATTAAACTATAAGATTATTCAAGGACTTATCTCATCCAGAGTAAACAGACTTCCCTAAGGAACTATTTTGTTATTTGTTCCCTTTAGGGCCTTTGACATGTCTACCACTTGAAAGTTTGCTTTTCCACTAGGGACAATTTATTACGCTGACAAAATATCAAACCTAGCAAAATAATAATTTTACAACGATGCATATGAAGTTTAATATTTGCATTGTGAGAAAACATCTGTATACATGAACATGGCTTATTTCCCTAGAAGAATTATCACCGACTCAATTTAGTGCTTCGACACATAAGCACACTTAGCACATTAATCAGCAATTCTCTAATTAGACCAAGTAAACGAGTAATATAACCAATTGAATCATTAACCCATCCCTTCTCCCCATAATGATCATTTGGGGAGATTCTAAGATCATCCCTTGTTTTATACAAAATCTCCTTTGATAGTGTTTCAATGAACATATTTGCTACCTCATCTTTTGCATTGCAACACACCTTCTCAAGCAATCCAAGTTGAACAAGATCCCAAACAAAATGATATCGTATTTCTATATGTTCAATGTCATCACGGAAAACCAAATTCTTAGCCATTTGAAAAGTGTTTTGATTATCACAAATCAATTGCGTGGGTTGTTCTTGTTTCTCATGTAGATCCTATAAAATGATTCTTAACTACACTGCTTCACATGCTATTGTAGTTGTTGCTTTGTACTCCACCTCGATTTGGAGAGAGAAACTGTAGGTTGCTTTTTAGTACTCCAAGAAATCACAATTTAGCCTTCTTGAATGTGTAATGTGAAATAGACTTTTGAATTTCTGTAACCAATCAATTTAAAATCCTCTATGGATCTATGTCCCAAATCATAGCAAATTGTACAACCAATATCCCTCAAAATTCTCTTAGTCGATTTCCAGGGTGCCTCTCAAGGACCTTAAGTATATCTAGAAGGCACAATGTCTACAAAAGCTATATCTAGTTGATTTGTAGTTAAGTAGATCAAACTGCTAACCAATTGGTGATATATAGTACTGTCAACTAAATCAAAGTCATTTTTTCTTTGTAACTTCAACCTGATTTTTAATGGAGTTGCGGTTTGCTTGCAAATCATCATGTTGAGCTTCTTTAATAAATATTAAGTATACTTGGTTTGCAACATGAAAATGCTATCGCCTTTTTTCCATACTTCAATGCCTACTAATTCACCAATATAAGTTATCTCAAACAGTAAAATCATATGTGACTTAAAATTCTAAAACACTTTAGGATTATTCCCTGCATAAAGCAAGTCATCAACATATAATGCAACTATTTAAAATTCCTATCTTAATTGAATAATGTATAAATTGTGTTCAACTGAACTCTTGATCATCCCATGATCCTAAAAATACTTATAAATCTTGGAATATCATACTCTTGAAGCTTGTTTAAGTCTAAACAAGGCCTTCTTCAATATTTAAACATACTTTTTTGCCCTGAAATTTTGAATCCTTCTAGTTGCTCCACATAAATTCCCTCATCAACAAAACCATTCAAGAAAGATGATTTAACATCCATATGATAAATTGTCCACTCATAAGGTGCAACCAATGCAAGTATCATCTTGATTATGTCCATTTCCATTGGGGTAACAATTTTTGTGTAATCAATTTACTATCGGATCAATGTACCATCTTGACTATGTCTTGCAATTAATGAGCTTTGTGCCGATCAATGTATCGTTTTATTTGTACTTAGTTTTATATATCCATGTAGTATTGATTACATCTTTTCCTCTATGTAATTTGACCAAGCCCCATGCACCACTTCTTACCAAGGCATTAAATTTTGTTTCCATTGCTTCATTCTGTGATGCTTCTTAATAACAATGTTAACTTGCATCACAAGGAAGAAATTAACATTTGTTTGTGATCTAGTAATTCTTCTCTCAAAATTTATGTCCAACATATCACTCCATGAATGACCTTTGACTAACCACCCATGCTTCCTTTTGACTTCATCTACCTTGCTGATTTAAAACTAAATCCTTCACCACTCACCACTTCATTATTACTTAATTCAATTTAAACCTATACTCATCAATAAATTCCTACTCATATTTATAGATCATATCTTTACTTATTATAATTTGTTTCTTATTGGGATCAAATACCTTATAACTTGCAATTTTTGTTTTTGGTCCAATAAAAATGCACTTCATACTTTCACCATCCATTTTTTTTTGTATTTTCTTTATGGATATGTGCCTTTGCAATGAATCTAAACATCCACATGAGTGCAACATTAGGTTTTTATCCTTACCGTGCTTCCTTTGGATTCAAATCCAAAACTACTCTAATAGGACACATGTTTGAAGTGTAGATTGTTGTGTGAACATACTCTTGGCCATTTCAACTATTTCTCCATTCTTCCTTTTTTGGAACATAATTAATGTGAGGAGTAAATGATTATTCTCCTTATACTATTCATCTTGCAAAAGTGTATGGGTTCATTTGATTTATACCCTCCTCCATCATTTGGTTATAAGAATTTGAGAATCTTAAGGAAACACATTTTTTTAACCATTTCTTAAATTGAAAAAAAATGCAAAGTCTCTTGATTTTTCATGCAATAACTATACCCATGTTTTCCTAGAATAATAATCAAATATATAAGTTAGGAAGTACATTTCCTTCCCATAAGACACAATTTCCATAATACCATCAAAATTTGATTGTATTAATGCAAGGTGATTTTTAGCCTTCCAAGTTATATTCAAGATGCTTTCCCTATGCCATTTCCTAAGAATGCATCCTTCATAAGGATGATAAACTTCAATACAGGGAATATCATTGATGAAGTTAGTCTTCAATTTTTTGTAAATTAACTACTCATTCATTAATAGTATACAAAAAGTACATGCTTTCTAAGCTATAGTTTGAACTTATGATGGTTTTACTTGTGATTTTCAAACCTACTAATAGAGTTGTTTTTATTTCTCACATAGTTATATATCCTTAAAGGCACTAATACAACACCATAGAGATAACACAAGCTATCCACAAGACATAAAAATACTAAGTAGTGGCCCCATGCTCAATGAAATTGGGTAATATAATCACCTAAAATATAGACAAAAGGAACCAAGACATGACGATGAGGTTGCTAGTCCTCACCCTTTGAAGTTGAGTCTACATAAATGTAGACCAATCGAGTGGCTTTTGGGTTACTCAGAGGGAGTTGATTGGTTTTACATAAAACACTTTTCCCCTAAAGGAGTGTTAGCTTTTGGGGCTACTCAAAAAGTATTTTCACCCCAACTCTAGTCCTTTGACAATGCTTCATGGGTATATTGATTGCTCAGTTTGTGTGGATGCTTGACCTTGGTTAGGGTGCTAGCATGGCACCCTTACCTAGGAAGTTGTCCTCCTAGTTGACATGATGACTAGAGTCAGTTGCTTGATTAGGTGTGGAACTTATCTAAAATTAGGAGCATTAATCACCTAAACAAGGGCACTTAGCCTTAGGTGCTTGGGACCATGTGATATATACCTTGGAGTTTAAACGCTTGACTTGAGGATGCTTGGGTTGAGGAGCATATTTCATGGAGGTGGGTTGTGGGCCAAGACACATATGTCGAAGAGAAGCATTAGAGCATGGTAATCACATCAACACACATGAGAGGAGCAATAGGAACATAAGAGGACATGTGGCACACAATTAGAGGAGGAATACATTGCATGAGGACATTTGGATACCACCATGGAAGAGAAGCGTAGAACTAAAATCTTGTTGAAGAGTGCATCATCTTGGAAGAGGGGTGTTGAGCCTTAGGAGAATCATGATTGGAGGGTGTTTCATCTTGGGGGTTGGATAAACCTTAGTATGACACTTGTACATCCTTGCATTTTAGAGCGTTCCATGTGGAGTTTCCTTGTTGGTTGCTTATATTGACATAAGTCCTTGTTTCATGTTGGCCTTCCTCACCTATGCTATACATAAAGGGAGGAGAGACATCTTGCAATCATTATTGCCATTGTACTCTATTCTATCTTTGTATTGTCTTGGAGAAGTCTTGTAGGGAGCAAGACACTAGGGTTAGTGAATAAACCATAGGAAAAGACAAGAGTGAGAGAGGCATCTAGATGTTCTTGGAGAGATGTTAGGGTTTGTGTTATGCAAATAAACTATAGAGAAGAACATGACGGTGGAGGTGATCATGGTTTATCTTATGCTCTTGTTATAGTGATAGGTTTCTAACCCTAGTAGAAGACACAAGGAAAGGAGCTAACACCTTGGATTATATTGCAACCTTGTTTTTGTGTGATACATGGAGGCTAGGATAAGCAAGATCACATAGAGCTTAGTTTAATGAATCTTGAGCTCGATGAGATGCTTTGCTTGGAAAAAGACTCAGTTATTGTATTTTTTATGTTCCATGGAGGTCTTAGTGCTTGTGTAGATGCAAGACTTCAAGATCTAGGGTTTGAGGACTCAAACCCCGGGATGGACCTATAGACTTGGAGGCTAGTGTTAGTTGTCTTTCCATGTACTTGTGTGATGCAAAATTGCTAGGGTTTGTAAACCTTAAGGAAGACAAGAGTGGTAGTGTGGAGAGCTTGTGTGATGTAAGCTTGGTATATCTGTGAAGGAGGACTTGCTAATGTTGAAGCTAGCTTGTTAAGGATCTTTGGTGGAGTGATCGACTCTAGTTAAGAGTGATTCTTAGCTAGGAGTAGTTGGTGGCTAAAGTTTTCCTAGATAGGGTTTAGAGTGCTTGACTTCCTCTAATTTTGTGATAGTGTGTGTGTGAAGTTTCCAGTTGTTCAATTTTGTGTCCTTGCAAATTTGACTCTCAACATATGTTATCTTCATGATTGAGTCGCTTTCAGCCTTGGTTATGCATGCTGATTTGGCATAATATTAAGCTAAATCGGTTAAGTGGTTTAACACACATCTAGAAGATAAAGGAACAACATTATGACTATAATAATATGTTGCAATAAAGTATTTTTCAAATTTGTGATTTGCTTGGGGGCGTGTCCTAAGGGTTTTGACTTATATTATTGAAGTACACATTTTGATAATTATTTTCTTGGGTTGCTTGGTAAATTAGGTTGGATAGAACTGAAGCGAAATATCAATTGCTATAATTTAATATTTCAAATTCAACCCTAAGGTTAAAAGTTCACAAGAAATAGATATGGAAAACCTCAAGATTAAGGTGAAATTTTGGGAGTTGCAATGATTGTCCAATTCACAAAATTTCTACACAAAATAGGATCAATATGCAAACCAAAGAAGCTATTGGTAAAATAACATGAACATGCAACACAAGGAAGCTATTGTGATTACACATAATTTCTCCAATTTGTGGTTGTCTTTGATTCTTGTACAAGTTTAGAATTTCAAGTTTCATGAGAGTGGTAGGTGGGAATATTGCTCGAAAAGATGTTGTGCCCTAGTCTTCAAAGACACCATCATCTAAAGAAAAACATGAAATCAATAATCATTTGCCTCTTTCTACAACAACCAATATGCTGAAGAGAAGGTTATGTCTTCATTGGGTTTAATAACCTTGTGATGTCCATGGTCTCCATATGTAATGTCCCCATTCAAATAAATCTCAAAAAGAGGAAATTCCACCAATCTACCAGTTTCCTAGGTTGGGGTGGAAACATTAGATTTGGAATAATGAGACTATAAAACCCCAAATGGACATTAGATTGACATAAATATATTAAAAGGGGTTCAATAAATATTTATGATAGGAAAATAAGGTGGCACTTGGTCAAGGAGACACATTGGTGGTGTGGGACCCACACAAAGCTAGATTACTCATGCCACATGGCATTCTATTCTCACCCATTCGAATCCAAGGCAGAGTTTAATGATATTGGGGAGTTGGAAGGTCAATATACTTGGCATGACTCAATGAAGGTCGAATTGGAGTGGAAGAGTAACTCCCATGGAAGAGGAAGAAGCATTTGAGAGATATTGAGCCACTTGGGCTAGATTCCCTAGCTTCTATGACAACAATGATGAAGATTCTATGACACCTATGACACGAATCAGACCTGAATGCTGACATCTGACATATATGACATGTCAGGGCTAAAAATAGCCTCCAAGAAGGCGCACAAGGGAGTTAGGGCAACCAAAGAGACACCCATTCGAAATGAGGGAAGATGGAGACTAGGAATTGTTGGACAAGTGGCACACACTGGAATCTCTTCCCAACTTGAGTTGGCATGAGTCTTTTGGAAGGAATTCGACCCATGGAGGACTTGAGAAGTTTATAAAAGACAAGAACTAATAAGGAAAGTGGCTTTTGATCATATCTCATTTTGCATATTGGAGAGCATAGCTTGTCCATGCTTGTGGAGTGTTTACTCTACTTGCCTTAGTACCAATTTCGAGGGTGAAAGATTCCCATCATAATTGGCAATTGGAGAGGCCATTCAGACCTTTTGTTGCAGGTTGAAGCTACATGGCTGCTCGTGACATTCTCATCCTCAACTTGCTTCCACACCTTTCTCACTTTTCTCTTCATATTTTGGCTCTTGGATGAAGGGCACACTTGGTGAGATGCTGATCTCTTTGGGGGAGCTCTTGTGGCCCCATTTATTTGTAATTTGATGTATTTACTTTGTATTTGCTGCTCAGAAGATCCTCAGGTCGAAATACCACTTGAAACTATGTCAAAATAACAAACAATGTGTAAATGGTGCCATTTTCCTCATATCTTGTTATGAAAGCTTGAAGTTGCTTAATTTCGACTTATATTAGCTCATCTCTATGATTTTTATGATGTATTGATGGTCATTAATGTCTTGAAGAAGTTTCATATACATTGCATAAGCCTTTGGAACATAAATCTCGAATTTCATGGCAAATAGTGAAATTTCCTATCATTTCCCCCTATGTGAAGACATGTCCACAAACCTCTGATTTATGGGAGTTGCAGAAGCCTATAGAAACTGATTGATGATGCATTTGGGAGCCCATTGAAGTCCTTTAACAATACCATGTCTCTGTTATGAAATTTGGGAAGGTTATACAACATTTGGAAAGCCATCTTTGTCCCCTACCCTTGGGGGTTTTGAACCTCGAATTGACTAGTAAAATTCCCTATTTTTCCCTGATTGTAAATGAATGTTGCAGAAGTCTTTTGAGAGTGTCCAAGCATCCATCAACCTCATTTTTATGTCTTAATACCTTCTAAACACATTCAGACCCAATTTGGAAGCATTTAGGAGCATTGGAGTCATAACTAGTCTAAGGGTCGAATTGGCCAAAAATTGCCATTTTCCCAATTTTTCCAAATTTATTAAAAAATGACACTACACCATAAAATGGTATATCATTCAGTGAACTAAGCTTACAAAGCTGCTCTTTGCAAGCTTATTTCATTATTGGAACTCACTGATATTAAATTTTTACAAACATAAATTTGATTTGAAATAAATTTTGTTTGAGAAAGTTTCAATTAAACTTTTTATTAAAAGATACTTACACTAAATTTTTATAAATATAAATTTGATAATTTAACTTTTTATAACTACAATTTTTAGAATCCCGAAATTGACACTACAATTTTATAAACATAGATTTGATAATATAAATTTCTATGAAGTATTCACTGGTTCATTCACTTTGGCAGGAGGATTGAACCGCAGCCTTGAGAACGGTGGAAGGTATTTTACACCAATTTAAGGTTGCAAGGAATTTTGTGCTACATACACATAAGAATGGACTTCAAATTTCAACACTTCAGCTATGATTGTTCCAAGTTCATAATCATACCACAAAAAGAAAAAAAAAACAAAATTCGAGGATAGTCAAATGCTTTTGCAACATCACAGCCGTTAATGATGATTGGTTTCTGAAGTATCTCTTAAATAGCAGCGCTTCACAGCTTCACGACGACGATTTACATCAAACACCAGCAAATGCCAACACGCTTCTGCAATGTGATTTTGATAGCAATCGGTCGTGGGAGTAAGTAGAAGCTTCGAGCAGATTCGATTAGGTGTGGATTTGTCAACGAGACGAGTTGTGGATCTGGTTCTTGTTTTGGCATGACAGAACAAGCACCAAAACATGTGTTGGTTTTAAAAATCGGCCGAGTCCGAGTCTGAGTACGAGTTGGCCGAGTTGACACCGACGGAGCTGACTGGGCCTGCAACTCGGCTCGGGTGGCCGGTTCGATACCGAGTCGGCAGAGTTGCAAGCTGAGTTGACCGAGTCAGCTGGGACTAAAAAAACATGTTTATTTATTTGATTTTTCCTATTCTAACACTAGCATGAGGCCATAAGATAACCTCCCCATTGGCCTCACACCTCTGCTGTGAACTGTTTTTGAGCATTCGACATTATTGCTGTTTGGATTCTTGGAGGTTTGAAGCAGCGCTGCAACAGTAAAGAACAATCAACAGGTTTGGAGGAGTTGGACTATTGGAGATTGGTTTTCTGTTGCCTAGATGTATGTTAGCTGCCAGCTAGCCATTGTTTTTTTTTTTTCTCATTAAATTTAAAAATATCAGTCTTGTTTTCTATTGTTTGCTGCCAAAATAATAAGATTTTTTTCTTTTTTTCTTTGCATGTAGATTCTAGATTGGCCCAAAGAAGGAAAAGATCCGGCATGGATCCGTGATTGTATTGCAAGAAATTGATTAAAGCAGGGGGCATTCATAGGCTTAAACAATACTTGGCTGCTGTTAGAGGAAATGTTGCTCTATGTGAAGCTGATTTAGAGCAGATTGGATAGATTAAGTTGGAGTTGCAACAACAGTTTGATAAATTTGAAGAGAAGAAGGCTAAACAAAAATAGATGTATGATCATTGACATATGATGAAATGTAGTGACATCACAGCATGTTGTTTTTTGGACTCTATAGGCCATTTAGGCCTCATTGATTATGTTTTTTTGTTCCATATATGTATTGCAAAGTACACTTGGTGCCATTTTGATATATTCACCCTTATATGGTATATACATGAGAAGACTTTGGATATTTTGTCTCTAATGCTTTTGAAGCATGGATTAAAATATTTAAAATATTGTTTTTCTTTAAATTTAAATATTTTATGTATTTTTTGAGTAATTTGAGTCATTACCGATTCATTATCGATTCCGAGTTCAAGTTGACCCTTGACCGATTCCAAGTCTGAGTCTGAGTTGACCCTTGACCGATTCCAAGTCTGAGTTTGAGTTGACCCTTGACCGATTCCAAGTTCGAGTCCAAGTTTTAAAACATTGGTTGGACGTTCCTTAACGTGTCCCGCTTATCCAACATGCGTGGCACAAAAAGGAACCCATGGACCTCTTATTAGGTCATTTAACATTCATTTTTCATATCTTTTGTTTGTTGAGAGCAGGAGCTGTAACACGTTTGAACTTTGTTGGTAATAGGTTTGAAGGTGCATTGGAAGGATTTGCAGAGAGTATTTTTAGGTTATTGTTTTCTTCATTAATTCCACAATTTTCATGGTTCAATCATCAAAGGCAGTTGGTAAAGGTCAAAGAAAAGGGAGAAATGTCCCAATTGGTGTGCCATCACCTCCCTCCTCTAAGCTCATATGCCTTTGTTGTTGCTAGTGCTCCATTTGCTGCAAGTGGAGTTGCTTCCAATGCTGAAAGAAACCCTGCTGCAACAAGTCATCAAGCTCAGAAAATAAATATCCATTGTGGAAGTATGTGAGAAGACAACAAGGGCCCAAGGCAAAGGTTGTTGGGGGGGGGAATGTTCCTTGGACATGTAGTTTTTGCAACAATACATACAAGAGCACCTACTTCTGAGTTAAGGATCATATGTTGGCGCTTGACTATGGACTTGGACCATGTAGAGAGGTGAGTGTTAGCAGACGAAAAAAATGGAAAGAGATGATAGAATTGGCTTGGGGAAGGTGGCAACATCAAGTAGGAAACAAAAAAATGAGGATCCTTTTCCATTCTTGAGAAAACCTACTAACAAACCTGGGAGTGGAAGTGCAAGTCAGCCACCAAGAAAGAGGCCAACTCCAACTGGCGGTCCACTGGACAATATCTTTCAAAAAGAGAAGCGAGAATAAATTGATCTTACCATTGGATTCTTTTTCTATCTTGACTTTAGTTCATTTAATGTTGCACGATCGCCTTTGTTTATTGATATGTGTCGAGCTTTAGTTGCCTCCTAGTTCAAAGAAGCTTAGAACTACATTATTGGTTGAGGCAAAGAAGGAGGTGGATGAAATCCTAGAACCCATTAAATCAACATGGCCTTCATCCGGTGTTAGTATTGTTTCTAATAAATGGATAGATACAACGTGCCACCCACTCATCAATTTCACGGTGTCTTCCCTAATGGACTAGCCTTCTTGAAAGTGGTGGATGCTCTTGGAAAATACAAAGACGCACAATATATGGGTGAGTTGTTCATTAAAGTTATTGAAGATGCAAGTGTTGATTCTTGTGTGCAAATTATCACAGATAATGCACCTGTTTGCAAGGCTGCTGGTATGCTTGTGGAAGCTAAATATCCACAGATATTTTGGACACTTTGCATTGCTCATTATTTGAATTTAACACTTAAATCTATTACTTTCGATGTGACATGGATAGAAAGTGTTATTGATGATGCACACCATATCCTCAATTTTACACAAAACCATACCAATGCCCTCACAATCTATAAAGAGTACACACATCTATCCTTGTTGAAGATTGCATATACTTTGTCTGGCTCCTCATCCATCATGCTTAAGAGGTTAGGGAGGTCTAGACTGATCTTGGTTCCATGGTTATTTTAGAGTTTTGCTCTTTTTGGAGAAAGTCGGATCAAACTTTTTCAAAGGTCAAGGACATAGTGTTAGATGGTAGTTGGTGGGAGAGGGTAGATCTTACCATTAAGATCATGGACCCTATCATTTCTTTGTTGCAGTTTGCAAACACGGGCTTTCCCATTTTAGGAGATGTTTATGAGGGGTGGGATTCCATGATTGAGGTGGTGAAGATCACTATTTTACAAAATGAGTGCCCTGAGTATGGTACATTAGTACATTAGTAGATTTGGAGGTTACAATGTGCTCAAGGATAGGGGGGTTAAGGAGCCCTATGCTTGGTAGGTAACTCATGGGGCAACATGCCCTATTCTACATGATTTACCCATGAGGATCCTCTCTCAAGTTACTTCATCCTCTTGTTGCGAAAGAAATTGGAGCACATATGAATTTGTATAGTGTGAAGAAAAGCAGGGTTGAGTAGTCCATGGTAGAGAGAATGGTATATGTGCACTTCAACCTTCATCTTATTTACAAGCAAAGAGAGGAGTGCTTGAAGGGAAAGGAAAAGTTATGGGATGTGTTTCCTGATGATATGAATTTGTACAATAGTGTTGAGTTGGCATTAGCCAACTTGGATCTTAATGAACTAGTGTTAGAGTTTGTCAATTTTGATGATGGTGATTCTCTAGAATGGTCATCCTCCACACCAACAGATATAGATCTCAGATTGGATACAATAGTCGAGGAGGAAAATGAGGAAGAGGATGGAGAAGATAACAGTGGCAATGATGATTTTGATGATGTTGACATGGAGTACCACTATGTCTTGACTCTTGAGAGTGATGACTTCGTGCTGTGACATTCTTCCATCTATGGTTCTAGTATCTATATTCTACCCTATTTTGTATTTGCCATTGACATTCCCACCTATAGTATCTTACTATCAATGACTCAATATCTTAATCTATGTAATACAAACTATTGTTTGATTTTGATTACATATAATGGCTTGATGATAAAATCGCAGTTTATGGTTCAAATTCTAAGTTTTAAACTTCTATTTTATGATGCGTATTAAATATTCTAATTTTTTGTGTTTGATCATCATTAATGTGACAAATTTACATGTAGTTAGTAATTAGTATCTGATTATGTCCCCATGTCTTGTTTCCGAGATCAGATACTTGTATTTCTGTGTCTTGTGTCCTTGTGTCAGGTGACTTAGCAAGTTACATGTCTAAAATAGGGAAGTATATATCTCATTCATAAATATATGTATTATATACTTTTCAAGTTGGATCTAAAATAGGGATGTAGATATCTCATAGATATAGATACAAAACATGTATTTTTAAATTGAATCTAAAATAGTGAAGTAGATATCTGATAGATATAGATACAAAACATATATTTTTAAATTGAATATAAAATATGCAAGTAGATATCTCATAAATACATGTATTATATATTTTTCAAGTAGATATCTCATTTTTCAAATTGGATCTAAAACAGGGAAGAAGATATCTCATAGACATAGATACAAAACATTTTTTTTTATTGGATCTCTAATAGGAAAGTAGATATCTCATAGATATAGATACATATATTTTTAAAATTTTAAAAAACCTTAAAATTTTAAACATTCATTTTTCATTGTAAGTAAAACCATAGATCAAATTTGAAACATATGATATGACAAGTGTTTAGGACAAATTTGAAGCATATGATATGATACTTGTTTAAGATAAAAGTACAAATGAAACAAATGATATGATATAGATAAATTACTTCGACATTCACTCAAAATATTAAGTGGAACAATATTCACCAATTTATTTGAAATGAATCTAGTTGAAGTTCCATTTTGATCTTCTAGTGTTCAAACAATGTTGAACTGTTTGGTTTAAATATAACATGACCATACAAAGTGGTGGTGCTTCAAGATTAAACATTTAAATATATTTTATTTCACATAGTAACATTTCATCAATCTTTCAAAGTTTAAAATTGTAAATATGTTTAAGCATTTAGTTAACTTTACAGTATCATACTATGTCGAATATTCACAGAATTTTGAACTCCATGCAAATTTCCGTATACCAAATGCCAATACAGCCAAATCTTGCTATCATGGTTTAGTGTGTCAGATTAAATATCAAATAGAACAAAATAAATATTTTACAATGATGAACAGATAAGAATCTATTTTAAACAACCATCACATAAATTTTTTCTGCAACTCTAGTTAGTGCTCAGACACAGCACACTAACAACATCAATCAACGGAAATTTTCTTCAACTCTAATTAGTGCTACACATAGCATACTAATAATATTAATCAACGATTCTCAACATTAATCAATTAATCAATGATTCTCTGATTAGCGTAAGTACAACAATATTATTAACCAAATGAAACATTAACCCAACAGGGTAAGCATGCTTATTCAATAGACTGTAAGTGCCTCACTGAAAACCCCTGTTTGCTCTTTCGTATTAGTGCTTAGACACGGGACACTAACAAATAAATCAACGATTCTCTAAATAGACTAAGTACAACAACATTATTAGCCAAATGAAACATTAACCCGATATGATAAGCATGCTTATTCAATAGATTGTAAGTGCTTGACTGAATACCCCTGTTTGCTCTTTCAGTGTGAACTTACATTTACAACTAGAAAGTTTAAGGTGTTTGATATTTCTATATGGTCCATGGCAACGAACTCCTACAAATGAGCCCTTTCTATTATCACAATCATAGGAATATGAAACAAGTAAACAAAAAGAACCCTGAAATCATGCAAGATGATATCATTTTATATACAAGCTTTGGCAATACTGTTACAATCAATTGGTTATTTAAACTTCACCTTCTAGATTAAACTAGGACTTTAATCTTTCTTACTGGAGATATAGTATACACCATATTACTTCTGATTTAATCAAAATCCATATTCACCACTTGTGCTGTATCTGTTTGTGATCCAATAATACTTTTCAAGAATACTCTTTGAATATTCAAAGGAACATGCTGCATTATTGAGCCTCAGAATCCTGTATTGAGCAAGGAAGGCCAACAATCCACTTTGTTACTTCAGCTCTGCAAAAGGAAGGATCCAAACACCATATGATAAGTAGCAGTAGGGGTAATTAAGCTGGCAAAAACATATTCTCATGAAACTAATCAACAGAATCTAATGAGGAAAAGAGATAAGAAATCAAGTCTAATTCCTGGAAAAAATCCATGTACTATAGGGAAAGGTTTTTCGAAGGGCAAGCAATTTTGATGCCACACGAAAGGGTAATTGAGAAACTGTAGCTCTAATCCACCACAATCTGTACTACACCCAAAAGAATTTATCCGCTAACCTATATTTTAAAATTCAAAACACAAACATCTGAACTATGCGTATTCCTGCCAAAGTAAAAGATGATTTGTTCTTGGCAGAAAATAAGAGGATCATAACATTTCGGCTAGTTAATAATAATCTACTATCAATCATTTCAACCATATTGTACAAGCACTAAGTTATAAATGGGATTCAAATAAATCTCTATAGCATACATTTCCATAGCATTGGTTGGTGAATATATGCCATATGGAGCCTAATATTGAATGTTTGATGCATCTAAATTTATGTTGCATGGATACGTCCGGGTGCAGGTATGGTAAGATAAGGATGAAAATCTTTTGAACTATGGGTATGTGGGTATGGCGATTTTCCTTAGAGGTCATTAGGATGTGGGAATGGCAGGTATCGTGTACAGGGATGGCCCCAGGGAACATAGAAGTAACCATGCAACTACGACCTAAATTTATGTTGGATACCTGCATATAGGGCATTGAGAAAATCTTTATTTAGTATCTCCACCCTTAGACCTCCATTTAGATTGATAGCTAGAATAATACTCTCAGAATGACTATTTCATTTTCCAGAGCATTGGGAAAGCAGATAATATCCATTAGGAAAAAGGGTGCTAGAAAGGTAGCTAAATAATTAATTCAAATTAAACATCCCACTCAGCAGTCTTGCAAAGAACAATAAAACCAATAAAGCTAAGGGGAGGCCAATGATGGCACAAAATTCATTAGCTCAAAGCAGGAGCTAGTCTCCCCAAGAATTTTTAGATATTCAGGAAAAAACCAGTGAACCACTAATAACTGGATGAGGAAATAGTGAATATTCAAGGTGACTTTGTAGGTCGAATTTCTCAATTGTAGGAAACTCCAAAGTCCACATTTTTCATATAAACACTTGTGTCAGCTCTGCTGCACAGATCAGAAAAGCTTGTTTAAGTAAAAAGCTCTTCGTTTTGACCTACCATGCAATTAAATTTATATTGAATTTAATTAATAAAGACGAGTCCACATTAATATAAAATGGCATCCCTCAGTTAGGTGCTAGCTTCTATGTTGGCTCCATTGGGGGTGTTAATCAAGATAGCTTCATGTCGGCAAAGCCTGGTTGGAGTTTTAACTTAAATAGTTACATTGTTGTCAGGAGAGTATCCAAGGCAAAGCACTGTAAATAACATCTCATTTGCCTCATTTACTTGGGTGTTCAATAAGCGCCCCACAGTGCAGCATTTAATACTGCTGCTGGGGTATTTTGAACCATTGGATTGACCGTTGGATCAGATCCAACTGTCCATATCCCCGCAGCAGCAGCATTAAGTGCTGCACTGCGGGGTGCTTATTGAACGCCATTTACTTGTCATTGTCACCATCTCTTGACACGAATGAGGCAATGAGCTACTACACAGTTATTTTTGAGTCTTTAGGGTGAAAAAGGAGTGACCACCTTTATTGTTGTAGTGCCTTCATTGTGAGAGCATAATATGGAATTAGTGTGAACTTATGATGCTATGAGGAAAGTGGCCCCATATTCTATTAATTGGGCAAATTAAGGAGGGAAGTCTACAGAAATAGGTTATTGATCAGCATTTGAAGAGGGTGACCTCCATTAAATGTTCAGAATAGTAGTGGCTGTGCACATTTATTCATAAAATTTTGACGACAACCTACATAATTGGGAATGTGACCTACGAGGAAAGTACAATACTCTGCTGAGATGGGATTGTGGCCCGCAAATTGCCAGAATTGGGACTGCGACTTGCATAATTTTCAGGAAAAGGACTAGCACTTGCATATCTAGTACAAATTTGTAGAGTGTACTGGTAACCTTTATGGAGCGAGAACCTAGACCAGAAGGGTTATAATGTGTTTGACTACATTTCAACTTCCTTCTTTTCCAACTGTAGGATTGGTATGAGTTGTTTGCCCAATTACCTAAAAGAAACATAGTAGTCTAAACGTTTGATGATTTGGACCATTTTTCCAACCCTTTTTCTGATAATTTTCGCTCAAAATCTGGTTGGAATTGCTGGAATCGCAGATATAAGTTGTTGAGATTACACGATCTGGGTGCAACATGGGTATTTGAGGGTGCTGAATCCATTTTTGCTATAAAAAATGAAATTTGAACCATGAAAAATTACGATTTCACCAAAGATTTTTTCGTCGGATTCCGGCCATTTTAGCCGGAAAGTCCAAACGTCGAATATTTAGACAACTCCATTCCTTGAATGCATGGATGAAAGGGTATATTTCATGTTTGATTCCATGTCCTTATTTATGCTGGTATTTATGATAATGGTACACGTGAGGACTTAGTTGAATCCATGATTATTCATTGCATGATTTTGATTACTGCATTGCATATTTCATCATCATAAGCCATAGAAAATCTTTCCTTAGGAAATATTAAGTTGGATAGCATTGTCAACATAGATGGTCGTAGTGGGGTCCATCCTAGTCACATGGACACCTAGCTAGTGAAAATGCTACGTACCTGTTATCACACAACTTGTAGTTGCCCCTAAAGGTATCCCATCCGGGACGGTAGAGGAGTTAGGCAACTAAAGAGGTGACCTAAGAGATGCCACGGTTCCCAATGCAATGTGGGAGTCACGTCAACCGAGGCACTCTTCGCTTTAGGTCAAGGTATAACTAGACCAAGGGGGAGACCCTATACCCCAATCGCAGTTGATTGGACCCGAGCAAAGGTTTCAAAGGTGAATGAATGATGAGTTACGGAAACCAATGCAAGTCTAAGTGGACCTAATGTTTAGGGCATGGTTGAAGGTGGTACAAGGATAGTTAGTGTTTCAACCTATGTATGGTTTAGGCCACTTGATTGGGTATGATTATTAAGTATAGTACCATGTGTTTACACAAGTGGGTCTTATTGCCTTGGGAAGTGTGAAATGGTTTTAAGTGGGCCCACAAGGTGAAGCTAAGTGTGAAGATGGTACTATAGGCTAGATCTAGGTTAGATCTACAAGTTAGAGTTGGTTCTAGGGTTACCCATGTGTTAGATCTAGGGTTTGACACTAATCCCAAGAAGTGCGCCTTGCTTGGAGAAGGACTAGTGCCTTGTTGGATGGGCTAATGGGGTCAAGAAGGATGTCAAAGTGTAGATCGGGACACCTAGAAGCCAAGTCAAGTGGTTTGGATGAGATCCAATGGTTGGATTTTACTAGATCTAGGTTTTTAGGTAATGACCAAAAGTGGACCACAATCCCTTAAAACAAGGAATGCAATCCCCAAGGTGGATCGGGACAAAAGGATAGTCTAGACCTAGGTTTCAAGGCATGAGCAATCCAAATCCACAAAAATCTCCAACACCCACTTCCTAGAAGTGGTCCAACTCAAAATTCCCAAGGGGTGCGACTTTCTCAAGGAGAGGCAAAAAGTGGTTTTGGTGGACCAAACCAAGTCCAATGGCCACCAAAATGTAGATCCGGGATGCTAATACCCCGATCTATGCATGTTCAAAGTTTCAAGTGAATCCAATGGGTAGATCTTAGTAGATCTAAGTTTTAAGTTACCAATGAGGTCAAAGGGGGGTTTCAACCCCTCAAAACATGGAGAGATGTCCACAAGGTAGTTTTCACCAAAGTAAGGATATGGGTATGTGTTATCAAGTGTCTAGTTGTCAAATCAAGCGGGATCTCACATACCCATGTGCTAGATCTAGCCCAACAAGCCTCCCTCAAGGAAGTGCGCTTTAGGTCAAGGAGAGCTTTTGTCTTAGAAAATGGGTCAATTCTTAGCCAATCACCACCAAACTATAGATCCAACTAGGGGTGGATGCTATAGAGGTGGGTTTTCAATATCTTTTCAAATCGAGGGCTAGATCTAAGTAGATCTAAGAAATACCAAAAACAAGGGTTTTAATTTGATTAGGGTTTTTGTGATCTAGAAATTATGGAAGATTCAAGGAAGAGAAGATCATACCTCTTGGGACATACCTGGATGAAGAGATGAATGCTAGTTGAGACGAGGATTACTTTGCCAAAGATCAAATGGAGAATTGTTGAAACCCTCTTGCCAAATCGATTTTTCCAAGCCACATGTAATTCCTTCTAACCTGTCAAGCCAAGGAGCAAAGCATCAATTAGTTTAACAAATTGAAGGTAGATGCAAGCAAGAGAGAGAAAAACATAGAATAGTTGACACAAAGGCAAAACCACTCCCTGTCAAACCCAAAACGACTTCTTCCAAGCTTGAAGGGCAAGCCTCCCCACCAATTCGCACTTGTCAAAGTCGCCCTCTCAACCTGCAAATAAAGTATGGCAAATACGCAAGATAGCTACAATAGATCCTCCAGTGCAATGGACAATAGCATTTACAATCGAAACAACCAACATCCACTCCAATCCAAGCATGTACTCCAAAAGATAGAAATTTTATTCCAAGAGCCAAGAGCCAAAAATCTCTAGATGAATTTTACAATGAGGGGGTCTCCTCCTTATATAGGATAATAAAGACCAAAACCCTAGATCTCAAAACCACTTTTTGAAATGAGTGGTTGAGATTAAAAGATCTCACAACATAATCAATGGCTAAGATGAATCCATAACATAATATCACATGGATCACTCAACATAACAATAGCGCCCTCACTAAATGGTACAATAGAGGGTGACGTCATCCCACAAGAGGGGTATAAAGTACAATAATCCACCTCATGATGACTAGGACATGATAAAATAAGCACATGGTGGGGCTAGGAGGTATAAATCCTTGCTAGCTCACCCCAAGGCACAATGAAATAATAAAAATATGTCCAATATAATAATAATGACCAAAACTGTCCTTAGAATCTATGACAGTCGAGCAGTAAATGTCCTCCTGTGATCGATCTGGAGATACCCACATGGTGAAAAATGACTGGAAGATAGTGAGATCAACCTGGAAGACCTCTGTGAAAACCAAATGCCAAAACCTTGCCTCAATTGCCCAAATCGATTTCCTCAGTGACCACTTTATCCCATTTTTTAACTGCCTCGGGAACTGTGAAAGTGCCAAAACTGCCTCCTAGGGTGCTAGCGCTATCCATCTGAGCCCACCAGGCTCTCCGGGAGGGGGGATAAATGGTAATAACAAGTGGCTGGACCACCCCCTCCATCATCAGCGCCCTAGGTGAACTGGCCTCTCGGGGCCCCTGCTGCTCAGGCTGGGAAATCAGCCCCAAATCTGGTCAACAAGTGTAAAACTGCATCAATCACTGCCAGAAGTGCCCGGAACTGAAAGATAAGTGTCTCAATGGATCCAGAAGACCCAAATCCACTAGGAATGAGTACTCATACACCCTGGGTTGCCCTAATGGGCCAGCTGTAGGGTCCACCATATATGGACAATGTATAATCTGCTGATCTGTAATAATAATAACCTGCTGAACTGGATCAAACATCATCTGTATCATATGTCCATCATATGACATCATCATCAAACATGTGGGACCATAAATCATCACCAATAATCATCATACATGGTCCACATCATCACGGATCCCAAGAATATATATAATCAAGGATAAATCACATCAGTAGACTAAGACAATGCTTCTTTAATCACTTCATAGCTAAGCTCAACGTATAAATTCCATTCAGTGGCATTAATTAAGTTAGCATATTCCGTGATAATATAAAATTACTTGCACCCTAGTTCAAATGACAAACTTACCCATTGGACATGGTCAAACTGCTAGTGAAGGATGAAGGCTAGGAGCAAGGTTGGGCCAAGGGTTTGACTTGTCTAACTTAACTCAAAAATACTTTGGACTGGGAGAAGGGGGAAGCTACAAACTCTGTGCTGGACAAAAGAACACGGGGGATGGCTGTGCCTCACAAATGGATAAGTTGTTTAGAGAGTGCTTATTCAACTTAGGCATCATGTCTACATCAAGTTGATCCAAGTTCATTAGGATCATTCAATTTATTTCCATGGCCTTTTTGGCCTACATAACCCTTCGGATTTCAGATGTGCTGAGAAGCACAACTAGTTGCAGCTTGCATCCAGGGCATGTTTTTTTTATATATTCACAAGGTCAGCAATTGTTTAGATATAGCTTTTAAGAACTATTGCTTTTTGGACCTTTCTTTATACTCTTCGAGGAGTATTTTTAGCTTTTCATTGCTCTTGCCCTTTTTTTTGTTTCCATGGGCGAATTTATTTAGTTTCCACAGGTAGAACATGAGCTTTCAGTTTTAGCCAACAACATCTCAAGTGACTAGGGGGAGTTCGAGCCAAGGCCTACAATCCAACTCACCAAAGGCAAGTTCTGTCACCAACTCAGAGCCGAGACACTGAATAAACAGGGATGCGGTCCAAACACAGAGGTAGAAAAATGGGGAAGTCCTCAGTATCAGAAAGTCAAATAAGACAAGTCAGGGTTTAAAGTCAAACAGGAAGGTCATGTATGGATGGAGACAAGTGGATATGGAGCCTACACTAGCAGATAACAGGTGTCGGGAAAGACCATGTCTATGTAAGGTGAAATACCAGTAAGTTTTGTTAGATGACCTAAAAGTGCAAGCAATTGTCCATTTTAAGGTTTACAGTTCATTTTAAATAGTTTGCCACATCAGAAATAATATACCAAGCACATGCTATAATCATGACTAAATCAACAAGCTAATAATCCACTGTCAGTGAGAGCATATCCATAGATCATACAACATCATCATAATAGCAATCATCATGCATCATCTGAAACACTGCTGAAGTATATCTCTAGGCACTGAACTGAAACTGTAATGGGATAAGTGGTCACATCAGTCATCCAATCTGAACTCACAAGGCTCAGCCTTGACACAAGGTCATACAATATCTGAATAATGTACTGCTCTGATCATGAGTGATCCAATATATATATAGCCATGCTCTGGAATAAATGAAGCTCTGGAATGTGCAGATATCTGCTGTACAAGAATAGTAGCCCTGCTACTATAGTGTGATAACAGTACCTTTTTATAGTTTTGCATTTTCTTTGGGAAGAATTCAATCCCAATTGGATCACTTCTACACAAAACTTCAATTTGCCACCTTCTCTTGCAATAAAAGTGCCCTCCCTTCTCGAAAATTTGAATGTTTTGCACTTTGACTCTCCTGAGTGTATTCCATTAAGAGAATCTAAAACCTTGTCCCCCAATTGTTCCATAACTCTAGGTGGATTCCTTAATGGGAGGTGATAATTCAAAACACTCAAATTCCTTAGGCATTGAAGACATATGATTGTCGGTAGCAACATGCAAGCGAGAGTCTACTCATAAAGCAACTAAGTCAAGCCAAGATGGCTCTAGAGGAGGAACTGTTTAATACTGACAAGTAGAACCATGTTGGATCCCTAGAACTACAACTTAAGAGTTTATGAGGAATATAGAGCTAATAGGGCTCACATCAAGGTCAAAATCATCTAGGATAGAGAAGGTCATGATACCATGAAAATGTCCTTTCAATATAAAAGACAAATCATGGTCCTCAAAGATCACAACGGAGACCAAACAAAGGACAATGAAAGAATAAACGAAATCTTTAGGACATACTTTCAAAGAATTTGTACTTCAATATAGTGCAATGTGATTAGAAGTGAAGCCAATCAGCTCGTTTGCACTATAGTTCCAAACAACATTCCTCCTTATGAGTGAGCATTCTTGTCCTTCCCTCTCGACAAAGATGGATTTTCCTAGGCCATTTGAGATATGGATAAAGGTGTAACCATTGGGTTAGACATTCTACCTTGTGAATTCTACATAGCATTTTGACAAGTAGTTGGCAATGATCTCCTAAAGGTTTTTGACACAGGACTTATGGGGGATCAAGTTAATGTGGGGCTCATCAAACCGATAATAAAATGCTCCAAAGACATTGTAGGATGTTGGAGACTTATCACTTCACCAAATGTCTCCTACAAGGTTTTAACTAAAGTCTTAGCCAATTGCATTAAATACACAATAGTGAAAATAGTTCATCTAGACTAAAAGGCTCTATCAAGGGTCAATAAATCTTGGATAACCTCCTAAAGCATTGGCAAGTATTAAGTGTTTCAATGATTGACCAGGGAGTGCACTAGCAGAATTAGCACAACCATAACACAAATTACGATATTTACGTTGACAGGTGTTAGAATAACACCTATCTCTCCACTTTTGGCCCAGGATGGAGGTTGACCTCCAAAAAACCTAGATTCTTAGAGAATCTTCGTCGTCGTTTTTACTATAGGTTTTACTGTGGATGTGGGTTTTTACTTTGAGGCTTTTACGGACCACGCCCTTCCACACGTCTCTACGTGGATGTGCCGATCAACTTTTCTTTCGAGGCCTCCAATATCACAGTCTAAAGCTTGGTGTGACCCTTGTGGTTTGCCATTTGAGGCCTCTGATATTGCCATCTAAAGCTTGGTGTGACCCTCATGGTTTTCCATTCGAGGCCTCCGATATCGCCATCCGAAGCTTGGTGTGACCCTCGTGGTTTTTCGTTCGAGGCCTCCCATATTGTCGTTTGAAGCTTGGTATAACCCTCATGGATTGTTGGCGAGGGTTGTAGAGATGAAAAATTCCTTAAAAAGAGATGAGCCTTCGTAGAAATATGGTGAATGAAGTGTGTTACTAATCAAACTAGCAGTCTTAAATTAGAAACACTATGTGGTCTGTATTCTAGTGAATGGTAAGCATGTGGGAGAGGTCTAGGCCCAAATGTCACCTCAACGCAGCCTTTCAACTACTTTGGGTAACTCCCAAACCCAGGGAAGAGCCCTTTAAGATACATGCAAACACCAAAACATGCAAATACCTTCCTACAACCTTGTAACCAGATCAGTGCCTTGTATGGAGTCAAACAATGTATACAGAAGACACTTAGATCTAATTAAGGAGTTATTTCAATAACTATTCATTAACATCATCAATCACTTTCCTCTTTGATAGATTTCACAATTCCCAATGCAACTTCACACTTATCAAGGTAGGGTTTCACACTTCCCAAGGCACTACCTCAGAAAAGTGTGCTCTAAAGGGGAAAAGATCAAGTGAACTAGGGCACACTTGGTGATCTAGTCAGAATTTCCAAAAACCCTACAAAAATCCCAATTCAGGCAAATTAACGTTTCCCAATGCACCAAGGAAAATGGGGACGCTCTCACAAATCTGTGGATTAATCCACTAGGGCGAATTTGGTGGGTTGACCAGAATTGCGAACTATCGACTATTTTTGGAGTTATGAATTTATTTAGATTTTTAGGGTTTTTCCAACAATATTATATTTTAAGGGTTTTTTCAATATCCAATGAGGGGTTGAAAATCTAAAAATTCCAAACATACAAAAATCCATGGTTGGCCTAAACCCATGACCATGACCAATCCAGGGGAACAACAACCCCTAATCCGAATATCCATACAATATATCCGTAAGATTCCAGATATGATCTTGACTTAGTTTTTGCAATTGTTTTGAGTTGGTTTGTCAATTTGTGTCTCAGATTGCATTCACCATAACAATAGACAAAAAATTGCACATAGAACAATGATTGCTTGTATTTTATTACCCAAAAGGCAGCTCATGAACACTTGAAAATAACAATGGTAAGCTACAGCTATAATAAGTTAATAACCTTATCAATTGCATATCAAATCAACCACATTAAGCTTATCTGACCTGAGAATGACAATGGAAGATTACATGGTTTCCATGGCTGTCGTAGCTAACATGCAAAGCCCAAAACTGTAGTATATTACAGTGATATTATGTCAATCATCAAGAAGAGCACCCAACTACTAGATATCAATCTTTTCCTCCCCAAAGATATCCAAGATGGATGTTTGTTACTGTGTTGCACTACTGTAGGATGTCATTCGAGTTTAGGCTGATATCTGTCTGAAATCTCTCCTTAAGTGTTTATTATCACTGTCAACAATTACATAGTTGTCCCATTCATATTATGGATTCATTTGGAAGATCTTCCCCATACAGTTTGATGCAAATTTAGATATTAATATTGACTTTCAATAACAATAACTTCTTCAACACCTTGGGAAATAATGACTAATTAAAAGACAAATGTAAATCAGAATCTAGATCTGGTTAATACAGTCCTGTAGATGACTGTTTTCCACGCAATATAGCTATTTCAAAGCATAGGAGACTTCAAAATTAAAGGTACCTTTGATCCACGCTAAAATGCAGATGGCTGGCTCACTTTAAACTGCCATAGATGATGGTCACAGTGATAAATTCAAGACAACAGCAAATACCAAGGATTGTTGTCCTCCAATACCCTTTTTCTAGTGACTGAGTATAGTTTGGATGATTTACTATCAGTTGTCTTCTCTCTCAAGTGCGCCCCCAGCCTGAAAGAGTCCCTTTGCTGACCACGATTTGGTGTGCACTGTTCTCTTGTTGGCAGTGTTTTCCTTACTAGGGCTCAAATCTGGAATGTGAGAGTCACTGAGAACTGCAGGTAGACAACACAATCCTTCCTTCCTTGCTAGCACAGGATAATGCGAACCCTGAGTATGATATTCTTCAGTAATGCACCCTCTCCACTATTAGAATAGGTTTTGGTCATGTCCCAAATCTCTAGGACCCTCAGAAAAAATTTCGAAATTTTTTTACCGGGTCCGTCGAGTTTGGGTTTTTTAATTATTTTTTAAATTTAATAAATTTCTTTATAGTTTAAATAGAGAAATAATAATTTGTAATATGTCAGTCGTTCGGGGTCTGAATTCAGTGGTTGATGGCTCGTTTCATAAGCCAAAAATCACACATGACCTATGGACCAGCTAAACCCAAGTTTTGGATGTCATTTAGGCCTCATAATTAATATTTTCTCTAAAAAAATCAGTTACAGAGAAATTATTAATTAAATTAATAAATTTGAATATTTTGGAGAAATCCAAATCTCTCCAAAATAATCAGAAATGAATAAAGTAAAAGGCTGAATGACATGGCACCTGGCATTAATGAAGATTCCAATAAACTCCAAGCAACTCCAGTTAGCTATCCAGTTAGCACAAGTGGATCTCTCACATAGAATTCGCCCTCCATGCATGCAAAGTCGAGTTTGTGATGTGGAATGGGCATTTAATGGAAATTGGTTGGTAAATGAGTTGCATTTAAGGAGACTGGGGGCGCCTTGCCTAGGTGGAGGCCACCTCCCACTCCCAACTACCTTGATTGAGGATTAAAACTCCAAGCACCTACCTCAAACTCACACCACCTACCTCAAGCTCACGTCTTTCTCTTATGAGGTGCGAGTTCTACCATGTGGCGTCTTGTTATTTGATTGATGGTGTTTCCAAAGTGGGATGGGGGGCGCCTTGCCTAGGTGGAGGCCACCTCCCCATCCACATCATCCACAAACTCGAGTTATTGGTGAGTCTAAGCTCCAAGCTTGGATTTGATTGAGGTTTTGAGAGGAGTTCGACTTTGTGTCAAGAGCCATTGGCTTCCATCATGCCATTTTGACCTAGGGTTTTAGCTTTGAGCTTTTGTTATATAAGAGAGGCCATTTGGGCTTTCTCTTCATGGAGATTTTGAGCATGAACACTCTGCCAAAATATTGTTGTAATATCTGTTTAACATTGAATAAAGTTTAGACTTTGGAGGTCCATGCTGGAGCAATTGGGATGTACTTCACACTATTGGTGATACCTGTTTCATTTTGTCTATTGATCATGCAATTTCAATATTAGATGTATGTTTTAGCTTTGATTAAAAATATATCTTTTGGTTCTTGCATGCTTCATTAACAAGGTTTTTGCAGGGGTTTCCCAAGGTGGAGAAAGGCTTATTAAAGACTAAGTCACTCTTCATTCAACAGTGGTTATTGGCATCTAATCAATCTGTCTTGTAGGTCTTCATGGTCTTTTCTTCACTTCAAGGAAAGAAACGCTTAACTAAGAGAGTTTGGTCTCTTCCTCCATCAACAAAAGTTTTCTCAAACACCTTGGTTACTTAGCTTTGAGCTTTTTTCTTCTAGCTCCCATTTTCCTCCTTGATTTCTCCTTGCTTTGATATCCATGCTTTAGATCACCTTCCTCCTCGATTCGTTTTTCATCATCCTTGTCTTCAAAGCTCCTTCCTTTCGTTTTTCTTCTATAGATCACCCTTCCTCTCGTTTTGCCCTAGATCTACTTCCCCTTCTCTTCTTTCGTCCTCCTCTTCCTCCTAGTTCCCACTCTCTTTTTCATCTCGTCCATCCTTCATTCCCTTGCCACCCTTCTTCATTCTTTTCTCCATTCGTTTTTGTCCTCTAAGTTCCTCACGTCCACCTTCCCAAAAAGCCCTAAAAATCACAATAAACTTCAAAAAACGTTTGATTGAGTTAGTGTTAGCTTCAATTTTCAGTCTTAGTTCTTTTATTTGTATCTCTTAGCTAGTTAGATCTCATTTTATGAATTAATCTCATGCATTGGAAAGGAAGATTTAAAAGCATCCTAGATCTCTGTTATCACACAATCTCTAGTTGCTATAGAGGGATATCCCAATAGGGACGGTAGAGGATGAGCAACCAGGAAGGTGTAACCAACAGCAGCCAGGTCCTCTGTCCAAGGGACAGAAGTCACACCGGACAAGGCTGCAGTCACTTTAGACAAGGCACTTGGCCTAGTCAAGGGGGAGACCCACTCAACCGATTAAGGTTGAGACTCAACAATCAGACACCCAAACCCAAAAGATAAACAAAGTGAGAGACAGAATGGATGACTAAGTGTGAGAATTTATCCAGCCTAGTGGAATCGAGATTCTGGATGGGAGGATGTACTAGATGAAACAAATTCAGATATGATTACACATATAAATGATGAATAAAGTGAGGAATTAAAAGGCTGGAAATTAAATCAGCGAACAAAAAATTACTAGAAGAATGTTTAGGGCCCCTGCCTATGGGGAATGAAGCTCGTTATGATTTATCAATACATGGCAGAGATGGATCAGCAATCGAAATACATCTTCTAGTGATCAAAAGATTGATAACTTGCTGATTTAAACACAACAAAAACAGACCAGCAAGAAGTGAAATGAATAGCCCTAGGGGAATGGGTTAAATAGTGGAAACATGGACCTAGAGCAGTAAAAAAAAGGTGTTTAAACTCACTTCCAGCTGCTGATACTCGCTATCACAGGGTAAAAAGACGTTTTAAAACAGATTAACAAGTACCCATAACCCCAAAGTTGACCCAAAAAACCAGATTGACAGTTTGCCCAGGTAGGGCGAAATCAGTGATAGACTAGTGCTTGGTTCTATGGGCATATGGAGTCGGATTGCAATGAAATTTGAGATGGGGGCATGAATCATTTGTGGGTTTACAAGGAAAACGAATTTTAACGGTTGATTTTAAAGATTTTAATTTTTAGGGTTTTAGTGGGTTTTCTCTCTTCAACAAAATTAGAAACTGAAATGTGGGAGAAGAAGAAGTTACACCTACTTGGAAATGGCTGATATTTCTGATTTTGAAGAGGTGGTACGTCTCGAAGATCAAATTGAAGCGGTTGGAGAAGTCCCAGCTGAAATCGATTTGCTCTCTCCCCACCAACTCGTCCTTTCTGCCTGCAAACACCAATAGACAATAGATCAGATCAGTATTGGCAAACAACAGAAATCTACAACAGCACAAATAAAAATGAGAGAAATGCTTGACTAAAAATAGCAAAAACACTTCCCTTTTATGGTCAACCCGGAGAGTGGAGCAGCAGTGGAAGCCAAATGGTGTGCCCTCCTCCAAGACTTTGAGCTTGCTGCAAACAATGGCGAGTAAAACAGTGCTGAAATCATACACCAACTACAACTAGTGCATCAAGATAGTATGGCAATCAACAATATCAAGAAGCTATCACACAAGAGCCAAGTAGAGCAACAACGTTTTTCTCCTCTATTCCAAGTCCAAAAAAATGCCAAGAGGAAGTACAATGGAGGTGAGTCCATTCTCTTATAGAGATGACTCACTCTCAAGATAGGTTTCCCCCCAAAATGGAGGGTTGAGATCATCTCCCCAATCCACAAAATCAAATGGTGGAGATCATCTCTAGAGGGGGGGGCGAGTTACCCTAAAAAAAGCCCAAGTGGAGAGTAGGGCCCATAAAATCAATACAATAGTGGTTGGGGGGTGCCTATGGGCTGTTTTAGCCCCCCATACCAATACACTATGGTCCAAGTACAATAAAACACCAAAATTATGAGTTTTGGTAGGTGGAAAAACGCCCCCTATGGGCAAATTCGCCCCCAATGGTGAGCTGGGCAAGAGAGGGCCCCACAATGTGTCAATATCATATCAAACATTACCAAAAATACCTTAGTAGTTACCTTTACCATTGCCAACCTTTGATTTTGCCATTTCTCTATAGTTGCCTTAGTCAAATTATGATTTCCATGTATTTTCTGTTGGTTTATATGGCTGAAGATGAAAATTGGGCTTTTGACCCACTTTTATTGCCCGGATTGCCGAACCGTCTGCTGCAATGTGATCGTGGACCCCAAAAGTAGTAGGGATGACCACTCGAACGACCCCGATCCATCACTTTGGAAATATTTGCCCCAAATCCATGATTTTTAATTAAAACAAGTCAAAGTTGACCAATAATAATTAAAAATCTCTCAAACGGTTCAATGTTTTGCAATTCCGTCAGTTGCATGCTCATATGGGACCCCTGCAGATAATAAATGATCGAAATCGAAATTCCGATCGCAACATTTTTTCGGGCCCATTTTTGGCCTAGTCAACTCAGTTTGACCAAGTCAAATCTGGTCAACTATAGTGCTAGATGAAACCCGTATGCAAGCATGAAGTGACAAGGCTCAATTAAACAGGTTAGTACATTACTAAGCAATAAATGATATCATGGTGATAAAAAATACATCAAATCCCAAAATAGTACAAGGCCCTGGTGAAGTGGGCCCACCACCTCCAAAAGACTAAGATGCTATACACCTCTATAGAATTGACCACATTGCTGACTCTAGGTGATGTGGACAACAAGGTAAAGGACATGGGAAGACAAGGATAAAGATCGTGTGACCCTTAAGACAACTCGGGAAAGCAGGGTCCATTGAGGTAAGCATGCCATGACAAAACACGGGGAAGGGCGGTGCCTCACAAATGGGTATAGTGCAGGGAAACCACCACTAGTCATCTAACAAATATCCCACAACTCACATCCGTATCCGAAGACTCCGTGAGGTTCTTTTCTAGAGCCGCCAAACTGGGTGTCCGGCAAACCGTAACTTGAGACTCTAGGGGGCAATCTTGAGCTTGTCCCTTGCTCCTTCTCACCTCCTTGTCCCGCGGGACTAGGTGAGGAATAACCACTACAAATGCTGACATGTATAGCTGACCAGAATCCATGTGTGCTTATAAACACATTGCATGGATTTTACAATGAGTTTCATACTTAGCCCTTTTTTGGCTAGATTTTACATTTATAACATAAAGGCCTTCTAGCCTGATTTACATTTCATTTCTTCATTTCTTCATTTCTTCATGGCCCTCTTGGGCTAAATACATATCTCCAAAGATATAAACATGGCGCTCATACTGCAAAGGTAATGGGGGTGGGTAATACAAGCTTCGATGACCAATGGGGAACACCTGATGAGGCTACACAATCCTAACTGCATTGCAACATTGGGGGCAACCGATAGGAGCAAATCCCAGCTCTAACCGTGTATCTCACACACTAAAGAGCCGAGACACAATAAACAGGGAGTCATGGCAAACTCAGAGATTAGTGGGGAAAGGGGGTCCTTGTGATCACAAATCAGAATCCAAGTCGGGGAAGAAGTGTCATGAATGAGTTGGATGGGTGGAGGAGGTGATAATGGTGCTAAAGTCAGCTATCAAGGGGCTAAGTGATCAAGTCTAAGCCAAGTATACAGGACATGACTCAGCGTGCATACACATAAGTCTAACCGGAGGGGTGGACTGACATCACCAAAGGCCCAAACACATCACATCATAAGCAAATCACCAAATATATCATCCAATGCAAAGTTAGTGTACTAACAAGTATAAAAGAGTCTAATCTACAACATGAGCAATAATCAATATATGCAATACTTGCTGCTACTGAACTTGTATCTGAGCTGGATCTCTACTGAATCCGGGCACATAATAAACCAACATTGTACTATGATAATCTCGATGAGAACAAGACTAGGCAACTGTCTCAAATGGGCTTGTGTCAAAGCCTGGCAAGGAAAGGTAACCCTGTGGTAGATGGTAAGTCCAACTGCCTGTCCCCTCCGATATGTTTGCTAGGGGCAATCTGAACAAAAATGCCTCTTCTGAAGGCAGCTGATCTCTGATCTGGAAAAAAAAGTACTGTGCGGTCCTCGGCCGCACAGTCTGCAGTGTGGAAGCTGCTCCCGACATAAAATGTGATAACAATCTCAATCTATCTCACTAGTTTAGCTTGCATTGTTATCTCTAGTTTCAATTTTTGAAAGATAGAATTTTTTATGAAAATTTCCCAATTTTTTTTTATGATCTAGATCTCTTTCCTAGTATGTTTTCAACCACTTTTGTTCGCTGGTCCGTTTTCCCATCTTAACTTTTTGGGACCATTTTTCATGTCATTCTATGTTTTAGATCTTATTTTGCAAATATACACTTAGTTTTAAAGTTCATTTGATTTTTCTAACACTAAAGGGTGCCTTGAGTTTTAGCTTTCTTGTAGGTACTTTGGAAGTGTAAGAAATTCGAAAAGTTTTAAGAGAAGAGACCCAAGCTAAAGTGGCAAGATTTCAAACAAAACACAAGAAGGATCCAATATCTAAAATCTATCACTATCCTTTGTAAAAGCAAGCAAAAACTTGCTTCTTCTTTAAATTTTTCAAAGTTTTATTTTCATTCCAAAGTTCTTCAAGGTTTTAAAACCCAAGGCAATTGTACACGATTAATAAAATTTTCAAGTGGAGGAGGCCTCCACTTTTTTGGCTTTCTTCCCCATTTGGGGAAGAGTGTTGTGATTGGTTAGATTAGATCTTTTGCTTTCTGCTTTAGAGTAGTCTTTTATTTCATCTTGTAATTCTCTTCCAAGCCTTTGACCGGAAGCTGTATCCTTGGGATTTCGTCTCAAGGGCAGGACCACATAACTTTGTGGTTACTCTTCCTTCCCCGTCGGTTTCCTTGGTAGAGCTTTCAGCTAGCTGGGAGTTCTCAAGTGCAGGCGGTTCTTAGAGGTCGACCTTGTTCGGAGGTTGATCCCACCATTAGTGTAAAACTGCTTGGTAGAATACTAAATCCTTTATTTATTTCATTTTATTTTGCAAGTAGCATGCTAGCTGTGTTTCATATCTATTGAGCTACCACATGATTTAAATTCTAAAAAGTTTCAACATTCTGCTTTCACAGCTGCTTCTATTTTCTTAAAATAAACAAAGCCTCTTGAACTTGGCCAAATCCAAGTCAAGAGCACTCTATGTCGGAGAGCATTGTTAGATTTGCACTTTCCCCTTGCATTAGGCATTTTAAAGTAGGAAGTCTCTTGAACTATGGTCTTAAGACTAAGTCAAGAGCGCTCTCTGTCGGAGAGTTGAACAAGTGCTCTTAATAATAAAACACTTCAATCCACATTCCCCCTTAATTAACTTACTTTAGTTGTGTGTCCAACACCCGTATGCTTTGCCAACCGGAAACGGTTGGACTAGTACTCAGAAAGGTGAAGGACTTGATAAGCTCATAAGTGATAATTAATTAAAACTTTCACTCCCATAACCAACGAACCAGCGTTGTTCAAAAAGTATTCGAAGCAGTTCTCAGGGGAGGCACCGGGTTGCCCAATCTGTGACACAGTGGCTGGTTAGCATTGTGCGCCTCGCTGTGATCCAGACAGATTCGACATGTCTCTTAAAGGAGCCGCTTAGAATATCTTTTCCGGACGCTCTTTTGATATCCTTGGTTTTACCCTAATAATCAAGACCACTAAAATCTTTAATTTACCAAGATAAGCTGCAAAACGATCTCACGAACATTTATCTCGAACACTTGTATCAAGCATTTCAAATCACTCAGACATTTTTGACTCCATAAGGCATTGGTTCTTAATCACATATTTTATTTGCTTATTATCAATCTGGAGTACTTGTGTTAATTTTCGAAAGGAGTGATTTATATCTGATTCAGTGTATCTCTTATCTTCTCTTGCAACGTGGATTGCGTTATCTTGGTTTTATTTAAAGCATTATTGTGTCTCTCACCTTCAAAACTCCTAAACAACACCCATCCGCATCACAACACTAAAAAACATTTTAAAACACAAGAGCCTTAGACAACTCTTTGTAGGGACTACCCCTCTTGGCTTCGTTAGGAGTTAGCCTAAACGGAGGAGCTGGGATTCAGGTGACTGTACTTGGCTCATTGCTTGCCCCCAAGGCCACACCTCTCCCCACTTTCCAGTGAGGGAGACATCTTTCGAAAGATTTCCGTTGCTGGTGTGCATCTCGGCAGACAACACCCCTAAAGATGGATCCAAGATGGATGGCAGAGGAAAAGGCAACCGAAGAGGTGAAACCAAGATAGCCTCGACTCCCAATGGATGGTTGTCACGCCAATCGAGGCAATCTTCACTTTAACTATCAAAGCCAAGATAGTAAGGGGGAGACCCAGATCTACTCCTGACAGGAGAGATCACCCAAATCACCAGATCAAATCAATCCAATGAGGTACGTAAGGTGACAGGTATGGAGCCCTAGAAATGAGGAATTAAGACCACTATGGAGGCTTAGGGAAGGTATGCTATGATAGTGAAGGATGACACACAGTGATTCAAGGTTTGAATATGATTCTAGGATTCAAAGCTAGTTTCAAAAGATCAAAATCAGCTGCCTTGGGAAACGTGACCCTTAAAACAGGGAAAGTGTCCCAAGTCAGAGATCTGACAATTAGGGCTTTCTAGCTATGCTTGATGAGTCGATATGACAATGTCTAGGTGTTCAAGCAGTCAGACAAAGACCAAACCACAAGCAAACTCAACAATCCAGGAAAGTCGTGAGGGCTTGGAGAAGGATCAGTGCCTTGAAAAATGGGCCAAATGGAGTCGGATGTCCACCAAACTGTAGATCATGGATGTTGAGGTGTAAAGCTAGGCGGGTCTGGAAGATTAAGATCATCCAATGGCTATATCTCAGTAGATCTGAGATTGAAATGCATCACCAAGTGACCCAAGTGGAGCTCAACCCTCAAAATGAGGAATGGGGCCCATAAGGTGAAGATCAACAAGGTGAAGCACTAGGGGAAGGTTATCAACTATGGAGAGTAAGGATCAAGTGGGATCTCACCTACCCAGGTCCTAGATCTAGCAGAACTCACCCATCCAAGAAGTGCGACCTCACTTGGAGAGGCTAAGTTGCCTTGGGAAAGGGGTCAAATGGAGGCCAATCCACACCAAACTATAGATCCGAATTTCCATGGATGCTATAGAGGTGGGTTTTAAATATCTTAACCAAAAGCCAAGTAGATCTAAGTAGATCTGAGAAAATGTAAAATGAGGGTTTTGACAGTTATTTGCTTATGCCAATGGATTGGGATCAAGAAATAGTGAACAAACCTGTGGATCTTACCTGGATAACCTTGTAGATGCCTTGATGATGATGATCTATGCAAACCCGATCAATTTGAGAAGCTTTGAGGTAGTTTTCTATGAAGTCGATTTAGTCCAAGGAAGCCAATCCGCCCTCTCTCCTGCACAACAAACGTCAACCATATCAGATTTGCTGCAAACAAGAGATAAGACTAATGCCACAAGAGAAAAATCAGAAAGATAGCATAGATCACAATGATACTAATGATAACCCCCTAATACAAGCGAATGCCAAGTAGAGCGAGTTGAAGAAGCCTTGCAAAAACGCCCAAGTGAA
Source organism: Larix kaempferi (assembly GCA_027924585.1). Lineage (NCBI taxonomy): Eukaryota > Viridiplantae > Streptophyta > Pinopsida > Pinales > Pinaceae > Larix > Larix kaempferi. Next base: position 14,159,696 of record BSBM01000904.1, read on the forward strand.
GTCGCCCTCCTGTAGACAAGACAAAAGTTTCCAAAAAATATAGATCTTACCACAAATTCCAAATGCTAGGATGCAATAGACTTTCCAATCACCATCTAAGAACACCAGATGCAAAGGAGACCCAAGAATTTCCATAAGAATGTTTTTCTATATCAAGATTCCAAGAGCCAAAGACCCTTTACAATGAGAAGCTCTCTCCTTTAAATAGGATGGAGAGAGACCAAAACCCTAACCACTTTTTGAATGAGTGGCTAAGATTAAAAGATCAAATGATCTAGTCAATGGTTGAGATGAGCTCAACAATACAATACATGGATCACTAATAAAATAATACATCAATGGACCAAATCGCTCTAGGAGAGGGGGGCCCACCAAAAGTGAATGATAAAACATAAGATCTGGCTCATGGTGGGTCCAAGGGGTAATTTCTAACACCCTTGGTCAATCCCCATGGCACAATATCCAAAACATAATACTCTAAGCACCAAATCGTGCCCCTCTGGGAAAGTTGTGAGCCTTAGGAAGCTCCAGAAAATCATATAAAATGCCAAAAGTGATGGGTGTGGGTCCCACTAGAAGCTGAAATTGCTGGAGAAGGTGTGGAAGACATCCCACTCATCATCACAAGTCATCCCATGCCAATCCCTTGCCTCAGTAACCCAAATTGAATCCTTCAGTAGCCATTTTTACCATTTTTTAACTGCCTCGGGAAATGTGAACATGCCCAAACTGCCTCCTAGAGTGCCTGCGTTGTCAAGGTGAGGCCACCAGGCTCTCTGTGAGGGGGGTAATATGGTAATAAAAAGTGGCTGGACCACTCCCTCCATGCACAGCGCCCTAGGTGAACTCATCAACTCTCTGCTCAGCTCTGACAAGGCCTCTAATAGGCCAAAACTGCACTAGGATAGCCAACTGAGGCTAATAATCACTGTAATTGCCCGGAACTGAAAACAAACCGTCTCATTGGACTCAGAAGGTCCAAATCCATCTAATATGTGTACTCATACACCATATAGATCTCTGCATGGTAAAAAATAAATGCCCATCATATTCGATAGACCAAATAATAATAATCTGTAAAAGTGCTGAAAAGCACAAATCATCATCATAGGCCTGAAACCACTGCATAGAACCACCATAGTGACCTGTACTAGACCATATATCATATCTCTGTATCATCTGAGGTCTGCCACCTCATGTCCTGTGGTTGACTTTTGGTCAAACTGGGTTTGACCAAGTCAACATGACCCAAAATATAACTCAGGCTATCATCACAATGCTGCAAGGTGTCAAAGGTAAGCATGCTCTACAACTCATTCCAATAGCAATTATAACAAAGAGTAATCATTACTGGCGATCTAAATCCAAATATATAAAGTCATTAATTATTATTATTACTCAGACCAGACTTTCAAGACCATACTCACTTCATTGTTGTGATCAATTTGCTAGTGAAGGGTGAAGGCTAAAAATAAAATGGCTAGGCCAAGGGATGACTTATTGAGTTAACACTGTGACACTTTGGATATGGAAAAGGGAATACACACCATAGCATATAGTGGACAAGCAATAACACAGGGAATGGCGGTGTCTCACAAATGGGTAAGTTGTTCAAAGAGTGTTTATTCACCTTGGCAGATGCTCACAATCCATAATACAAATGAGGCCAGCAATCTTTTTGATATAGAGTTTAAGTTCCATTGCTTTTTGGGCCTTTAGTTTCCATAGCCTTTGATCTATGTGTGTTTATAAACACATTGCATAGATTTACATTTTACATTAGGCTTCATGCTGCAGGTGTGTTTTTAAGGCACTTGTTTACCTGAGTTATCTTCTTCCAGATGTGTTTTTTAGACATCTTGTTTACCTGGGTATTACATTTCACAATAGATATAACATTTGATATTTCTTTGCCAGTTTCATTTGGCTTTTCACAATAGATATAACATTGCCTTTTCACATTTTGTATTTATGGCAACACTATCTGTTTCAGGTTTAGATAACAACATCTTTAGTGACTAGGGGGACTTCGTGCCAATGCCAAACATCGGGACAACCGACCAGAATGATGTAGGCCCACAATCCAACTCACCAAAGGTAAGTTTTGTCACCAACTCAGAGCCGAGACACAATAAACAAGGAAGCTCATCCAATACAGGGGCTACAGCGGGGAAAGGTCCTCCATGCCACTAGTCAAGTAGTAAGTCAAGGATGGATGAAGACAGTGAATAATGAGACCAACACTAGCAAGCCAAAGTATGGTGGGAATGATCACCTCTATTCTCCCTAGGGAGGGTAAAACCAATGAGTATGGATAGTGAACTTCTAAGTCTGAGTGGGGACAAATAATATATATATATATAAAAGTACAACTAGGTCCACATATCTATATGATCGCCAGATCATGATACTATACGCTAAGACATGCTACAAATATGAATATAAAAGCAATATAACCATAACACCAAAATATACCTGCTGACTCATATACCTGAATGCACAATATCTGAACCATCATCTGTCCTCTGAAACTGCTGCTGTAACTCTAGGCAATACTGACTGCTTTGTAGCAATGGCTAAATGGCTACATCAGTTATCTCTCTGAGTGTCCTGAAACTCAGTCATGGCATGGGGAAGAAAACTGTTGTCCATAATCTGATAGTGATCCATAATAGATGCTCATCTCAGCATCTCAATGCAAGGGAACTGGCTGAATAGTGTACTGGAATCTGAAAAATAATGTATGGTAGCCCGGCTACTATATATGTGATAATAGGACCTGGAGAAAACTTTGAAATGTTGGATATTGTATCTACTGGTTACAATTTAAGGATGAAATGGTCAACTTCCCAATCTAGCATAGAGTATGAAAATTGCCTAAATATTGTTCCAAAAGACCCATTTTCCAAGTATATAATAGATGCTCAGCATTTGACAAAAAACCTCCAAAAACATGAGAACAATAGCAGACTTATAAAATCTGATGGACAATCTCTAGTATTGTTCTACAATAGCTTACTAATAGAGTTGACAAAGTATTTGCGAGTACACGAGAAGTATGAGACAACTGACACTTTGTGTCAGGCGGAATAAGTTTTTACAAGATTGAAAGGTATATTTCAATTTTGAAAATTCAATACCACAAAATGTAACTTCATTTAACAGGCATGTATGAAGTTTAGTTGGAGTTACCAAGTTTGCCGCCATAGTTGTGTTTTATCTAAGTGAAGTGAAATAAAGGAGAAGAAAAGATAAGAGGTAAATCCTCATAATGATGAATATGATGGTATTGTCGAGGGTAAAAATGATGATTAAAGTTGAAAGATAGTTGCTCAGGCTAGTCTCCAAACAAAGGGAACTGAAGTGGGGATGCTTAGTGTTACCGGGCAAATTAGCAGGGCTAATTCCCAATACGCACAACTAAGAAAAGTGACCCAATGTCACCTCGGTCACTGTTCTAACTTCTTTGGAAGTCGAAACCTCCAAGGAGAAATATCCTTATAGAATCCTGTAAAGAACACTAGGATAAACACAAAATATATTTCTCTATGCAATTTGTAGTTAGACCAGTGCCTTAATGGAGTCAAGTGCATTCAAAGTGCTAATAAAAGGTAATGTCCAACAATGATATGTATCATTTAGATCATTCAATGAAATGTACACTTGATGTAAGTCAATAATGGATCAAGAGATAATAACCATTCACCAAATGTCAATAAGGAAAATGTGAGAAACGTATACACATGTATTACAAAAATTAATATTGGATCAAAAGACTATATTGCCAATAAACCTCAACCATTAACCAAATATGCATTGAGTTTCAGTTTCAATATCATTAGCAATGTCTGTCATTAGCTAGGTGCAAACAAGTTCGATACTTTATGTAGAAGAGTAGGGTTAAATCTTACTTATCATTCACCATTTATTACAAATCGATCATTCATCAATGTGTCACTAGAAATATGTGTTGTTAGCATTAGCAAACAATTATATTTCCAATGGCAACTGTCAATGTATCCAAATCAGACTTGGCGACCAATTATCAATCATGCAAGAGGATATCATTAATGAACTAGCATTGACCAATCATCATATTAACATCTAAAAGATGGACTGTATTTCAAATGCAATATTCAGGTATGTATGTCTTCAATAAGAGCAATATGTAAATCAGTCTAAATATTACTTTAGCATCCAACCTTATTTAATAACCAGTGTTAATACAATTCAGATCTGTATGTATTTATAATTGTAGCAGCAGACAACGCCTTAAAAAAGGTACAAAATCAGACCTAATAATATGCTAATCGAGACAAGAAATCAACTCTGAATTTTGTTTGTTTTTGTGTGTATACCAGCTCTAAAGATGTGTAATATCCCAAACTGATATTTTTCTTTTTTTTATGTTGTCTAGTATGCTGATATCTCAAACAAGTCTGAAGATGTATACTGATCTTTGCATGCAGAACTATAACCTAGGTAATACTAAAATGCTATGAAGTAGGAGGAAGTTTATGCATGTACATACTGGTATTTAGCTAAGCTGATGACGATGTTGATGGTCCCCGCATGCATGAATAAGGCTGAATCAATAAGGAGATAAGGCAAGTCGTGTTCCTGGGGGGAATATGTCCTCCTCCAATGCTTGGAATGCTCCATAATAATGTATACACCGCTGAATGAGACCCTGATGAGGTGGTCTAGGGTTATAAAGCTCTTCTGAAGACTATAGAAGCTGCATGCATGAGAAAGGATGGCTCCCAAGCCAAAAACGTGATGATCTTCCTCAGAGGAATTCGCCCAAGAGAGCAATACGTGTTCCTAAGAGAGGAACTGCTGAGATACAATGGAAGAAGCAATATGAGAGGCTCTCCTTCCAGGTAAAGGGTAATACCGGTGCTTTGAGACTGATGGAGGCTGCATGCAACAATTCCAACCTCTGGATGATGGAATGTGAATAGGTATGTCTTGGATCAATTCGCCCAAGTAGGGATAGTGAATGCCCAATATGCTGAATAACTCAATCTCCTGGACTCACTGATGAATAGAACCTGATACTGAATCAATGCTGAAGTAATGCTGAATCTGGATGATCCAACCTGATGATGAACTAGGGTAGATAGATTTCGTTGCCGAAATGCACCAGTTAGCTGAGTACAAGCCTCAACCCCAACTTAGCTCGCTGAGCTCTTCAAATCGAGATCACAAATCAATAATCAATAATGGTCCCTTCTCCATTCACTTTACCTTTCTTTTATAACACTCAACTGCCAAAAACCTAACTTCTGACCTAACTAGGTCACTTTATCTTCTAATTCGCAGTTGACTTGCATGCAGGTGCCTGGAGACTCAATCAGGTGCATGCATCATGAAATAATGCTCAGATGTCATGCATGCAGGTGGCCTTTGGCTCAGGTGGCCCCTGTCTATCTACTGGTGATATAATATCTATGCCCTAGATATTCTGATGTGGCATAGGTCCACCGTCGATCCCCTGACTGTCATTGCCCGCTCGAACCTATGGGGAATCATATAGGTTAGCGGGATGGTCCTCAGTGCCTAAGCAGAAGAGGACATTACAAGATGCCAAGAATAATCCATTTTAAATGCAACTTCAGATCTGTAAATGTAGTTTTCTGAGTAATGTCTAGGCTGCAAATTGTCTTCAAAATGCACTTAACATGGAAAAATTACTAGTAAACATATCCACCATGAAAGGAAATCAACTACTAATTTATCTTTTTGTCTTATGTTTGCAGATAGAGGATGAAAAAAAGCAACACACAGGGTCTGCAAATTTAATTTGCAAACCTGTGTATGCCAATGGAGAGGGCTTGGTATGGAGATGGAGACCAGCGTTGAAGGTGAAAGAAGGGTAGGAGAAAAGGCAGAGTGGTAGAGAATGAGGGTTCAGATTAGGGCTGGAAATGGAGCAGCAGAAAGGGAGGAGAAGGCCGTGGGTAAAAAGGAGAAGAAGAGGAGATGGGGTGGCAGCGAAGGGGAATGAAGTGAAGGATAGGGCAGCGCTGGAGGATGGGTGAAGGAAAAGGCTACGGATTGGTAAAGGAGGAGCCCGAGGTAAGGTAGGGCTCAGATGGCAAGGGAGAAGGACTGTGGTAGGGCTAGAAAAGGTTTTATACATAGAAAACTCAGAATTAGGGCTTTTTAATTAGGTTTTAACATTAAAAAATGAATTGAAACTAACTCAGAAAATAAAATACATAAAGACTAATCTAACATAATATATACAAATGCAAAAACTCAAAAATTACGGTTTTTTAGGGAGTTTTTGATAAATTTGGGATTTTTAGGGCTCCTAAAATTTCGCCCTAGGGATTTTAGGGAAAAATAGGGCAGGCCGAAATTATAGGAGGAAGGGCCGAAATTATAGGGAGGCCAAAAAGTGCAAAAAAATAAATAAATTAATTGTTAGGGTTTTTGTCATAAAATTGCAGACCTAATTCTAACCCTAATTCTACCATGAAAATGCAAGTTTAACCTAACAATAATATTTACAAAAATACAAACTCAGAAATTTAGGTTTAGAAGTAGATGAACAACCTAGGGTTTCAAGAGAAAAGCATCTACCCAACTCTAGGGCATCAATGAGAGGAGTTACCCTCCTTAAGATGGTACTTGGCAAGCTTGGCAACTATGGCAAACCTCAACAATCTCCAGGATTCGTTGAGGGAGCCTAGTTTTAACAAGACTTGAAGACCTAAAGCTCAAGCTTGAATGCAATGGTGACCAAAGACAAAAATGAAATGCTAATCAAGACAAAATGAAGCAACAATGGCTTCCATTCAACCCTAGCAAGCATCACTTTCATACAAATTGACTAAGAGACATCAAACCAAAAGTATAGATACCTCTAAGTGCATGTGTTAAGCAAACAACTCTAGCCTCACCTTAGCAATGGCATGAACAATAGTAAAATTTCCAAGAAATGCTTCAAACTTGCAAAATAACCTTCATCAAGGAGTGCGCATCCCTTCAAAGAGCCCTAGTTAGGGCAAATAGCAGACATAATGATTTATCCCAAGAGTTGATGTCTAAAGATGAAGTGAGGAGATTGTATTTATATGATCTCACACTCACTTTTACATAAAATAAGGTCAATTTAATATTAAAAATGTCAACTTAAAATTAGAATAAAAATAATATAAAATAATCAAAGTAGTGGATAAATTGGGGTGTTTTCCCCAGATTTTCCCCCTACTTGAGCAAAATGGGTGAACAAGGCCATATTTGACCAAACTGAAGGCCAGACTATGTAGGGGGGGTCGTCATGCCCCAATTAACCCCAACAATGATGAAAATCCCTCAACGCCCCCCGCCTTTTCAAGCATCATGGTTAGCCTAGGAGGATGGCATCATCCTCTGAAGGAGGGCCCAGAGAGAGGGCGCTGGAGAGTTGGAGGACTAGGAGGGTACTGGATGTGCTCTGGAAGATAAGAGTGTGTCTCAGTGCTGAAACAACTGCTGCTGGAGTGATAAAACAAGGTCGGAGTCATGTAACCCAGCGACCCACCCCAGGAAGCCCCAGACACCAACCTCAGGGTTTCAAACCCTTTCATGAGGAAGTCAGCGATGCGACTAAGCCATAGTACTTCCAAAGGAGAAACTAGAGGGTCTAGCCATGACCCCACCTCAGAATAAACTGGCTAAGCACCCCTCCTGGTCAGAAAAAAAGACACCCTCTCCCCGGGGCACCTCTACAGGTACGCTGGTGCTGGTACCATCGTAACACTTAGTATGGATGATTGTCTAAGTGAGTCTAGAAGAATTCTATCTTCAGCCTAAAGACAAGTGAGGGTTATGGCAATTTGATGATTGTAGAGGGTAATTCAGTGGACTTATACCCACACCATGTAGGTGATGGCAATCTGATGGAGCTCAGATGGAGGGTTCCGAATCTAAAGAAGAAGAGAAGGGTGAAGCCATGACATGTGCCTAGGTTACCTTCCTAGAGAACTAGCGAATATTGCAGTCAGTTACCTAGATGCCTCTCTACATGCCAACATGGAGGTGGATCCATATGCAGTCTTCACACAATCAAATTTTGCAGCCATAGTTTAGTTGTTGAGATGTATTTCTTCTTTGTAAAAGTTTTGAGTTGAAAAGAACTTTCGAGTTTTTGTATCAAGGGAGAAAACTGGAAAATATTATTTTCCTATTAAGAGGGGGTGTTGGAGTATGAACACTCCAATAATATTCAAGGCAGGCATGATAAATGTTTTGTACAATGTGGTCACTATATATCAGTGACATCTGACCAATCTAATATGAAGGTTAGAGGCTAGATGGTTAAATCACTATAACCTATTAGGGGTGCTATAAATATGTTATGTATGGTGATGTAGAAAGTGTGAGCTAAGTCCAGTACAGCATCAATGCTAAAATTCTATTTTCTATTTCCTCTCCAACTCTATGTGCTATTGAATGTGTATGCAACCTAAAATCAACACCTAGGGTGGACAACCTTTTAATCTGCACTCCGATGAGGACTTAGCTCACTCCAAAATTTACTCAAGCTTCAACAAAAGACATGTTGCAATGTTTGAGCATTTTTGTGAGAGCTACAATGTCAATTGTGAGCGAGGAAAGAATTAATGTCAAATGGTCAAGGATTTGTGGGATTGGGTCTTAAATAAATTTTAAGCAAAAATCAAGAACTGGCATCATCAAGATATTCCACTAGCTGAAAGAATCACTATTGCAGAAAGGATTCGAGTTACAGGTCACATATATTAGAATTTATTCCTCATGCCTCTTCCTGATTACTACAGGCTACCAAAAGTTAAAGAAACTACTTAGAATATTCTTGTGAGGAAAGCAGGAAGGGAAATGGGGCCACCTCTAGTGACTTAGGACAACTATGCTCTCCCTCAGAAGAATGGTGGACTTGGCATAACAGATGTTCGAACTCGAGGTATAGTCTTGGTGGCTAAATGGATTATGGGAGCAATTAAAGGGGATGAGATATAATATGCATTTTTCAAAAAAGAAAAAAGAAACTGAAAAGCTTTAGCTCTTGATAAAATCATAAAATGTAAATTGATAAAATATACAAATCAGATAATCCAAATGAGACATTAAGTAGACATATCATTCTTTTCCTGAATTCAAACATATAGTATGTGTGAGCAGTGCTATATTCTGCAGCAGAAATGCTGCTCCAAACAGGAAACCTTTCTTGCACTAAGCCCTTTTATAGCCTCAGAAAAATGTCAGAGACAACTAGAAAGCATTGTGGAGAAAACAGCGCATGACCATGCCATTTACTACTTCAAAAACAAATAATCTAAAAAACTAGCAAGAAAATCCACCTGCAAGCAAGATTGACGCAGTCTCTGTCTAATAGTCCTACCAATGGTCCCATTCGGTCCACTTGACTAGCAGCTTCACCCACAACAGGTAGTTGACGTAAACCACGGACAGCCATAAGCCGTCGGGCTACTTTAAGACTTGAATGAGGGAACACAGTCAGCAATTCCAAGCCTTTGCCTCCACCATTCCAAGAAGTACACACTTCAGAAACTGGGACTATTCCTACCTGTTAAGAAAGATCAATTAGAGTGCAATAACTGAAGATGATGAAATTCTGAACTGCTTGGTAGATTCTAATTATTTTAAAGACTTGACATGCTCAAACTCCAAAGTCAGTCCATGGCAAAAGCAATTTCCCATTTCCTCTTTCCATGCTTTCTTACAAGAGAGAGACATTATGAGGCAGGATGCCCTAGAAGGAAAAATGGATCTTAGGGTTTGTTACCTCTCATGTTGTATGAGGCTTACACAGGTGATTTTTATCACAAGGATCAAGTTTGCAAGGTGATTCATTTGATGGATTTGGGTACATGCGAGTTTTGGCTTTAGAGATGTTGCTCTTTTGATTGATTTGATGTTGTGGTTTCTGTTGATAGTTGTTGGATGAGGGCCTTTTATGGCATTCTGATGGATGATACAGCATATTCCTAACAAGTGATATCTTGGTGACGTGGTGCTCTCCCCTTCTTGACAATGTTGGCATGTTTGGAGTATTTTGTCTTAGCCATTAACACTTGGGACATTTCATGGAGTGGGAACCCATCAACTTAGGGTCTCCCTTAGTCTTAAAGTGTTAATAATTTACTTCTGAGTGTGATGATAAATTAAAGGGAATTTTTTTATGGTTTCTAAAGTTCCATTGTGATAAATCTTCATGGAGATGGAATACCTTAGTACTTTGACACTTTTTGTAAGGTTCCAACTTCCAACATAAGCATTGATGTATTTCATATGGTCGGCGGCCTTTAATGTGAGTGCACTGGGAAAAGTAAGGGAATTACACACCTGAACCACTTTCTCATCACATGTTTGATGCCCCTTGATGGGTGCTAGCCTTGTACACACTTGATGAAAGTGATTTGGGAATTATTTAACCTTGGTTAACTTTATTTGACCACATGGAGGCTTAATGCTAGAGTGCCCTAGCTCATTTGGCCCTTTTCACACTTGGCAGATGATTATTGCAAGATAAACTATGGTTTTCCTTGGAGTGCCCTTTCTCTTGGCAGATATGTTGAGGCAAGCATGCATTCAAATACTATTTTATGGCTTGAAGAGGTTGACATTTTTCCCTAGGGTGCACCTCCTTGTGTCCTTGGTTTGGAGAGAAACAACATAAAATGTATAAGTTAAAATTCACTGTAGTTGGTCAAGTGCACGTCTCTAGGCTGCATTCTTCTTGGAGCTTAAAATATTTTTCATTGAAGGAAGATCTAACTTCCTTGGCACATTCTCCAAAGGCACTCTCCTCAATTTGGTTATTTGTTGGGTCAAGGTAGTTAGCATGGCACATTTCACAAGGGTGCCCCATCTACTCCAAGATTATTTTATTTGCCTTGTCAAAGAGGTTATTAATGCAAGGTTAGACTCCTTGTTCTACTCATACATGTGGGAGGTTGGTTATACATGGAATGAAGTGTCAAAGAGTTGGTTATGTAGCACTCTAGCTCCAAGAGCTTGGTTGGAGCCACACATGCCACAAGAAGGGTCTCCTTGCACATTTTTTGAGGGCACATTGCTTGAAAAGCACTATTTTATGATGGTCATGCCCTAACTCATGCCCTAACATGTGGGAATCTCCTCTTTCCTGAAGGGTGCACTTGTAGAGGAATAAAGTATCATTTGTAGAGTTTTCTTGCTTGGTGAAACCTCAAACTTGTCCACCTTGAGCCTTGCAAATGTGTGGACCAATTCTCTCTCTTGCAGGGTGCACAAGGAAGGAACTGTTTGTTATTTGATGAAGAACATTGCTTGGTCAATCACTCAACCACCTAGAAAGTGTGCCCTACTTTCTTGGCTATTTTTGGAGGTGGTTCTTAACTAACTCCTTATTTATTATTGTTGAATTGTCTCAAGGAATAAGTTAAGTTAGATGAGAATTATTATTTGATTGTATAGGAAGTTGAGCTAGACTCTATATATAGAGTATCCCTTCCTCATCCATTTTCATGGTTGGATTTATGAGGATTTCTCTCCACTTGGATCATTATTGTATATCTTTTGGAGGATATAATGGAGGATCTTTTGAAGGTGATGAATGAAAACAATGGTGCTTCTTTCTTGAATGTGAGGTGATTTCTTGTGGATGAATATTGCTGGAATGTGATGCTAATGCTTGTGAATGACAAAGTTGATTTTCAAGTGTTAGGATATAAGGCTTACATGTTGTAATAAACGTCACTTTATGACTTAGTTATGTTTTTGTACTTTTGTTTGAAGCAAATCTATACCACATTCATAAGTAAAAATGATTTTCTCCATCAGTAACCATATAAAGGAGGTGAACTCCTATGTAATAATTGCACTAGTTACTCATAATATCATATTGTGCCATTGTGTGTGTCTCTCTCATGTGTTAGGATTTCTAGCTTTTCTAATATGGTATCACAGTGGGAGCGAGCCTAGGAGTAGTCATGCAGATTAGAGATCTATTTTTTTCTTGAAAAGTTAAGCATGCTATTCTCTTGCATTGAATGATGATCTAGAGAATCATGAAGGCTTAATAAAAAGACTAGTTTCTCACAAAATGCCATCAAGGAGTTCCCGTGCAATATTGAAGGAGTTGAATCATTGAGCCGCCTTTTATGTTTATGGAGCCATGAAGGGAAGGAGCTGCACTGTCAAGATAACAACCATTAACTGCCAAGGGAGGTTTAGCTCTTCAATTCATCATCATTAGTAATTGTCTTATAATTCCTTTTAGCATATTTTCTTACAACATGGATACGTGCAACAAATCAAGCATAGTTTTTTTTTCTTCAGTTTTAGTTTCAGAGGGGGCACATCTAAAGGTTGGGGTTTATCAAAGTTAAATTACGTTCATACATTTATGGTTCAACATAAATTATGTTACAAATGAGTTTTCAGATCAAGCAAAAGAGTAGTTTACCTTTTTTATTGATTAGGATGTTAAGCATGGAAATGGCACTAAAGAAATACTCTGGTTTCAATTTCCACCCCTGGAAAGTAAAAATCCAAATGTAACTGATGAACAAAAACTTGTGGGGAACAATAAAAGGGAATGAGCAATCACCTATAGATCTCAATAAATTGTTGGAATGACAGAGTAAAGATGATAAAGCCAAATCCATTATTGGCCTTGCCCTCTCAGAATCAAAGTTATAATATATATCATATAGATCGGGAAACATCATCCAAGGAAATCTGAATTCACTGTTTGGAGCAAAAGCGGTGAATACAAAATTTTCTTTAAAGCTACAATTATGTAGACTCAAGATGTCTATCGAAGTCACTATGTTTAACCACATAAGCAATTTGAGATCTCTCATCAAACAACTGGCATAAGTCAAAGCTACAATGGAGGAAGAGAATACCAAGCCATTTTGTTAAACGATCTGCCTTCTAAATACAACAAAGTTATTTTTACTCCCAGTCAAATGTCTTCACAAACTCTAGAAGACATGATTGCTACTCTCTTAGCTAAAGAAAATAGAACCATTGCAAGAGATGTAAAAGATGATTCTCAATTTGAGACTCGTGCATTATATTCAAGATATAATCATAGTAGATCAACTAAAAACAAGGTGGAGATGGAATGCTAATATTGCAAGAAAATGGTTCACACAACTTGGAATTGTAGATTTTGAGCCAATGATGTTCTCAATGGAAAGCTAAAGGATAAACCACATGTAGCTAATGTAGCCATCGTTAAAGATCCACCGGACGTGGACAATGGTGATAACCCTACTGAAGAAATAACAATTTACACATTTTAAGAAGCCCACACTTTAAAGACATGAAGGGATCTGCAGTGAAAGCATTTGATCTTAACTTTTAAGTCTTTATTTGTGCAAGACAATAAATATCTATATATATAATTGAATAATAATAAGATGATAGGATGATGAATACAATTAAAGAATGGCCTTGACATTTATAGGCCTTTAAGGTGACCTTTCATATAAGGTTATGATGTTATGAATGCACCTTAATATCTAGGGTTAACATTAAATTATAATTAATATATGTTCATAACATTTGTCGCCTTCTTAAAAGAGCTTTGTCCTTAAATTTATATCAACGACTTCATCTTCTATTCTAATATAAGGTAAAATTTGTAAGGACTTTGAACGTAGACTCATCTAATATGTCTCGATAACTCCTTACTTTTAACTTTTATTCTCCTTCACACATTGTTGGGTTATGTCCTATCGTATCCTTAAATAACATCCTTCCTAATAACTTCTCATTTATATTTCTTTATATCCCACGGAAAATTAACTCTAAAGCATAATTTATATATATCTTAATGGAACTTAATTATAATTAAGTCTCAAGTGGAAAGGGTGTGATCCTCCTGTTATAGTCAATTTAATGATTCGATGGTTAATTTATGAATCCCATGTTCCAATGTCGATTTTACTTTGTTTCTTTTTCCTTTCTTGTCTAACCTTTTTATTTAGCCTGTACAACTCGTTCAAGTTCATGAAAACAGTTAATGACAAGTATCCAATAGAAATTAGATGTATATCTCCAACGATGGGGTATAGGTGGAATCCATCTTCATCTCCGTCAAGTAAATCTGGTGCATAATACATAGAGATTTCTAAATGGATATCGAAATTGGGTCTAATGTAGACTTTACATCATAGGAGCACTGCCATTACCTGCATATGCCCTAGGGATTTGGCCATCCATGGGAGTTGACCCCAAGACCAAGTTACAAAAAACCAAGATGGGCACCTCGCTGCATAAAACAATAAGTGAGAAACGAACGATGTTTATTACTAGAGATATACACAACACACACTCATAAATAATGGAAAACACTTGCGATCTCTGTCTGGAGTTGGCGGCAACAATATCGATGTCGTTTGAATAAGTTTTCTTAATAACAAAGATCTTAGGATGTTGCTCGTTGGGTATTTTGATTAATTCTTTGCCAAGTTCACATTTCGAATCACCAATACTATTGAGAATCTACGAATGGGCTACATTTGGAAAGTTGTTAATCTCGATCTGGGTTCCATTTGTGTTGAAAAAATCGACATTGGAATATTGAAGATCAGTTATGCAATTTGGGATCTGGGATATGGAGGACGTAGATTGAATATTCTTAGAACTGGGTTCATGATCCCCATGATATGAATTAATAGACTGTTGTGTTTCCATGGTGTTTTGCTTTAAATGCTCCCATTGTTTCCATGGCCACTTGATTCGCATAACAAATGGCTCATTGACAACTACATTATAGCAACGTTCTTCATCTTCAGACTCGGTTGTAGCTGCTATAGGAGGTTTTCGGTATTCCCCCATTGATCTACTTTACTCCTCCATTATTTTATTAACATTGTCTTTATTTGAGATAAAATACATTAAGAAACGTGTTTCTGGTGAGAGAAAACACATTTTTAATGTATTTTCGATTTTTCATGGTGTGGATGTTGTTAAAAGTATGCAACATGGGTACTTGTTGGATGCATAATTTAATTATGTATCCAACGAGTCCTCCCGCTTGAAATTTGAGTAAACCTACAAGGAGATAAGTTGAAAATACGATCCAAAAAAGTAATTTTTATTTTTTCCCTCCAATTTTTTTAGGTGCTCCCTTTTTGAATTTTAAAGCATTTTTATTGGCTAATGTTATCACATCTATGTTAGCTGAAGCTACCATACTGCAGACTGTGCGGCCAAAGACCGCACAATACTTTTTTTTCCAGATCGGAGATCAGCCGCCTTCAGACGAGGCATTTTTGTTCAGATTGCCCCTAGTAGACACATCAGAGGGGACAGACAGTTGGACAGTGTCACACACATTGTCACTTACCATCTACCACAGGGTCACCTTTCCCTTGCCAGGCTTTGACATAAGCCCATTTGAGACAGTTGCCTAGTCTTGTTCTGATCAAGACTGTCACAGTACATTGTTGGTTTATTATGTGCCCGGATTCAGCAGAGATCCAACTCAGAGACAGTTTCAGTAGCAGCAGGTATTGCATTTGATGATTATTGCTCATGTTGTAGATTAGACTTCTTTATACTTGTTAGTACACTAACTTTGCATGAGATGATATATTTGGTGATCTAGCTATGGTATGATGTGATTGGGCCCTTGGTGATGTTAGTCCACCCCTCCAGCTAGACTTATGTATATGCACGCTGGGTCATGTCCTCTATACTTGGCATAGACTTGATCACTTAGTCCCTCTCGGTAGCTGACTTTAGCTCCATTATCACTTTCCCCATCCATCTGATTCATCCATGATACTTGTTCCCGACTTGGATTCTGATTTGTGATCCCGAGGACCCCTTCCCCACTGATCTCTGAGTTTGCCATGACTCCCTGTTTATTGTGCCTCGGCTCTTTAGTGTGTGAGATACACTTTTAGACCTGGGATTTGCTCCTGTCAGTTGCCCCCGATGTTGGAATGCAGTTAGGATTGTGTAGCCTCACCGGGTGTTCCCCATTGGTCATCGAAGCATGTATTGCTTGCCCCATTACCTTTGCAGTATGAGCACCATGTTTATATCTTTTGAGATATGTACGTAGCCCAAGAGGGCCTTGATGTAAATGAAGAAATGAAGAAATGAAATGTAAATCAGGCTAAAAAGGCCATTATGTTGTAAATGTAAAATCTAGCCAAAAAGGGCTAAGTATGAAACTCATTGTAAAATCCATGCAATGTGTTTATGAACACACATGGATTCAGGTCAGCCATACATGTCAGCATTTGTAGTGGTTATTCCTCACCTAGTCCGGCGGGACAAGGAGGTGAGAGGGAGCAAGGGACAAGCTCAAGATTGCCCCCTAGAGTCTCAAGTTACGATTTGCCGGATACCCAGTTTGGCGGCTCTAGAAAAGAACCTCACGGAGTCTTCGGATACGGATGTGAGTTGTGAGATACTTGTTAGATGACTAGTGGTGGTTTCCCTGCACTATACCCATTTGTGAGGCACCGCCCTTCCTCGTGTTCTGTCATGGCATACTTACCTCAATGGACCCCGCTTTCCCGAGTTGTCCAAAGGGTCACATGATCTTCATCCTTGTCTTCCTGTGTCCTTTGCCTTGTTGTCCACATAACCTAAAGTCAGCAAAGTGGTCAATTCTATAAATGTGCATAGCATTTTAGTCTTTTGGAGGTGGTGGGCCCACTTCACCGGGGCCTTGTATTATCTCGGGATTTAATGTATTTTTGATCACCATGTTATCATTATATTGCTTAGTAATGTACTAACTTGTATAATTGAGCCTTGTCACTCCATGCTTGCATACAGGTATTCAGCTAGCACTATTGTTGACCAAATTTGACTTGGTCAAACTGAGTTGACCAGGCCAAAAATGGGCCCGAAAAAATGTTGCGATCGGAATTTCGATTTCGATCAATTATTATCTACAGGGATCCCATATGAGCATGCAAGTGTCGGAATTGCAAAATACTGAAGTGTTTGATAAATTTTTAATTATTATTGGTCAACTTTGACCTGTTTTAATTAAAATTTATGGATATTGGGCAAATAATGCCAAAGTGATGGATCTAGGTCATTCGAGTGGTCATCCCTACAACTTTTGGGGTCCACGATCACATTGCAGCAGACGGTTCGGCAATCCAGGGAATAAAAGTGGGTCAAAAGCCCAATTTTCAGCTTCAGCCATATAAACCAGCAAAAATTACATGGAAAATCAGAATTTGACTAAGGCAACTATTTGCAAATGGCAAATTCAATGGTTGGCAAACGTAAAGGTAATTTCTTAGGGTAAAATGGTAAGGTTTGATACATTATTGGCACATTGTGGGGCCCTCTCCATGGCAGCTCATCACTTGAGGTCGAATTGGCCCATAGGGGCGTTTTTCTCCACCTAGGGGAATTCGATTTGCATGTTTATTTGTATGTGGGGCCTTGTTGTATTAGTTGGGGGGATAAAACATCCCATAGACACCCCCCAACCATATGGTATATGTTGTATGGACCCCACATGGGTCCCGTCTCCTCCTCTAGTGCGCTCTCCTTGGGCAATTCGCACCCCCACCTAGAGATAATCTCCACCATTCGATTTTGATGGTTGGGGAGTGATCTCCACCCTCCATTTTGGGGGCGAAACCTATTTTGGGAGTGGCCATTCTCTATAAGAGAAGGCACTCACTCTATTGTACTTCTTCTTGACATTTTTCAGATTTGCTATTGAGCTCTTGAGAGACATTTCTTCACCTTCTTGTGCATATGTGTTGTGGAGTGTTTTGATGTGGATTATTGGCGTGTTGCTGGAGTATTGTTGAGTGATAGTGAGCTATTTCCATATTTTTTTTTCTTGTCCAAGCTAGCTTGCAGGTGAAATCGACTACCAGAGAGAGGTGCAGCCATTGAGCCAGCAACTCCATGTTGGGTTTTCTCTCCGAGTTTCTGCAAAAGGGAAGTAAAACTTATGTTATTATCTTGCTTTCCTTCATTATTTGTCGTTATTTGCTCGTACTTCCTTATTATTTGCTTCAGTTATTGATTTGTGTCTCTCTTTGGCAGGTACAGGGGCGCACTTGGACAACTGGCTGCTCCAAAACGCTCAAGGGAAAGGCACTGCTGCTCAACATTTGGCATCCAGCATTCGTTTCTTCATCAAACTCTTCACCTCCTTTGTTTCAGGTAGGCAATCACCGCTGATCTCTCTTGTTCTCATTTTGCTTGTAAATGTTAAGCTGCAAAACACTAAAAAACCATAAAATTTAAAATCTACAAATTTAACTGTAGGAACTCAATTCTCTTGCCAAACCCGCTTATTATTTCCCCTTAAAAGCTTATATCTCAGGTTTGGTTAGATTACGACTCCATTTACCCACATTTTAGGCACTAGTCCACTTGGCAAAAATGCCCCCTTGGGGCGTTTTTCTCTTTCAGCCTGTTGGGTGTATTTTGGGGTTCTGGGTACTTGCTATTCGTGTTTAAAACGTCTTTTTACCTTAGGATATCAAGTATCAATAGCTGGAAGTGAGTTTAAACGCCTTTTTTTCACTGCCCTAGGTCCATTTGTCCACTGCTTAACCCATTCCCCTAGGGCTGTTTACTTCACTTCTTGCTGGTCCATTTTTCCATTCTAAATCAACCAAGTAATCACTATATAATCACTAGAAGACGTGTTTAAATTGATTGATTTGTTTCTGCCATGCTTGAGTAGTTACCATATGCTTCATTCCCCCATAGGCAGAATTTTCAGCCACTCTTCTAGTCATTTTCTATTTTCTGATTTAGATTCCAACCTTAAGATCTTCCACTTGTTCATCATCATACTCTTTTATTGGATTTGATTTCATCTCTCATAGACTATCTTCTCATTTCAGGATCCTGATTCTACTAGGCTGGAAGAAATCTCATCTTCAGTCATCCATCTTGTTTATGGTTTTGATTATCTTTTGGGTTTAGGGTGTCTGATTGTTGAGTCTCAAAATTCACTGGTTGAGTGGGTCTCCCCCTTGACTTGGCTTTGAGCCTTGTTTAAAGTGACTGTAGCCTTGTCCGGTGTGACTTCCGTCCCTTGGACAGAGGACCTGGCCACTGTGGGTTACACCTTCCTAGCTGTTCACCTCTACCGTCCCTATTGGGATACTTACCACACACAGCTAGAGATAGTGTGATAATAGCTAATACATGATGACATGGAATTTGTATTATTTTTGGAAGGCCCATTTTAAATTTAAATTTCCTCTAATGATCACTCTTCCTGTTGTTCGGTAAATTAACCTATGATTGGAAAGTTCAAAGAGATCATCAACATACTAGAATTAAGGTACAGAATCTAGATGACAAACAAGTACAACATAAAGAGTTTCTTTAATTAAGAAAAGTTAGGGTTTAAAGCCAAAGAACATACCTGGACATACGAAGTTTGATCCAAGCTTTGAGCTTTATTCCTCCGATCCACGATCCCAAATGATAAACCTGCAATACAGAAGAGACCTTCCTCAAAGCTTTTGACTACAAAAAACATGAATATACTAGCATGAAACTCATATATAAAAGAGATATGATAGATTCAATCAACTGGATTCACAAAGTAGACAAGCTATTTTACGGGAAAGAAAACTTCTTGTATTATAATCATCGATGGCAACCAGTTATACATGATCTGTAACCTGCACTGTTGAAACTTGATTCTGGGCTCCTTGCTCCTCTTTCTTCAATGGATATTTATCCAGCATTTCCTTATCAAAAATGGTTCCCCCTTTCTCAATGCCCTCTCCTTGTATTTATAGCAAGGTCTGGGAGGACAGGCTCGAAAGGTAAATGGTTGGGGAAGTTATGGTAGTTAGGATAACTGCCATAACTAATCCCTAATCAATCTTTTAATATTTTTTTTCGTGATTTTTGGAGGTACCTGTTATCACCCAAGTTGTAGTTACCCCTATGGTTATATCCAGTCATGGACGGCAATAGGGAAGGGCAACTCAAAAGGTGCAACCACGATCACCTCGACCTCCAATATATGGTTGTCACGCCAGTCGAGGCAACCTTCGCTTTATGTTATCTAGCCCAGACAACAAAGGGGGAGACCCGATCTACTCCCGACAGGAGAGATCAAAACCAAGACACCAAATCAGGGTATTTCTAAGTGAAGTTAGGTGTATGGTTTATCCTAGACCTTAGGATGAAGTCACAAGCCAAGTGAGGGGTTCAATAGGTATAACTTTGTTCCATAGTTGATGTGAGAGTGACTTATGATATTTGAAATGAGATCTAGGATTAGAGTACTAGTTCAATGTTGGAAAATCCACTGCCTTGGGAACCGTGTCCAATGCAGGGTAGTTTAGAGGTTGAATTGGGGCTAACTAGTACACATGACAAGCTTGACCATGATACATGATGGCATCAAGGGGTTAGTTCACCAAACTAAGGTTAAACCACAAGTTAATCCAACAATCTAGGAAAGTCGAATTGACTTGGAGAGAAACCAGTGCCTTGGGAATTGGGATAATGGAGTCAAAATTAGGGTTGACTTGTGGTTAAGGACTCCTAGTACATGGGACAAGTAGGCAATTGAAGTCTTGATGGATGAATAGGTCTAGATCTAGGTTTGACCCAAGTGGACCACAATCCCTTGAAACAAGGAATGCTATCCCCAAGGCAAGATTTGACAAAGTGACACACTAGACCTAGGTTTTGAATTATTCCCGTTCCAAATCCGCAAGAATCTCAAGTACCCACGTCCTAGAAGTGAGTCAACTCACTTCTCCAAGGTGGTGCGACTTTACCCAAGGAGGCTAAAAAGGTGGGTTAGGTAGGTCAAGACAAGTCCGATGGCATCCAAACTTTAGATCCGGGTAAGTTAGTCAAGTAGGAGTGTGGATCTATAGTTTCACGACAATCCGACGGCTAGATCTTACTAGATCTGAGTTTAAGTGTTCCAAGTGGTCCAAAATGGGGATTAAATCCCTTAAAATGTGGAATAGGGCCCACAAGGTGAAAATCAGAAAAGTAACAATCTGGGGGTATGTTATTTGATGTGTAGATTATGGATCAAGCGGGATCTCAACTACCCACCACCTAGATCTAGGTCAACCCACAACCACCAAGAAGTGCGCCTTGCTTGGGAGAAGCTAAGTTGGCTTGGGAAGGGGGTCAAACGGAAGCCAATCCTCACCAAACTATAGATCTGGGATGCCGTGGATGCTATAGAGGTGGGTTTTCAATATTATGCCCAACAACCCACTAGATCTAAGTAGATCTGAGAAAATGTAAAATGGGGGTTTTGAAATATTTAGGGTTTTATTAATTTATGAGCTATGTCAATGGATTGGATCAAGGTAAGAGAAACAAACCTGTGGATCTTACCTGGGTAACCTTGTAGATGCCTTGATGATGATGATCTATGCAAACCCGATCAATTTGAGAAGCTTTGAGGTAGTTCTCTATGCAAGTCGATTTGGTCCAAGAAGCCAATGCGCCCTCTCTCCTACACAACAAACGTCAACAATATCAGATTTGATGTAATCAAGAGATAAGACTAATGCCACAAGAGAAGTAACAGAAAGATAGCATAGATCACAATGATGCTAATGATAACCCCCTGATACAAGCGAATGCCAAGAAAGTCGATTTGAAGAAGCCTTGCAAAATCGCCCTTGTTGAAGTCGCCCTCTTGTAGACAAGCAATGATTTCCAAAAAAAGATAGATCTTACCACAAATTCCAAATGCTAGGTTGCAATAGACTTTCCAATCACCATCTAAGAACACCAGATGCAAAGGAGACCACAAGAATTTCCACAAGAAAGTTTTTCTATACCAATAATCCAAGAGCCAAAGACCCCTTACAATGAGAAGCTCTCTCCTTTAAATAGGAAGGAGAGGCATCAAAACCCTAACCACTTTTTGAATGAGTGGCTAAGATTAAAAGATACAAATGTCTAATCAATGGTTGAGATGAGCTCAACAATAAAATACATGGATCACTAATAAAATATTATGTGAGTGGACAAAATCGCCCTAGAAGAGGGGAATCCCACCAAATCATGATTACAAAATATAATAAGGGGCTTATGGTGGGTCCAAGGGGTAATTTTATTCCTCCTTGGTCAATCCCCATAGCACAATAATCATAAAATAATCCTCAATGTACCAAATCGTGCCTCCATAGTCAAATCGTAGGCCTCAAAAAGACCTCAGAAATCCTCAGAAAGTGCCATAAGTGATGGATGCGAGCCCCGATGAAGCTGAAACTGCTGGAGGAGGTGTGGAGGACCCCGATCTATCATCACCGATCATCCCATGCCATAACATTGCCTCAGTATCCCAAATCGATTTCCTCAATAGCCATTTCTACCAATCCTGAAATGCCTCTGGAAGCGTGAAACTGCCCCAAACTGCCTCCTGGAGTGCCTGCGCTGTCAAGGTGAGGGAACCAGTGTGTCCGGGAGGGGGGTAATATGGTAAAAACAAGTGGCTGGACCACCGCCTCCATCATCAGCGCCCTAGGTCAACCGGATAAAATCACATCTGCTCTGACAGGGCCTCCGACAGACCAAAACTGCACTGGGATAGCCTACTGAGGCAAAATCATCACTGTAAGTACCCGGAACTGAAAACAAACTGTCTCATTGGACTCAGAAGGTCCAAATCCATCCAAGATGTGTACTCATACACCATATGAGTCTCTGCATGATCAAAATATATATCCAACATACCGGAACAGGGCCAATAATAATAATCTGTAAATGATCAAATAATGCTGTAAACCAAGGATCATCATCATAACCTTGTAGCTGCTGCATAGAATCATCATGTATGTATACATAGACCATATATCATCTATCCATGTCATCATAAGGTCCAACCATCTCATGTCCTCTGGTTGACCATGGTCAGACTAGGCCTAGCCAAGTCAACATGACCCAATATAACTCAAACCATCATCATAAGCTGTTGCAAGGTGTCCAAGGTTAATGCATGCTCTACAACTTATTCAAATAACAATTATAGCACAAAGTAATCAATACTGGCGATCTAAATCCAAATATATAATGTCATTAATTATTATTATTACTCAGACTAGACTTTCAAGATCATACTCACTTCATAGCTGTGATCAATTTGCTAGTGAAGGGTGAAGGCTAAAATACTGGCTAGGCTAGGGGATGACTTGACTGACTTAACTTTGTGACACTTTGGCAAGGGAAAGGGAATACACACCATAGTATATACTGAATGAGCAATAACACAGGGAATGGCTGTGTCTCACAAATGGATGAGTTGTTCAAAGAGGGTTTATTCACCTTCACAGATGCGCACAATCCATAATACAAGTAAGGCCAGCAATTGTTTAGATATAGCATTTAAGTTCCATTGCTTTTTGGACCTGAAGTTTCCATAGCCTTGATCTATGTGTGTTTATAAACACATTGCATAGATTTACATTTATTTTAGGCTTTCTGCTGCAGGTGTGTTTTTAAGGCACTTGTTTACCTGAGCACTTCTAGGTGTGTCATGGACAGCTTGTTTACCTAGGTATTTATTTTCCAAAAGATATAACATTTTATTTTCATAGCCATTTTCATTTGGCGTGCCTTTCATTCATGTGTGTTTAGAAACACATTGCATGAATGGGCTTTTCATACAAGATGTAGCATTTCATTTTTCCAGATTTTGTATTCATGGCAGCACCAAAAGTTTCAAGTTTAGCCAACACAACTTTAGTGACTAGGGGGAATTCACAAGGAACTCCAACTCACCATAGGCAAGTTTTGTCACCAACTCAGAGCCGAGACACAATAAACAGGGAAGCTCATCCAATACAGAGGCTACAGTGGGGAAAAGATCCTCCATGTCACTAGTCAAGTAGTAAGTCAGGGTGATAAACTAAAGGTAGGCCATGGATGGATGAAGATAATGAATGATGGAGCCGACACTAGCAAGCCAAGGTATGGTTGAATGATCACCTCTATTCTCCCTAAGGAGGGTAAAACCCATGAGTATGAATAGTGAACTTCTAAGTCTGAGTAGGGACAATATAATATATATAATAAGATCAACCAGGTCCACATATCTATATGATCGCCAGATCATGACACTAAGTGCTAAGACATGCTATAAGAATAAGTATAAAAGCAATATAACCATAACACAATGATATACCTGCTGAGTCATATACCTGAATGCTCATCAACCTGTACCATCATCTGTCCTCTGAAACAGCTGCTGTAACTCTGGGCACTACTAATTGCTCTGTACCAATGGTAAAATGGCTACATCGGTCATCTCTCTGAGTGTCCTAAGACTCAGTCATGGCATGGGGAATATATACTGCTGTCCACAATCTGATAGTGATCCAATATAGATGCTCATCTCAGCATCTCAAATGTAAGGGAATTGGCTGAATAGTGTACTGGAATCAGAAAAATAATGTATGGTAGCCCGGCTACTATATATGTGATAACAGTACCTGTTATCACCTAAGCTGTAGTTACCCCTATGGATAGATCCAGTCATGGATGGCAATAGGGAAGGGCAACTCAAAAGGTGCAACCACGATCACCTCGACCTCCAATATGTATGGTTGTCACGCCAGTCGAGGCAACCTTCGCTTTATGTTATCTAGCCTAGACAACAAAGGGGGAGACCCGATCTACTCCCGACAGGAGAGATCAAAACCAAGACACCAAATCAAGGTATTTCTAAGTGAAGTTAGGTGTATGGTTTATCCTAGACCTAAGGGTAAAGTCACAAGCCAAGTGAGGGGTTCAATAGGTATAGCTTTGGTTCATAGTTGATGTAATAGTGACTTATAATGTTTGAAGTGAGATCTAGGGCTAGTGTACTAGTTCAATGTTGGAAAGTCCACTGCCTTGGGAACTGTGTCCAATGCAGGGAAGTTAAGGTTTGTATTGGGGCTAACTAGTACGGATGACAAGCTTGACCATGATACATGATAGCATCAAGGGTTTAGTTCACCATGCATAGGTCAATCCACAAGTCAATCCAACAATCTAGGAAGGTTGAACTAACTTGGAGAGAAACCAGTGCCTTGGGAATTGGGAAGTGGAGTCAAAGTAGGTTTGACTTGTGATTTAGGACTCCTAGTACTTGGGACAAGTGGGCAATGGAGGTCTTGATGGATGAATGTATCTAGATCTAGGTTTGACCCAAGTGGACCACAATCCCTTAAAACAAGGAATGCAATCCCCAAGGCAAAATTTGACAGAATGACAGTCTAGACCTAGGTTTTGAATTATTCCGGTTCTGAATCTCCAAAAATCTCAAGTACCCAGTTCCTAGAAGTGAGTAAACTCACTTCTCCAAGGTGGTGCGACTTTGCCCAAGGAGGCTTAAAAGTGGGGTTAGGTGGGTCAAAACAAGTCGGATGGCATCCAAACTTTAGATCCGGGTAGATCGGTCAGGTAGGAGTATGGATCTGTATTTTCGTGGTAATCCAACGGTTAGATCTTAGTAGATTTGAGTTTAAGGGTTCCAAGTGGTGCAAAATGGGGATTAAATCCATTAAAATGTGGAATGGGGCCCACAAGGTGAATTTCAGGAAAGGGACAACCTGGGTGTATATTATTGGATGTGTAGATGTCAAATCAAGTGGAATCTCAAACACCCACCACTTAGATCTAGGTCAACCTGCTCAATCAGTGAAGTGCGCCTTGCTTGGGAGAAGCCAAGTTGGTATGGGAGAGGGGTCAAACGGAAGCCAATCCTCACCAAACTATAGATCCGGGATGCCGTGGATGCTATAGAGGTGGGTTTTCAATATTATGCCCAACAACCCACTAGATCTAAGTAGATCTGAAAAAAATGTAAAATGGGGTTTTGAAGTATTTAGGGTTTTTAAATATTTTAGACAATTGGATAGATCATGGAGATAGAACTTACCTTGAGATCATACCTGAGTGATGTGAATGAGATGCCTTGATGTTGAGGAAGATTCCCGTAGAGATCAAATGAGAGATTGTTGATTTTGCTTGTCGAAATGATGCCCTAGCCCACAAGTGCGCCTTCCTCTACCTGTCAAACCAAGGAATGAAGATTCAATCAGTAAGATCAAGTATGGAAGAAATACAAGAGAAATGCAAATAGTAACATGAAATAGAAGGTCGTGGGACAGTAATACTCCCTGTTACCAACGAAGAGCTCCAAAGAAGAAGTAGGGAGAGTCTTCCCCTACCAATACCTCCTCCTCCAAGCAAATCGGCCTCCACCTGTAGATGCAAAATCGTGGTACAAAGATATGGCAAACAAGATCTCCAATAACTCAGTGCAAAGGAAGAACCAACGAACGAACACCAAAAACATTCACCACAACACTGGAGATAGATGCAATAATAATTTTCTATTCCAATAATCCAGAGCCAAAAGTCCCATTACAATGAGAGGCTCTCTCCTTTAAATAGGAAGGAGAGGCACCAAAACCCTAACCACTTTTTGAATGAGTGGCTAAGATTAAAAGATACAAATGTCTAATCAATGGTTGAGATGAGCTCAACAATAAAATACATGGATCACTAATAAAATATAATGTAAGTGGACAAAATCGCCCTAGAAGAGGGGAATCCCACCAAATCATGATGATAAAATATCATAAGAGGCTTATGGTGGGTCCAAGGGGTAATTTTATCCCTCCTTGGTCAATCCCCATAGCACAATAACCAATAAATAATCATGAATGTACCAAATCGTGCCTCCATAGTGAAGTCGTGGTCCTCAAAAGACCTCAAAAATCCACAGAAAGTGCCATAAGTGATGGATGCGGGCCCCGATGAAGCTGAAACTGCTGGAGAAGGTGTGGAAGGTCCCGATCTATCATCACTGATCATCCCATGCCATAACTTTGCCTCAGTAGCCCAAATCGATTTCCTCAATAGCCATTTCTACCAATCCTGAAATGCCTCGGGAAGCGTGAAACTGCCCCAAACAGCCTCCTGGAGTGCTAGCGCTGTCAAGGTGAGGGCACCAATGTGTCCGGGAGGGGGGTAATATGGTAAAAACAAGTGGCTGGACCACCCCCTCCATCATCAGCGCCCTAGGTCAACCGGATAAAAGTCATCTCTGCTCCGACAGGGCCTCCAATAGACCAAAACTGCACTGGGACAGCCTACTGAGGCTCAATCATCACTGTAAGTGCCCGGAACTGAAAACAAACTGTCCCATTGGACTCAGAAGGTCCAAATCCATCCAAGATGTGTACTCATACACCATATGAGTCTCTGCATGATCAAAATAAATACCCAATATACCGGAACAAGGCCAATAATAATGATCTGTAAATGACCAAACACTGCTGTAACCCAAGAATCATCATCATAACCCTGTAGCTGCTGCATAGAACCATCATGTATGTGTACATAGACCATATATCATCTATCCATATCATCATAAGGTCTAACATCTCATGTCCCATGGTCCTCCATGGTCAAACTAGGTCTAACCAAGACCAAATATAACTCAGACCATCATCCAAGGCTGTTGCAAAGTGTCAAGGTTAATACATGCTCTACAACTTATTCAAATAGCAATTATAACACATAATGATCATAACTGGCGATCTACATCCAAATATATAGTGTCGTTAATTATTATTATTACTCAGACTAGACTTTCAGGATCATACTCACTTCATAGTTGTGATCAATTTGCTAGTGAAGGGTGAAGGCTAAATTAAATGGCTAGGCTATGGGATGACTCAACTGTCTTGACTTTGTGACACTTTGGCAAGGGAAAGGGAATACACCATAGTATATACTGAATGAGCAATAACACAGGGAATGGCGGTGTCTCACAAATGGATGAGTTGTTTAAAGAGGGTTTATTCACCTTCACAGATGCGCACAATCCATAATACAAATAAGGCCAGCAATTGTTTAGATATAGCATTTAAGTTCCATTGCTTTTTGGGCCTGAAGTTTCCATAGCCTTGATCTATGTGTGTTTACAAACACATTGCATAGATTTACATTTTTCTTTTAGGCTTTCTGCTGCAGGTGTGTTTTTAAGGCACTTGTTTACCTGAGCACTTCTAGGTGTGTCATGGACAGCTTGTTTACCTAGGTATTTATTTTCCACAAGATATAACATTTTATTTTCATTGCCATGTTCATTTGGCATGCCTCTCATTCATGTGTGTTTAGAAACACATTGCATGAATGGGCTTTTCATACAAGATATAGCATTTCGTTTTCCAGATTTTGTATTGATGGCAGCACTAAAAGTTTCAGGTTTAGCCAACACAACTTTAGTGACTAGGGGGAATTCACAAGGAACTCCAACTCACCATAGGTAAGTTTTGTCACCAACTCAGAGCCGAGACACAATAAACAGGGAAGCTCATCCAATACAGAGGCTATAGTGGGGAAAAGTCCTCCATGCCACTAGTCAAGTAGTAAGTCAGGGTGATAATCTAAAAGGTAGGCCATGGATGGATGAAGACAATGAAATAATGGAGCCAACACTAGCAAGCCATGGTATGGTGGAATGATCACCTCTATTCTCCCTAAGGAGGGTAAATACCAATGAGTATGAATAGTGAACTTCTAAGCCTGAGTAGGGACAGTAATATATATATATATAATAGGTCAACAGGTCCATATATCTATATGATCGCCAGATCATGACACTAAGTGCTAAGACATGCTATAAGAATAAGTATAAAAGCAATCTAACCATAACACCGTAATATACCTGCTGAGTCATATACCTGAATGCACATCAACCTGTACCATCATCTGTCCTCTGGAATTGCTGCTGTAACTCTGGGCACTACTGTCTGCTCTGTACCAATGGTATAATGGCTACATCGGTCATCTCTCTGAGTGTCCTGAAACTCAGTAATGGCATGGGGAATATAACTGCTGCCCACAATCTGATAGTGATCCAATATAGATGCTCATCTCGGCATCTCAAATGCAAGGGAACTGGCTGAATAGTGTACTGGAATGAGAAAAATAATGTATGGTAGCCCGGCTACTATATATGTGATAACATCTGGCTCCGGCTGGGACAAGTGCTCGGCTGAAATGAGCGCTTGAGAACCTCAGAATCTCTGGTCTTCGAACTCTGCTACTCGAATCCACGATCCAACACTCTACCATTTTATTTCCAGCTTTTATTCTTGCAACCTACTTTCTGCATTCACAAACATCGAAAATACCTCATGCCGCATGTGTGGGAAAAATATAAAACCAACTGAAATAAAATCTACTCTATGTCAGAAATATAAGTGCATGAAGTATAAATGCAGAAAGTAAATTAAACTACTAACATAATTTGCAAAATTTGAAATTTATTGTGCAGGAAAAGAAAAAGTGACAGGTACTCAGTTAAACTAGAAGCTTACAAAGGAGCTTAGAAACTAAGAAGGTGCCAGACTCAATGGCTGAAAAGACTAACTACTGCCTAAGTAGGCTTATTCGGTTTCCTACCTACCCTAATCTACCAGGCAATGCAAGTGGAGGGATCCCAACTAAGTGGGATCAGGGATGTGATCCCTTAAGTCCCTCTGATGGACAGGATATAAAATACGTCGTCCACTACCAGTGGTCAGAAAGCACATGCCATCAATGCATCGCTCTACTGTGAAAGGTCCAACCCATAAGTCATCAGCTTGTCCCGATCTTATATGCAATAAATGGTTGGGAATAATGACTTGACTTCCCGTAGGAAAACTATTTCTATTGACTGACTCAGGGATAACTCCAATGTTACGAATAGGCATGGGATGGATTTCAGCAGGGTTTTGCGGTTGAGGTGTGACAATCCTCGAGTTCCTCCTAGAAGGAACTGCATCAATTCTGGGTGGACCACCATCTAAGGAAATAGCAACTGTGCCAACAAGGACTTCCCTAACTTCCCTTCTTGTTTCTTGGTCTACCTTATTTGGCTCTTCCTCATGGGGAGATACGACTCTTTTAACAACCTCACCTACAGTCCAGAAATCTCTATGTTCCTTTGAGGGAGATGGCTCATGAGATATGACAGTGTTATGACTAGAACCTTCCCCTGAAGGAACAGGAATAACCATGTTTTCCGATCTGGGAGAAACTGACTCAGGATGAAATGTAGAGGAAGTAGGAATGTGAGAAAGATCATGAGTATGATGACTGGATGACTCAGATGGTAGGAGGAAACTAGGGATATGCGGATATGTAGATAAAGCATGGCTTTGAGGCTCTGAAGGAGTTTGAAAAATAGCAAGGTTATTTAGATTATAGTCTCCTTCAGGTGCATCATTAATTAGGGCGTCCTCTTCCCAACCTAGAGAGTTATCATGGACTTGAATTAGGCTACCATCTTCTAGAGATAAATGAGATAAAGAATCTTCTGTATCAGAATAATAAGAAGTGTCAGACTCTTCATTTGTTTCAACCCTAGTAGATGTTGCAAGATTGTTTTCCCATGGGTAGATAGGTGCAAGCCCTTGGCTTTCTCTCTCTCTATTGTGATCAGCCAAGGCAAACCATTCCCTAACAGTGAAAGGAATTCTTTCTCCCCTCCTAATATCATCAAATTCATCTTCATGTGTTGGGTTTTCAATGTTTTCCTCATTGTTTGTTTGATCATGAAGGTTTTCTGTTGGGGGAGTTTGTTCCATGCCTTGATCATCAAGCAAACTCTCATCTCTTCCAATATTTCTTATGCCATCCTCAACCCCTTCAAGTGTGTGATCTTCTATAGAAGGTTCTTGAATGTTTTCATTGTTTTGTTCGTGATCTTGGGGTTGATTTTCATGTCCTCTCAATTCATCTATTTCCTCAACAAGTTCATTTCCAATTGTTCTTGTTATTTCAATCATTTGCTTGTCTTCCCAAAAAGAATTAGAATCTTCCATGACCATACACATATTTTGATCAACCTCATATAACTCATCCTCATCTTCAACCAGGTTGGTTTTGGCATTATTTAATAATTCATCCCCATATGTGTTTTTCAACCCTTCATCAAAAGATTCAACATGCTCATTATAACAAGGCTCTCTGTTAACCCGAATCAAAGCTCCATCAGGGTTGGGAACACAAATAAATGATAAATCCATCATAAGGTATCCACCTAGACCAGCTGCCCATTTTCTAGATAAAAGCATTCCATATGCTGGGGGTAAGTCAATGACAACTACATCCATCATAGTAGAAATGTCTGAACATGCGAAAAGATCAGCCCTAAGGTTTTTAATCAAACCATAAGACGGTACTCGTCGGGAATCTATACCACAAACATTTCCATAAGGCCTAGTCACTTCAAGTCCCATTTCCTTCATAACTTGTAAAGGCATAACATTCATTGCTGCTCCAGAATCCAACATACAGTTATGAAGGAGCATGTTTTGAATGTGCAAGGTAAGGTAAAAGGGAGAGTGACCACCGCTCTTTCTTTCATAAATGGCTGAATGGATGTTTATTGGTGGATCCTTTTCTGTTTCACTAGGTTGTGTTCCACTAAGCTTTTGGATATGACATGATTCTAGGACCGGTTCGGGAGTTTTCTCTTGGCCAATACCATTGAAAAATTCTTCTACTTGGCATCTAACAGAGGGCACCTTCATTAACTCAGTGACAGGGATGTTACACATTATCTTGCTTAGCTCTTTCTTCATATCAATCTTAAGATCATAATCATCTATGGCAAGATCTTCTTCTTCCTTTTTATCTTCATCAATCTTTTTATGTTTATCAAGAAAAGAAGGCTGGGAAGTACTTCCTCGTTTATAGATTTGATACTTTGGTTGCTCTTTAGGTTTTGGAAGCTCTAAGGCACAACATGTGGAGCTAGGTTCTTCAACTATATCATCTTCTTGCTCCCATGGCTCTTCTTCTAAAAGGATTCTTCCAAAGTCTTCATCATAAGATAAGTCATTTATAAAGTTGATGTTTTCTGGTTGGTCATCATGGTCAATGGTGTCAGAGGGTATTTCTTCTTCTTCATCACACCAATTGACTTCCTTCTTTTCAGAGTTTTCTGGATACTCAGGTCGTCGCCTATCCCTATCCCCATCAGGCCTTCTATTATTATTCCAGTAAGGTTTAGAGCCATAAGGATTTCTATGTCTCTCAGGGTCATTCAAACTTGCCACATTCTTAGTTAGGACAGTTAATTGTTTCATCATTTCTTGCATGACTTCTAAAGTGTCCTTGGATTCCTTTGGCACACTCACAGGTTCCTTTGGTTTTCGAAGTATAGGGTCAGATCTGGAAGTGGATGGGGTGAATTGATCGAAAAAGTTTTGTTTCCCCATGGATGCTACATTTTGTTCAGCCATTTTGGCATTTGATTGAGCGGTCTTTAAGTCATTGGGGTTTTTGTCCTTTAGCTGATAACCAACCCATCCCTCAAAAGCATTCAAGTAGTGAATGACAACTGCTTGATCTTTTGGTCTAATTTCTTCAGGGATAACAGCTACAGTCTTGTCAAATCTTATGTTAAACTCATGAACTGTTTCATTTTCTCTTTTCTTGATGTCAAAAAGTTGGTGTAAGAGAAATTTCCCATCTAACTTTCGGGACCATTCACTGTTTAGCTTGTTGACAAAGTTATCATACCCATCAATAGATGAGACAGGCAACCTGTCAAACCACTTCCTAACATCTCCTTCCAAGGATGCCAGGAGACCCCTCATGAACACATCTTCCTCAGATGCTCCATATGCTTCCATCTGTTCCCATACTTTATCAATGTGGTCTTCAATTGATATAGCAGATACTCCATCAAATCTGGGAACCTTTTCAAAATACTTTTCAGGCATGTCATGGGGTGCACCCTGGATTTGGGAAAAGTCTAAAGGAGATGGTTTTGCCTTTCTTCCAAAAATCCTAGGAGCTTGTGGTGGAGGAACATTCTGGTTTCCCGGGTTTGTTCCGGCCATTGGATTTGGTAAGTTTATGTTTAAGTTTGAACTAGGAGAAGAGGGAGGAACCGAATTAATCAAAGGGGATCCTGAAGCTCTGCTTGGAGAATCGTTAACCAATTTCCAAAGGAAGTTAGATGGTTGTGCTTTGGGATCTCTTTTGCGATATGTAATTGGAGTTCCTTCAACTTGATCTAAGTTTACTTTACTTCTCGTGTTGTAAGGATGTAAATGAGCTCGCTCCTCAGCGGAGTCACGATTGGGAGTCGCCAGGTAGATTTAACTCTTCTACCAAGATGTGTGTCGTTGTATATGCGGGAAGGACTAGGGCAAGCTATTGCCTCCCCGGCAACGGCGCCAAAATGTTAGGCAAAGAGAAAGGGGAGGAGAGCTTTAAAATAATATATCGAACCAGGGTAAGCCTATGCCTTCCCTGGCAACGGCGCCAAAAATGTTATCACCTAAGCTGTAGTTACCCCTATGGATAGATCCAGTCATGGATGGCAATAGGGAAGGGCAACTCAAAAGGTGCAACCACAATCACCTCGACCTCCAATATGTATGGTTGTCACGCCAGTCGAGGCAACCTTCGCTTTATGTTATCTAGCCCAGACAACAAGGGGGGAGACCCGATCTACTCCCGACAGGAGAGATCAAAACCAAGACACCAAATCAAGGTATTTCTAAGTGAAGTTAGGTGTATGGTTTATCCTAGACCTAAGGGTAAAGTCACAAGCCAAGTGAGGGGTTCAATAGGTATAGCTTTGGTTCATAGTTGATGTAATAGTGACTTATAATGTTTGAAGTGAGATCTAGGGCTAGTGTACTAGTTCAATGTTGGAAAGTCCACTGCCTTGGGAACTGTGTCCAATGCAGGGAAGTTAAGGTTTGTATTGGGGCTAACTAGTACGGATGACAAGCTTGACCATGATACATGATAGCATCAAGGGTTTAGTTCACCATGCATAGGTCAATCCACAAGTCAATCCAACAATCTAGGAAGGTTGAACTAACTTGGAGAGAAACCAGTGCCTTGGGAATTGGGAAGTGGAGTCAAAGTAGGTTTGACTTGTGGTTTAGGACTCCTAGTACTTGGGACAAGTGGGCAATGGAGGTCTTGATGGATGAATGTATCTAGATCTAGGTTTGACCCAAGTGGACCACAATCCCTTAAAACAAGGAATGCAATCCCTAAGGCAAAATTTGACAGAATGACAGTCTAGACCTAGGTTTTGAATTATTCCGGTTCTAAATCTCCAAAAATTTCAAGTACCCAGTTCCTAGAAGTGAGTAAACTCACTTCTCCAAGGTGGTGCGACTTTGCCCAAGGAGGCTTAAAAGTGGGGTTAGGTGGGTCAAAACAAGTCGGATGGCATCCAAACTTTAGATCCGGGTAGATCGGTCAGGTAGGAGTATGGATCTGTATTTTCGTGGTAATCCAACGGTTAGATCTTAGTAGATCTGAGTTTAAGGGTTCCAAGTGGTCCAAAATGGGGATTAAATCCATTAAAATGTGGAATGGGGCCCACAAGGTGAATTTCAGGAAAGGGACAACCTGGGTGTATATTATTGGATGTGTAGATATCAAATCAAGTGGAATCTCAAACACCCACCACTTAGATCTAGGTCAACCTGCTCAATCAGTGAAGTGCGCCTTGCTTGGGAGAAGCCAAGTTGGTATGGGAGAGGGGTCAAACGGAAGCCAATCCTCACCAAACTATAGATCCGGGATGCCGTGGATGCTATAGAGGTGGGTTTTCAATATTATGCCCAACAACCCACTAGATCTAAGTAGATCTAAAAAAAATGTAAAATGGGGTTTTGAAGTATTTAGGGTTTTTAAATATTTTAGACAATTGGATAGATCATGGAGATAGAACTTACCTTGAGATCATACCTGAGTGATGTGAATGAGATGCCTTGATGTTGAGGAAGATTCCCGCAGAGATCAAATGAGAGATTGTTGATTTTGCTTGCCGAAATGATGCCCTAGCCCACAAGTGCGCCTTCCTCTACCTGTCAAACCAAGGAATGAAGATTCAATCAGTAAGATCAAGTATGGAAGAAATACAAGAGAAATGCAAATAGTAACATGAAATAGAAGGTCCTGGGACAGTAATACTCCCTGTTACCAACGAAGAGCTCCAAAGAAGAAGTAGGGAGAGTCTTCTCCTACCAATACCTCCTCCTCCAAGCAAATCGGCCTCCACCTGTAGATGCAAAATCGTGGTACAAAGATATGGCAAACAAGATCTCCAATAACTCAGTGCAAAGGAAGAACCAACGAACGAACACCAAAAACATTCACCACAACACTGGAGATAGATGCAATAATAATTTTCTATTCCAATAATCCAGAGCCAAAAGTCCCATTACAATGAGAGGCTCTCTCCTTTAAATAGGAAGGAGAGGCACCAAAACCCTAACCACTTTTTGAATGAGTGGCTAAGATTAAAAGATACAAATGTCTAATCAATGGTTGAGATGAGCTCAACAATAAAATACATGGATCACTAATAAAATATAATGTAAGTGGACAAAATCGCCCTAGAAGAGGGGAATCCCACCAAATCATGATGATAAAATATCATAAGAGGCTTATGGTGGGTCCAAGGGGTAATTTTATCCCTCCTTGGTCAATCCCCATAGCACAATAACCAATAAATAATCATGAATGTACCAAATCGTGCCTCCATAGTGAAGTCGTGGTCCTCAAAAGACCTCAAAAATCCACAGAAAGTGCCATAAGTGATGGATGTGGGCCCCGATGAAGCTGAAACTGCTGGAGAAGGTGTGGAAGGTCCCGATCTATCATCACTGATCATCCCATGCCATAACTTTGCCTCAGTAGCCCAAATCGATTTCCTCAATAGCCATTTCTACCAATCCTGAAATGCCTCGGGAAGCGTGAAACTGCCCCAAACAGCCTCCTGGAGTGCTAGCGCTGTCAAGGTGAGGGCACCAATGTGTCCGGGAAGGGGGTAATATGGTAAAAACAAGTGGCTGGACCACCCCCTCCATCATCAGCGCCCTAGGTCAACCGGATAAAAGTCATCTCTGCTCCGACAAGGCCTCCAACAGACCAAAACTGCACTGGGACAGCCTACTGAGGCTCAATCATCACTGTAAGTGCCCGGAACTGAAAACAAACTGTCCCATTGGACTCAGAAGGTCCAAATCCATCCAAGATGTGTACTCATACACCATATGAGTCTCTGCATGATCAAAATAAATACCCAATATACCGAAACAAGGCCAATAATAATGATCTGTAAATGACCAAACACTGCTGTAACCCAAGAATCATCATCATAACCCTGTAGCTGCTGCATAGAACCGTCATGTATGTGTACATAGACCATATATCATCTATCCATATCATCATAAGGTCTAACATCTCATGTCCCATGGTCCTCCATGGTCAAACTAGGTCTAACCAAGACCAAATATAACTCAGACCATCATCCAAGGCTGCTGCAAAGTGTCAAGGTTAATACATGCTCTACAACTTATTCAAATAGCAATTATAACACATAATGATCATAACTGGCGATCTACATCCAAATATATAGTGTCGTTAATTATTATTATTACTCAGACTAGACTTTCAGGATCATACTCACTTCATAGTTGTGATCAATTTGCTAGTGAAGGGTGAAGGCTTAATTAAATGGCTAGGCTATGGGATGACTCAACTGTCTTGACTTTGTGACACTTTGGCAAGGGAAAGGGAATACACCATAGTATATACTGAATGAGCAATAACACAGGGAATGGCGGTGTCTCACAAATGGATGAGTTGTTTAAAGAAGGTTTATTCACCTTCACAGATGCGCACAATCCATAATACAAATAAGGCCAGCAATTGTTTAGATATAGCATTTAAGTTCCATTGCTTTTTGGGCCTGAAGTTTCCATAGCCTTGATCTATGTGTGTTTACAAACACATTGCATAGATTTACATTTTTCTTTTAGGCTTTCTGCTGCAGGTGTGTTTTTAAGGCACTTGTTTACCTGAGCACTTCTAGGTGTGTCATGGACAGCTTGTTTACCTAGGTAAATGGCATGAGGTTGGTTCAGATGATTTGTGTGATGCATCCCACACCTTCCAGAGCAGGTTATAGCATTCAGTGGGGCCCACACACACTCTGGGCTTTTATATTGTGTCATTGAGAGGGCACGATTTGGCCATGTGGTCACAGTATTGTATCATGATGAGTTATTATATGTTATTGTGCCATGGGGACATGCTAGAGAAGGATGAGTACACCTCCTAGCCCCACCATGAGATTATGTCATGTTGTCTAGTCACTTTCATGTGGTGCGTTCCCCTAGGGCGACTTAGCTAGTACGCCTCCTCTATTTTTGAGTTGATCCGTGTATGTATTATTTGGGCTCATCATAGCCATTGATTATCACTTATGTATCTTTTGATCTCAACCACTCGTTAAAAAGGTGGTTAGGGTTTTGGTCTCTCTCATTCTTATTTAAAAAAGAGACCCCCCTCATTGTAAAGAGACTTTTGGCTCTGGATCTTTGGCAATAAAGAATTATTTTGGGAAAACCCTTGTGCCTTTGTCATAGATTGTTCTCGTGCTTGATTGTAGCTCTGATATCTAGTCACATCTTCATTATTTGATAAATTTTCCATGCTAGACGTCTGGCTTGATGCGTGCTCTATAGGAGGGCGACTTCATTGAAGGATTTCATGGGGCTTCTTCGGATCTCTTCACTGGATGAGTAAAATAATCAGGGAGTAGTTCTTATTGTATCTTTGATCAATATTTATGCTATTTGATTCTTCTTGAATCGTTTACTTTCTTTTTCTGTAAATCAATTCTCATTGAGATTGTCATCTACAGGAAGGAGGGCGCACTTGCTATTGGAGGAAAATCGATTTCATCTTGGGAGCTATCAATCAAATTGGAGTTGCTTCGAGGAAGTTGGAACATCATTGCACTTGGCATCTGCAAGTCACAAGAGGTAAGTACCTTTGTTTTTCTCAAGTTATTCATCTATTCCATCTGTCTATTGATATTTCTTTTACAAACCCTAAGCTACTTTTTCTTCTGAAATTTCCCTGGCTCATTTAATTTGGAATCTTGGCGAAATATTTCTGGGTATTTCACTTTAGGCCTAACCCAAAGTGGGTTCTCAAGGGAGTCACCCTTGAGGGACTCCTTGTGGCCCAAATCCGTAGTCACCCTTTTTTTTTTTGGATTGTGTGAGCATCTTCGGGCTTGTGATCTTAAACATTGTCATATCCATTATCAAGTCTCATTTACAAGTACTAGACAACCTCATCTTGGTCTTAACCGTTCTACTTTGGACACTGTTATCACACAACTTGTAGTTGTCCCTAAAGGTATCCCATCCGTGATGGTAGAGGAGATGGACAGCTAAAGAGGTGACCCAAGAGATGCCACGGTTCCCAATGCAAGCTGGGTGTCACGATAACAGAGGCACTCTTCACTTTAGATCAAGACTAATCAAGATCAAGGGGAAGACCCTAGCCAATCAATGAAGACTAGCTAACCAAAAGGTTCCTAGGAAATGTGTAAATTGAATCAAGGAGACCAATGGTGAGTTAGATCTATGAGAGTTAAGTGGACCAAAGGGCTTAAGTGTGGTTGAAGAGGCTTAAGGGGTGACAAGTGTTTCAACCAATGAATGACTAGGGCCACTTATAAGGTTCAATTAGATAGATCTAAAGAGATCTAGTACCATGAAAATTACACAAGTGAGGCCCACTCCTTAAAAAGTGGAAAGATGGTTCAAATGGGGCCCACAAGGTCAAAGGAGACTAGTGCCTTAAATTGAGGGGGAAAATGTAGTCCAAATTCCACCAAATTACAGATCGGGATAGTTAAGGCAATTAACAAGGTGGGTTTGAACTATCAAATCCAAATGCTTGCTAGATCTCCATAGATTTGAGATTGAAAATGCATCACCAAGTGCCCAAGTGGGGCTCAACCCTCAAAATGAGGAATGGGGCCCACAAAGTGAAAATCAACAAGGTGAAGCACTAGGGGTAGGTTATCAAGGTTGATCTATCCGAATCAAGTGGGATCTCACCTACCGACAACTTGGAACTAGCCCAACTAGCCTTCCTCAAGGAGTGCGACCTCCCTTGGAGAGGCTAATGTGCCTTGGGAAATGGGTCAAATGGAGGCCAATCACCACCAAACTATAGATCTGAATTGTCGTGGATGTTATAGAGGTGGGTTTTGAAAATTATCCCGAAAGCCAAGCTAGATCCAAGTAGATCTAGAAAAATGTAAAATGAGAGTTTTGTGATCTAAGAGAATAGAAGTTTAAGATAGAGGAATGTCATACCTCCTTGAGCGTACCTGGTGTTGTCCGCCAAATTGCACACTAGCAGCAGAAATCTTTCGAAAGTTGTCTCCCTCACTGGAAGTGGGGAGAAGTGTGGCCTTGGGGGCAAGCAATGAGCCAGGTACTATCACCTGAATCCCAGCTCCTCCGTTTAGGCTAACTCCTAACGAAGCCAAGGGGGGTAGTCCCTACAAAGAGTTTCACTAAGGCTCTTAAATGTTTTTTAGAGTTTAAGTGTATGGTGATACGGATGGGTGTTTTTAAGGAGTTTTTTTTATTGATGATGACCACAATTTTAACAATTGAAATAAACACAAGATAAAGAAGCAATCCACGCTGCAATATGAGACGAGATTTGAGAAGCAAACACTATGGTGAATTTAAAGCAAGACAACCATGGAAATACAAATGCTCCAGATAGATAATAAGCAAATAAAATGATGTCAAGGACCAGTGCCTTATGGAGTCAAAAAATAGCCTTGAGTGCTTGGGTTGCTTGATACAAGAGTTCAAAGTGGTGATGTTCGTGAGATCGTCCTGCGAATTAATCTTGGTTTATTGAATGCTTTAGTGATCTTGTTTATTAGGCTGTCAAGAACACAAGGATAAAAAGGAACAAACCAACCGGGAAAGATACTGGCAACCTCTTAGATGATAAGTCGAGAGCACCCAGATTCAAGAGGATAGGTGTCCAATGTTTGAACTGCCCTCGAGTCTGACCAGTGGATTCTCGGCACCACTTGTTTCAGGAAGCAACCTCAGTATTTAACGCCGGTTTGCCTGGTTGGGGTAAAGTTTTATTAGGTTATCACTTATGAGATTAACAGATTTGACACCTTTCTGAGTACTAGCCCAACCCTTTCAGGTTGGCAGAGCATACGGGTGTCAAATAACAACCAAGATAAATTAATTAATGGGGGTGTGAGTTGGAATATTTTATTATTAGAGTATTGTTCAACTCTTCGATAGAGAGCGCTCTTGACTTAGTCTTAAGACCAAAGTTCAAGAGACTTTAATTAATCTAAATGCCTAATGCAAGGGAAATGCAATGACTAAATGCTCTCCGATAGAGAGTGCTCTTGACTGGGATTTGGCCAAGTTCAAGAGGCTTTGTTTATTTTATGAAAATGGGAGCAGTTGTAAAAAATGAAGAAACAAGTGAAGCTTAATTTACTGAAAGTAAAGAAATGATAATAATATATGACAAGATGTGTAAAATAACTGAAAGTAGACTTAGTATTCTATCAAACAATGTTAATCTAAAGTGGGATCTACCTCCGAACAAGGTCGATCACTAAGAACCACTAGTCCTTGAGACTTTCCAGCTAGCTGGAACTTCAGCAAGGAGGCTAATGGGGAACGAGAAGCTACCACAAAGCTATGTGGCCTTTGGGATGCAATCCCAAAGTTAGCTTACTCTAGGCAAAACTTGGAAATGGAAAATGATGAAAGTAAACAGTTTAATC
The DNA here is from genome assembly GCA_027924585.1 of Larix kaempferi. Taxonomy (NCBI): domain Eukaryota; kingdom Viridiplantae; phylum Streptophyta; class Pinopsida; order Pinales; family Pinaceae; genus Larix; species Larix kaempferi. The sequence continues at coordinate 14,200,323 of BSBM01000904.1, forward strand.
TAAAGCATGAAATAAGAGATCTAAGCTAGCAAAACACAAGACTCCTCCCCAAATGAGGAAGAAAAACCCAAAAGTGGAGGACTCCTCCACTTAACCTTTTATTAAATAGATTACAATTTGCCTTTGGGAGTTGAACCCTTGAAAGGTCTTTTTGAGAAAAGTAAAAACAACTTAGTGCAATAAAACCTGAAAGCCCTTGAAGGCTAGTACAAAAGGAGATTGGTTTTGGTTCTGCTGCTTGGTTTGGATCTTCTCCTTGAATGCACTTTGCTCTTCTTTGAAAATTGTTCCACAAGTTTATCTTTTCTTTCAAAGAGACCTACACAAGCTTAGTAAACACTCAACAAGCACCCATTAAATGTTAATAAAAATCAAATAAACTTGAAACTAAGTAAGTCTAGACTTGAAAAATAAGATCTAAAATGTGAAAAGCATGAGATTTTGATTTGAATTTATTAAAATGGTAAAACGGACCAGCGAACAAACTATTTCTAAAAATGATAGGAAAGAGATCTAAACTATAAAAAATTGGAAATATTTTATATGCAAATTTATATCTTTTGAATGATACTACAAAAATGCCAGAAATAGACTAAGTGCAAAGCCCTAAATGAGATCTACAATGTAAGATCTAAACTACTAACAAATAAAACCAAACTATTGCTAACTATTCAAACCTCTTTTTGATGTTTTGTGCTTTTTTAATGTGTTTTAGGGCACTTTCTTGAAGAAGAGCGAATGGAGGAAAGAGGAATGGCAAGGAGAGAGGGGATGGACGAGATCTACTAGGATGGCAAAAACGAATGCAAGGATGGATCCAAGATGAGAGGATAATGGGCTAAAACGAATGGGTGGATGGAGGAGAGAAGAGCAAAAACGAATGGGTGAATGGGGCTAATCTAATGGAGATGGGCTTGAAGGACAAGTAACCAAGGTAGTTGTTTTGAAGAGTTGATGGTGAAGCAAGAAACTCCTGTTTGCTTATGCTTAACAAACTGAGAACCCTTTGGCCACAAGTGGAGTGAAGGAGAACCTGCAAAAGCTCACAAAACCTTGAGAAATACCTGCAAATCACATATGATCAAGCGAAAAGAGAAGATATATATGCATGTGCTAGATTGTTAGCCCTCTAAACATATAAATCAAAACCAAAAATTCCTAAGCATATGAGAAATTACACAATATCACCTCAGAATTGTGATGAAGCATGGCCACCAAGAGCCCCCACGAATTGACCTCCAAAGTCACAATTTTATTAATATAGATCGAATTACAATTCCTCAGAGTTTCTTTGCAAAAAAGTCCATGAGAAGAGAGCCAAAATGGCCTCTCTTTATAGCATACTGGAAACACCTAAACCCTAGGTCGAATTGGCTTGTATGAGAGCCAATGGCACAATCACAAATTCATACTCCAAGTCTAAATCTCAATCAACACCGAGTTTGGAGCTTAGACTCACACAACAACTTGAGTTCGAATCTATGTGGATGGGGAGGTTCGAATCTATGTGGATGGGGAGGTGGCCTCCACCTAGGCAAGGCGCCCCCCATCTACCTCTTGGAAGCTCCACCATACCACACACTCATTTTTATGTGGCAAACTCGACCTCCAACCAAGAGATTGACGTGAGGATGAAGGAATGCGTGAGCTTTAGTGATGGAGAGCTTGGAGTGTAACTAGCTCTTGACTTGGAACCTTGGTAGTTGAGATGGGGAGGTGGCCTCCACCTAGGCAAGGCGCCCCCCATCCCATTCAATGCAACCAAAACCAATACCAAATCGCATTAATTAGCTTGCCACATAACCAAATCGAGCTCTGCATGCAAGGTGGGCGAATTCTCAATTGGAGTCTAACTTGTGCTGACTGTATACTCAACTGAATGATGACTAAGATGATTGGAATCTTCATAATGCTGAGTGCCATGTCAATTAGCCTTTTATTTTATCCAAATTGACTTATTTTGGAGAGATTTGGATTATCTCCAAAATATTCAATTTTATTATTTTAATTAATAATTTCTCTGTAACTGGGTTTTTTGAGAAATTATTAATTATGAGGCCTAATTGACATCTAATTGACATCCGAAACTTAGGATAAACCGGTCCACGGGTCATGTGTGATTTTTGGCTTATGAATCGAGCCATCAATCATTGAATTCGGACCCCGGACGACTGACATATTACAAATTGAAATTTCTCTATTTAAACTATAGAGAAATTTATTAAATTTAAAAAATAATTAAAAACCCAAAACCGGAGGACCCGGTAAAAATTTTTCGAAATTTTTTTTGAGGGTTCTAGGGACCTAGGACATGACCGAGAACTATTCTAACAGTGTCTAGTAGTCTTATATACATTAGTTGGACTCTAATAACCCCCCATGGCTAAAATTTTCAAAATCGGGCATTCTAGCTTTGGAGGAAGCGGGAGAAAACCTCATCGATTATAGCTCGGCTATAGGCAAAGTATAATTGACAAGGGAAAAAACTCCCTGGAATACCTTAGTTGCTTAATCAAGTCATGGGGGACCGAGACACTCATATCCTACTAGCACACTTTATTACAAACCCCATGGGGCCATGGTCATGTCGACTGAAAAACAAAACTGACTAGCCAAAACTGGCTAGGCACAAATGCTGGATCATCTGATACACTGGAGTACAAACATTCATCATGTTTGTCAAATGGCGGCTCTTCAGATAATCCAACTATGGTATAAATAAGTTGGTAACACCTGGAAAATGAAGATGTAGGTTGCTTGTGACGAGGATTACTTCCTGCAAAGATCAAATGCCAAACTTGATGAAGCCCTTCTTGCCAACGTTTTGCCTCCACCAAATTGACCTCCCTATTCTTGTCAATCAAGGACACAACGATCAATCAATTGACAATAATGGGAGTAGATGCAAACAAAAGAGATGAATAACATGAAATTGTTGGTACAAAGACTAAACAACTCCCTGAAACCCAAAACGACTTGTTGAAGTGAGCAGGGTAGGCCTCCCCACCAATGCGAATTCCCCCAAGACGTCTTCTTTGCCTGCAAAAAGTGTTAGTGAAGATAAAATCCAAGATGGCCACCAATGTCTGTCAGTGCAGAGGAAGAAGCATTTACAATCACCACAAGCATTCCAACTCCAAGATCCAAGATGCCCAAGAAAGTATTTTTATTCCAATAGCCAAGAGCCAAAAATCTCTAGATAGTTTTACAATAGGGGGGTCTCCTCCTTTTATAGGATAATAAAGACCAAAACCCTAAACCACAAAACCACTTTTTAAAACTAGTGGTTGAGATCAAAAGATATAACAATCTAATCAACGGCTAAGATGAGCCGATACAATACATCACATGGATCACTCACTAAGTGATGACGTCATAGATAAAAGTGACTCAATGAGGGTGACGTCATACATGAAGGGTGGCTAGAAACACATGTGCCACACCATAAGATCAAGACAAGTCACTAGGAGCTCATGGTGGGGCTAGGAGGTATTAATTCCCTTCACTAGCAAGTCCCCATGGCACAATAATATAAAATGCAAGTCTATGACATGTCCAAATATACAAATGATCAAATCTTGTCTCCAAAATCTGAGAGAGACATGCAGTAAAAGACCTCCTGTAACCACTGTGGACCCCACTGACTGATGCCAATTGATCTGGAAGAAGGGGGGTTCACCATGGATGACCTTTGAGAAGACCAAGTGCCAAAACCTTGCCTCAATTTCCCAAATCGAATTCCTCGGTGACCTTTTTATTCCATTTTTTAATCCTCCTGAAAACCCTGAAAGTACCCCAAACTGCCACCCAGGGTGCCTGCGCTGTCAAACTGAAGGTGCCATCATGTCCGGAAGGGGGGTATAATGGTAAAAACAAGTGGATGGACCACCCCCTTCCTCTGTAGCGCCCTAGGAAACAACTTGCCTCCAATGCTCCTGCTGGACAGGCTGGATCAGCATGCCCAAACTGGTCAATAGGTGGATAACTGCAACTATCATGCCCATAAGTGCCCGGAACTGAAAGATAAGTGTCTCAATGGATCCAGAAGATCCAAGTCCACTAGAAATGAGTACTCATCTATGTTGCACGAAACTCCTAAAATGCCCACGTAGCGGTACCGGAAACTCGCGGAAACTTGGAAACTTCTTGGAAACCTCTAGGAAACCTCCAAGGGTCCATGAGCAGCTTGGGACCCATAGGAAATCTAAAAACACCCTGGTTTATGGAAAATGAAAACAAATTTACCTCGAAATCGTTTCTAAACCTACCTACAAATTAACCTCTCATTCTTATTTTATTGTGAGATAATGTGTTATTCAAAAAAACTATATATTTAAATATATATATCGCGTTTCCCCCGACGAACCCATTTTTTGGGGGTCACGTTTCCAAGCGTTCCCATTTCGGAAACTTGTACACGTTTCCACATTTCGTGCAACTTAGGTACTCATACACCATATGATAACCTGTGGGGTCTGTTGCCGCCTAATACACACCTGGGGGGGACGCGGCAGGAAACCTTCAAGCCGCTCGGTGTGTCCTTGGGGGCAAGTGAGAGTCAAGTGCTGTCACCTGATTACTCGACTCCTCCGTCTAGGCTTACTCCTAGCGAAGCCAAGGGGGGTGGTCCCTATGAAAAATAATCTAAGGCTTTTAATCTACAACAAAAGATAAAAGTCTATTCTAGGAGTTAATGATGACGAGATGATAAAATATAACAACAAAGCACTGCTTGTGAATTAAATCAAATAGCTAACCCAACATAAGATAAATAAGCATTCACGACATTTATGATTGACTTAAACACAGAAAATTAAAGACCAGTGCCGAGAATGTAAAAATGCTTGTAAGTACTGTTGTGTGGGGTTGCTTGTGTAGTCTCAGTGAAAGTATTGCAGTGGCTCGGTTGGTAAATTTTATAGTTATTAAATGAGTAGTTAAGGAGTGGGTTGATTCTTGGTTTGGCCCAAAAGAAAACTAAACTTCGAACTGAGTGCTCTAGCAACCTTACCAAGTGTCCAACCAGGCGAGGATGAACCCGCTTAAGAACCTGCTGACTCTGTGGATTCAGTCCATGCAACCTCCCGAGTTCTTAGGATTGAATTCTAATGGATTGTCCTATTAACACTAATTACCTTGCACCCGTTTCTGATTGAGCCAACTGTTCCGACTAAGCTGCAGTAGTCAAGAGCATACTCCGGGTTTGGGGCGTTGTTCGTTTTATTAAGACGTGTGAGTGGATGATTATTCTACACTAAACCCCAAGCGTAAAGCAAGGGGGGTTAATTTTAGGATTAAATTTTAAGAACAAAAAAATAATTTGAAATAAACACAAAAGCATATAAAATGATAGACGGGTCCTTGGAGGACGTTGTGTGCTTGAGTGTGTTATTTAATTACTACTGCTTGAATGAAAACTAATCTAAAACAAAAAATAAAAAAAATAAAAATAAAAAAGGGAAGGGTGCGAATCCCCCCTGGGGGGATTGGGTTCAGGCGCTGGAATTGCCTGCTGTGCTCTTTTTATTTTTTATGATTTACACATGAAGCTCAAGAAACACTGCTGGTCCTTTAACTAGGCACCAGTACAGTTTACAAATGTTAGAATGATGTAAGGGAGGTAAAACTAGCTCCCCGGATGGCTATGGACACCTCCGAATCTCAAACTTTGAGCTTTAAAAAGTTCGGACCTGCTAAAAGACAAAAAAAACCAGCGAACTGAATTAGTCTTAAAAATGCCAAGAAACACTTAAAAAGTGTCTTTGACGTTGCTACAAAAAAATGCAAAAATTTCTAACTTAGCTAGCAACCTAGAACTAAATAACAATGAAGCTATTAGACTCTTTAGATTGCTACTTGCTTAGATCTATTAATCAAATGAACTTTGAAGCAAGATTTAGATTTAAATAGGACAGTAACCGAGATAGAATAAAAAAAATGGATCTAGAAAAGTGAACCCATGGGGGTTTGAGAAAGTGAAGAATGGGCAATGGAGTCAAGCTCTCTGATGCACCGGTAAGATCGAGACTTGGTTCGTATTTACTGAAAGAAGGCACGATCTAACATGTTCGTGGACTTCTCCAGCTTAGGCTACCTGTAGACAGCTGCAAACAACTAGCAAGGGGATAAGAGTATATGTGTAAATGAACAACAGAAAACTTGAGAAATAATAGATTCAAACAAGAGATCATACTACTTCTAGCATTCTAATATCATTGACAAAAGTAAGCAACCTATAAAGCATTACTCACTATTCCTTATGAAAGATAACTTTCCTTTTAAAAGACATACAATCCCGACAATACTAACTTATGCAACACGATACAGTTTACCTCAAATGTAACAAGCATGAAGATCCAACCAAAGACAATCACCAGACTAGCCTCCAAAGCCTTCTTTATTAAATTCAGAAAAAAATTGCAATACAAATATAAGCAGAGGTTCCACACTTTCTGATCAATACAATGGAGCCAAGCTCCTCAATTTATAGCAGATGGTAAGTGAGCTAGGGCGTAAAACCCTAAGAGACCAAACTCCTAACTTGTAGAGCAAGCAAAGCTCATAAGCCAATGAGAATCACCACCATACTTGGACAAAAGCTCGAAAAATGGAAGTTGCCCTCCTGTGAAAGTATCTCATGCGTGAGGATGAGGATGGTAAGTGGATGTTTCCACAATTCATAGCTTTTCACGTGAGCTTTGTTTGGTTGATAAAATTAGTAGCTGAACATATGTTGATCATGCCACCACAGAAGATGGGAGAGCCCACCACTTACACTACCCATTATGAAAGCCGTACGGCCAATCCATGTGAAGGAGGAATTCGAACTTTTGATGTTTCCAAGCTTTGTTGTGTTGGATTCTGATTGGTTGCAATAACTGGCAGCCCATCCAAGTGGGGTATGCCACCTCAATACTTATCATCAAACAGAACATACACAGCCATGTGGAGCCATCGGTCAGCGCACATGAGGAGAAAATCGAGTGGGATGTTTCCATACTGCGTTGAGGTGGTGGGGTTAGTTGCTTTTAAATGGTGACCATGTGGATAATGCCACGTTACTTGTAGAAGCCGCCCCCATCTTTCTCGAAGCTATCCTCAACAAAAACAAACAAGGCCGTGAAGGGAAGCTGGCCCACGTGAAATATAACCGTACGGATTTGGTGTTAAAATCTTCAATCTTTAAAATGGCCAAAACAAAATGCTTTGATACTCTAGCATAGTCGCCCCTCTATTGTAAATATGCCATGTCATATAGGATGGCCCCCCACTTGAACTCACTCTCCATATATTAAATCCGTACGGTTGCTCACGTGTGAGGATGGAGCATGGAATATAATATTCCAATTTTGACTTTTTAATAAATTTTTAACATATGCTTTCTCCCTTAGCATAGTCGTCCATCTTAGTTGACTTAATCCATGTCATTTGGAATGTGCCAAAATTCCACTTTTTGAATATTTTAATTATTTGCCAAAGTGCATTTTGATGTTTTTCTGGCATTAAAGTGCCACTTTGTAGCTCTGATAGGCAAAACTGCTCCACGGGGGTTCTCGGTCACCCGAAATGTAGGAAAACTGGGTACCGGGGTAAAGAGGGTGCTCTGAGCTTGAAAACGAGCATCCCTGCGTCGAATTCCGACTCCGGATAAGACTTTTATCACTTTTTGAAATTTTTTAATTAAACCATTAAAAAATGGCTTAAAAATGCGGAAAAATATTTTTTCTCGGAATCGACTGAAACTTCAGGGGAACCTAGTACATGACAAAACGATAAAATTCTAGCGTCTAGCATGTTCATACATGTTGCAAAATGGGCTCTAATAATCCCCTAAGGCCTAACCCCCACTTTGGGCATTCCAGCTTTGGAGGAGCAGGAGAAAACCTCATCGATTATACTCGGCTAAAGGCAAGGCATAATCGACAAGGGAAAAAACTCCTTGGAATACCTTCTTTGATTGTTAAGTCCTAGGGAACCGAGTCACTCAAAGACCACCATGCTAGTACGCTTATTACAAACCCCGTGGGGCACGGTCATGTACTGCAAAACATTAAAAAAAGGGGCCCTGAACAGGCCAAACTTGGAACTTCTGAACTCTGATAAGCACAAGTGACTTGTGCGACATTGGCGGCTCACTGAAGTCCAACTAAAGTGCAACTTTAGGTGGTAACATCTGGCTCCAACTGCGGGACGTGTGCTTGATCTAGTCTTGAGGCAAGGAAAGCATACGAGAACACCAGAATCTCCGGTTTCTATGACCTGTAAAAACATCTCAACTTGACAAGAAAACCTTTCAGTAGCACAAGTGTTTGCAAGAAACCAATGAACCATAAGTTACTTTATTCAAAAGGAAAAAACTAACTAATAAAGAGGAAATGCAGAAAGTAAATGCTCACCTTGAGGAGCTTATTTCCTACTCTAAACATAACATGACGAAAATGCTAAGTAAAATGATAAATCCAATGCAACCACCTTAACATTTCATCAAAAAAGAAATTTACCTTGTGTTTGGTTACCAGCCAAAACAAGGATACCTTATTCACAAGATGCAAACCTGCGAAAATGTTGAGGGTGGGAGGGCTGGATGGGAGATCATGACCATGCAGAATATCATCAAACTGCTTCCTCAACTGGCAGGTCCTCTCGCAGGCTGCTTCTATCCAAGATTGGATAGGACTAATGTATAAATCTGTAGGATGGAGTAGATCAACCACACCACCATACTGCCTTAGAGGGCTTATAGGATGAAAAACTTCTGTAGTGACATAAGCCCCAGGATGCTCCAAATCATAAGAGAATTCTGAATGTGAAGTTAAAGGTCGTGACTGACGTTCAATTGACTGAGTCCCATATGAATCTTCAATGCATAGCACCTCCAGGTCTTCATTACTAGTACTCATGTTTGGTTTCGACTGATCACATGCATGCTCCTCTTTTATATCAAGATCTCCCAATATTTCTGAATACACACTCCCTTCTCTAGATACATCAAAAATGGGTTTCTCAATGTATGTCCAATAATCATCATAGGTATTTTTGGCAAAGATGGAGGAGTCTTCATTATTCGTATCATGTCCCTGGCTAGATCTATCTTCCTCATGGTCATAATAAACTTCTTTACAAGGCTTGTCTTCAAAATGTTTACAAGAGAACAAGCTTTCCCTAACTTCGTTACCATGTGGAGAGTCAAGAGGAGTATCACCATACATAATATTGTCTTTGTCATAAATTTTTCTATAAGCCTCTATACCGGTTTCTTCTGAAGGTAGATGCGAAGTACAAGTGTCATCATCCTCTCTGAAATTATGCTGAGAAAGCTTCAAATATTCAATGCTTTTCATCATGGCAATATGAAGAGGTTCTTCAATAACATCTTCCATTAATGGATGCTTAAGAGTTTCTTCATCAACCTCCATAATGGCTTCTTCATGCTCATAATCCTCCTCTTCAGAAAAAGGATCACAAGGAAGTAAGCCTTCCAAACCATCATCATTATACACATTGCAAACTTCCTCATTTTCAATAAGGGCTTCTGTGATAGTTTTTTCTGGAGGTGGCTTAGGAGTACAAATGTCGTCATCTTCACTAAAGTAATCTTGAAATCCCAAATCTTCAATGTTTGTTACCATGGCAATGTGAGAAAACTCCTCAAAGACCTCCTCAATTAAAGATCCCTCATGAATGTCTTCATTAATCTTTGCAATGGCTTCCTCTTCAGGTAAGTTTGGAACATACATATGATCATCATTATTGAAGTGGACCAGGGAACATTTTGAATCTTCCATATTTTCTGTTAAAGTGAAATGCGGAGGGTCCTCAACAATGTCCTCAATCAAGGATGCTTCATGAAACTCTTCAATGGGATCATCATGGATCATTCTCTCAAAGTCAAATTGTGCTCCAGGGAGAATGGCACCATGATTTTCAATAAGCTGCATAATCTCTTCTTTAGTGAGAGAGGCTATAGGAACCTCCACATATTCAATGTTCTCTGTCATGACAACACAAAGAGGCTCACGGTTTTCCATGTGATATTCTATCTCGGGTAAGAAGTAAGCCAAGGATTTTTCAATGAATCTTTCCACAGTGTCATCATCATACTGCCACTGCTTTAAGAAAATTCTAAGGAAGCATGAAAGGGAGGTAATACACTTGTTAGGAAGGTCCTCAGTAAACCAATAATAAGCCTCTCCTTCCAGAGTACCCGCAAACATTTGCATCATATTATCTTCGTACAAAACATTGAAGTCAGCCAGAACCTTAAGGAAAGACATGATGTGTTGGACGACTGGATCACCATTTCCATAAAACCTCGGAAAATAGCTTGATATATCCTCCTCACCATAGTGAAAGTTAGGAAAACCTGGGATATATGCAAAATTGAGGGGAGGATATGCACTAGCAATTTGATCACCAGACTCTTCATCATCCATATTGGTGTCAAAAGCGTCAGTCTGAAATAATCATGGAGGCCAACTCGTACTGAATCAAAGGAGTTGTCAGAATGATGAGCTTTTAAGTTTACTGTGTCGCATGGGCTCATCTACACACAACCAGTCTCAACAAATCTATGAGATACAAGGGTTTTATCCCTTCAATGGAGTCGCCAATGTGAGAAAAATAATATGCATTCAAAGCTCTCACAAAAATATTTTTTGTTTTACTTTGAAATTTTATAAAGAGAAAAAGGTTAGTGGAGTCGCCAGATGAAAGAATAAAGGTCTACTCTAAACAATCATCAAACAAAGTAGAAACAAAAAAGGAGAAAACAAAAAGTCGTGACCCGGGAATAGAAAGGTTTATCCCCGGCAACGGCGCCAAAATGTTGCCGCCTAATACACACCTGGGGGGGACGCGGCAGGAAACCTTCAAGCCGCTCGGTGTGTCCTTGGGGGCAAGTGAGAGTCAAGTGCTGTCACCTGATTACTCGACTCCTCCGTCTAGGCTTACTCCTAGCGAAGCCAAGGGGGGTGGTCCCTATGAAAAATAATCTAAGGCTTTTAATCTACAACAAAAGATAAAAGTCTATTCTAGGAGTTAATGATGACGAGATGATAAAATATAACAACAAAGCACTGCTTGTGAATTAAATCAAATAGCTAACCCAACATAAGATAAATAAGCATTCACGACATTTATGATTGACTTAAACACAGAAAATTAAAGACCAGTGCCGAGAATGTAAAAATGCTTGTAAGTACTGTTGTGTGGGGTTGCTTGTGTAGTCTCAGTGAAAGTATTGCAGTGGCTCGGTTGGTAAATTTTATAGTTATTAAATGAGTAGTTAAGGAGTGGGTTGATTCTTGGTTTGGCCCAAAAGAAAACTAAACTTCGAACTGAGTGCTCTAGCAACCTTACCAAGTGTCCAACCAGGCGAGGATGAACCCGCTTAAGAACCTGCTGACTCTGTGGATTCAGTCCATGCAACCTCCCGAGTTCTTAGGATTGAATTCTAATGGATTGTCCTATTAACACTAATTACCTTGCACCCGTTTCTGATTGAGCCAACTGTTCCGACTAAGCTGCAGTAGTCAAGAGCATACTCCGGGTTTGGGGCGTTGTTCGTTTTATTAAGACGTGTGAGTGGATGATTATTCTACACTAAACCCCAAGCATAAAGCAAGGGGGGTTAATTTTAGGATTAAATTTTAAGAACAAAAAAATAATTTGAAATAAACACAAAAGCATATAAAATGATAGACGGGTCCTTGGAGGACGTTGTGTGCTTGAGTGTGTTATTTAATTACTACTGCTTGAATGAAAACTAATCTAAAACAAAAAATAAAAAAAATAAAAATAAAAAAGGGAAGGGTGCGAATCCCCCCTGGGGGGATTGGGTTCAGGCGCTGGAATTGCCTGCTGTGCTCTTTTTATTTTTTATGATTTACACATGAAGCTCAAGAAACACTGCTGGTCCTTTAACTAGGCACCAGTACAGTTTACAAATGTTAGAATGATGTAAGGGAGGTAAAACTAGCTCCCCGGATGGCTATGGACACCTCCGAATCTCAAACTTTGAGCTTTAAAAAGTTCGGACCTGCTAAAAGACAAAAAAAACCAGCGAACTGAATTAGTCTTAAAAATGCCAAGAAACACTTAAAAAGTGTCTTTGACGTTGCTACAAAAAAATGCAAAAATTTCTAACTTAGCTAGCAACCTAGAACTAAATAACAATGAAGCTATTAGACTCTTTAGATTGCTACTTGCTTAGATCTATTAATCAAATGAACTTTGAAGCAAGATTTAGATTTAAATAGGACAGTAACCGAGATAGAATAAAAAAAATGGATCTAGAAAAGTGAACCCATGGGGGTTTGAGAAAGTGAAGAATGGGCAATGGAGTCAAGCTCTCTGATGCACCGGTAAGATCGAGACTTGGTTCGTATTTACTGAAAGAAGGCACGATCTAACATGTTCGTGGACTTCTCCAGCTTAGGCTACCTGTAGACAGCTGCAAACAACTAGCAAGGGGATAAGAGTATATGTGTAAATGAACAACAGAAAACTTGAGAAATAATAGATTCAAACAAGAGATCATACTACTTCTAGCATTCTAATATCATTGACAAAAGTAAGCAACCTATAAAGCATTACTCACTATTCCTTATGAAAGATAACTTTCCTTTTAAAAGACATACAATCCCGACAATACTAACTTATGCAACACGATACAGTTTACCTCAAATGTAACAAGCATGAAGATCCAACCAAAGACAATCACCAGACTAGCCTCCAAAGCCTTCTTTATTAAATTCAGAAAAAAATTGCAATACAAATATAAGCAGAGGTTCCACACTTTCTGATCAATACAATGGAGCCAAGCTCCTCAATTTATAGCAGATGGTAAGTGAGCTAGGGCGTAAAACCCTAAGAGACCAAACTCCTAACTTGTAGAGCAAGCAAAGCTCATAAGCCAATGAGAATCACCACCATACTTGGACAAAAGCTCGAAAAATGGAAGTTGCCCTCCTGTGAAAGTATCTCATGCGTGAGGATGAGGATGGTAAGTGGATGTTTCCACAATTCATAGCTTTTCACGTGAGCTTTGTTTGGTTGATAAAATTAGTAGCTGAACATATGTTGATCATGCCACCACAGAAGATGGGAGAGCCCACCACTTACACTACCCATTATGAAAGCCGTACGGCCAATCCATGTGAAGGAGGAATTCGAACTTTTGATGTTTCCAAGCTTTGTTGTGTTGGATTCTGATTGGTTGCAATAACTGGCAGCCCATCCAAGTGGGGTATGCCACCTCAATACTTATCATCAAACAGAACATACACAGCCATGTGGAGCCATCGGTCAGCGCACATGAGGAGAAAATCGAGTGGGATGTTTCCATACTGCGTTGAGGTGGTGGGGTTAGTTGCTTTTAAATGGTGACCATGTGGATAATGCCACGTTACTTGTAGAAGCCGCCCCCATCTTTCTCGAAGCTATCCTCAACAAAAACAAACAAGGCCGTGAAGGGAAGCTGGCCCACGTGAAATATAACCGTACGGATTTGGTGTTAAAATCTTCAATCTTTAAAATGGCCAAAACAAAATGCTTTGATACTCTAGCATAGTCGCCCCTCTATTGTAAATATGCCATGTCATATAGGATGGCCCCCCACTTGAACTCACTCTCCATATATTAAATCCGTACGGTTGCTCACGTGTGAGGATGGAGCATGGAATATAATATTCCAATTTTGACTTTTTAATAAATTTTTAACATATGCTTTCTCCCTTAGCATAGTCGTCCATCTTAGTTGACTTAATCCATGTCATTTGGAATGTGCCAAAATTCCACTTTTTGAATATTTTAATTATTTGCCAAAGTGCATTTTGATGTTTTTCTGGCATTAAAGTGCCACTTTGTAGCTCTGATAGGCAAAACTGCTCCACGGGGGTTCTCGGTCACCCGAAATGTAGGAAAACTGGGTACCGGGGTAAAGAGGGTGCTCTGAGCTTGAAAACGAGCATCCCTGCGTCGAATTCCGACTCCGGATAAGACTTTTATCACTTTTTGAAATTTTTTAATTAAACCATTAAAAAATGGCTTAAAAATGCGGAAAAATATTTTTTCTCGGAATCGACTGAAACTTCAGGGGAACCTAGTACATGACAAAACGATAAAATTCTAGCGTCTAGCATGTTCATACATGTTGCAAAATGGGCTCTAATAATCCCCTAAGGCCTAACCCCCACTTTGGGCATTCCAGCTTTGGAGGAGCAGGAGAAAACCTCATCGATTATACTCGGCTAAAGGCAAGGCATAATCGACAAGGGAAAAAACTCCTTGGAATACCTTCTTTGATTGTTAAGTCCTAGGGAACCGAGTCACTCAAAGACCACCATGCTAGTACGCTTATTACAAACCCCGTGGGGCACGGTCATGTACTGCAAAACATTAAAAAAAGGGGCCCTGAACAGGCCAAACTTGGAACTTCTGAACTCTGATAAGCACAAGTGACTTGTGCGACATTGGCGGCTCACTGAAGTCCAACTAAAGTGCAACTTTAGGTGGTAACATCTGGCTCCAACTGCGGGACGTGTGCTTGATCTAGTCTTGAGGCAAGGAAAGCATACGAGAACACCAGAATCTCCGGTTTCTATGACCTGTAAAAACATCTCAACTTGACAAGAAAACCTTTCAGTAGCACAAGTGTTTGCAAGAAACCAATGAACCATAAGTTACTTTATTCAAAAGGAAAAAACTAACTAATAAAGAGGAAATGCAGAAAGTAAATGCTCACCTTGAGGAGCTTATTTCCTACTCTAAACATAACATGACGAAAATGCTAAGTAAAATGATAAATCCAATGCAACCACCTTAACATTTCATCAAAAAAGAAATTTACCTTGTGTTTGGTTACCAGCCAAAACAAGGATACCTTATTCACAAGATGCAAACCTGCGAAAATGTTGAGGGTGGGAGGGCTGGATGGGAGATCATGACCATGCAGAATATCATCAAACTGCTTCCTCAACTGGCAGGTCCTCTCGCAGGCTGCTTCTATCCAAGATTGGATAGGACTAATGTATAAATCTGTAGGATGGAGTAGATCAACCACACCACCATACTGCCTTAGAGGGCTTATAGGATGAAAAACTTCTGTAGTGACATAAGCCCCAGGATGCTCCAAATCATAAGAGAATTCTGAATGTGAAGTTAAAGGTCGTGACTGACGTTCAATTGACTGAGTCCCATATGAATCTTCAATGCATAGCACCTCCAGGTCTTCATTACTAGTACTCATGTTTGGTTTCGACTGATCACATGCATGCTCCTCTTTTATATCAAGATCTCCCAATATTTCTGAATACACACTCCCTTCTCTAGATACATCAAAAATGGGTTTCTCAATGTATGTCCAATAATCATCATAGGTATTTTTGGCAAAGATGGAGGAGTCTTCATTATTCGTATCATGTCCCTGGCTAGATCTATCTTCCTCATGGTCATAATAAACTTCTTTACAAGGCTTGTCTTCAAAATGTTTACAAGAGAACAAGCTTTCCCTAACTTCGTTACCATGTGGAGAGTCAAGAGGAGTATCACCATACATAATATTGTCTTTGTCATAAATTTTTCTATAAGCCTCTATACCGGTTTCTTCTGAAGGTAGATGCGAAGTACAAGTGTCATCATCCTCTCTGAAATTATGCTGAGAAAGCTTCAAATATTCAATGCTTTTCATCATGGCAATATGAAGAGGTTCTTCAATAACATCTTCCATTAATGGATGCTTAAGAGTTTCTTCATCAACCTCCATAATGGCTTCTTCATGCTCATAATCCTCCTCTTCAGAAAAAGGATCACAAGGAAGTAAGCCTTCCAAACCATCATCATTATACACATTGCAAACTTCCTCATTTTCAATAAGGGCTTCTGTGATAGTTTTTTCTGGAGGTGGCTTAGGAGTACAAATGTCGTCATCTTCACTAAAGTAATCTTGAAATCCCAAATCTTCAATGTTTGTTACCATGGCAATGTGAGAAAACTCCTCAAAGACCTCCTCAATTAAAGATCCCTCATGAATGTCTTCATTAATCTTTGCAATGGCTTCCTCTTCAGGTAAGTTTGGAACATACATATGATCATCATTATTGAAGTGGACCAGGGAACATTTTGAATCTTCCATATTTTCTGTTAAAGTGAAATGCGGAGGGTCCTCAACAATGTCCTCAATCAAGGATGCTTCATGAAACTCTTCAATGGGATCATCATGGATCATTCTCTCAAAGTCAAATTGTGCTCCAGGGAGAATGGCACCATGATTTTCAATAAGCTGCATAATCTCTTCTTTAGTGAGAGAGGCTATAGGAACCTCCACATATTCAATGTTCTCTGTCATGACAACACAAAGAGGCTCACGGTTTTCCATGTGATATTCTATCTCGGGTAAGAAGTAAGCCAAGGATTTTTCAATGAATCTTTCCACAGTGTCATCATCATACTGCCACTGCTTTAAGAAAATTCTAAGGAAGCATGAAAGGGAGGTAATACACTTGTTAGGAAGGTCCTCAGTAAACCAATAATAAGCCTCTCCTTCCAGAGTACCCGCAAACATTTGCATCATATTATCTTCGTACAAAACATTGAAGTCAGCCAGAACCTTAAGGAAAGACATGATGTGTTGGACGACTGGATCACCATTTCCATAAAACCTCGGAAAATAGCTTGATATATCCTCCTCACCATAGTGAAAGTTAGGAAAACCTGGGATATATGCAAAATTGAGGGGAGGATATGCACTAGCAATTTGATCACCAGACTCTTCATCATCCATATTGGTGTCAAAAGCGTCAGTCTGAAATAATCATGGAGGCCAACTCGTACTGAATCAAAGGAGTTGTCAGAATGATGAGCTTTTAAGTTTACTGTGTCGCATGGGCTCATCTACACACAACCAGTCTCAACAAATCTATGAGATACAAGGGTTTTATCCCTTCAATGGAGTCGCCAATGTGAGAAAAATAATATGCATTCAAAGCTCTCACAAAAATATTTTTTGTTTTACTTTGAAATTTTATAAAGAGAAAAAGGTTAGTGGAGTCGCCAGATGAAAGAATAAAGGTCTACTCTAAACAATCATCAAACAAAGTAGAAACAAAAAAGGAGAAAACAAAAAGTCGTGACCCGGGAATAGAAAGGTTTATCCCCGGCAACGGCGCCAAAATGTTGCCGCCTAATACACACCTGGGGGGGACGCGGCAGGAAACCTTCAAGCCGCTCGGTGTGTCCTTGGGGGCAAGTGAGAGTCAAGTGCTGTCACCTGATTACTCGACTCCTCCGTCTAGGCTTACTCCTAGCGAAGCCAAGGGGGGTGGTCCCTATGAAAAATAATCTAAGGCTTTTAATCTACAACAAAAGATAAAAGTCTATTCTAGGAGTTAATGATGACGAGATGATAAAATATAACAACAAAGCACTGCTTGTGAATTAAATCAAATAGCTAACCCAACATAAGATAAATAAGCATTCACGACATTTATGATTGACTTAAACACAGAAAATTAAAGACCAGTGCCGAGAATGTAAAAATGCTTGTAAGTACTGTTGTGTGGGGTTGCTTGTGTAGTCTCAGTGAAAGTATTGCAGTGGCTCGGTTGGTAAATTTTATAGTTATTAAATGAGTAGTTAAGGAGTGGGTTGATTCTTGGTTTGGCCCAAAAGAAAACTAAACTTCGAACTGAGTGCTCTAGCAACCTTACCAAGTGTCCAACCAGGCGAGGATGAACCCGCTTAAGAACCTGCTGACTCTGTGGATTCAGTCCATGCAACCTCCCGAGTTCTTAGGATTGAATTCTAATGGATTGTCCTATTAACACTAATTACCTTGCACCCGTTTCTGATTGAGCCAACTGTTCCGACTAAGCTGCAGTAGTCAAGAGCATACTCCGGGTTTGGGGCGTTGTTCGTTTTATTAAGACGTGTGAGTGGATGATTATTCTACACTAAACCCCAAGCATAAAGCAAGGGGGGTTAATTTTAGGATTAAATTTTAAGAACAAAAAAATAATTTGAAATAAACACAAAAGCATATAAAATGATAGACGGGTCCTTGGAGGACGTTGTGTGCTTGAGTGTGTTATTTAATTACTACTGCTTGAATGAAAACTAATCTAAAACAAAAAATAAAAAAAATAAAAATAAAAAAGGGAAGGGTGCGAATCCCCCCTGGGGGGATTGGGTTCAGGCGCTGGAATTGCCTGCTGTGCTCTTTTTATTTTTTATGATTTACACATGAAGCTCAAGAAACACTGCTGGTCCTTTAACTAGGCACCAGTACAGTTTACAAATGTTAGAATGATGTAAGGGAGGTAAAACTAGCTCCCCGGATGGCTATGGACACCTCCGAATCTCAAACTTTGAGCTTTAAAAAGTTCGGACCTGCTAAAAGACAAAAAAAACCAGCGAACTGAATTAGTCTTAAAAATGCCAAGAAACACTTAAAAAGTGTCTTTGACGTTGCTACAAAAAAATGCAAAAATTTCTAACTTAGCTAGCAACCTAGAACTAAATAACAATGAAGCTATTAGACTCTTTAGATTGCTACTTGCTTAGATCTATTAATCAAATGAACTTTGAAGCAAGATTTAGATTTAAATAGGACAGTAACCGAGATAGAATAAAAAAAATGGATCTAGAAAAGTGAACCCATGGGGGTTTGAGAAAGTGAAGAATGGGCAATGGAGTCAAGCTCTCTGATGCACCGGTAAGATCGAGACTTGGTTCGTATTTACTGAAAGAAGGCACGATCTAACATGTTCGTGGACTTCTCCAGCTTAGGCTACCTGTAGACAGCTGCAAACAACTAGCAAGGGGATAAGAGTATATGTGTAAATGAACAACAGAAAACTTGAGAAATAATAGATTCAAACAAGAGATCATACTACTTCTAGCATTCTAATATCATTGACAAAAGTAAGCAACCTATAAAGCATTACTCACTATTCCTTATGAAAGATAACTTTCCTTTTAAAAGACATACAATCCCGACAATACTAACTTATGCAACACGATACAGTTTACCTCAAATGTAACAAGCATGAAGATCCAACCAAAGACAATCACCAGACTAGCCTCCAAAGCCTTCTTTATTAAATTCAGAAAAAAATTGCAATACAAATATAAGCAGAGGTTCCACACTTTCTGATCAATACAATGGAGCCAAGCTCCTCAATTTATAGCAGATGGTAAGTGAGCTAGGGCGTAAAACCCTAAGAGACCAAACTCCTAACTTGTAGAGCAAGCAAAGCTCATAAGCCAATGAGAATCACCACCATACTTGGACAAAAGCTCGAAAAATGGAAGTTGCCCTCCTGTGAAAGTATCTCATGCGTGAGGATGAGGATGGTAAGTGGATGTTTCCACAATTCATAGCTTTTCACGTGAGCTTTGTTTGGTTGATAAAATTAGTAGCTGAACATATGTTGATCATGCCACCACAGAAGATGGGAGAGCCCACCACTTACACTACCCATTATGAAAGCCGTACGGCCAATCCATGTGAAGGAGGAATTCGAACTTTTGATGTTTCCAAGCTTTGTTGTGTTGGATTCTGATTGGTTGCAATAACTGGCAGCCCATCCAAGTGGGGTATGCCACCTCAATACTTATCATCAAACAGAACATACACAGCCATGTGGAGCCATCGGTCAGCGCACATGAGGAGAAAATCGAGTGGGATGTTTCCATACTGCGTTGAGGTGGTGGGGTTAGTTGCTTTTAAATGGTGACCATGTGGATAATGCCACGTTACTTGTAGAAGCCGCCCCCATCTTTCTCGAAGCTATCCTCAACAAAAACAAACAAGGCCGTGAAGGGAAGCTGGCCCACGTGAAATATAACCGTACGGATTTGGTGTTAAAATCTTCAATCTTTAAAATGGCCAAAACAAAATGCTTTGATACTCTAGCATAGTCGCCCCTCTATTGTAAATATGCCATGTCATATAGGATGGCCCCCCACTTGAACTCACTCTCCATATATTAAATCCGTACGGTTGCTCACGTGTGAGGATGGAGCATGGAATATAATATTCCAATTTTGACTTTTTAATAAATTTTTAACATATGCTTTCTCCCTTAGCATAGTCGTCCATCTTAGTTGACTTAATCCATGTCATTTGGAATGTGCCAAAATTCCACTTTTTGAATATTTTAATTATTTGCCAAAGTGCATTTTGATGTTTTTCTGGCATTAAAGTGCCACTTTGTAGCTCTGATAGGCAAAACTGCTCCACGGGGGTTCTCGGTCACCCGAAATGTAGGAAAACTGGGTACCGGGGTAAAGAGGGTGCTCTGAGCTTGAAAACGAGCATCCCTGCGTCGAATTCCGACTCCGGATAAGACTTTTATCACTTTTTGAAATTTTTTAATTAAACCATTAAAAAATGGCTTAAAAATGCGGAAAAATATTTTTTCTCGGAATCGACTGAAACTTCAGGGGAACCTAGTACATGACAAAACGATAAAATTCTAGCGTCTAGCATGTTCATACATGTTGCAAAATGGGCTCTAATAATCCCCTAAGGCCTAACCCCCACTTTGGGCATTCCAGCTTTGGAGGAGCAGGAGAAAACCTCATCGATTATACTCGGCTAAAGGCAAGGCATAATCGACAAGGGAAAAAACTCCTTGGAATACCTTCTTTGATTGTTAAGTCCTAGGGAACCGAGTCACTCAAAGACCACCATGCTAGTACGCTTATTACAAACCCCGTGGGGCACGGTCATGTACTGCAAAACATTAAAAAAAGGGGCCCTGAACAGGCCAAACTTGGAACTTCTGAACTCTGATAAGCACAAGTGACTTGTGCGACATTGGCGGCTCACTGAAGTCCAACTAAAGTGCAACTTTAGGTGGTAACATCTGGCTCCAACTGCGGGACGTGTGCTTGATCTAGTCTTGAGGCAAGGAAAGCATACGAGAACACCAGAATCTCCGGTTTCTATGACCTGTAAAAACATCTCAACTTGACAAGAAAACCTTTCAGTAGCACAAGTGTTTGCAAGAAACCAATGAACCATAAGTTACTTTATTCAAAAGGAAAAAACTAACTAATAAAGAGGAAATGCAGAAAGTAAATGCTCACCTTGAGGAGCTTATTTCCTACTCTAAACATAACATGACGAAAATGCTAAGTAAAATGATAAATCCAATGCAACCACCTTAACATTTCATCAAAAAAGAAATTTACCTTGTGTTTGGTTACCAGCCAAAACAAGGATACCTTATTCACAAGATGCAAACCTGCGAAAATGTTGAGGGTGGGAGGGCTGGATGGGAGATCATGACCATGCAGAATATCATCAAACTGCTTCCTCAACTGGCAGGTCCTCTCGCAGGCTGCTTCTATCCAAGATTGGATAGGACTAATGTATAAATCTGTAGGATGGAGTAGATCAACCACACCACCATACTGCCTTAGAGGGCTTATAGGATGAAAAACTTCTGTAGTGACATAAGCCCCAGGATGCTCCAAATCATAAGAGAATTCTGAATGTGAAGTTAAAGGTCGTGACTGACGTTCAATTGACTGAGTCCCATATGAATCTTCAATGCATAGCACCTCCAGGTCTTCATTACTAGTACTCATGTTTGGTTTCGACTGATCACATGCATGCTCCTCTTTTATATCAAGATCTCCCAATATTTCTGAATACACACTCCCTTCTCTAGATACATCAAAAATGGGTTTCTCAATGTATGTCCAATAATCATCATAGGTATTTTTGGCAAAGATGGAGGAGTCTTCATTATTCGTATCATGTCCCTGGCTAGATCTATCTTCCTCATGGTCATAATAAACTTCTTTACAAGGCTTGTCTTCAAAATGTTTACAAGAGAACAAGCTTTCCCTAACTTCGTTACCATGTGGAGAGTCAAGAGGAGTATCACCATACATAATATTGTCTTTGTCATAAATTTTTCTATAAGCCTCTATACCGGTTTCTTCTGAAGGTAGATGCGAAGTACAAGTGTCATCATCCTCTCTGAAATTATGCTGAGAAAGCTTCAAATATTCAATGCTTTTCATCATGGCAATATGAAGAGGTTCTTCAATAACATCTTCCATTAATGGATGCTTAAGAGTTTCTTCATCAACCTCCATAATGGCTTCTTCATGCTCATAATCCTCCTCTTCAGAAAAAGGATCACAAGGAAGTAAGCCTTCCAAACCATCATCATTATACACATTGCAAACTTCCTCATTTTCAATAAGGGCTTCTGTGATAGTTTTTTCTGGAGGTGGCTTAGGAGTACAAATGTCGTCATCTTCACTAAAGTAATCTTGAAATCCCAAATCTTCAATGTTTGTTACCATGGCAATGTGAGAAAACTCCTCAAAGACCTCCTCAATTAAAGATCCCTCATGAATGTCTTCATTAATCTTTGCAATGGCTTCCTCTTCAGGTAAGTTTGGAACATACATATGATCATCATTATTGAAGTGGACCAGGGAACATTTTGAATCTTCCATATTTTCTGTTAAAGTGAAATGCGGAGGGTCCTCAACAATGTCCTCAATCAAGGATGCTTCATGAAACTCTTCAATGGGATCATCATGGATCATTCTCTCAAAGTCAAATTGTGCTCCAGGGAGAATGGCACCATGATTTTCAATAAGCTGCATAATCTCTTCTTTAGTGAGAGAGGCTATAGGAACCTCCACATATTCAATGTTCTCTGTCATGACAACACAAAGAGGCTCACGGTTTTCCATGTGATATTCTATCTCGGGTAAGAAGTAAGCCAAGGATTTTTCAATGAATCTTTCCACAGTGTCATCATCATACTGCCACTGCTTTAAGAAAATTCTAAGGAAGCATGAAAGGGAGGTAATACACTTGTTAGGAAGGTCCTCAGTAAACCAATAATAAGCCTCTCCTTCCAGAGTACCCGCAAACATTTGCATCATATTATCTTCGTACAAAACATTGAAGTCAGCCAGAACCTTAAGGAAAGACATGATGTGTTGGACGACTGGATCACCATTTCCATAAAACCTCGGAAAATAGCTTGATATATCCTCCTCACCATAGTGAAAGTTAGGAAAACCTGGGATATATGCAAAATTGAGGGGAGGATATGCACTAGCAATTTGATCACCAGACTCTTCATCATCCATATTGGTGTCAAAAGCGTCAGTCTGAAATAATCATGGAGGCCAACTCGTACTGAATCAAAGGAGTTGTCAGAATGATGAGCTTTTAAGTTTACTGTGTCGCATGGGCTCATCTACACACAACCAGTCTCAACAAATCTATGAGATACAAGGGTTTTATCCCTTCAATGGAGTCGCCAATGTGAGAAAAATAATATGCATTCAAAGCTCTCACAAAAATATTTTTTGTTTTACTTTGAAATTTTATAAAGAGAAAAAGGTTAGTGGAGTCGCCAGATGAAAGAATAAAGGTCTACTCTAAACAATCATCAAACAAAGTAGAAACAAAAAAGGAGAAAACAAAAAGTCGTGACCCGGGAATAGAAAGGTTTATCCCCGGCAACGGCGCCAAAATGTTGCCGCCTAATACACACCTGGGGGGGACGCGGCAGGAAACCTTCAAGCCGCTCGGTGTGTCCTTGGGGGCAAGTGAGAGTCAAGTGCTGTCACCTGATTACTCGACTCCTCCGTCTAGGCTTACTCCTAGCGAAGCCAAGGGGGGTGGTCCCTATGAAAAATAATCTAAGGCTTTTAATCTACAACAAAAGATAAAAGTCTATTCTAGGAGTTAATGATGACGAGATGATAAAATATAACAACAAAGCACTGCTTGTGAATTAAATCAAATAGCTAACCCAACATAAGATAAATAAGCATTCACGACATTTATGATTGACTTAAACACAGAAAATTAAAGACCAGTGCCGAGAATGTAAAAATGCTTGTAAGTACTGTTGTGTGGGGTTGCTTGTGTAGTCTCAGTGAAAGTATTGCAGTGGCTCGGTTGGTAAATTTTATAGTTATTAAATGAGTAGTTAAGGAGTGGGTTGATTCTTGGTTTGGCCCAAAAGAAAACTAAACTTCGAACTGAGTGCTCTAGCAACCTTACCAAGTGTCCAACCAGGCGAGGATGAACCCGCTTAAGAACCTGCTGACTCTGTGGATTCAGTCCATGCAACCTCCCGAGTTCTTAGGATTGAATTCTAATGGATTGTCCTATTAACACTAATTACCTTGCACCCGTTTCTGATTGAGCCAACTGTTCCGACTAAGCTGCAGTAGTCAAGAGCATACTCCGGGTTTGGGGCGTTGTTCGTTTTATTAAGACGTGTGAGTGGATGATTATTCTACACTAAACCCCAAGCGTAAAGCAAGGGGGGTTAATTTTAGGATTAAATTTTAAGAACAAAAAAATAATTTGAAATAAACACAAAAGCATATAAAATGATAGACGGGTCCTTGGAGGACGTTGTGTGCTTGAGTGTGTTATTTAATTACTACTGCTTGAATGAAAACTAATCTAAAACAAAAAATAAAAAAAATAAAAATAAAAAAGGGAAGGGTGCGAATCCCCCCTGGGGGGATTGGGTTCAGGCGCTGGAATTGCCTGCTGTGCTCTTTTTATTTTTTATGATTTACACATGAAGCTCAAGAAACACTGCTGGTCCTTTAACTAGGCACCAGTACAGTTTACAAATGTTAGAATGATGTAAGGGAGGTAAAACTAGCTCCCCGGATGGCTATGGACACCTCCGAATCTCAAACTTTGAGCTTTAAAAAGTTCGGACCTGCTAAAAGACAAAAAAAACCAGCGAACTGAATTAGTCTTAAAAATGCCAAGAAACACTTAAAAAGTGTCTTTGACGTTGCTACAAAAAAATGCAAAAATTTCTAACTTAGCTAGCAACCTAGAACTAAATAACAATGAAGCTATTAGACTCTTTAGATTGCTACTTGCTTAGATCTATTAATCAAATGAACTTTGAAGCAAGATTTAGATTTAAATAGGACAGTAACCGAGATAGAATAAAAAAAATGGATCTAGAAAAGTGAACCCATGGGGGTTTGAGAAAGTGAAGAATGGGCAATGGAGTCAAGCTCTCTGATGCACCGGTAAGATCGAGACTTGGTTCGTATTTACTGAAAGAAGGCACGATCTAACATGTTCGTGGACTTCTCCAGCTTAGGCTACCTGTAGACAGCTGCAAACAACTAGCAAGGGGATAAGAGTATATGTGTAAATGAACAACAGAAAACTTGAGAAATAATAGATTCAAACAAGAGATCATACTACTTCTAGCATTCTAATATCATTGACAAAAGTAAGCAACCTATAAAGCATTACTCACTATTCCTTATGAAAGATAACTTTCCTTTTAAAAGACATACAATCCCGACAATACTAACTTATGCAACACGATACAGTTTACCTCAAATGTAACAAGCATGAAGATCCAACCAAAGACAATCACCAGACTAGCCTCCAAAGCCTTCTTTATTAAATTCAGAAAAAAATTGCAATACAAATATAAGCAGAGGTTCCACACTTTCTGATCAATACAATGGAGCCAAGCTCCTCAATTTATAGCAGATGGTAAGTGAGCTAGGGCGTAAAACCCTAAGAGACCAAACTCCTAACTTGTAGAGCAAGCAAAGCTCATAAGCCAATGAGAATCACCACCATACTTGGACAAAAGCTCGAAAAATGGAAGTTGCCCTCCTGTGAAAGTATCTCATGCGTGAGGATGAGGATGGTAAGTGGATGTTTCCACAATTCATAGCTTTTCACGTGAGCTTTGTTTGGTTGATAAAATTAGTAGCTGAACATATGTTGATCATGCCACCACAGAAGATGGGAGAGCCCACCACTTACACTACCCATTATGAAAGCCGTACGGCCAATCCATGTGAAGGAGGAATTCGAACTTTTGATGTTTCCAAGCTTTGTTGTGTTGGATTCTGATTGGTTGCAATAACTGGCAGCCCATCCAAGTGGGGTATGCCACCTCAATACTTATCATCAAACAGAACATACACAGCCATGTGGAGCCATCGGTCAGCGCACATGAGGAGAAAATCGAGTGGGATGTTTCCATACTGCGTTGAGGTGGTGGGGTTAGTTGCTTTTAAATGGTGACCATGTGGATAATGCCACGTTACTTGTAGAAGCCGCCCCCATCTTTCTCGAAGCTATCCTCAACAAAAACAAACAAGGCCGTGAAGGGAAGCTGGCCCACGTGAAATATAACCGTACGGATTTGGTGTTAAAATCTTCAATCTTTAAAATGGCCAAAACAAAATGCTTTGATACTCTAGCATAGTCGCCCCTCTATTGTAAATATGCCATGTCATATAGGATGGCCCCCCACTTGAACTCACTCTCCATATATTAAATCCGTACGGTTGCTCACGTGTGAGGATGGAGCATGGAATATAATATTCCAATTTTGACTTTTTAATAAATTTTTAACATATGCTTTCTCCCTTAGCATAGTCGTCCATCTTAGTTGACTTAATCCATGTCATTTGGAATGTGCCAAAATTCCACTTTTTGAATATTTTAATTATTTGCCAAAGTGCATTTTGATGTTTTTCTGGCATTAAAGTGCCACTTTGTAGCTCTGATAGGCAAAACTGCTCCACGGGGGTTCTCGGTCACCCGAAATGTAGGAAAACTGGGTACCGGGGTAAAGAGGGTGCTCTGAGCTTGAAAACGAGCATCCCTGCGTCGAATTCCGACTCCGGATAAGACTTTTATCACTTTTTGAAATTTTTTAATTAAACCATTAAAAAATGGCTTAAAAATGCGGAAAAATATTTTTTCTCGGAATCGACTGAAACTTCAGGGGAACCTAGTACATGACAAAACGATAAAATTCTAGCGTCTAGCATGTTCATACATGTTGCAAAATGGGCTCTAATAATCCCCTAAGGCCTAACCCCCACTTTGGGCATTCCAGCTTTGGAGGAGCAGGAGAAAACCTCATCGATTATACTCGGCTAAAGGCAAGGCATAATCGACAAGGGAAAAAACTCCTTGGAATACCTTCTTTGATTGTTAAGTCCTAGGGAACCGAGTCACTCAAAGACCACCATGCTAGTACGCTTATTACAAACCCCGTGGGGCACGGTCATGTACTGCAAAACATTAAAAAAAGGGGCCCTGAACAGGCCAAACTTGGAACTTCTGAACTCTGATAAGCACAAGTGACTTGTGCGACATTGGCGGCTCACTGAAGTCCAACTAAAGTGCAACTTTAGGTGGTAACAGGGTCATCTGTAGGGTACACCATACTTGGACAATGTAAAATATGATGATTTGGAAATAATAATAAAACTGATCAACTGCATCAATCATCATCTAAAGCATATATCCAACATATGAAAACATCAAAGGGTGTACGTGGGACCATAGATCAACATCAGTAGGCACATGTGGTCCATCTCATCATAGATCCCAAGAATGACCATGGTCAAACTATGTTTGACTAGGTCAAAATATAACTGTTATCACATATATAGTAGCCGGGCTACCATACATTATTTTTCTCATTCCAGTACACTATTCAGCCAGTTCCCTTGCATTTGAGATGCCGAGATGAGCATTTATATTGGATCACTATTAGGTTGTGGACAGCAGTTATATTCCCCATGCCATGACTGAGTTTCAGGACACTCAGAGAGATGCCCGATATAGCCATTATGCCATTGGTACAGAGCAGACAGTAGTGCCCAGAGTTACAGCAGCAGTTCCAGAGGACAGATGATGGTACAGGTTGATGTGCATTCAGGTATATGACTCAGCAGGTAAATTATTGTGTTATGGTTAGATTGCTTTTATACTTATTCTTATAGCATGTCTTAGCACTTAGTGTCATGATCTGGCGATCATATAGATACATGGACCTGGTTGACCTATTATTTATATTATATTGTCCCTACTCAGACTTAGAAGTTCACTATTCATACTCATTGGTACATACCCTCCTTAGGGAGAATAGAGGTGATCATTACACCATACTCTGGCTTGCTAGTGTTGGCTCCATCATTTCATTGTCTTCATCCATCCGTGGCCTACCTTTTAGATTATTACCCTGATTTGCTACTTGACTAGTGACATGGAGGACCTTTCCCCACTGTAGCCTCTGTATTGGATGAGCCTCCCTGTTTATTGTGTCTCGGCTCTGAGTTGGTGACAAAACTTACCTATGGTGAGTTGGAGTTCCTTGAGAATTCCCCCTAGTCACTAAAGTTGTGTTGGCTAAACCTGAAACTTTTAGTGCTGCCATCAATACAAAATCTGAAAAATGAAATGCTATATCTTGTATGTGAAAGAAATGCCAATTGAAAATGGCCATGAAAAATAAAATGTTATATCTTTTGGAAAAATAAATACCTAGGTAAACAAGTTGTCCATGACACACCTAGAAGTGCTCAGGTAAACAAGTGCCTTAAAAACACACCTGCAGCAGAAAGCCTAAAAATAAATGTAAATCTATGCAATGTGTTTGTAAACACACATAGATCAAGGCTATGGAAACCTCAGGCCCAAAAAGCAATGGAACTTAAATGTTATATCTAAACAATTGCTGGCCTTGTTTGTATTATGGATTGTGCGCATCTGTGAAGGTGAATAAACCCTCTTTAAACAACTCATCCATTTGTGAGACACCGCCATTCCCTGTGTTATTGCTCATTCAGTATATACTATGGTGTGTATTCCCTTTCCCTTGCCAAAGTGTCACAAAGTCAAGTCAGTCAAGTCATCCCTTAGCCTAGCCATTTATTTCAGCCTTCACCCTTCACTAGCAAATTGATCACAACTATGAAGTGAGTATGGTCCTGAAAGTCTAGTCTGAGTAATAATAATAACTAACGACACTATATATTTGGATTTAGATCGCCAGTCATGATTACTCTGTGTTATAGTAGCTATTTGAATAAATTGTAAAGCATGTATTAACCTTGACACCTTGCAGCAGCTATGGATGATAGTCTGAGTTGTATTTGGTCTTGGTTAGACCTAGTTTGACCATGGAGGACCATGGGACATGAGATGTTGGACCTTATGATGATATGGATAGATGATATATGGTCCATGTACACATACAGGATGATTCTATGCAGCAGCTACAGGGTTATGATGATGATTCTTGGGATACAGCAGTGTTTGGTCATTTACAGATCATTATTATTGGCTTTGTTCCGGTACATTGGATATTTATTTTGATCATGCAGAGATTCATATGGTGTATGAGTACACATCTTGGATGGATTTGGACCTTCTGAGTCCAATGGGACAGTTTGTTTTCAGTTCCGGGCACTTACAGTGATGATTTAGCCTCAGCAGGCTGTCCTAGTGCAGTTTTGGTCTGTTGGAGGCCCTGTCGGGGCAGAGATGACTTTTATCCGGTTGACCTAGGGCGCTGATGATGGAGGGGGTGGTCCAGCCACTTGTTTTTACCATATTACCCCCCTCCCGGACATATTGGTGCCCTCACCTTGACAGCGCCATCACTCCAGGAGGCTGTTTGGGCAGTTTCACGCTTCCCGAGGCATTTCAGGATTGGTAGAAATGGCTATTGAGGAAATCGATTTGGGCTACTGAGGCAAAGTTATGGCATGGGATGATCAGTGATGATAGATCGGGACCTTCCACACCTCCTCCTGCAGTTTCAGCTTCATCGGGGCCCGCATCCATCACTTATGGCACTTTCTGTGGATTTTTGAGGTCTTTTGAGGACCACGACTTCACCTTGGAGGCACGATTTGGTATATTCATGATTATTTATTGGTTATTGTGCCATGGGGATTGACCAAGGAGGGATAAAATTACCCCTTGGACCCACCATGAGCCTCTTATGATATTTTGTCATCATGATTTGGTGGGATTCCCCTCTCCTAGGGCGACTTTGTCCACTTATGTTATATTTTATGTGTGATCCATGTATTATATTGTTGAGCTCATCTCAACCATTGATTAGACATTTGTATCTTTT
The DNA here is from genome assembly GCA_027924585.1 of Larix kaempferi. NCBI lineage: Eukaryota > Viridiplantae > Streptophyta > Pinopsida > Pinales > Pinaceae > Larix > Larix kaempferi. The sequence goes on from BSBM01000904.1 coordinate 14,230,265, forward strand.
AATCTTAGCCACTCATTCAAAAAGTGGTTAGGGTTTTGGTGCCTCTCCTTCCTATTTAAAGGAGAGAGCTTCTCATTGTAAAGGGACTTTTGGCTCTGGATTATTGGAATAGAAAATTATTATTGCATCTATCTCCAATGTTGTGGTGAATGTTTTTGGTGTTCGTTCGTTGGTTCTTCCTTTGCACTGAGTTATTGGAGATCTTGTTTGCCATATCTATTGTACCACGATTTTGCATCTACAGGTGGAGGCCGATTTGCTTGGAGGAGGAGGTATTGGTAGGGGAAGACTCTCCCTACTTCTTCTTTGGAGCTCTTCGTTGGTAACAGGGAGTATTACTGTCCCAGGACCTTCTATTTCATGTTACTATTTGCATTTCTCTTGTATTTCTTCCATACTTGATCTTACTGATTGAATTTTATTCCTTGGTTTGACAGGTAGAGGAAGGCGCACTTGTGGACTAGGGCATCAAATTGGCAAGCAAATCAACAATCTCTCATTTGATCTCTGCGGGAATCTTCCTCAACATCAAGGCATCTCAACCACATCATTCAGGTATGATCTCAAGGTAAGTTCTATCTCCATAGTCTATCCAATTGTCAAAAACATCTAAAACCCTAATTAATTAAAACCCCAATTTTGCATTTTCTTAGATCTACTGAGATCTAGTGGGTTGTTGGGTATGATATTGAAAACCCACCTCTATAGCATCCACGGCATCCCGGATCTATAGTTTGGTGAGGATTGGCTTCCGTTTGACCCCTCTCCCAAGCCAACTTAGCTTCTCCCAAGGAAGGCGCACTTCACCATTTGAGCAAGTTGACCTAGATCTAGAACATGGGTGTTTGAGATTCCACTTGATTTGACATCTACACATCAAATAACATACACCCAGGTTGTCCCTTTCTTGAAATTCACCTTGTGGGCCCCATTCCACATTTTAAGGGATTTAATCCCCATTTTGGACCACTTGGAACACTTAAACTCAGATCTACAAAGATCTAACCGGTGGATCGCCACGAAATTATAGATCCATACTCCTACTTGACTGATCTACCCGGATCTAAAGTTTGGATGCCATCCGACATGATTTGACCCACCTAAACCCAAATTGAAGCCTCCTTAGGTAAAGTCGCACCACCTTGGAGAAGTGAGTTCACTCACTTCGAGGAACTGGGTACTTGAGATTCTTGCAGATCCGGAACCAGAATAATTCAAAACCTAGGTCTAGAATGTCACTTTGTCAAATTTTGCCTTGGGGACTGCATTCCTTGTTTTAAGGGATTGTGGTCCACTTGGGTCAAACCTAGATCTAGACACATTTAACCATCAAGACCTGTATTGCCCACTTATCTCATGTTGTAGGAGTCCTAAACCATAAGTCAACCCCACTTTGACTCCACTTCCCAATTCCCAAGGCACTGGTTTATCTCCAAGACAACCCAACTCTCCTAGATTGTTGGATTGACTTGTGGTTTGACTTTTGCATGGTGAACTATACCCTTAAAGCTATCATAAATCATGGTCAAGCTTGTCTTATGTACTAGTTAGCCCCAATACATCCCTCAAAACTATCCTGCATTGGACACAGTTCCCAAGGCAGTGGATCTTTTGACATTGACCTAGTACACTCATCCTAGATCCCACTTCAAACATTATAAGTCACTCTCACATCAACTATGAACCAAAGCTACATCTATTGAACCCCTTGCTTGGCTTGTGACTTCATCCTTAGGTCTAGGATAAACCATACACCTAACTTCACTTAGAAATACCCTGATTTGGTGTCTTGGTTTTGATCTCTCCTATCGGGAGTTGATCGGGTCTCCCCCTTTGTTGTCTGGGCTAGATAACATAAAGCGAAGGTTGCCTCGACTGGCGTGACAACCATACATATTGGAGGTCGAGGTGATCGTGGTTGCACCTTTCAAGTTGCCCTTCCCTATTGCCATCCATGACTGGATCCATCCATAGGGGTAACTACAGTTTAGGTGATAACAATAACCAAAGACTAGATTATAACATAAGACTAAGACATGTTCATTTAATCATATTCACAGCTTAATTTAAAGTATAAACATCATTCAATGGCAGTTACTACATATATATTTCAGAGTTATTTATAATTTTCTTGAACCAAAGCTTTAAAGACATACTCATTCAACAGACATGGCCTAACTGCTAGCAAAGGGTGAAGGCTAAGAATAAGGTTAGGTAAAAAAGGGATGACTTGACCAACTCAACTAAGTGACACTTTGGACTGCGAAAAGGGGGAGCTACACTCTGTGCTGGACAAAATAACAAAGGGAATGGCAGTGCCTCACAAAAGGATAAGTTGTATAGAAAGTGCTTATTCAACTTAGGCATCATGTCTACATCAAGTTGATCCAGGTTCATTAGGATCATTCATTAATTTCCACGACCTTTTTGGCCTATATGACCCCTCTGGGATTTCACATGCGCTAAAAAGCACAACTAATCGCAGCTTGCATCCGGGGCATATTTACATTTATGAGGTCAGCAATATTTAGATATAGAATTTGTTTAACCATTGCTTTTTAGACCTTTCTATACCCTTCGCGGGGTATTTTAGCAGTTCATTGCTTTAGCCTTTATTCACGTGTGTTGAAAAACACATTCTAGAATTTTAAGTTCACAGGCTTTCATAATAGATTTCCAATATAAGTAGTACATGTGCTTTCAGTTTTAGCCAACAACAACTCATGTGACTAGAGGGAATTCCGCGCTAAGCCAAACATCGGGGCAACTGACTAGAGTGATCTAGGCATAAAATCCAACTCACCAAAGGCATGTTCTATCACCAACTTAGAGCCGAGACACAAAACAAACGTGGATGCGGTCCAACACAAAGGTAGAAATAGGGAAGTCCTCCATATCAAGCAGTCAAGAAGGCAAGTCAAGGTGAAATCCAAAATAAGGAAAGTCATGGATGGATGGAGTCAAGTGCATGTGGTGCCTAGGCTAGCAAACAAAAATGTCATGAAAAGCCATGTCCATGCTCACAGGAGGGTACTGAAACCAATGAGTATTGTCAGAAAACCTTAGAGTGCAAGTAATACATCCAATTTTATATTTTATAAGATCATCCAAGATATTTCATTTTATTATTTAGATAGTACTGCCACATCATGAGTTATATACCAAGTCAATGCTATGAAGATGACTAAAGCAACAAGATAATAATCCATGATAACAATCACAAGTCCATAGGTCACATCATATCACATCAATAATCATCATCCATAACCAACTGAAACACTGCTGCAATAATAACATCCGGAACTCTAAGCACTGAACTGAAACTATATGGAACAAAAGGTCACATCGGTCATCAAATCTAGGCTCTCAAGGCTCAGCCTTGGCACAAGGTCTACTCAATGTCAGATATATACTGCTCTAATCTGTGAGTGATCTCAAATAACTCTGCTCATCTTAACTGATCTCTGTAAAAACCAAGCTCTGGAAAGTGCAGATATCTGCTCAACAAGAATAGTAGCCCAGCTACTATGGTGTGATAACATACACATTTTCCAAGGAAAAATAAATCTTTTTCATTTGCTGGTACCTTGATCCTAGATCTATCCTCCATATTTATAAGTCACTTGTACTTTAACATTGGGTCAAATTTACATCCTTTACACCTCTTGATCCAACCTTAACTCATCTTGTGACTTCATCCATAGATCTAGGGTTCATCATACCTTACACCTTACGTACTTCATTCATCTGATTTGATATGGTGTCTTGGTTAGATCTCTCCTGTCGGGAGTTGATCTAGGTCTCCCCCATTGCTATCTAGGGCTTTGATAGCATAAAGTGAAGAGTGACTCGATTGGTGTGACAACCAATCCATCTTGGGGATCGAGGCCCTCTTGTGTCACCTCTTTGGTTGCTTGTCCCCTCTGCCGTCCTGTATAGGATTATCCTTTTGGGGCAACTACGAGTTGTGTGATAACAGTAACCATCATGAAAATCATGTTGTGGCAATGTACAAACCTTCTAAGAACAAAGAATTAGATATCATACATACTAGGACAGAAAAGGTAAACTATCATGTGTGCAAAAGAAACCAAATTCCATTCAGTCTATAATATATATCCATATACATGAGTTGTGGATTAAGGCTGGGATATGTTAAACCTTTACATACTTGACTTAACAATAACAGGAAAAAAAACAACACCATTTTCAACAATAATGGCACTATGAGGATTGAGGACAATTCCAGATATTCCCAGATGAGACAAACATTTTATTACCTCAACTAGCTTGTTGCTTGCTCTTGTCCTTGCCCTTGCCATTTTACCATACTGTTGGATATCTCCAAGTGTCAAGATTCCTTTCAAATAATCATCACTGTCTACAACCAATGCACACCATTCCTTCTCTGCAAGCATAAGAGCCATTGCATCTTGTACAGAAGTGTGTTGAAAGACAGTCACATAGCGGGTTCGCATTGCTGCTGCAACAGTAATCAGGTCTTCCAATTGTTCCTCTTTGAAATTTGGGTTTTCCACACACACAGAACTTTCAAGTTGACACAAATTACTTCTATGCAGAACTGTTTCCTTTGACAAATTTAAAGGCTGAACTAAATCCACTGAACTAGTTTGGGACTTTTCAGATTGTTGAAAGACAAACAATGGTTTTTCCAGGGATTGTTTGTTCTCTCTCTTATTGACATTAGAAGATATTAGTTTCTTGTCATTCAGTTTCTCATTCATTTTTCTTGTAAGAGCTGATGAAATCCAAGAAGAAAAACCCACAGCACCCATTAAAGGGATAATTATTCGATAATCATGTGTCAACTCAAATAGAAGCAAAACTGAAGTTAAAGGGACCTGACAAACACCAGCAAGTGTAGCAGCCATTCCTACCTGGAAAAGTGAAAAGAAGAAGTCAGGACTACAAAGTTTCACCTTAATTATTCAAAATGCAACCCTAAATGTACTGTTAAAATTATTCTCTAAATCATCCAGAATCATGAACTAATTCTTTAAAAGGAAAGTCGTGTAGCATGCTTTTCAATGGATGAGGAAATAAACTATTCTTTGGGAGCAGAAACAAAGTTTCACTTATATTTCAAGTATTATAGAGCATGATATGATTTCATCAAGGGGCATTATAAGAGAAGAAATAGAGCAGTTTAGCAGCTACTTGTACCATTTGCAAGTTAACAGATTAATTGTAAGAAATGTGCCAAGTGACAACTATCATCACTCTGAACTCTCATAGCATTTGCGTTGGAAATTTAGAGACAAGTACATTCAAGCTAAACATGAGAGCAGAGAGACTAACTAAAGTTACAGTAATGCTGCAGAAAAATATACATCACAGGCAAAGTCATATGAAACATGGAAAGGGTTTCGGTTGCCAAAACAGGTATGACTTTCAGAAATGACACTTGCAAATTTTAGGCAACGGAGAAATAGCAATATATATAGACAGATCACAGCACAGAGTCACACGCTGGACCTAATGGGCTATTCTAATGTTAATTTCCCAGAGATTTGGGCAGAAGGAGAGAAATCACCGGAATAGCATCTACATTAGGAGAAATAACATGGAAGGAGTCATTCACATAGAATCATTACAGATTACATAAAGCTGGTCTATGCATTCTTGTTGATATGGATTTCAACATACATATACAATTTGGATTATCTCAACCTTAGTTCACCCTCTCTCAAAAGTTAAAACCATTACAGGATTTCTCGATTCTCATCCAAAATGCACCTCTTGAACATGATCATAAAGCCCACTGTCCTTTATGGTTCTGAGGTCTGAACAATGAAATTGAAAGTTATAACAGATCACAAACCTTTACTTCATTTTCCTCTCAAAAGCAACCCGTATAAGTGGTCACCAATATTTGACACACAAACCAAAATTACCCTATAAAACAGGGAAATAAAACATAGTATCCAATACACTTTGCAAAGTCTATGCAATATACCCTTTTTTTTTGAGAAATACTTCTTATTGAATCTCTTTGGCTAAGTTGCCACGTCATGAGAGTCATAGCAAAGTCACCCAGGACTTGCACCTGGCCTCATCCGCACCCTCTTGGGAGGTTTTGAACCTGGGTCTATGCATTGATACAAGCCCTATCACCTTGCTGATTGCCGCTAGACCACACTCCTGTGGGCTATCTATGCAATATACAGTATACTTGATATAAAGAAAACTGTTGTATTCAAGCAGAGAGCAAATGCATACTACAAAACATTAAAAAAAAGGACCCTGAACAGGCCAAACTTGGAACTTTTGAACAATGAAAAGCACAAGTGATTGTGCAACACTGGCGGCTCACTGAAGTCCAACTAAAGTGCAACTTTAGGTGGTAACACACTCTTTTAATGAAAAAAGCTAAGATCAAGATAGATAAGAAAAACCTTTTAAAGAATGTGATCCGCTTTGTAGTAACCAAGGATTTTGAGTAGTTTGTCTTTTTGATGAGATGATAGTAAGATCTCTCCTTAGCTTTTCTTTGGATGAGATTTTGAGCACTTGTAGATCTTGTAATCACAAAAGTGCTAAAGAAAAATCTTGATGATGAAGCATGGGATAGATGCAGTTGAGCTCACACCCTTCTTCACTTTGGCAACACTTAATGGAAACACAAACAACTCAAAGCACAAGTGAGATCAATAATACTAGTATGCCAGGAAAATCAAGATTAGATCAACAATGGTATAACTGACTACTTCTTGTTCATTTAGATCTTGATAAACTTTGCATAAATAATCAAGTTGAAAACTACAAATGATTACTCTTGCGTGCTAGAATGATAGCCTTCCTAAGCTAGCAATTGATCAAAGAACTTGCAAATTAAGAGAAGGGTTTAGGAAGGTATCACCTCAACAAGAGATGAATTCACCACCAATGTAGAAAACTCATGGACCTCCAAAGTCTAATCTTTATTCCAATATGAAAGCAAAAACGTATTACAAATTTGTGCAGAGTTATCTTGCATAAACATCCATCCTAAACAATGGAGCAAGCCTCTGTATATATACAAAAACTAGCTACCAATGACCTAAGTCGAGTTTGGCATGAGAGAGAGCCAAGCATGCACATGAGCCAATGAGAGGAGAACACACATGCTTGTGATTGGAGTTAACTGAGCCTTGGGAAGGTAGGAGAGGGTGAGGTGGCCTCCACCTAGGCAAGGCGCCTCCCTTCCTTACCTTCCAACCATCACCAACCCACTCAACAAGTGACAACTCACCCACACGTGAGAGAAGGAGGGCGCAAATCCCAAGAGAGAGTCTTCTGCAGTGCTCCGATGTTGATCTGAAATCAGGTGGGTGTGATTGCAATCATCATAAAAGCTCAGTGCCATGTCACTTTGACTTTTATTTCATTCTATTTGGCCTTTTTTTGAGAGATTTGGATTATCTCCAAATTAATATTTTTTGAATTTTTTAATTAATATTTCTCATTTATTGATTTTTTGAGAAAATATTAATTATGAGGCCAAATAAATGTCTGAAACTTAGGATAAGTGGGTTTGGGGTTTAACTAAGATTTTTGGCTTAGGAATTAAGCCTCCAATCATTTAAATCCACCCCCAAACCACTTAATTATTACAAATTAATTGAAAATTTAATAATAAAATAATAAAAATTAAAAATCCAACGCGTCCGGTAAAACATTTTCGGACAACGTTTTAAACCACCTAGGGACCTAGGAAATGACCATATAACAGACTCATAGTGTCTAGTAGGTTCATATTCAACTGTTGGACTCTAATAACCCCCCACGGCCTAACTGTCAAAATCAGGCATTCCAGCTTTGGAGGAAGCAGGAGAAAAACTCATCGATTATTACTCGACTAAAGGCAAAGCATAATCGACAAGTGAAAAAACTCCCTGGAATACCTTAGTTGACAGTCAAGTCTTAGGAAACCGAGCCACTTAAAACCCCTACTAGCACACTTTATTACAAAAAACCCCATGGGGCATGGTCATTTCAACACAAAAATAAAAATGGCTAGCCAAAATTGGCTAAGTCTGAAAAATTGAACCTCTGATACTTTGGATATGAACATGGATCATGTTCAAACACTGGCAGCTCAATGGAAGTTCAATTATTGTACAAAAAAGTTGGTAACAAGTAACTAGAAGGGTTTATTGTCCACAGAAAGGAGTCGAGTATGCATATTGAAAAAGGAACTGTATGGGCTCAAGCAAGCACCCCGTGCTTGGTATGGACGGATAGACGGATTCCTGGTGAGTTTGGGATTTACCAAGAGTGATGCAGACCCCAACCTTTACTACAAGGTTGTGGATGATGAGCCATTGATTTTGGTACTATATGTTGATGACCCGTTTCTCACTGGAAATGAGAAACTTATCGTATGGTGTAAGAAGAAACGCTCCTCTGAGTATGAAATGAAGGATCTTGGATTGATGCATTACTTATTGGGATTAGAAGTATGGCAGAGGCAAAAGGAGATTTTCCTAGGTCAAGGAAAATACACCATAGATATTCTGAAGAGATTCGGAATGTTGGACTGCAAGTCCATGGCCACTCCAATGGATGCACATTTGAAGAAGATGAGAGATTCTTCTTCAGATTCAGATTTGATTGATCCTACTATGTATCGCTAGCTGATTGGGTCCTTGATGTATCTGACAAACACTAGACCAGATATATGTTTTGCTGTGAATGCTCTCAGCCAGTTCATGTGCGAGCCGAGGCAGATTCACTGGATTGCTGCAAAACATGTGTTCAAATACTTGCGTGGCACTGTGGGATATGGCCTGAGATATGCTTGAGAATGTGACCTGAGATTGCAAGGGTTTATAGACTCAGATTGGGTCAGATGTGTTGCAGATAGGAAGAGTACTTCCGAATGTTGCTTCAGTTTGGGTTTTGCAGTGATTTCCTGGTGCAGCAGGAAGCAGAACTCAATAGCACTCAGTACTGCAGAGGCCGAGTATATGGCTGCCAGTACAACAGCCCGAGAAGCAGTATGGCTTCGTAAACTCCTTACAGAATTGTTTGGCCAGAAACCAGAGCCAACCGTGATTCACTGTGATAACCAGAGCTGTGTGCAGATGTCAGTGAATCCTGTATTTCACGACAGGTCGAAGCATATAGAGATTCGATATCACTTCATTCGTGATATGGTGCAGAAAGGTGCGGCCGAGTTACAGTATATTCTGACAGATGAACAGACTACAAATGTTCTCACCAAGCATCTTTCCAAGATGAAGTTCGAATACTTTCGCGAAAGACTTGGAGTAGAAGAGAATGTGTCCCTCCTTGAGAGGGAGAGATGATATAGAGATGTTTTACCCTGCATTCACCCAGGTGCCTCTACTCGTCCAGGTACTCAGCCATGTATGGGAGAAATCCCATCGGCGGATGAGTCGGATAGGCAGTAGATGGTCGGGTTCACCCAGGTGCCTCTACGCGTCCAGGTACTCAGCCAGGTAGGGGAGAAATCCCATCGGCAGATGAGTCGAATAGGCAGTAGATTGTTGGGTTCACCCAGGTGCCTCTACTCGTCCAGGTACTCAGCCAGGTATGGGAGAAATCCCATCGGAAGATGAGTCGGACAGGCAGTAGATGGTCGGGTTCACCCAGGTGTCTCTACTCGTCCAGTTGCTCAGCCAGGTATGGGAGAAATCCCATTGGCAGATGAGTCGGACAGGCAGTAGATGGTCGGGTTCACACAGGTGCCTCTGCTCGTCCAGGTTCTCAGCCAGGTATGGGAGAAATCCCATCGGCAGATGAGATGGACAGGTAGTAGATGGTTGTGTGATGATTGCACAGGTACCTCTACTCGTTCAGGTTCTCGGCCAAGTATGGGAGTACCCCATCGGCAGATGAGACGAACATGTAGTAGATGGTTGTGCACATTTACTCGTCCAGGTTCTCAGCTAGGTATGGGAGGATCCCATCGGCAGATGAGATGGACAGCTAGCAGATGGTAAGATCCTATCTCTCAGACATCTAGGTAGGATGAGAGACTCTCTTGGACTCGCCGAAGGACTGGTGGAGTTGATGCATGATGACACTTCTCGAAGGACTGAGACTGTGTTGACAACCTTCAGTACGTATAGAGATGATGGAGACAGTATAGATGTACAGATGAAACCCAGATGATCATGATGCTGATGAAGACCGAAGAATACCTTCCTCGTTGAGAGGGAGTGTTGGATTTTGTGCAACTTCGGAAGATATTATTATTGTATTTTTATTGTACTTGATTGTACCTCCTAAGGGAGATGAACTTGATGTAATTAATTATGTAAAACCATTGAAAGAATCAATGTAAACCTTGGGATGAAAGGCAAGCAAAAGAAAAATTAAAATAAAATTATTTATTGCTCCCCAAGAGAAGTCGGCCCAGTTAGGGAAATTTCCAATTTGGCACTTGTATAAATAAGAGGTAAAGTGCACCTCATTATTCACTCACTCACTTCACACAAGTTTGCATCACTTGGAGAGAGAAGCTTGCACCTGCGGAAGGAGAAGACTATTTTGGGGTTTCTATCTTTGGAAAGCATTTCCATCTTTTCTCTCTCATCATTGTACTTTGTTCTCGGAATTATCATCTCTATACGAAGGTTGCTGGGTTTTCTCCCGTTTGGGTTTCCCAGGATAAAATCTTGTGTTATTGTTTTGTGCTTTGCCTTTCTTCTAGTGATCCTATTTATGCATTTGAATTATTATGCTATGAATGTATGAAAAACTAACAATTACTACACCAAGAATATATTTTCCCTTTCGGTACTTCGGTAGAGCGAGGTGGGTTAGTATTGATTTCTTTGGCAAAAATACTTTGAAAAAAAAAGACTTGCTTGATATGTAAAGTATACTACCTGCGAAAATAAGAAATCAAGTGTTCCTACGTCCTGAGTGAGTTTGAAGGCTGATATTTGGATCGGACACTTCAAACATTAAATTTTAACTCTAGATTGGTTTATTTAAACAAGAAATAAAATTGGTTAGAAAAAATCACACCATAAAAAATGTGAATCCCCCCAGGGGGGATGGGGTGTGGGCGCTGGGTAGCCCACTTGCTCTTCTTTTATTTATAATTTACAATGAATTTTGGAAGCAAGAAATGATTTGGATCTTTATAGATTTAGATCCGTAAGCTCACAAAATTGTAAGTGTAAGTTGCCCAGCGAAACTAGGAAGCTCTGGGAAGCCTTGGATTGGCCTCAAACTCGAAATTTTCCTACTAAAGTCCAAAAAACCTGCTAAAAACAAATTTAGGACAACGAACGAATTAGTGTTAGAAAATGCCCAAAATCACTTTTAAAAGTGATTTGGGCAACTGCAAAAATTTCGAAAAAAATTTAGGGTAATCTCCTAGTAAAAAATTGAAAGAAAATGACTCGAAAGGACAAGTCCTTTTGAGGATCTTGGCTTGCTTTTGAGGGAATCCAATGAAGCACTTTTTTTAATTTTCCAAATAGACTTTTAAAGCACAAACTAACTTCTACTTCAAGCCTTGAACTTTTGCTATGAAATGACTTGCATAAAGTGAAGCTAGCTAAGTTAGATCTAGTAGAATGAAGCTTTAAAATGCAAGATCTAAATAATATATCAGATCTAAAATAAAATATAACTTTTGGAATAATAGATCTGAAAGTAACCAAGAAAAATTTGCGTTTGTTGAAGGAGAAGGAGAGATAGGCCCGATGCCGGATGAGAATAACTATAGAAGCCTTCGGTGGAATGTTATTGGACTAAGCAACATGAATGTTCCTGAAGAGAGGGTGAACAATCTTGTTCAAACTCCTATCCAATGGTTACCTGCAGCTACTCATAAGACACTTGCAAAAAGGTTTGTGAGATCTAGTTACTCATGCATAAAAAAAACTAGAGAAGCATAATAATAACCTTATTAAAATGCCGGATCTATACCTTTAAACATGTATGAGAAAAAAGAAAGCAAATAATAAACTTATTAAATACCTTCTTCCTATCAATTGAGAACAACCCTACCAAGGCTAGATCCACAACACAAGAGTGCAAGAAAACATTAATCAGTACAGGTTACCTCAAACATGCATAACCATGATCATCCAACCAACACACTACACCAATGAGCCTCCAAAGCTTTTGCTTTTATTCCAACAGTGAAAAGATAGTACACAGTTACAATATGCAAGCAATCCTCTCAACACAATTCCAACTAGCTTGAATGGATAAGAGAGCTTGTTCTTATAGCAAATGAGAGAAGGTAGGGCACAATCTTCAACTAGATGGGCGCAATCCTTGATTTGGCATGAAGAGGGCGTGAGCTTTAGTTTCATGAGATAGTCATGGGATATGTTGGACGTAAACTCCATAAGGAGGCGCCACATCTCCATAAGGAGATGCACCCTTACCTACATGCCTTACCAACCCATACATCACTCACCACATACCATAATCGCCCATGAGAGGGATGGGGCGCATCTTCACTTGACATGACTCATATATCCTTTGACTTGACATTATCACATGTGCCTTTATTCATTAGTTGAGCCGCCTTTCACTTGACATGGCATGCCAACTCATTTGGCACATGCCCATTGACTTTTTTTTTAATATTTTTTATTTTTCCTTTGGTGCATTTTGACCTTTTTTAGCATTTATTTGTCAGTTTGTCCCAGAGACGGCGTAGTCACCCGGAACATGGGGAAAGTGGGTCCTTGGGTAAAGAGGATGCTCTGAGTGTGAAAACAAGCATCCCCACTCCAAAATACGCCTCCATATCACTCTTTTATTACAATTTGAAAATTTCCAGTTAAACCATTAAAAAATGGTCTAGTTTTACGGAAAAAATGATTTTCTTCAGAAATAAAAAAAAACTTAGGGCAACCTAGCACATGTCCATACGATTCAATTTTAATATCTAGCATAGTAATATACATTGACACTTGAACTCTAATAACCTCCTAAGACCGAGAAACTAAGTTGCGAGGGTACTTGGGTACTGGGACGGGTACGGGTACGGGTACGCCACTTTTTGATACAGGGTACTTGGGTACGTCGGGGTACTGTAGATATATATATATATATATATTAAATTTTCAAGTTTATAAATTATATTCTATATTAATATTTATTATTAAGTTTTTCTTTGTTCAATGTTCATTGTTCAACAAGTAAACAGTAAACTCCAACACACATTGGCATTGCACATTGCTTGAAATTCAATTGCATATTGATATCGATATGAATCATCATGATGATATATGTCCATTTTCATACTACATCCAAAATTTGACAAATGGCATTTGCCATATTTTCGAACATGAAATACAAAATACAAAAATACTATTTAAATACTAAACATCATAGTTGATTTCAGATTTGGCTTCCTCAAGCCATCTATGCTAGACCAATAGCATATGCAACATCACTGTATACATCTAATTTGAATATGTGATGTAAGAATTGTTGAGACATGAATCATGATACATATGCCTTGAAATGCCTCAAAGGCTGAAAGTTATTTGAAGAAGAATAGTTTGGCTTGTGTAAGGAGCTTGTTGCACTAACCTGAGATTACAGGTTTATTATTTTATAACAACGTAACTACGTAAGTATGTCTATTGCTATTCAGAAATTGTGTAATAGCAGATTGAGATAATGCGTTTATTCATGTTGTGGAAGTCATTGGACCAACTGGCTGCACACTTGGACATCTTTGGGAGAGGGCCCCACCTTACCCTACCCCTTCTTCACTTCAAAACTTTAAAAAAAATTGGATTTTGAAGTCCACAGGCTAAGATTTATGGGCCAAAAGTACCCCCGAAGTACCCAAAATCAGGGTACTTTGCCTTTTTTGGAGTACCAGTACCCGACTGGACAGTGCAAGGTACCGGGTACTTGGGCAAGGTACCGGGTACTTCTTGGGTACTCCTAGGAGTACCCGTTCCCGTACCGGGTACTCCAGTACGGGTACCCGGTACTGGTACGCGTGCCCAGTACTGGTACGTGTGCCCGACCCCCCGGTACGGGTACCATGGCTACTTAGCCGAGAAATCATGTCGACCACCCCAACTTTGGAGGTGTGAGTGAAAAACTCGAAAATTATAAGTCGTTTGTTCAACAACATATAATTGACAAGGGAAAAAACACTCTGGGCTAGTCGGACTGATAACTAAGTCATAGGAAATCCGAGTCCTTCACAAAACCATCATGCTATGACATTTTTTACAATTTCCCCGCAGGACATGGACATGTGATTTTATTTTAGAAAAGGGCCAAGGTGGTCTGCTAGGACTTCTGATCTTCTGATTATGAACAAATAAACTTGTTCTATCTTCACAGGCTCACTTGAAATCACCTAAGTGCAACTCAGCTGATAACATGACCAAACTGGAAACATTTTTACCAAGTCCTTGGGTCTTGACAAATATAATTTTTTTAGGATAACCTTGGTGTAGTTAGTAGATTGACCATTAAGGGAGGGTGTGAAATTAAATGTCAGAAAAATAATGGTTAATTAGATATTAGGCATAGACATTAATAAAGTCATTTTGACTACATGATTAGAGCATGATTTTCTATTTTTTAGGGAATCTCAGAACTCTATCCATTTTCTTCTATTTCCTGGTTCATAGATGTTTGGCACTATACATGAGGGAAGCCTTTAAACTTAGATCTTGCTCATTCCACCCACCCCTACCCAAACTAGAACCCATTCAGTCGATTACAACTTTCTTTCCAGTGCTTCTAGCAGACTAAGGTACCAAGAGACAAGTAGACAACGCCTTCCATGCTCGACCAGCAAGACCCTTACAGACATGTTGCCTCAAATCTCCAGACAATTCATAAAGCACCAGCAGTCAGACTCAGGATACCTCCTCTAAATCTCGGCCGTAGGTTGCAATATCTTGACAAGAGACATTTCTCAGACCAGATCTTCCTATTCTTCTAGTTCATCTGACCAGTCATCATGAGGAATTTATTCCCTACAACCTCGAATGTTAGAAGAGAATATTAGGGGAGGTTGATCGCTCCCTAGGTGAGTCATCCCCCTGGTTATTTTGGTGTTTTTGGTCTTCGGCTCTCAGTAGTACTTGCATGTACTTACACTATTGATTTGTTTCCCTGCTCCATGCTCTTAAGCTTAAAACTTTGATCTTCCACAGCATAGTCTAGTTTTGATTATATCATGATTTTCTAGGAGTGGCCTTTGTGCTCCCACTTTGTATCTCACACTATTGTACCTTGCAGTCTCATTGACCTATTTATTGTCATTTGTCGAACATTAACAAAAAGATCTTATCTTATCTCTCTCTTTCTTGGAAATCTTATTTACAGAATAACTAAAATATTTAGGAAAACAGTATCCTATTTCAACATGTAAAAAGTAGGCATGACTAGATTTTTGTTCGAAGAACCTAATTATTAGGATGAAAGTAGTGAAGATATCAAAAGCTGTAGGAAAGCAAAAGATTGAAATTCTTTTTCCTTCTCTCTACTGGACACCTTATTGTACATTCTCTTCCCGCTTTGTTTTCCAAAAGAGGCAACATGGATCGTGCCCCTTCATTTTAATTGTTTTTCTTTCACTAACTGTCTAAAAGCATGGAAGAAGGTAAAAACATTTATGTGCAAAATATTGTGACATACCAATGCATATGCTTGGGGTGGTGCTACTTCTAATGCGTCGAGGTGAAACAATGGGTTTGCATGAGTCACAGCATAGCTAGCAAGCTTCCCATATGCAGAGCCTAATGCTGCACCAATGAAAAGAGAGGGAGCATAGTATCCTCCCACTAGTCCTGATGCACGGCTCAAAGATGTTGCTACTATCTTTGCACCAACCAACTGAAGCAATAAATCAGCAGGAGGGGACTTCTGTAATGGTTGTGATTCCAACAGTATATCAACATTCTCAAATCCCCAGTAAAGAACTTCAGGATATGCTAGTGCTATTAAACCCACAGATATACCCCCTAAAGGAGGAAGTAATGTAGCTGGAACACCTGTGATTTCCAGTAGAGCATTGGAAGCTGTCATGGCAAATGTTGTGGTCTTAGACAACACAACTGAAACTAATCCAGATAGGATCCCAAGTTGTAGATACAATGGCAGTTCTGCAGAACAAATCATTTATTAGATAAGGAAACCCAGGAGATGAACCTTTTCCAACCACTTTAGATTGAATTCCCTGTTTTTATTTCAAAACAAGGAAATCCTTCAAGGCTCGGTTTCAAACAATTTGCATGAAAAAGCATCTACCATGAGAATTACCTGCTGGGGAACGGAACTCATATACAGGAATTGTAAAAGCTGGGTCTGAACCAAGGCCAGCTTGTGATATTACAGATGCTATTACTGCACTCAGTATCACCATTGAGGTTGTATTTGTGAGTGAAGGAGAAAAATCTGCAGATGAAGGCCATAAAACTGATTCCACAGCAAAGAAGCATCCAGCAACAGGTGCATTAAAACCTGCAAATCACAATAAAGTCACTCAATAAAAACCACACAAAGATTTGAATTCTATACAGAAAAGCCACTGAATTACTTTCCTTTTCCGTCTAATCTATGCTACAAGACATATTATATGACTTCAATGACATATGTTAAAATTTCTGAATGCAGTTTCACAATTTCAATCTAGTCAGTATGAACATCAGGATAAATATATTTCAGATGACTACTTGTCAGGACATGAGCATATCTGCTTCACAAAAAATATTGTCCATAGCAAATATTTGCTATTTTGTAAGAGTGCCTTTGTGTCTCTGTTTAAATGTTTGTGTCTGTAAAGATATATACACCATATGTATGTGAAAAATCATTCTTAATATTGTATAAATATGAACATGTATCTGGACTCTGTATATCTTTGTGTATAAACATATAAACATTCATCTGTTTGTACATATGCATACATAAACTAGTAGAAACTCACAAATTGCCATGTTGGTCATACCAGTTGGAGATACATTGCATGTGCCAAGCAACCAATGGTGAACACTGAAGACATAATAAGATAAAGATAAGATAATTTTATAAATGTCCAACAAATGACTACAAAAGAAGGTCAATGTGACTAAAAGATACATCCAATGTGAATACAATGTGGGAGTGCAAAAGCTACTCCTAGGTAATGCTGAAAGCAAAAGAAAAGGTGCAGCATAGATAACTGCCTAGCTAAGTTAATCACTAGGTCTAACCAAAAGATCTAGCCAAAAGATATATAACAGCATCATGGGTGCAATGATACAATGTGAGAATCCAAGACTAGGAGACTTGACACCACAGTGTTGAGAGAGAGAGAGAGATCACTAGGTCTAACCAAAAGATCTAGCCAAAAGATATATAACAGCATCATAGGTGCAATGATACAATGTGAGAATCTAAGACTAGGAGACTTGACACCACAGTGTTGAGAGAGAGAGAGAGAGAGAGAGATGAGGATGATTTCAAGGTCTCTTGGCCTTGATGATTGAGGGGTGAGGGGAGTGACTGGGGTAGTGGCTCGTTGATGGAGTTGTTGGGCACCATAGTGGAATCTGATTGTACGATCCTTGGGGGCATGTAGGGTGAGGGAGCCTTGCTCTTCTACCATCCAAGGTTGAAGGAAAGAAGCCCCAAATAGAACCCTGGCTGCTCTGCTAAAGCTGTGAGTTAGTTCGAAGGGTAAGAGGTGCCCCACTATAAATCTATCTAGAGCTGTTCTAACTATCACTATGATGATGTGTGGTTTGAGTCCTGGTCCAACATCTTCGAACTAGCCTCCAGAATATTGGTCCGCCACCCAGGAGGGCGGGTCGAGAGGAGACCCAATGTCTCACCACTATATGGTATGGAATACTCTAAAGATCTACTGGACATTTGTTACCCCAATTTGATAGGGAAACATGAGAGTATGAGGTGATCCTCCTGGTAGTCACATGGTAGGGCAGGACATGCAAGAACTGAGATTTGTGGCTAAGTATCTCACTGATGAAGCGAGCTAGGAATCTTTGAATGCAATATGAAAGAATGTGGAGAGGGAGCTCCCTAAGTTCCTATAGAGGTAGTAGTAGTGCCCTCTAATCTCATAGTAGAAGGGGCACTTGAAAATAAGGTGCATCTCTATCTCCAACCTCATATAGGTGGCACAATTGGCAAATCCTGTCTGGTTGAGGAATATGGTCATCGGTTTCCTCCCAAAGTCTATGAGAGCCTCCCCAAATTTGTCCAAGAGGGATCCTAAGTGAGTGCATCCAGTGCCTACATGTAAGATTCCAACTTAAATCTGATATAAAATTTCCACTTCACTGGTTGTGCAATTCTGACTTCTTTGGTACTGTAAGATCCCTAATAGGAATTATCTACTGGATGTGTCTTTTCCTTTCTATTTCTGTAGCTGCTAGTTTAATTTGACTCATACCACTGTAATATCCCAATTGATGGGAATCACCTTTTTGTATGTGCTTCCAGTCTCAGGTTTATGTGGCTGATTGGATTAGGACAGTATTGTTCTTGAATATTTGTTTTACCCCAGAAATTGCATATAAAATTGAACAATAAGATCTCATACCATCAACATGTATACATTGCAAAACTGATTGTTTATTAATTGCCATGAAATTGGTTTACAACAGAGATATTGGAAATGAGTTGTAACTGTAGTAGCTAACCCCTTCCTTTATTGAAATATAAGTTGCCGAGCAATACATATAACAGTAAACACTAATAAAGATGGCTGTAACAGCCTTTTTCTCACACCTGGAAATAGTCTTGATGATGATACTCCTTCAGAATGCACCCAGATTAGCCTAGGATGATATCAACTATAAAATGCAAGCTTTATTCATCTTGGACAGTTGAATAATGGATGGCTGTAGCAGCTTAGATATAAGATCAGATCTGAATGTAAGGTGTAGTATGAGAAAAACGTCCAGATGGGAAGATAGATGCCCAGATGGACTGATCACGCCCACTGTGGTGTCTGCAGCCCACTAGAATGAGATCACGACTCCTTTTAATGCTCTATATGTCCTCTAGAGATGAAAACTTGATCCCTTCACGAATTGCAGTCTTTAAACAGTATCACGCTTGTCCCCAATATCGATCTGGCCTCCAAGGAGTGTGTCGCTGCTAGGATGAAGGATTAGGGCCAAGAGAGATGGAATGTTGATGTAATTCAGATATCACATGCCCTTATATCAGATCATAGACAAATCATAAGCTCCGTAGATGGCCACTACTTCCTTGATGCTAGATCTGGCCTATAATAAAATCGTGGCTCAACAGATCCATGCTCCAACGAATGCCTCTTTAACATACATATGCAGCTATCACATGAGGGAGGTAGCTGCCTTTGCTGTCCACGATCTCTACACAGTTCCACACAAGTCTGATAAGGAAGGAGACTGCCTCTCCATTTTGGTTAATGTGCCCTTCTCCCAATAGGTATGATGATCATGACTTCAATACTTAACCAAGCAGCAGTTGTGAAGAGGATTGCTGGTCCAATACACGATGAGGGATTCTCCACCCTAAATGCTAGATGACTGCGCCCTTGTTAGTACAGAGAGTCGCTGCCCACAAACCATGAATACTCCCTGCTTCCAATAAACTCGAACTCTATACTAATAATCCAGCATTCTTTTGTTAGATTATGGTAACTTCGGGATGTCCTCCATGGTTCAGATGCCTTATATGGAGGTACATTAGCTGCATAGGCATCAGGATGGAGTAGAGGGTGAGATGCACTCTACTCAGTGGCATGAACCCAGTGGGGGATGCATGCGGAGCTTCAGGGGAGATTGACCTTTGCATGCATGAGTTTTGCATGACCTATCAGCATTCAGTGACTGCATGCAAATGTGACCTTTTGCATGCACCGGGAATTAGGGTTTTGGCAAACCTAATTCATCGGTGAGATTATTTAAAGAGGCAGGGGGTCCCCAGATGAGGTTACTCAGTTGCATTGTCGGAGAGAGATACTGCTAGAGTGAGAAGGGCGTAGCTACACATGTGGGGCAACTTTCTGAGAGAGAGAGTTGCTGCAGGAACTAGGAAGGTCATATCTGAGCTAGATCAGTGACCTTCAGTTCCAGAGAGGCTAGACACCCAGTACTGTGAGCTGAGAGAGCTCAACAATGTGATTTCTGATTAGATTGGAGGAGGCCGAGTTCTCTTGGAGGAGGGCGCATTTCCCAAGGAGGGAGAAGCTCGTTGGGAGCTGGATTGACCGATTCAGAGTCTGAGACTTCCAGGATAGCCTTGCCTCAGCATTGGAGGAAGGTTAGGGACGATCAGAGCTCAGATCTGCTGAGATCCGGTCTGGTACGAGCTTTTGACATCTGGAGGGAGGGCGCACTTGTGCATGCAGAGTAGGCCGAGTTCATCAGAGGGTTTCTTCAGTTTCAGAGCAAATCAGAGCAGAGAGATACAGAGAGGGCAGATCAGTCAAAGGCATCTTCAGATCATTTAGATCCAATTTGACAGTTGGGGCTTACTCATCTAGTGCATGCATCAGCTGGATGCATGCAAAGTAGAGTCTGTCCAGTTTTGGACCGATTGAGTTACCTGCTGAGGTAATCCTGTATTGTATTGTCTCATTTATATCTATATGTTCTGGGCTCGAAAGAGAAGATAGCCCCACAGTTAGCTGGTTTTTGCCCGAAAGGGTTCCAGGGTACATCTGTTGTTTATGTGTTTGATTGCATTTATATTTCAGTTGGTAAATGTAGATCTAGTTGTTTGAGTCTATATTTTTATGAGTATATACTGATATGAGACTCATACTGCTTGAGATCTCAGGGCGATTCAAAGGGATTAGTGATCTCTGAATCAAATATTTACATCTTTTGTGGTCTTTGAAGCACGATGATAAGTCTGGATGACCTACCCTCAATATTGACTAGGACGGATAGATTTCACCGCCGAAATCAATGTTGGCCAGGGCAAATAACCCTTAACCCTAAATCAGCTCTCAGAGCTCTCAAACTGAATCTCAATGATCAATAATAATAATGGATACTGAGTAACTCACTTTATCTTTCTTTTATAGCCTTGACATTGCATGCCCTATACCTAAGTCACTTTTCTCTTCTATTTCTCCGTTGAGTTGCATGCCTGCATGATTGCATGCATTTCACTTTTGCATGCATGCATGCTTGCATGCATCTTACTTTTGCATGCAGGCTTGCTTACATGCATCTTACTTTTGCATGCAGGCTTGCATGCTCTTGAGCTAGGGCTCGCATGCTCTGCATGTCCCTTGTTCCACTTTTACCCAAAATGGAACATTACAAATGTGTATGGGGGTCAAGCGATGATGCCATCTTGCAACTCCATGAAATGCTCTAGATAAAAATACATCTATGGGCCCAATCTCTCAGCGGTGAGGTCCAAGTGACTTGGATGTACAATCTGTAGATGTCCTCTCTAATGGATTGGTTTATTTCTTGCCTAGTCAGCAAGAGATGGCCTAGCGTGTCTAGAAAGTACCTGAAGGGGGAGAGGTGCTTTAGGGAGATGGTCATCAATTGGAGAAGCCATGAGGCCTTTGAAAGCAATATTGTGAACGACCCATGGGGCAATCTGAGGCAAGGACCTCTAAGGAGCCAACATTAACGAGTTCAGAACCTGTTGCCACCTGGTTTCACACCTGGGAAAACGCGGCAGAAGTCTTCAAGCTGTTGGTGTGGCCTTGGGGGCAAGCCAGAGTCAAGTCCTGTCACCTGAAACTCAATTCCTCCGTCTAGGCTTACTCCTAGCAAAGCCAAGGGGGGTGGACCCTAAAAAGTAAAATAAAACCTAAGGTGTCTAATCTATGAAAGACAAAACAACTAATCTAGAAGTTAGAATATTTTTGTAAACCAAGAACAATGCAGCATATATATATATAAAGCAAATATCATTCATCATCATTGTCATTTGCAAACATCCATCATTATCATTGTCATTTAAAACATTCATCATCATTTGAAATATAACAAGATAGACCAGTGCCGATAAATGGAGTCACAAAAAGGTGCTTGAAATGAAAAGACAATGTTGTGCAATTCGTTCTTGGTTTATTTTATTATTAATGTGGTAATGATCTTTTTATTAAAGGCTGGGGGATTCCTGATATACCAAAAGGTACATGGAATATGTCCATAATTCAGCTGTGTGGTTTCTCACTCAAACATGTGGGCTGGATCGGAGTCCCAAGGAGGTGTTCAGATGCTATACCAAACGAGGGTATAGCCTAACGGTTTCTAGGAGGTCGCTATCCAATGTTATCCCACACCCTTTGAGAAATTTTCCCACAACAGAAGAATAGTCGTTTTGTGCCGGATTTTCACAAGTAAGTGGTTTATTGGGGTGTGTTAAAACTTATTACTAGTCACTCATCCCTTTCTGATGTGTGCCAGCATGTTCAGACTATGCTGCAGTGGCCATAGAGCATACGGGGAAGAGCCTTGGAAATTTTAAATTTTTTTAGAACCAGTATTTTACTTTTTTAAACCCCAAGAGTCTCTTTTCGGGCTAGTACTAGGGCAAGCCCTTGTCCTGAAACCTTACTTCGGGAAAGCAAGGAGTGTTTTGAATTTGTAGAAAAAAAAGTGAAAATTGTAAAAAATGTGAAAAAACTAAGTCCTGAGTGAACTTGTGCCCTGCCAATGGAACAGACCAACAAGGTAAATTTTAATCCTAGTTTGATTTTATTAAGTGCGGAAAATGAAATCTAAACTAAAAAAATGCAAACCACGAAAATTGAGTCGACACAGTTTTCCCCCCTGGGGGGGGATGGGGGTGTGGGCGCTTGGTTAGCCCACTTGCTCTCGTTTGATATGTCTTTACAATGCAATAGAAGTGCCCCAGTCTTATGACTTAGTGACTTACAAAAATGGAGAGAAAAAGTATCCGGTTTGAAAATTTTGAAATCTAGGTGCTCCGGATGGCCTGGATCCTCAAAATTTGGCCAGCATTTCCTCTATATGTTCATCAAATGCTACAAACCAGCAAGCAAAAATCAGTAAAAAAAATGCCCAAAAACACTTTAAGAGTGTATTTGGGACACCTGCTAAAACCCCCCCCAAAAAACTAAGTTAAAATTCTAAGTTAAAATACTGAAAAGTAACTAAGTGAGACAAGCTGTGAGGCTTGTCTCCTTAGGATCTTTGCAAGCTTTGAGAAGCAGCAAATTACTAGCTCTTTAAATCATCCAAATAAAATTTTTTAATCAGATCTAACACTACCCTTCAAAACCTTTTAAAGATTTGACAATTATTTCAAGTTAAGAAAAGCGAAATGCTAGATAAACAAGGAACTCTAATTTAATTAAGATAAAGCTTTGTAAATGAAATATATTAGAGTTCTCAAAGAGTAAATTCAGATTTGTTTAAGAATATAAATATCAAAATGCAAATCAGAAATACTCTTGTCACAAGTAACCAGTAACCAGAGATTTATAAAAAGTAGAAGGAGAAAGAGATGGAGAGTATATTTTTTTTATCAAATTTTTCTTGAAGAAACTTTGGATCCTTCCTGGTGGTGAGCTGAGGGACTGTGTCTGCAAAAAGGAGTTAGTGTAATGAAAGAAACAAACTAGATCTTCTACCCATCTACTTGAAGCAACCTGCAAATCACATCAACTTGAAACAAAATGATCAAAACTAGAAAAACACATATGAGAAATCAAAGAAAATGCTCATAAACAAATGACACATTTAAATTTAGACCTCTACACATGCATAGATAAAAGACTAAATAATAAACAAATTATCTAATCCTCCTTATAAATCAATACTGACCCTTCACAAAGCTAGATTTGATGCAAAAGAGACAAACAACTCAAATACAAGTTACCTCAATAAAGCTCAAAACATTCATCCACTCATGGAATGCCCAACACCAAGCATGACCTCCAAAGTCTCTTATTTTATTAATAAAAAACACAAGTACAAAGTAATGGCATGCTCCAACTCTAACTAGAGCACAATGGAGAGAGCTTTCCAATTTATAGAAAAACCTCGAAGAGATAGGCACATTGGGTGAGGAGATGACGGGGGAATGGATGGAGTAACATATGCCATAGATGGGGCTGCCTCATTCCTCTTAACATGCTGCCCAAACCAGCACCAAATGTGCCCACCAGTCAGCACACAATCAGCTGCAAACAATCACGAAATGGGGGACCCATTACATTGGGAAATGCACCCATCCTTTGTTGACACTATGCACATGCCTCCAAAGTATTAGAACCCTAGTGGGTCGCTTGAGTGCTACTTCCCTCGCCATTCAACCCCAAGTGGCAACTTTGCTTTACTCCAAATGAGACAATGTGTTCCATTTGAGTCCACTTGATTATTCTGCATCCTTGCCATCACAATTTCTTTAAGAGTCCAAATGATCCCTCAACCTCTACCAGAACTTCAAGGCTGCTCTCGGGTCTTCAGTATCATCAGCTGGGTGATGGCATCAAAAGATATCATGACCATGTTGGCATCAATGACAATTTCATCAACAATCTCCCCCTTTGTCATTGATGACAACAACTCTCATAGGGGGAGCATGAGTTGTTGTCATCAATGACAAAGGGGGAGATTGTTAAGTGCACACCTCTAGAGAGAACATTAAGATCAGCTCATTCATCCCTGCGTTAGTAGAGATCTTGAGAAGTCTTTAGAAGACCTGGACCAGTTTTAAAAATAAAATAAATTCCGTTGCATTGGTTGATGACTATAGCTTGACTTGGACTAAGATATCAGATTGACATGATAGAGATGTACTTGACAGTAACAATGATCAGGTCAAACTTTCTCAAGGCATATGAAAGTAGCTGTGTGTGAACAGATCTTAAACTACTTGTTATCCTGGATAAGGAGTGCATGTGACAAATATCTATGGTCAAGCAAAAACTTGTATATGAATGAGTCAGCCTTGAAGACCTATTAAAGATTGATATGATGACAAGTATAGCAAAGGTTTGAAGCTGAGATGCAACAAAGAAATGTTGAAGAGCAGTGTGAAAGAAGATGATACGTTGAAGATGATGCACCCTATCAGAAGATGTATGATGATTTGACAAAGATCAGATAAGAGGATGAGCAGTAGTGAAGAATTGGTGGACAGAATGCTGATGTGATAGAGATTGCTTTGGATGTGGCAGTGATATCTACAAGGATGATCTGACAGTGACTAGAGTACAGTGATTGATGAGTTGATAATTGTAAAGGCAAGCTTGTCTTGCTTTTGAGGTTAGGATACCTCAAACCTTTCTTAGCAGGGTCCTAAGAAAACCAGGCAGGGTCCTGGATGCAGAGTAGGTGCTCTATGTATCAGTAGGTGCTGATTTTTCCTAACGGTTGTAGCCGTACCATAATAATATAAAAGATTACAAATTTATATGGTGTGGTGTTCTTCTGTGTTATGGCTCTTTATGAATGAAATGCTTATGCTATGTGAATGATGTTTATGAAATGAATATGGTAAAGTATAAGATTGATGAATTGATAGCTAACGGTGGTAAGCTAAGAAAATTTTAAAATTGGCTTCACACTGATTCACCCCCCCCTCTCAGTGTCAACAATTGGTATCAGAGCGGGCCTTTGTCACGAGCCTAGCAAGCTTGAAGGAGATCCTTAGACACAATGGAGGAAAAGAAAGAGTCATCAAGCAATGACGCGCCTATACTGGATATTGCAGATTATTTCAGTTGGAGGAGCAAAATGAAGGCCTATCTGAAGAAGTTTGGTGTTTGGGAAATTGTCATCAATCCACCCGCTCCATCAAACAAGAAAGGAAAACCAGCTGCACAGAAGGAAGTGAAGAAGGACAACAATACAGCCTTGAAGTTCCTCGTGGATGGACTTCCCAGCTCAGTGAAGGAAAGTGTAGGAGAGTACACTTCAGCAAAAGACCTATGGTTCAAGCTGGAGAGTGAATATCATAAGGCAAGATCAGAACCCGAAAAGACAGATCAGAAATCAGAAGACAAGCCCCCAGAAGAGCTAAATCAAGAAGAAGATAAACAGGAAGAGGACTCCAGTAAAGGAATGGACTCTTGTGATTATGATAGCTTGTGTGATGAAATTGAGAAGGTTCTGGCAAATGATGATGAAGCAATGTTGAAAGCTAAACAGAGAATTATAAACTATGTATGCCACATAGATCTCAGAGCTGATTGGTTCTTGAACAAAGTTGATCTTAATCAATCTGATTACAAGATGTTTAGGACGACAACCTTTGATTATATGGATAATCTCCAAAAGCAGAATGTTGAACTAAAGGAGTTGCTTAAGAAACTTAAGCAAGAGGGAGTAGGTTGGCTGAAATTGCTGAAGGAAAAGGAAGTAGAAAAGGAACAGCTAAAGATTGATTTGATCGATCCAACCCTAGAACAAAAGAACCATGATAAAGATTCAAAAATACTTGAAGAAGCAAGTCATGACTTGAAGACTCAGCTGGAGGAAGCCAAGAGGACAGAAGAAATCTTGAAAAGACAGCTAGACGAAAAGGAGGAAACAGTCCAGAAGCTGGAGATGGAGGTAGTTGATCTCAGGAAGAAAGGTGAGAAAAATGAAGTCTTGGTCAAGCTCCAGGACAGTTCAAATGTCCTAGATAAGATCTTAGATTGCCAAAGATCTCCGCTCGACAAAACTGGTCTTGGTTACAAGAAGAACAAAGAAAAACTTGAAGATGTCGCTTGGTCTCTGAAGACTCCTGTAGCAGGTCCATCAACGTCCAAAGCTGCTCCTCAGGCACTTGTGCATGACAACAAGGAGTTTGGAAGTTCAAAGATGAAACAAGGAGTTAGGTCTGTTCATCAAAGCAACTTCATAAAGGAAACAGCTCCAAGATTCAGGTATGAAAGTGGCTTCGATGGTTATTGTTTTTGTTGTTCTAATTTTGGTCATAAGGCTATGGATTGTAGGTTCTATGAAAGAAGAAGGGCTGGAAGCCCCAATGTCTCAGTTAGATGTTGGACATGCAATCAAGTCGGACATGTTGCTGCCACATGTTGCATAGTGAGATGCTACTCTTGCAGTGGGTTTGGACACAAAGCCCATGAATGTGCCAGTCAAAGAAGTCAACCAAGAAGGAGTACTTCATACAAATCAGCAAGAAGATTTGAAGATCAGAAGACAAATGCCTACAGTCAGGGATATGCTCAGGCATGGAGAAATGAAGTAGATCAAAGAAGTATTGGAAGTTCCAACAGCTCAGTTAGGTGTTGGTCATGTAACAAATTTGGGCACAAAGCGCAAAATTGTTGGAATGATATGAGAAGACTAACATACAGCACAGCCAAGAAAACCAGCAAGGACAATGAAGGGACAGATACTCAATGGACAGATGCCAAGAAGCAAGTATGGATAAGGAAGACCGAGCAGTTGCAGAAAGGAGAAGCTGATCAGAGCTGGGAGGATGGCTGCCATATGGCAAGCCAAGTTTAAGGTCTCTTAAAGACCTTAGCACACGATGAGTCCATGGAGTTGGAGGATGGACTCAAAAGTATGTGATAGTCACTCCAAAGTAATTTAAAAGGCAGTCATTTGATCATAAAGAAGAGGACATTGACAGTATATGGGCAGCATCTTGATATGACAGTGACAATTGATGAAGGACTAAAAGTAAGAAGGAGCATGTGAACGATTGATTGCTAGCTTGTCTGCCAGGCAAATGTTGGGGCAAGATGATGTTTTTCAAGTATACATCGTCGTGTACTACAATGGAAGATTCGAATGATATTGATGGAGTCACTTTTGGAAAGTTGTGACAGAACTATTCCAGAGCCAGTCATGAGGTGTATGATTATGATTAATAGGTTAGGTGCAGGGAAGGAGGACAAACTAAAAAGGAAAAGAAACCCAAGCAGCTACAAGACAAAAAGGGTAGAAGTAGAATCAGAGTGTGTGTTGAATGTTAGTAGTCACTTGCAACAAATCGTCTGTGATTGGACTGAACACGTTGGCTTAGGTCAAGGCTTCACAGGACTGCATCTGGATAAGTCGGAAGAAACATGTGAACAATGGTTTACTGAGAACAGTTACAACTCATTTGCATTAGCTGGAGATGTGGAAGCTTATGTTGGTGAGTCCACTTGGGATCCAGAGCATGCACTGGATCAAGATCCTAGTGTGAATGAACATGAAAAGGAATCATTTGAAGGTCGAGAGTTGAAATATTCTTCACAAGAAGATATGTTGAGAAAGAATAGTTGTCACAGAGAGGAGAAAACCATCACTTCAGCTGAGGAGGGCGCACCCATGGATGATTAACTTTTCTCTGTTTATTTGCATTTGCTGCTGCTTCAGTTGAGAAAGTCGAGTTTCATTTCCTGAGCATTACTACTCCATCTCTGAGATAAAATAATTACCTTTGCGGCTGTCTTCACCACAAAGGAAGTCGTGATAACCTAGAGAAGAGTGTGTTGGAGTGGGAAGAAATCACCACTGGCAGTGGAAGAGAATACAAATGACCACATCAAGCAAAATTCAGGTCCAAGGATCGTGGTTGTTGAATTATAGAACAGTGATGTACAGTCAATGAACAATAAAATCACTCCAAACTCTATATGATGCACACTTGATGATTGATTATTGAACAAATTCAAGCTTGAAGGAAGTAAACAAAGTTGAGGTTTTCTATAGTTCACACAGAAGTCTGAGTTGGCATATATACACAAACTTGCAGCATAAGAAGATGATTCCATACAGAATGTATGCTGTGATGATGCCTTGTACACAATGATGCAAATCCTACGATGATATTTCAGACCTTAATGAAGATGACCATACATATATATATACAGTGATATGTTTGATGAGCAAACTAGATGAGCAGCTTGACATTGATTGTCAAGACCTTATGATGAGTATGTGAACAATATATGAGCACACTTGAAATTGACAGTAATATACATACAATGAAAGGACAGGAGAAACACCAGATGTTATTTTCTGTTTGATAACAAACTAAGAAATGAGATGAAATCTGAACTATGTGAGGTGGCAGAACGATAGGGGGAGCAAGAAATCCCTTTGAAGAAATCAAGTATGTGAAGGACTTGATGTACAGTATAAAAGGATGATCTCAAAAGGGCATACCCAGCTCAGTCAAAGGGGGAGTGTCTATGAAAATTTGAAGATGGCAAACTCAGAAAATGATTTCATAAAAGCATTCAAGAATTTTTTGGACATTGTGAAGCCTTTGAAGGCTGCTCAACCCTTTGTCATTAATGTCAAAGGGGGAGAGATGAAGACAAAAGGGGAGCATGCTCATAGGGGGAGCATGAGTTGTTGTCATCAATGACAAAGGGGGAGATTGTTAATGAAATTGTCATTGATGCCAACATGGTCATGATATCTTTTGATGCCATCACCCAGCTGATGATACTGAAGACCCGAGAGCAGCCTTGAAGTTCTGGTAGAGGTTGAGGGATCATTTGGACTCTTAAAGAAATTGTGATGGCAAGGATGCAGAATAATCAAGTGGACTCAAATGGAACACATTGTCTCATTTGGAGTAAAGCAAAGTTGCCACTTGGGGTTGAATGGCGAGGGAAGTAGCACTCAAGCGACCCACTAGGGTTCTAATACTTTGGAGGCATGTGCATAGTGTTGTTCATTATGGGCCAGTTTTCCTGCAAAAGCAAGCCAATTGGTGAATCAATGGGAAGTTGTAGCAAAAGGAGTCTACAGGAATGCATGTAGCAGTCACAGGAAGAAGGAAAAAGGATAACAATGTGCCTCAGAAGCTTTCTAGTTGATGTAGGATGGATGTGTCCCTAGCAAAGAGAGTAGTGCCCATCTCCTTCGAATGATAGAGAAATTAAGACTGCTGCTTTCATGCAGCCCCTATACCATCATATTTGCTCGCTGTTGCATATAGGCAGCCACATACATATATGCCAAAACCTGTGCTGCTGTGTGCTGCTATGTATGATGAATAAGTACTCTTACTTAGCTCAAATTCTGCTGTTATCAAGTAGAGTAAGTCCAATGGCAATGGTGGTAGAGCAATCTCGGTTAATAAACAAAGGCAAATGTTGGCTCATCTTCAAATGATTATGTGAAGTCGGCCCTGATTAAAATATAAAATATGGAAATGTGATGTCGGCCCAGAAGGAAAATTTATTGTTACGTCGACTCAATTTAAATTAATTTTTTTGGATGTCGGCTCAATAAAGATTGTATGAAGTCGGCTCATATTTAAATTGAATTTTTTTAATAGCAGGTCGGCCCTCAATTTAAGGAAGAAAAACTAGTATAAATCCCCCTCCACGATTTCACTTTAGAAGTGGGTGTTTTCGTGATTTAAGAGCTCGGATTTAATGATGAAGACACAGCTGTTTGACAGCTCGGAATTTTTGTGAAGGCAGAGCTCGATTGTTTGGTGAAGGCAGAGCTCGGAATTTTGTGAAGGCACAGCTCGATTTTGTTGGTGAAGGCACAGCTGTTTTATAACTCGAATTTTTGGTGAAGGCAATGTGGAAATGAAGGTCTGAATCTTTTAAACGCTGCTGGAGACAGAGCTCGATTGCTGGTGGTAGAGCTCGGATTTTTGGAGGCACAGCTCGGATTTTATGTGAAGGAGAGCTCGGATTTTTGGTAAAGGCAACGTGAAAATAATACTCTGATTTTCGGGTTAATTATGGTTGAAGGCACAGTAGCTCTGGTTTTCAGGTGATACATTGAGACAGCCGCAGCTTGACTGAGGAAAAGATCTCGTGGAAAAGAAGGACGCAGCTACAGCAGTGGAGTTCATTTCTTTTGAGGAAAGACCCATCTGAGTTTTGGTGAAGACGTGGGGGATTCAACACCGGCAGGGATAAATTTCGCAGGGAATGCAGGCCTTATGGTGAACACGATGCTGCTTATTTCAGCTCATATGCCCACGCACTTCTGTGGAATTCATGACGTGTAAGATCCCACGCACTTCTGTATCCGCCAGGGTTTAAATCGGGCATACTAAGCTGAGCTCACGCTATTGATTAAGGAGCCGAGAATTTTTTTTTTTTTTTTTTTTTTGCGTGAAGGTATCAGGATTGAAAGGGTTCATGGGTGATAATCTGAAGGAGCAATTTGATTCATACAGTTACTGAGGCAAATTCGTTGAAACAGTTTTTTTTATCACCAGTGGCTGAGGGCGCATTCATCTAGGAATATTGCTGGAGAAATGCTCTTTCCTGTTGATTGCATGAGTGTATTTGCAAAGGAATTTAATATCTCCAATCTGTTGAATGAATTGCAATAAGACCACATGGAGAGGGCACACCATTGAAGAGAATCAATCTCAGAATTCTCATTATTCTTCATTGCCGAGGTATGAGATTGGTTTTTCTTTTTATTTCTAGATCACTGATTTGTGAAGATTTGTAGAGGCTTCAATGTTCCCCTATTGGTGAGAGGGAGTATCTATGAAGACCAAGACCACATGGAGAGGGCGCACTGTCATCATAGCTTCCTCTACATAAAGTGCGCAGCTGCTATTATTTTGGCCATGAAGGGAAGTGCACACCCCTAGAGAGAACATTAAGATCAGCTCATTCATCCCTGCGTTAGTAGAGATCTTGAGAAGTCTTTAGAAGACCTGGACCAGTTTTAAAAATAAAATAAATTCCGTGCATTGGTTGATGACTATAGCTTGACTTGACTAAGATATCAGATTGACATGATAGAGATGTACTTGACAGTAACAATGATCAGGTCAGACTTTCTCAAGGCATATGAAAGTAGCTGTGTGTGAACAGATCTTAAACTACTTGTTATCCTGGATAAGGAGTGCATGTGACAAATATCTATGGTCAAGCAAAAACTTGTATATGAATGAGTCAGCCTTGAAGACCTATTAAAGATTGATATGATGACAAGTATAGCAGAGGTTTGAAGCTGAGATGCAACAAAGAAATGTTGAAGAGCAGTGTGAAAGAAGATGATACGTTGAAGATGATGCACCCTATCAGAAGATGTATGATGATTTGACAAAGATCAGATAAGAGGATGAGCAGCAGTGAAGAATTGGTGGACAGAATGCTGATGTGATAGAGATTGCTTTGGATGTGGCAGTGATATCTACAAGGATGATCTGACAGTGACTAGAGTACAGTGATTGATGAGTTGATAATTGTAAAGGCAAGCTTGTCTTGCTTTTGAGGTTAGGATACCTCAAACCTTTCTTAGCAGGGTCTAAGAAAATCAGGCAGGGTCCTGGATGCAGAGTAGGTGCTCTATGTATCAGTAGGTGCTGATTTTTCCTAACGGTTGTAGCCGTACCATAATAATATAAAAGATTACAAATTTATATGGTGTGGTGTTCTTCTGTGTTATGGCTCTTTATGAATGAAATGCTTATGCTATGTGAATGATGTTTATGAAATGAATATGGTAAAGTATAAGATTGATGAATTGATAGCTAACGGTGGTAAGCTAAGAAAATTTAAAATTGGCTTCACACTGATTCACCCCCCCCCTCTCAGTGTCAACATCCTTGTGGGAATGCGCCCACCACTTGTGGGGATTTAATCCCACGAAATGGCTGCCCATATGTCATGGTCATCATATCATCGAAAATGAACATTGGCATGTTCAACTTTTGCTCGCTTGCTTGATAATTCAACCAAGTACAACTTAGTTGGCAACATCTGGCTCCAACTGCGGGACGCGTACTCGATCTGATTCTCTCAATCAAAGAGAGTATGCGAGAATCCAAGAATCTCTGCTTCCTGCATGAAAAACTAGAATGCAACAGTCCCACACATTTTTGCCAAATGAAACATAAGTTGCAACATTATTCAAAAATAAAACTAAAACAAGTAAATGAAATTAATATACATCAATGATATACAAAAGCATAATGTACAAAAATGCAAGGCAAAGGTTTAGAAATGGCCCTGCTGTCAATTTGCCCCCATGGGCATTAGAAGATCTTCTTTGAAGAACAACTTGAGATGTTGTCCATTGACTGGTAGGGTCAATCTTTCTCCATCCATCGTGCAAAGGAAGAAAGAATTAACCCCTGCTGGTTCAAATATAATATATGGTCCCAACCATAAGCTATCAAAATTTCCATGTTTTCCTGGCTTATCTCGTCGCTTATCCCATAAACGAACCCAATCCCTTGGCTGAAAGTCTCTAGGATTAGCAGATCTGTCAAAAGTCCTCTTAACCCTGTCCTGATTTCTGATACTCTGGTCTAAGGCCTTTCTTCTGGTCTCATCTAACTTCATAATCTGCTCAATTCTATTCTGCATACCATCATCATTTGGATCATAATCATGCAACATCTGATACACTGGAAACTGAATATGAATGGGTACAGAAGCTTCTAAACCATAAACCAACTGAAAAGGAGTCTTCTCGGTGGCACATTTATGTGTTATTCTGTCAGCCCATATAGCAAATTTTATCTTAGAATCCCAAGACTTCTTATTATCCCCAACAGTCTTTTTTAATATGCTCATTAAGGTCTTGTTGGTTGACTCAGCCAATCCATTTCCTTGGGGATAATAGTTGGATGAGTGGGAAAGGATTATACCATACTTGAAGCAGAATGAAGAAAAAGCCATGGAACTAAAGCTTGGACCATTATCAGTTGTTATCTTGGATGGCACCCCAAATCTAGTTATAATATGATTTTGAAGAAAGTCCATAACTACTTTATCTGTTGCAAACTTAGTGGGGATTGCTTCCACCCATTTAGTGAATTAATCGGTGGCAGTTAGGATCCAGGTATGACCATTGCTTGAATTTTCCTTAAACTGACTGATAAAATCAAGACCCCATTGTTGGAAAGGGGCTTGAACAACTATTGGCTCAAGAGGTAAAGTTGTCAATTTCTGTTTCCCAGTGAACAATTGACATTGGGGACAAGATCTAACAAACTTATGCACATCAGTAAACAAAGTGGGCCAATAGTAACCTAATCTAAGAATCTTGTGGAATGTTGTGTTTGCTGCATAGTGACCACCACAAAATCCTGTATGAACTCAACCAGAAGCCTTTTGGAATCTGGTTCATCAACACATCTAAGAACTAAGCCATCAAGATTTCTCCAACCTAATCCATTCTGAGTTATACAATACTTAGTGGCTTTAAGTCTTAGAGACCTTCTTTTGTGACCAACAAGATGTTCAGGACAAGCAAAATTGTTAAGAAGGTACATAATGTCGGAATACCATTGTGTTTGACTTAATCTTTGAAGCTCTTCAGATATGACAGGTGTTGACTCATTATTTTGACAAATCATTCCTACAGCTTTCTCATTGCTTTATGTCATCATGCGTGCAAAACATCGCAACAACCGACCAAAATGATTTAGGCCTACAATCCAACTCACCAAAGGCAAGTTCTATCACCAACTTAGAGCCGAGACACTAAACAAACATGGATGCGGTCTAACACAGAGGTAGTAATGGGGAAGTCCTCAGTATCAAGAAGTCAAGAAGGCAAGTCAAAAGGTTAAAGCCAAATTAGGAAGTTCATGGATGGATGGAGTCAAATGAATGTGGTGCCTAAGCTAGCAGACAAGAATGTCAGGGAAGACCATATCTATGCTCATAGGAGGGTAATGCAACCGATGAGTTTTGTTAAGAAACCTAAGTGTGCAAGTAATACATCCATTTAATAGTTATAATATCATCCAAGATATTCAATTTTAATTTTAAATAGTATTGCCATATCCTGAATCATATACCAAGTCAATGCTATGAAAATGACTAAAACAACAAGATAATAGTCCATAGTCAATAATCAGAAGTCCACAGGTCATATCACATTAATAATAATCATCAAAAATCATTTGAAACACTGCTGCAATAACATCACTGGGCACTGAACTAAAACTGTATGGAACAAAAGGTCACATCGGTCATCAAATCTAAGCTCTCAAGGCTCATCCTTGGCACAAGGTCTAACAAAGGTCTGATATAATATACTGCTCTGATCATGAGTGATCTCAAAATACAAGCTCATCATAAATGATCTCTGTAAAAGCAAAGCTCTGAAATGTGCAAATATTTGCTCAGCAAGGATAGTAGCCCTGCTACTATGGTGTGATAACATCTGGCTCCAGTTGGGACAAGTGCTCTAAGGGAGAGAGCGCTTGAGAACCTCATAATCTTTGGTCTCGAACTGCTCCACATCAATCTTCAATTGAACAACTCATCAGCCTTACTTTCAGCTTTTATTTTAGCACCCGTATCTGCGCTCACAGACACTAGAATACCACATGAAGCATGTATGGGAAATATATATAAATAAAATTGAAATGAAATCTATTCTACAGCAGCAATTAAAAATGCATAAAAGAAATACTAATCTAACATAGCATATAAGTTTTGTTCATTTTAATGTGCAGGAGGGAGGAATGCTTTTTCATGAAGGCACACTCAACTTCACTCGACACAGGAAAACAAGAAAAAAGCTACTAACACTCTCAAATGCATGCAGGAGGTGAGACAAGCTTAGGAAGGAGCACGACTCAACTCAATTAACAACTCAACAAGAAGAAAAGCTCATCAGAAAGAAAAAGAAAAACGCAATACTCAACACTCAGAAAAGAAAAGCACACAAAACCTACTGCTCGAATGAGCTTATTCGAAATCCTACCTACTCTAAACATGCAAGCAAAGTCCCTATCCTAGAGGGACAAGGGGGTCGTAATGTTTCAACAATACCCCATTTACTGGTAACTCTAATTCATCTCCATCCAATGTTTCTAACCAAAAAAAGTTTACCTGCCATTCTGTTTACTCGATAAGGACCCATCCACAATTTCTTAAACTTGCCATGATTTCCTGGTTTTTCTTTGTTCTTGTCCCATAGCAAAACTATATCACCAACTCCAAAACTTATACTTCTACTTCGTTGATCAAATGTCCCTTTTATCCTTTCTTGTTCCAGAACCATTTTATTCCATGCTTCTCTTCTGGTTTCATCCAATTCAACTAAATTGTCAATTCTTGCTTGCATGGCTTCTTGCTCTGAAGAACATTGTTGCAGAAGTTCATATACAGGAATTTGAAGGTTAATGGGAAGCCTACAGTTTTGCCCATACACTATTTCAAAAGGAGTTGTTATCACCAATCTTGTAGTTGCCCCTATAGATGGATCTGTTATCAGATATATAGTAGTCGGGCTACCATACATTTTTTGTCAGATTCCAGTGCACTATTCAGCCAGTCCCCTTACATTGAGATGCTGAGATGAGCATCTATATTGGATCACTATCAGATTTGGACAGCAGTTTTATTCCCCATGCCATGACTGAGTCTCAGGACACCCAGAGAGATGACCGATGTAGCCACTATACCATGGGTGCAGAGCAGTCAGTAGTGCCCAGAGTTACAATAGCAGTTTCAGAGGACAGACGATGGTTCAGATGATGAGCATTCAGGTATATGACTCAGCAGGTATATCATGGTGTTGTGGTTATATTGCTTTTATATTTATTCTTATAACATGTCTTAGCACTTAGTGTCATGATCTGGCGATCATATAGATATGTGGACCTGGTTGATCTTATTATATATATTTTATGGTCCCTACTCAGACTTAGAAGTTCACTATTCATACTCATTGGTCTTACCCTCCTTAGGGAGAATAGAGGTGATCATTCTAGCATACCTTGGCTTGCTAGTGTTGGCTCCATTATTCATTGTCTTCATCCATCCATTACCTACCTTTTAGTTTATCACCCTGACTTACTACTTGACTAGTGGCATGGAGGACTTTTCCCCACTGTAGCCTCTGTATTGGATGAGCTTCCCTGTTTATTGTGTCTCGGCTCTGAGTTGGTGACAAAACTTACCTATGGTGAGTTGGATTTCCTTGTGGATCCCCCCTAGTCACTAAAGTTGTGTTGGCTAAACCTGAAACTTTTAGTGCTGCCATGAATACAAAATCTGGAAAAATGAAATGTTGTATCTTATATGAAAAGCCCGTTCATGCAATGTGTTTCTCAACACACATGAATGAAAGGCATGCCAAATGAAAATGGCCATGAAAATAAAATGTTATATCTTTTGTGAAATGTAAAATACCTAGGTAAACAAGCTGTCTGTGACACACTTAGAAGTGCTCAGGTAAACAAGTGCCTTAAAAACACACCTGCAGCAGAAAGCCTCAAATAAATGTAAATCTATGCAATGTGTTTATAAACACACATAGATCAAAGGCTATGGAAACTTCAGGCCCAAAAAGCAATGGAACTTAAATGTTATATATAAATAATTGCTGGCCTCATTTGTATTATGGATTGTGCGCATCTGTTAAAGGTGAATAAACCCTCTTTGAACAACTCACCCATTTGTGAGACACCGCCATTCCCTGTGTTGTTGCTCATTTAGTATATACTATGGTGTGTATTCCCTTTCCCACATCCAAAGTGTCACAATGTTAAGTCAGTCAAGTCATCCTTTAGCCTAGCCAGTTTATTTTAACCTTCACCCTTCACTAGCAAACTGATCACAACTCTGAAGTGAGTATGGTCTTAAAAGTCTAGTCTGAGTTATAATAATAATTAATGACATTATATATTTGGATTTAGATCGCCAGTAATGATTACTCTGTGTTATAATTGTTATTTGAATAAGTTGTAAAGCATGCATTAACCTTTGCACTTTGCAGCAGCTTCTGATGATTAGTCTGAGTTATATTTGGTCAATGTTGACCTGGTTAAACTTAGTTTGACCAAGGTCAACCACAAGACATGAGATGGTTGGACCTTGTGGTGATACAGATAGATGATATATGGTCCATGTACATGATGGTTCTATGCAGCAGATACAGGGTTATGATGATGATTTATGGTTTACAGCATTATTTGATCATTTACAGATTATTATTATTTCACCTGTTCCGGTATATTGGATGTATTATATGATCATGCAGAGATCCATATAGTGTATGAGTACACATCTTGGATAGATTTGGACTTTCTGAGTCCAATGAGACAGTCTACTTTCAATTCCGGGCAGTTACAGTGATGATTGAGCCTCAGTAGGCTATCCAAGTGCAGTTTTGGTCTATCGGAGACCCTGACAGAGCAGAGATGGATTTTATTTGGTTGACCTAGGGCGTTGTGCTTGGAGGGGGTGGTCTAGCCACTTGTTTTTACCATATTACCCCCCTCCCGGACACACTGGTGCCCCCACCTTGACAGCGCAGGCACTCCAGGAGGAAATTTGGGCAGTTTCACGCTTGCCGAGGTAGTTCAGGATTGTAGAAATGGCTACAGAGGAATTCGATTTGGGCTACTGAGGCAAATTTTTGGCATGGGATGATCAGTGATGGTGAATGGGATGTCTTCCGCACCTTCTCCCGCAGTTTCAGCTTCATCGGGACCCACATCCATCACTTATGGCATTTTCTAATGATTTCTGAGGCCTCCTAAGGCCCACAATCTGTCCATAGAGGCACGATTTGGTATTTTGATGACTATTTTATTATTATTGTGCTATGGGGATTGACCAAGGGTGTCTAAAATTACCCCTTGGACCCACCATGAGCTAGTTGTTATATTTTGTCATCATGATTTGGTGGGATCCCCTCTCCTAGGGCGATTTTGTCCACTTATGGTTATATTTTATTAGTGATCCATGTATTTTATTATTGAGCTCATCTCAACCATTGATTAGACATTTGTATCTTTTAATCTTAGCCACTCATTCAAAAAGTGGTTAGGGTTTTGGTGCCTCTCCTATCTATTTAAAGGAGAGAGCTGCTCATTGTAAAGGGGACTGGTGGCTCTAGCATCTATCTCCAGTGTTGTGGTGAATATCTTTGGTGTTCGTTCGTTGATTCTTCCTTTGCACTTAGTTATTGGAGATCTTGTTTTGCCATATCTTTTATACCACGTTTTTGCATCTACAGGTGGAGGCCGATTTGCTTTGAGGAGGAAGTATTGGTAGGGGAAGACTCTCCCTACTTCTTCTTTGGATCTCTTCGTTGGTAACAGGGAGTATTACTGTCCCAGGACCTTCTATTTCATGTTATCATTGCATTTTACTTGTATTTCCTCCATACTTGATCTCTCTGATTGAAATCGATTTCCTTGGATTAACAGATAGAGGAGGGCGCACTTATGGGCTAGGGCATCATTTCGGCAAGCAAAATCAACAATCTCTCATTTGATCTCTGCGGGAGTCTTCCTCAACAACAAGGCATCTCATTCACATCACTTAGGTATGATCTCAAGGTAATCTCTTTCCATGATCTATCCACTTGTCTAAAATACTTCAAACCCTAATTAATCAAAACCCCCATTTTTACATTTTTTCAGATCTACTAAGATCTAGTGGCTTCTTGGGTAAGATATTTAAAACCGACCTCTATAGTATCCACAGCATCCCGAATCTATAGTTTGATGAGGATTGGCCTCCATTTGACCCTCTTCCCAAGGCACTTAGCCTCTCCAAGCAAGGGCGCACTTCTTGGGGAAGGTGAGTTACCCTAGATCCGGTACATGGGTAGTTGAGATTTCACTTGAATCATAATCTACATGTCCTAAAACCTACCCCTAGACTGTTACTTTGGCAATTTCTACCTTGTGGGCCCTATTCCATATTTTAAGGGATTTAATCCCCATTTTGGACCACTTGGTATCTTAAAACTCAGATCTAGTAAAATCTAACCCTTGGATTGCCTTGAAACTGTACATCCACATTTTCACTTGATTAACCTACTTGGATCTAAAATTTGGATGCCATTGGACTTGTCTTGATCCCACTTACCCCATCTTTTACCCTCCTTGGGCAAAGTCGCACTTCTTGGGAGATTGGAGTTGGTCCACTTGTAGGACATAGGTACATGAGATTTTGGTGGATTTGGAACAAGCATACCTTGAAACCTAAGTCTAGTAGGTCACTTTGTGAAATCTTGCCTTGGGGATAGCATTCCTTGTTTTAAGGGATTGTGGTCCACTTAGGTCAAAACATGATCTATTAGATCTAGACATATTCATCCATCAAACCTTTAATAGCCCACTTGTCTTATGCCATAGGGGTCATCAACCATAAGTAAATCTTTTTGACTCCATTTATCCCAATTCCCAAGGCACTGATCTCTCTCCAAGTCAATTCGACTTTCCTAGATTGTTGGATTAACTTGTGGTTTGATCCTTGTTTGGTGGACTGAACCCTTGTGATGTTGTCATATCTCATGATCAAGCTTGTCACATGTACTAGTTAGCCCCAATTCAACCCCTAAACTACTCTGCATTGGACACAATTCCCAAGGCAGTGGATTTTCTAACAATTGACTAGTACTTTAATCCTGGATCTCATTTCAAATACAATAAGTCACTCTCACATCATCAATGAACCAAAGC
Organism: Larix kaempferi; assembly: GCA_027924585.1. Classification (NCBI taxonomy): domain Eukaryota; kingdom Viridiplantae; phylum Streptophyta; class Pinopsida; order Pinales; family Pinaceae; genus Larix; species Larix kaempferi. The sequence continues at coordinate 14,270,528 of BSBM01000904.1, forward strand.
TATACTCATTGAACCCCTTATCTTGTGACAAGCTTGATTACAAGATATGACAATGTCAAGGGATTCAAGCAACCAAGACAAGGATCAAACCACAAGTTAACCCAACAATCTAGGAAAGTCGAATGAGCTTGAAGAAAGATCAGTGCCTTGGGAATTGGGACAAATGGAGTCAAAATGAGGTTAACTTGTAGATCATGACCCCTATGACATAAGACAAGTGGGCTACTAAAGGTATGATGGTTGGATCTTTCTAGATCTAATAGTTCATGATGTGACCCAAGTGGACAACAGTCCCTTAAAACAAGGAATGCTACCCCTAAGGAAAGATTTCACAAAATGACATACTAGACATAGGTTTCAAGGTATGCTTATTCCAAATCCACCGAAATCTCAACTACCCACGTCCTGCAAGTGGACAAACTCAAATTCCCCAAGGAGTGCGACCTTGCCCAAGGAGGGCCAAAAGCATGATAAATGGGATCAAGTCAAGTCCAATGGCCACTAAAATATAGATCCAAGTAGTTTATGCAAGTATCAATGTGGATCTAGAAAATCAAGGCAATCCAGTGGCTAGATCTCAATAGATTTGGGATCTAAGATATCACCAAGTGGTCCAAAAAGGGGTTCAACCCTTAAAATGAGGAATACGGCCCACAAGGTAGAAATCACTAAAGTGACAGTCTAGGGGTAGGTTATTGGATGTGTAGATTGTAGATCAAGTGAAATCTCAACTACCCACGTACTAGATCTAGGTTAACTCACCCAATCCAAGGAGTGCGACCTCACTTGGAGAAGCCAAGTTGCCTTGGGAAGGGGGTCAAATGGAGGCCAATCCTCACCAAACTACAGATCCAGGTTGCCGTGGATACTATAGAGGTGGGTTTTAAATGTCTTACCCAAGAAGCCACTAGATCTTTGTAGATCTGAGAAAATGTAAAAATTGGGGGTTTTAATTAATTAGGGTTTGAAGTAACTTAGACAAATGGATAGATCATGGAAAGAGAAATTACCTTGAGATCATACCTAAGTGATGAAGAGAGATGCCTTGTTGTTGAGGAAGACTCCCGCAGAGATCAAATGAGAGATTGTTGAATTTGCTTGCCGAAATGATGCCCTAGCCCACAAGTGCGACCTCCTCTACCTGTCAATCCAAGGAAAGCGATTTCAATCAGAAAGGTCAAGCATGGAGGAAATACAAGTGAACTGCAAAAGTAACATGAAATAGAAAGTCCTGGGACAGTAATACTCCCTGTTACCAACAAAGAAACCCAAAGAAGAAGTAGGGAGGGTCCTCCCCTACCAATACGTCCTCCTTGAATGAATTCGGCCTCCACCTGTAGATGCAAAAATGGTACAAAAATATGGCAAGACAATATCTCCAATAACTCAATGCAAAGGAAGAATCAACGAACGAACTCCAAAAGCATTCACCACAACACTGGAGATAGATGCAATAATAATTTTCTATTCCAATAATCCAGAGCCAAGAGTCCCATTTACAATGAGAAGCTCTCTCCTTTAAATAGGTGGGAGAGAGTCCACAATCTAACCACTTTTTGAATGAGTGGCTAAGATTAAAAGATCAAAAGATCTAATTAATGGTTGAGATGAACTCAACAATAAAATACATGGATCACTAATAAAATATAACAATAAGTGGACAAAATCGCCCTAGGAGAGGGGATCCCACCAAATCATGATGACAAAATATAACAACTCATGGTGGGTCCAAGGGGTAATTTTAGACACCCTTGGTCAATCCCCATAGCACAATAATAATAAAATAGTCATCAAAGTACCAAATCGTGCCTCTATGGACAAATCGTGAGCCTTAGGAGGCTCCAAAAATCACCAGAAAGTGCCATAAATGATGGATGTGGGTCCCGATGAAGCTGAAACTGCTGGAGAAGGTGTGGAAGACATCCCACTCATCATCACTGATCATCCCATGCCAAAACTTTGCCTCAGTAGCCCAAATTGAATTCCTCTGTAGCCATTTCTACCAATTCTGAACTGCCTCGGGAAGCGTGAAACTGCCCAAATTGCCTCCTGGAGTGCCTGTGCTGTCAAGGTGAGGGAACCAGTGTGTCTGGGAGGGGGGTAATATCGTAAAATCAAGTGGCTGGATCACCCCCTCCATGCACAGCGCCCTAGGTGAACCAAATAAAAACCAATACTGCTCCGACAGGGCCTGTGACAGGCCAAAACTACACTAGGATAGTCAACTGAGGTTCAAACATCACTGTAACTACCCGGAACTGGAAATAAACTGTCTCATTGGACTCAGAAGGTCCAAATCTATCAAAGATGTGTACTCATACACCATATGGATCTCTACATGATCATATAATATGTCCAGTATGCCCGAACAAGTGAAATAATAATAAATCTGTAAATGATCAAATAATGCTGAAAACCATAAATCATCATCATAACCCTGCATCTGATGCATAGAACCATCATGTACATGTACACAAACCATATATCATCTATCTATGTCATCATAAGGTCTAACCATCTCATGTCCTGTGGCTGACCTTGGTCAAATTGGGTTTGACCAAGTCAACATGACCAAATATAACTCAAAATATCATCGGAAGCTGCTGCAAAGTGTCAAAGGTTAATGCATGCTCTACAATTCATTCAAATAGCAATTATAACAAGTAGCAGTCATTACTGACGATCTACCAACAAATATATAATGTCATTAATTATTATTATGACTCAGACTAGACTTTCAAGACCATACTCACTTCATAGTTGTGATCAATTTGCTAGTGAAGGGTGAAGGCTTGAAATAAACTGGCTAGGCCAAAGGATGACTTACTAACTCAACATTGTGACACTTTGGATATGGGAAAGGGAATACACACCATAGCATATACTGAATGAGCAACAACACAGGGAAAGGCGGTGTCTCACAAATGGATAAGTTGTTCAAAGAGTATTTATTCACCTTTAACAGATGCGCACAATCCATAATACAAATGAGGCCAGCAATCATTTTGATATAGCATTTGAGTTTCATTGCTTTTTGGGCCTAAAGTTTCCATAGCCTTTGATCTATGTGTGTTTATAAACACATTGCATAGATTTACATTTATTTAGGCTTTTTTCTGCAGGTGTGTTTTTAAGGCACTTGTTTACCTGAGCACTTCTAGGTGTGTCACAGACAGCTTGTTTACCTAGGTATTTACATTTCACAAAAGATATAACATTTTATTTCATAGCCATTTTCATTTGGCTTGCCTTTCATTCATGTGTGTTTAGAAACACATTGCATGAATGGGCTTTTCATACAAGATATAACATTTCATTTCCCATACTTTGTATTCATGGCAACACTAAAAGTTTCAAGTTTAGCCAACACAACTTTAGTGACTAGGGGGATTTCTCAAGGAAATCCAACTCACCATAGGTAAGTTTTGTCACCAACTCAGAGCCGAGACACAATAAACAGGGAAGCTCATCCAACACAGAGGTTACAGTGGGGAAAAGTCCTCCATGCCACTAGTCAAGTAGTAAGTCAGGGTGATAAACTAAAAGGTAGGTAATGGATGGATGAAGACAATGAATAATGGAGCCAACACTAGCAAGCCAAGGTATGGTGGAATGATCACCTCTATTCTCCCTAAGGAGGGTAAAACCAATGAGTATGAATAGTGAACTTCTAAGTCTGAGTAAGGACAATATAAAATATATAACAAGATCAACCAGGTCCACATATCTATATGATCGCTAAATCATGATACTAAATGCTAAGACATGCCATAAGAATGAAGATAAAAGCAATATAACCACAACACCATGATATACCTGCTGAGTCATATACCTGAATGCTCATCCTCTGAGCCATCATCTATCCTCTGAAACTGCTGCTGTAACTCCGGGCACTACCGACTGCTCTGTACAAATGGTACAATAGCTACATCGGTCATCTCTCTGAGTGTCCTGAGACTCAGTCATGGCATGGGGAATATATACTGTCCAAAACCTGGTAGTGATCCAATATAGATGCTCATCTCAGCATCTCAATGCAAGGGAACTGGCTGAACAGTGTACTGGAATCAGAAAAATAATGTATGGTAGCCCAACTACTATATATGTGATAACAGGACCACTGTGGAGGCTTAGGAAAGGTGTGATGTGATAAGGAAAGATGACACACGGTGATTCTAGGATTAAGTATGATTCCAGGATTCAAAGCTAGTTTCAAATGGTCAAAATCAACTGCCTTGGGAAATGTGACCCTTAAAACAGGGAAAGTGTCCCAAATCAGAGATTTGACAATTAGGGATTTCTAGCTATGCTTGATAGATGGATATGACAATATCTAAGTGTTCAAGCAACCAGGCAGAGATCAACCACCAAGGAAATCTCACAACCTAGGAAAGTCGTGAGGGCTTGGAGAAAGATCAGTGCTTTGGAAAATGGGCCAAATGGAGTCGGATGTCCACCAAACTGTAGATCAGGGATGTTGAGATGTAAAGCAAGGTGGGTTTTGACAATCAAAGTTATCCAATGGTTAGATCTCAGTAGATCTGAGATTCAAAATGCATCACCAAGTGACCCAAGTGGGGCACAACCCTCAAAATGAGGAATGGGGCCCACAAGGTGAAAATCAACAAGGTGAAGCACTAGGGGTAGGTTATCAACTGTGGAGACTATGGATCAAGTGGGATCTCACTTACCCAGGTGCTAGATCTAGAAGAACTCACCCAACCAAGGAGTGCGACCTCACTTGGAGAGGCTAAGTTGCCTTGGGAAAGGGGTCAAATGGAGACCAATCCTCACCAAACTATAGATCCGAATTGCCGTGGATGCTATAGAGGTGGGTTTTCAATATCTTACCCAAGAAGCCACTAGATCTAAGTAGATCTGAGAAAATATAAAATGAGGGTGTTAACTTATGAGGGTTTTAATGACTTAGACAAATGGATGGATCATGGAATGAGAAATTTACCTTGAGATCATACTTGAGTGATGGATGAGGTTGCCTTGTTGTTGAGGAAAGTTCCTGCGGAGATCAAATGGGAGATTTTCGATTTTTCTTGTCTTGAGATGATGCCTTAGTCCACACGTTCGACCTCCTCTTCCTGTCAACCAAGGAAAGCGATTTCAATCAATTGAGCAACAATGGAGGAAATACAAGTGAAAAGCAAATGATAACATGAAATAGAAGGTACTAAGACAGTAATACTCCTTGTTACCGACAAAGAAACCCAAAGAAGAGGCAGGGAGAGTCTTCCCCTACCAATGCATCCTCCTTGAACCAATTCGGCCTCCACCTGTAGATGCAAAATACATGGACAAAAAGTATACCAAGATAAATCTCCAATAACCCAGTGCAAAGGAAGAACCAACGAATGAACTCCAAAAGCATTCACCACAATAGAACAAGTAGATGCAATAGTATTTTTCTATTCCAATAATCCAGAGCCAAAATTCCCTTTACAATGAGGAGCTCTCTCCTTTAAATAGGAAGGAGAGGCACCAAAATCCTAACCACCTTTTGAATGGATCGCTAAGACTAAAAGACCAAAGTGATCTAATCAATGGTTGAGATGAGCTCAACAATAAAGTACATGGATCAATATAACAATATAACATATCAATGGACCAAATCGCCCTAGGAGAGGGGGTCCCACCAAATCTCAATGATAAAATATAAGATCTAGCTCATGGTGGGTCCAAGGGGTAATTTCTAACACCCTTGGTCAATCCCCATAGCACAATATCAATAAAATAATGCTCTAAGCACCAAATCGTGCCTCTCTGGGAAAGTTGTGAGCCTTGGAAGGCTCCCAAAATGAATATAAAATGCCAGAAGTGATGGGTGTGGGTCCCACTGGAAGCTGAAACTGCTGGAGAAGGTGTGGAAGACATCCCACTCATCATCAAACATCATCCCATGCCAATCCTTTGCCTCAGTATCCCAAATCGAATTCCTCAGTAGCCATTTTTACCATTTTTAAACTGCCTCAGAAAATGTGAACATGCCCAAACTACCTCCTGGAGTGCCTGCGCTGTCAAGGTGAGGCCACCAGGCTCTTTGGGAGGGGGGTAATATGGTAATATCAAGTGGCTGGACCACCCCCTCCATGCACAGCGCCCTAGGTGAACTCATCAAATCTCATCACTGCTCTGACAGGGCCTCTGATAGGCCATAACTGCACTAGGATAGCCAACTGAGGCTAACAATCACTGTAACTGCCCGAAACTGAAAACAAACTGTCTCATTGGACTTAGAGAGCCCAAATCCATCTAAGATGTGTACTCATACACCATATAGATCTCTGCATGATCAAAATAAATATCCATCATATCCAACAGACCAAATAATAATAACTTGTAAAAGTGTTGAAAAAGCACAAATCATCATCATAAGTTTGAAACCACTGCATAGAACCACCTAGTGACCTGTACCAGACCATATATCATATCTCTGTATCATCTGAGGTCTGCCACCTTATGTCCTGTGGTTGACTTTTGGTCAAACTAAGTTTGACCAAGTCAACATGACTAATAATATAACTGAGGCTATCATCAAAATGCTGCAAGGTGTCAAAGGTTAAAGCATGCTCTACAATTCATTCAAGTAACAATTATAACAAGGAGTAATCATTACTGGCGATCTAAAACCAAATATATAAAGTCATTAATTATTATTATTGCTCAGACTAGACTTTCAAGACCATACTCACTTCATAGTTGTGATCAATTTGCTAGTGAAGGGTGAGGGCTAAGAATTAAAAGGCTAGGCTAAGGGATGACTACTGACTTGACATTGTGACACTTTGGAAATGGAAAGGGAATACACACTCTAACATATGCTAGACAAGCAGATAACACAGGGGATGGCAGTGTCTCACAGATGGATAAGTTGTTGAAAGAGTGCTTGTTCAACTTAGGCACCATGTCTATTTTTATAAAAGATGATCCAGTTTCATTAGGATCCATTGATTTCATTTCATGGCCTTTTTGGCCTACATAACCCTTCGAATCTCAGGTGTGCTAATAAGCACAACTAATTGCAGCTTGCATCCAAGGCATGTTTGTACATATACATATAAGGTCAGCAATCTTTTAGATATAGAGTTTAAGAACCATTGCTTTTTGGACCTTTCATTATACTCTTCAAGGAGTATTTATTAGCATTCCATTGCTCTTGCCCTTTACTCATGTGTGTTGATAAACACATTCTAGAGTTTACAGTTTCTTGGGTGAATTTACATAAGTTTCCATAAGTAGTACATGAGCTTTCAGTTTTAGCCAACACATCTTAAGCGACTAGGGGGACTTCGTACCAATGCCAAACATCGGGACAACCGACCAGAATGATTTAGGACTACAATCCAACTCACCAAAGGCAAGTTTTGTCACCAACTCAGAGCCGAGACACAATAAACAGGGAAGCTTATCCAACACGAAGGCTAAAGTGGGGGAAGGTCCTCCATGCCACTAGTCAAGTAGCAAGTCAAGGTAAATAACAAACTGGGAGGTAATGGATGGATGAAGACAGTGAATAATGAGACCAACACTAGCAAGCCAAAGTATGGTGGGAATGATCACCCCTATTCTCCCTAGGGAGGGTAAAACCAATGAGTATGGGTAGCAAACTTCTAAGTCTAAGCGGGGACAAGTATAATATATATAAAACTACAACCAGGTCCCCGTATCTATATGATCGTCAGATCATGATACTAAATGCTAAGACATGCTACAAGAATGAATATAAAAGCAATATAACCATAACACCATAATATACCTGCTGAGTCATATACTTGAACCATCATCTGTCCTCTGAAATTGCTGCTGTAGCTCTGGGAAATATTGACTGCTCTATATAAATGGCTAAATGGCTACATCGGTCATCTCTCTGAGTGTCCTGAAACTCAATCATGGCATGGGGAAATAATCTGATGTCCATATAATAATCACGATCCATAATAGATGCTCATCTCAGCATCTCACTGTAAGGGAACTGGCTGAAACATGTACTGAAATCTAAAAAATAGTGTATGGTAGCCCGGCTACTATATATGTGATAATAGGATCTTTACCTGTTATTCTTTTTACCGTCGTTCGATCTTCCCAAAGGGCATACTTAAGCTTGACATCCCAGGTTCTTTTGTTTTCACCAATCATTCTTTTTAAAAGCCATATTAGATTCTTATTACTTGATTCTGCCAAGCCATTTCCTTGTGGGTAATAATTGGAGGAATGAGACAAAGTGATTCCATGATCCGAGCAAAAGGTGGACATCTCCTCTTTGTTAAAGGCTTTTGCATTATCGGTTGTAATTTTAAAAGGGCAACCATATCTGGAGATTATATTTTCTTCTAAGAATTTAACCACAACTTCTGCAGTACATCTCTTAGTTGGGATAGCTTCAACCCAGCGAGTAAAATAGTCAGTGCAAGTTAAAATGTATTTATATCCATCAGAAGAACTAGGATCTATTGGCCCTACAAAATCCATTCCCCATTGTTGTAAAGGTGCTTCTATAATGACTGGGGTCAAAGGTAGGGCAAGCAATCTAGGCTTTCCTGAATAAAATTGACATTCTTGGCAAGCCTGACAAAGGCATGCACATCTTTGAACAAAGATGGCCAATAATACCCAACTCGCATGATCTTAGCAGCTGTGGTTCTAGGAGCATAGTGTCCTCCACACAATCCAGAGTGCATCTCGTTTATAATTCTTTGAGAGTCATCAAGGTTTACACATTTTAGCACAATTCCATCTGGATTTTTCCATCCCAAGCCATCTTCTGTTAGCACATATTTAGATGCTTTCAATCTTAAAGCTCTCCTTTGGTGATCTAAAGGTGATCAAGACAAGACATATGCTTAAGCTAGAAAATGATGTCCTTGTACCAATCATTGTCCTCATCAATGTAAAGCACCCTAGCATTTCCAATACTTACCTCCTCATGACTCAGTTGCATCTTGAAATCAGTTAAAAGTTGGGCTAATCCTTGCCCCTTTACTATCTTGATTGGCTTAATTTCAATATCATACTCCTGAATTCTAGAGATCCAATTTCCTCTAGTTCCTATGCCATCTGGCTAAGACAGCACATCTTTGACTGCTTGATAAGGAACGTAAGCTAAAACCTTCGAATAACTAATGTAAGTCCTGAAATGCTTCAAAGACTTAACTAAAGGGTAGGCTTGCTTTTCAGTGGTTGTATGGTTTAGTTCCGCGTCTCTAAGATTCTTACTCATGAAGGCAACTGGTTGTTCATGGTTGTTTTCATTCTTTTGCAGCAAAACACCTGCTATAGTATCTTCAGATGCATAGGAGTAAATCAGGAATTCCTTATTATAATTAGGACGCACTAGGACTGGTGCAGAAGCAATTGCTTTCTTTAGAGATTCAACTGAGGCATCACATTTCTTATCCCAAACAAATTTTACATCTTTCTTTAACAAGCCATTCAAAGGTTTTGCCAACTCAGCTAGGTTAGGAATGAACCTTCTTACAAAGTTTATCTTCCCGAAAAATGATCGTAATGAACTAACATCTTTGGGAGGAGCTAAGGCTTGAATCCCTTGCACTCTTTCAGGGTCAATTCTAATGCCCTCTCTAGAAACAATATGAGCTAACAACTTCCCTTCATCAACACCAAAGGTAGACTTTTTAGGATTTAGGGAGATTCCAAATTTCCGACACCTTTCAAAAATTTTCTTCAAATGCTTTACATGATCCCCCCTTTCTTTAGAGAAAACAGTCAATTCATCTTGATAGATGACAATAATTTTGCCAATCAGACCCTCAAATGCATGGTCCATTGCCCTTTGAAAGGTTGATCCTGCATTTAAGAGGTCGAATGGCATCCTTATATACTCATGTGTTCCCCAAGGGGTAATGAAAGTTGTCTTTCCACGATCTTCTTTCTTGATTTGAACTTGGTTATAACCAGAGAAACCATCAAGTAGAGACAATATGCCAGCCCCCATTACACTTTGCAATAAATTTTCCATATTAGGCAGTGGATAATTATCCTTTAGCGAAGCTTGATTCAAGTTCCTAAAGTCAATATAGATCCTAATTTCCCCACTTTTCTTCCTTACAACTACAGGATTAGACACCCATGTTGTATGTTTGACTGGCCTAATGATGCCTGCTGCCAACATCTTTTCCAACTCCTTTTTGACTAAGGGAGCTAATTTTGGGTTTACATTACGCAACTTTTGTCGGTAGGGTTTGGCTCCTTCTTTGAGAGGAATGGTGTGCTCAATAACAGATTGGTCATAATTTTTCAAATCATCATAAGTCCAAGCAAAAACATCCTTGTACTCCCTAATCAATTCTTCAATTTTCTTTCTTTCTTATTTGGAGGCATTTTTCCCTATTTTAATCATCTTTGGGGAACATGAAGAGCCTATATTGATTTCAATGACCTCGTCAATTGGCTCAGATCTCTTACCTTTAAACTCATCATGCCTATTAAAATTCTTCTCCAAAGGGAAAGTGATTTCTGTTATGTCCATTCCTTCAATGGAACTACCCTTTATTTGATCTTCAAAGTTTATCATTGGGGATTGAGCAGCAGTCAGGAATTGGATGATTTGAGCATCATCATCAAAACCTTGCCAATAATCTTGGTTATCGGGGACAGAGGGTCTGAATAAAACTTCAACCTTGCAATTTCTTTGCTTTAAAGACTCAGAGGCTTGGAGAGTACTGGCATGACAGACAATTCATCAACCAAAGTGTTTTGCTCACGGGGAACTACTTTAATTCCAAAGGCATCAAAACATTCAATGGTATCCCAAACTGCATTCATGTAATCTCCGAGTCTATTATTCTTGGCAGCAAAAAAATTCTTTATTTGGGATACAATAAAGTCAGAATCACCTATGACAGATAAGGTCTTTATGTTTCTTTCCCGAGCAAGTTCTAATCCTAGGAGCAAGGCTTCGTCCTCAGCTACGTCATTAGTGCAATCAAACTCCAAGCGAAAGGAAAACAAACTTTCTTCTCCAGATGATGAGGTCAACACAATCCCTGGTCCTGCACCATGGCGGGAATGGGCCCCGTCAAAGTGCATCCTCCAAATTTGATCAGGTGGGAAAGGATGTTTCTTAACCTCCTCCCAATAATTTGCCAAAACCATGAAGTTTCCAATTTCATCACTTGAGTACATTGCTTCAGTAAACAAGTGTCCAGGTGTCTCAACATGCTCTTGCATAGGTGGCTCATTAAACAAGGTTATGGATGAACCCTTTCCAGTTCGGATTGTGGCATATGTGAGATCCATCTGCACACTTCCACCTAGTCTTGCTGACCACTCCCTGGACAACAACATTCCCCAGACATCAGGGACATCTAGGACTAGGATGTTCATTGAAAGTTCAATATCAGAACAGGAAGCCAACCTAATAGGCAAGTTTTCTATTATCCCAATGGCTTTCACAGTTTTGGAATCCATTCCACATACATTCCTGTAAGGCCTTGTGGGCACCAGCTCAAGCTGCTCCATGACTCTTAGGGGCATAACATTTACCTCAGCACCCGAATCTAACATGCAGTTATGCAATATCAACCCATTAACTTCCAAAGCTATATAAAAGGGAGGGCAACCCCCAAAGTTGTCACCGGAGACACTTTGGATCATGACAGGAGAATCCTTCGGTTCTACAGAAACTTGCTTTGATTTTTGCTTCCTTGTTTGGATTCCTAGATGGGTAGTAGCTCTCTTGTGGAAGGAAGGGATCTTGAATATTTCACAGAAAGGAATAGGCATGTTCATTTTTCCTAAGAAACTTGCAACATCAATGTTTAAGTTGTAGGGGTTCTCTTTATCTTTTTCGTTTATGCTCAAACCCAGGAACTTCATAATTTCATACTTGACAGAGGGGATTTTAATTAAATCCTTCAAGGAAACTAAAGCAAAGGAATTGGTTAACTTACTAGGAACTGTTATCACCTAAGCTGTAGTTACCCCTATGGATGGATCCAGTCATGGATGGCAATAGGGAAGGGCAACTCAAAAGGTGCAACCACGATCACCTCGACCTCCAATGTTTTTGGTTGTCACGCCAGTCGAGGCAACCTTCGCTTTATGTTATCTAGCCCAGACAACAAAGGGGGAGACCCGATCTACTCCCGACAGGAGAGATCAAAACCAAGACACCAAATCAGGGTATTTCTAGGTGAAGTTAGGTGTATGGTTTATCCTAGACCTAAGGATGAAGTCACAAGCCAAGTGAGGGGGTTTAATAGGTATAGCTTTGGTTCGTAGTTGAATGTAAGAGTGACTTATAATGTTTATAGTGAGATCTAGGGCTAGTGTACTAGTTCAATGTCAACAAATCCACTGCCTTGGGAACCGTGTCCAATGCAGGATAGTTAAGGTTTGTATTGGGGCTAACTAGTACATAAGACAAGCTTGACCATGATTCATGATAGCTTTAGGGGTATAGTTCACCATGCAAAAGTCAAACCACAAGTCAATCCAACAATCTAGGAGAGTTGGGTTGTCTTGGAGATAAACCAGTGCCTTGGGAATTGGGAAGTGGAGTCAAAGTAGGGTTGACTTATGGTTTAGGACTCCTACAACATGAGATAAGTGGGCAGTATAGGCCTTGATGGTTAAATGTGTCTAGATCTAGGTTTGACCCAAGTGGACCACAATCCCTTAAAACAAGGAATGCAGTCCCCAAGGCAAGATTTGACAAAGTGACAGTCTAGACCTAGGTTTTGAATTATTCCGGTTTTAGATCTCCAAAAATCTCAAGTACCCAGTTCCTCGAAGTGAGTGAACTCACTTCTCCAAGGTGGTGCGACTTTCCCTAAGGAGGCTTCAATCAGGGTTTAGGTGGGTCAAATCATGTCGGATGGCATCCAAACTTTAGATCCGGGTAGATCAGTCAAGTAGGGGTATGGATCTATAATTTCGTGGCAATCCACCGGTTAGATCTTTGTAGATCTGAGTTTAAGTGTTCCAAGTGGTCCAAAATGGGGATTAAATCCCTTAAAATGTGGAATGGGGCCCACAAGGTAAATTTCAAGAAAGGGACAACCTGGGTGTATGTTATTTGATGTGTAGATGTCAAATCAAGTGGAATCTCAAACACCCATCGCTTAGATCTAGGTCAACCTGCTCAAATGGTGAAGTGCGCCTTCCTTGGGAGAAGCTAGGTTGGCTTGGGAGAGGGGTCAAACGGAAGCCAATCCTCACCAAACTATAGATCCGGGATGCCGTGGATGCTATAGAGGTGGGTTTTCGATATCATGCCCAACAACCCACTAGATCTCAGTAGATCTAAGAAAATGCAAAAATGGGGTTTTGATTAATTAGGGTTTTAAGTGTTTTTGACAATTGGATAGACTATGGAGATAGAACTTACCTTGAGATCATACCTGAATGATGTGGTTGAGATGCCTTGATGTTGAGGAAGATTCCCGCAGAGATCAAATGAGAGATTATTGATTTGCTTGCCAATTTGATGCCCTAGTCCACAAGTGCGCCTTCCTCTACCTGTCAAACCAAGGAATAAAATTCAATCAGTAAGATCAAGCATGGAAGAAATACAAGAGAAATGCAAATAGTAACATGAAATAGAAGGTCCTGGGACAGTAATACTCCCTGTTACCAACGAAGAGCTCCAAAGAAGAAGTAGGGAGAGTCTTCCCCTACCAATACCTCCTCCTCCAAGCAAATCGGCCTCCACCTGTAGATGCAAAATCGTGGTACAATAGATATGGCAAACAAGATCTCCAATAACTCAGTGCAAAGGAAGAACCAACGAACGAACACCAAAAACATTCACCACAACATTGGAGATAGATGCAATAATAATTTTCTATTCCAATAATCCAGAGCCAAAAGTCCCTTTACAATGAGAGGCTCTCTCCTTTAAATAGGAAGGAGAGGCACCAAAACCCTAACCACTTTTTGAGTGAGTGGCTAAGATTAAAAGATACAAATGTCTAATCAATGGTTGAGATGAGCTCAACAACATAATACATGGATCATACATAAAATATAACATAAGTGGACAAAGTCGCCCTAGGAGAGGGGAATCCCACCAAATCATGATGACAAAATATCATAAGAGGCTCATGGTGGGTCCAAGGGGTAATTTTATCCCTCCTTGGTCAATCCCCATGGCACAATAACCAATAAATAATCATGAATGTACCAAATCGTGCCTCCAAGGTGAAGTCGTGGTCCTCAAAAGACCTCAAAAATCCACAGAAAGTGCCATAAGTGATGGATGCGGGCCCTGATGAAGCTGAAACTGCAGGAGGAGGTGTGGAAGGTCCCGATCTATCATCACTGATCATCCCATGCCATAACTTTGCCTCAGTAGCCCAAATCGATTTCCTCAATAGCCATTTCTACCAATCATGAAATGCCTCGGGAAGCGTGAAACTGCCCAAACAGCCACCTGGAGTGATGGCGCTGTCAAGGTGAGGGCACCAATGTGTCCGGGAGGGGGGTAATATGGTAAAAACAAGTGGCTGGACCACCCCCTCCATCATCAGCGCCCTAGGTCAACCGGATAAAAGTCATCTCTGCTCCGACAGGGCCTCCAACAGACCAAAACTGCACTAGGACAGCCTACTGAGGCTAAATCATCACTGTAAGTGCCCGGAACTGAAAACAAACTGTCCCATTGGACTCAGAAGGTCCAAATCCATCCAAGATGTGTACTCATACACCATATGAATCTATGCATGATCAAAATAAATATCCAATGTACCGGAACAAGGCCAATAATAATGATCTGTAAATGACCAAACACTGCTATATCCCAAGAATCATCATCATAACCCTGTAGCTGCTGCATAGAATCATCCTGTATGTGTACATGGACCATATATCATCTATCCATATCATCATAAGGTCCAACATCTCATGTCCCATGGTCCTCCATGGTCAAACTAGGTCTAACCAAGACCAAATACAACTCAGACTATCATCCATAGCTGCTGCAAGGTGTCAAGGTTAATACATGCTTTACAATTTATTCAAATAGCTTCTATAACACAGAGTAATCATGACTGGCGATCTAAATCCAAATATATAGTGTCGTTAATTATTATTATTACTCAGACTAGACTTTCAGGACCATACTCACTTCATAGTTGTGATCAATTTGCTAGTGAAGGGTGAAGGCTGAAATAACTGGCTAGGCTAAGGGATGACTTGACTGACTTGACTTTGTGACACTTTGGCAAGGGAAAGGGAATACACACCATAGTATATACTGAATGAGCAATAACACAGGGAATGGCGGTGTCTCACAAATGGATGAGTTGTTTAAAGAGGGTTTATTCACCTTCACAGATGCGCACAATCCATAATACAAACAAGGCCAGCAATTGTTTAGATATAACATTTAAGTTCCATTGCTTTTTGGGCCTGAGGTTTCCATAGCCTTGATCTATGTGTGTTTACAAACACATTGCATAGATTTATATTTATTTTTAGGCTTTCTGCTGCAGGTGTGTTTTTAAGGCACTTGTTTACCTGAGCACTTCTAGGTGTGTCATGGACAACTTGTTTACCTAGGTATTTATTTTTCCAAAAGATATAACATTTTATTTTTCATGGCCATTTTCATTTGGCATTTCTTTCATATACAAGATGTAGCATTTGATTTTTCCAGATCTTGTATTGATGGCAGCACTAAAAGTTTCAGGTTTAGCCAACACAACTTTAGTGACTAGGGGGAATTCTCAAGGAACTCCAACTCACCATAGGTAAGTTTTGTCACCAACTCAGAGCCGAGACACAATAAACAGGGAAGCTCATCCAATACAGAGGCTACAATGGGGAAAGGTCCTCCATGTCACTAGTCAAGTAGCAAATCAGGGTAATAATCTAAAAGGTAGGCCACGGATGGATGAAGACAGTGAAATGATGGAGCCAACACTAGCAAGCCAGAGTATGGTGTAATGATCACCTCTATTCTCCCTTAGGAGGGTATGTGCCAATGAGTATGAATAGTGAACTTCTAAGTCTGAGTAGGGGCAATATAATATAAATAATAGGTCAACCAGGTCCATGTATCTATATGATCGCCAGATCATGACACTAAGTGCTAAGACATGCTATAAGAATAAGTATAAAAGCAATCTAACCATAACACAATAATATACCTGCTGAGTCATATACCTGAATGCACATCAACCTGTACCATCATCTGTCCTCTGGAACTGTTGCTGTAACTCTGGGCACTACTGACTGCTCTGTACCAATGGTATAATGGCTATATCGGGCATCTCTCTGAGTGTCCTGAAACTCAGTCATGGCATGGGGAATATAACTGCTGTCCACAATCTGATAGTGATCCAATATAAATGCTCATCTCGGCATCTCAAATGCAAGGGAACTGGCTGAATAGTGTACTGGAATGAGAAAAATAATGTATGGTAGCCCGGCTACTATATATGTGATAACAGGAACATTTGTTCTTGGATGCTCTTGATTAGGCTTCAAAATCATGAGTGGCTTTGTCTTCAAAGGCACAAGTTGTTTTCTCCAAAGAGTTGCTTTGGGAATATTAGATTTAGGAGGAAGATCAATCTTGATCCATTGGTCTAGCTTTTGGTTTGCAAGAGGGGTTCGACTAGTACTAGGCACAACTTTACCCTTTGTGATGACTTCAGATGAAGGCTTTGGAGTTTTGGGCATGATTCTTCGCACAAGTTGATTGTTAGGATGCACTGCCTTGCTAGGCTACGAATCAATTGGCTTAGGTTGCTGAGGCTTAGGAGAACTAGCCTTAGGAGGGACCAAATTGCTACAAATAGATTTCAACATTTCTTTAGTTTGTTGATCACGTCTTTTAAAATCTTCATCTTGATTTTTAAGATACATAGCAATGTTGGTGACCATCTCACACATATTTGACATGAATTCCATGGTCATCTCAGGAGAGATATTGTCTTGAGAAGACATCTCTAAATGGGTTCGTTTCAAAGCGGAGTCACGAATTGGAGTCGCCAAGTAGACTTTTGAACTCTTCTACCAAGATGTATGTCGTTAAAATGCAAGGAGAGAGTGAGTGACAAATAGATGGATATGTTTTAATTAAGGATTGAAATGATAACCATCTAGATTAACCCGGATGCAATAAGATATGAGTTATGCATGGATAATCGCAGACACCTAAGGTAAGCCTCTACCTCCCCAGCAACGGCGCCAAAAATGTTGGCAAAGAGAAAGGGAGTAGAGCTTAAAAAAAATATATGTCGAACCAGGGTAGGCCTCTACCTTCCCCGACAACAACACCAAAAATGTTATCACACAACTTGCAGTTGTCCCTGTTATCAACTGATTTGTACAATAGTTGAAACCTCATTGAGCCGCCAGTGTTGGAACACATCAGTGTTCACTTCCAGAGTATCTGGGTTTCAGATATTTGGGTCTAGCCAGTTTTGTTTTTGAGTCGACATGACCATGGCCCCATGGGGGTTTGTAACAAAGTGTGCTAGTAGGGTCTGAGTGGCTCCGTTCCCCATGACTGGATTAAACAACTAAGGTATTCCAGGGATTTTTTTCACCATCAGATTATACTTTGCTTCAAGCGAGATATAATCTCTTGGTTTTTCTCCCGCTTCCTCCAAAGCTGGAATGCCCGATTTTGGAAATTTTTGCCATGGGGGGTTATTAGAGTCCAACTAATATGTATAAACCTACTAGACACTATTAGAATAGGTTCTGGTCATGTCCTAAGTCTCTAGGACCCCCAGAAAAAACTTCAAAAAATTTTTACCGGACGCGTCGGATTTGGGGTTTTTAATTTTTAATTATTTTTTAAATTTTAATTAAATTTCTCTATAGTTTAAATAGAGAAATTTGAGTCTGTAATATGTCAGTCATCCGGGGTCCGAACATAGTGTTTGATGGCTCGTTTCATAAGCCAAAAATCACACATGACCCGTGGACCAGCTAAACCCAACTTTCGGATGTCAATTCAGCCTCATAATTAATATTTTCTCTAAGAAGTCATTTACAGAGAAATTATTAATTAAATTAATATTTTTGAATATTTTGGAGAAATCCAAAACTCTCCAAAATAATCAGAAATGATTAAAATAAAAAAGCTAAATGACATGGCAATAGACATTTATGAAGATTCCAATCAACTCCAAGTGGCTTAAGTCAACTATCCAGTCACCAGAAGATTATCCACTCAAGCTAATTCGCCCTTCTTCATGCAAAAGTCGATTTGGTGAGTTGTCAATTGATAAATGGGTTGGTGGTTTTGCATTTAAGTCTAAGGTGGGCGCCCTCATAGCTTGGCTCCCGTTGCAAGTCACGAGTTAGTACCTACTACACTCCACTTGTCATCCCACCAACCAACTCGCCATCCTCTTGAAGCTCATGCATATCTACCCTAGCCTCATGTGGATCCTTGTTGGAAATTGTTTATTGGATGGTGATACTTCCCATGTAACCACCAAAGTCGAGTTGTGCCACCTCTTCACTCATACCTACCACCAAGGTCGAGTTGTCCATTGTTTAGCTCTCCAAGCTTGGGTTTGATTGGAATTCGACCTTCATGTCTATGCCAATTCGACCTAGGGTTTTAGCTAGTGGTTCTACTATAAAGAGAGGCCCATTTGGGTTGTTATCTCATGGAATTTTTGTGCACCATTACTCTGGCAAATTTGTACTAGATCATAGCAATTGCTATCTTGAAATAAAATTTGACTTTAGAGGTCCATGCGATTTGTGCAACATTGATGAATGCTTCTCTTGTGAGGTGACCTCTTTCTATGCTTTCAATTTAAATGCTTATGTGATTGATCAAGTAACTAGCTTTAGAAGTCTATATTCTAGAACATAAGATCTACCATTTGTGGTTTGCAATTTGGTTTATTATGCAATGTTGATCAATGAGTTATATGAATAGGACGTACTCAGTTATACTAGCATTGATATAACCTTGGTTTTCGTAGCATACTAGTCATATATTTGATCTCACTTTTGCATTAAGTTGTTTGTCTTTGAATAGGTTTTTCTAGGTGTAGGAGGGTGTGAGCTCGGCTGCATCTAGCCCATCTTCATCATCACAAGTGATTTTTAACATTGTTGTCTTTCCAAGATCTACAAGGGTTGAGGTTGTTCCAAGAAGAAGCACAAAGAGTTTTTGCTCCAAAACCCATCCACCAAAACTTTACTTTTTTACCTTGGTTACTTGTACCTTGGGCTTCCCTTTCTTCAAGCCCTCTTGTCTTCTCCTTGAAACCCTTTGCATTTGACTTGCTAGCCTATTCCTCCATTGCCCTAACCCCATCTACCTCCTTCTAGCTCTCGTCCCATCTCCTCATTGGCTTCTTTTCGTTTCGTTTTGCCTCATCCATCCTCTCATTCGCTCCTTATCCCTTCTCCCTTCACCCTACCATCCACCTTCTCTTCCTCTCCATTCGTCCCACCTCTTTTTTGGGCCTCTTCCCCTCTCGTTTTTGCCTCTTCTATCCACTCTTCTACTCTCATCTTACCCTACCTTGAGTGCCTTCTTCCTCTTGATTCGTCCCATTTCTTTTTGCCCCATCTACCTTCTCCTCCTCTCCACTCGTCCCATTTCTTTTACCTTCTTCTCCTTCCTTCCCATTGCCTTTTGCCTTAGATCTTAAGCCTTCACATTGCTCTCGTCCCATCTCTTTTTGGCTTTCTCTATTTGCTCTCGTCCCATCTCCATTTGCCCTATCTCCTCCCTTTCGTCCCATTCCAATTCATCCTCTCTTCATACCATCTCCCATACCCCTCTTCCCATTCGTTTTTGCCTTCCTTCTAGCTTTCGTCCACCCTTTAAAAACCTACAAAACACATAAAAACACAACAAGTTTTGGTAAGATCTAGTAGTTGTTCTCATTTCATTGAAAGGTTAATCTTAGATCTCATGCTTGCATTTACATATTTAGGATCTAGTCTCTTACTATCATAGTTGGTTTTGCATTTACATTATTACTAGTTTAGATCTTACACTTTGGAATTTGGTAGTTTGTGTTAGATCTCATTTAAAAATTTTAAAAAAAAACTTGCATCTCCTTAGTTTTATTTGATTGATAGATCTAGGTAGTTTCCAATTTGTTTTGGTTATCTAACATCTAATGGGTATTTGAGTTGCTCATTTGTGATAGATCTTTCCTTGAGAAAGAAGAGCTTTGATAAACAAGAAGAAGCTTCAAATACAAGAAGTTATCAAGAGGACAAAAGGACGATCCAAACCGAGACTAGTATTTATCCTTTTGTAATAGCTCTTAGAAGCTTATTTTCAAGTATTTTCACAAGTTACATCTCTCAAAGTCCTTCAAAGGGTTAGAAACCCAAGGCAATTGTAAAAGCTTAATAAAAGTTAAGTGGAGGAGGCCTCCATTTTTTGGGTCTTCTTCCCCATTTGGGGAAGAGTGTCGTGTTTGGTTAGCCTAGATCTGTTATTTCATGCTCTTAGATTAGTTTCCATTTCAATAAGTTATTTTTGTTATCATTTCCGTTTCACTTACCCCCATACTCTCCCGAGTACGGTCTTTGACCTGAAAGAGATTCTTGGGTAGATTAGACTTTATTTTCTGTCTAGTATTTCATTTTTATCTTGTTATTTTCTCTTCCAAACCTTGACCAGAGTAGAGCTAACTTTGGGATCGTATCCCAAAGGCCACATAACTTTGTGGTAGCTACTCGCTCCCCCATCAGCTTCTTGTGGACATCCAGCTAGCTGGAAGGTTTCCAAGACTGGTGGCTTCTAGTGGTTGACCTTGTTCGGAGGTTTATCCCACCTATTAGATTAGAATTTATGTGGTAGAACACTAGATTCTCCAATTTATTTTATTTGGCAAAGTAGCATTGTTAGCAAATGTTTCATATCTTTCAGATCTATCACATTGTTTAATCATTTTAAAGTTGATTTATCTTGCTACTACAAACTACTTTTTACTTATTAAAACGAACCAAAGTCTCTTGAACTTGGCCAAATCCAAGTCAAGAGCACTCTCTATCGGAGAGCATCTTAGTCTTGCATCATTCCCTGCATTAGGCATTTGTTAATTAGCAAGTCTCTTGAACTGTGGTCATAAGATCAAGTCAAGAGCGCTCTCTGTCGGAGAGTTGAACAAAGTGCTCTAATAATAAAAATTTCTACACATTTTTCCCTTTTAATTAATCTATCTTGGTCTCGTGTCCTACACCCGTATGCTCTGCCAACCGGAAACGGTTGGGCCAGTACTCAGAAAGGTGTAAGACTTGGTAATTTCACAAGTGATAACATTAATTAAAATTTTACCCCAAAACCCCAACTAAGGCAAAATCACTGAGAACTTCCTAAAGAGGTGGTGTCGGGAATCCACTGTCAAACTCGAGGGCGGTCAAGCCGTAAGCACACTTGCCCTCTTTGCAATCTGGGTGCTCCCGACCTATCACCTAAAAGGTTGCCAGTTTGTTTTTCTTGGTTAAGGTTCCACTCCTTTTGATACCTTTGTTCTTAGCCATAATAATCAAGACCACTAAAATCTTAAATTTACCAAGATAAGCTGCAAAACGATCTCACAAACTTTTTCTTTCGAAACACTTGTATCAAACATTTCAATCACTTTTACATTTTTTGACTCCATAAGGCACTGGTCCTTAAATCACAATATTTTATTTGCTTATTATTAATATTGGAGTACTTGTTTTAATTCTCGTAAAAGTGATTTATATCTGACTCAAGTGTATCTCTTACCTTCTATTGCAACGTGGATTGCGTTATCTTGGTCTCATTTCAAGCATTTTTGTGTCTCTCACTTTCAAAAACTCCTAAACAACACCCATCCGCATCACAACACCAAAAACATTTTAAACACACAAGAGCCTTAGACAACTCTTTGTGGGGACTACCCCCCTTGGCTTCGTTAGGAGTTTGCTTAAACGGAGGAGCTGGGATTCAGGTGACAGTACCTGGCTCATTGCTTGCCCCCAAGGCCACACCTCTCTCACTTGTAGTGAAGAGACAACTTTCGAAAGATTTCCGCTGCTGGTGTGCAATCTGGCGGACAACAGTCCCTAGAGGTATCCCATCCGGGATGGTAGAGGAGACAGACAACTAAAGAGTTGACCCAAGAGATGCCACGGTTATCAATGCAAGCTGGGAGTCATGATAATCGAGGCACTCTTCACTTTAGATCAAGACAAGTCAAGACCAAGGGGTAGACCCTAGCCAATCAATGAAGATTGACTAACCCAAAGGTTCCTAGGGAAACGTGTAAAAGATGAGTTATGGAAACCAATGAGTTGATTAAATTAGGTGGACCCAAGAGTTAAGTATGGTTGAAGAGGCTTAAGAGGTGACAAGTGTTTCAACCAATAGATGAATAAGGCCACTTAATGGATTAGGTCTAGTGCCATGAAAATACACAAGTGGGGCCCACTTCCTTAAAATATGGAAATGGTCCAAATGGGACCCACAAGGTGAAGTTAGGGGTGAGATGGCACTAAGTGGATGAGATAAGGTAGATCTATGGATCTAAGATGAAAAAGACATCACCCACATATGGGATCTAGGAAAAGGCCACTAACCCAAGGAGTGCGAATTGCCCAAGGGAGACTAGTGCCTTGAAATGAGGGGGCAAATGGAGTCCAAAGTATGCCAAAATGTAGATCGGGGTAGTAAAGGAAATTATCAAAGTGGGTTTAGGATGGCATGCCCCAATATGGCCTAGATCTCCATAGATCTAAGATGCAAAATGCATCACCAAGTGACCCAAGTGGGGCTCAATCCCTCAAAATGAGGAATGGGTCCCACAAGGTGAAGCACTAGGGGTAGGTTATCAAGGTAGACAAGTGCAAATCAAGTGGGATCTCACCTACCCACAACTTGGAACTAGCCCCAATAGCTTTCCTCAAGGAGTGCGACTTCCCTCAAGGAGGCTAATGTGCCTTGGAAAATGTGTCAAATGAAGGCCAAATGCCACCAAACTATAGATCGAATTGTCGTGGATGCTATAGAGGTGGGTTCTTTTTATAATCCCCAAAGCCAAGCTAGATCCAAGTAGATCTAGAAAAATATAAAAAAACAAGGGTTTTGATTTTAAGGGTTTGATGGCCAATGAAGAAGAAGAAGAGATCTCGGTACATACCTTGTAGAACATACCTCAAATGCTTGTGGCCACTTTGCAAATTGATAGCATTCACCTATGTGTATATTCAAGAGTGAGATCTAGTGCTCCAAGCCAAAACGTCCTCCTCCAATGATGCCAAATCGTTCTCCTCCTACAAGACAAGATCAAGTGAAACAAGCCAAGTAAGAAAATTATGAAAATGATGAAGAGATGTAAGAGAAAGCATCAACTATGTCACAAAGATACAATAATGATACTCCCTTTCACCAAGATCAGCCCAAGAGAAGATATGTGAGTCCCCTCAACAATAGCCTCCTCAAATCGTCCTCCTCTTCACCAATTCGGCCTCCCTGCAAGAGAACAACGTGTAGCCCAAGATCCACAATGATACATAGAAGAGATACTGTATATTCAAAGTGCAAAAGAATCCATCAAGACAAGAGAAGTAGATCCACAAAGAAGTATTCTATTCCAATCTTCAAGAGCTCCAAAAGTGATTTTACAATAGGGGGTCTCCTCCTTATATAGGATAATAAAGACCAAAACCCTAAACCACAAAACCACTTTACAATACAACAAGTGAGTGGTTGAGATTAAAAGATCTCAAAATATAATCAATGGCTAAGATGAGCCTACAATATATCACATAGATCACTCAAAGAGAGGGTGACGCCATCCCTCCAAAAAGACTAAGGAGGGTGACGTCATCGCTAAGAGGAGGCTAAAACACATGGGCCCACCTCATACGACATGGACATGACTCAAGAAGCTCATTGTGGGGCTAGGAGGCATCAATCCTTACTAGCTCATCCCCATGACACAATAATATAAAATAATGTGACTATGACATGTCCAAATAATACAAATGATCAAATCCTGTCTCCAAAACTAAGAGAGACATGCAGTAAAAGGCCTCCCGTGGCCACTGTGGACCCCACTGATCGAAGTTGACTGATCTGGAAGATGGGGGGTTCACCCTAGAAGACCTCTGAAAAGACCAAGCGCCAAAACCTTGCCTCAATTTCCCAAATTGAATTCCTCAGTGACCCTTTTATTCCATTTTTTATCCCTCTGGAAAACCCTGCAACTGCTCAAACCGCCACCTAGGGTGCCTGCGCTGTCAAACTGAGCCCACCAGGCTGTCTGGAAGGGGGGTGTAATGGTAAAATCAAGTGGATGGACCACCCCCTTCCCACATAGCGCCCTAGGTGAAACTGGCCTCCAATGCCTCTACTGGATAGGTTGGGAAAGCATGCCCAAAACTAGTCATCAGGTGGATAACTACATCTATCACTGTCAGAAGTGCCCGGAACTAAATGATAAGTGTCTCAATGGATCTAGAAAACCCAAATATACTAGAAATGTGTACTCATACACCATGGGTTGATCTGAGGGGTCAACTATAGGGTCCACCATACCTGGACAGTGCATAATCTAATGATCTGGAAATAATAATAAATCTGTTGAACTGCATCAACCATCATCAGAATCATATGTCCACCATATGGTATCATCAACAAGAGTGTGTGGGACCATCAATCATTATCCATAAGCATACATGGTCCACATCATCACGGATCCCAAGAATGACCATGGTCAAACTATGTTTGACTAGGTCAAAATATAACCAAGGACAAAATTATATCAATAGACTAAGACATGTTCCTCTAATCACACTCACAGCTTAACTTAAAGTACATCATCATTCCATGGCAGTTTAATACATATAGATATTTAATGTTATTTATACTTTACTTGCAAAAAAGCTTTAATGACAGACTCACCCATTGGACATGGTCTAACTACTAGCTAAGGGTGAAGGCTAAGACAAGGTTGGGCAACGGGGATGACTTGACCAAACTCAACTAGGTGACACTTTGGACGGGGAAAGGGGGAGCTACACTCTGTGTCGAACAAATAACACGGGGAAGGGCTGTACCTCACAAATGGATAAGTTGTTTAGAGACTGTTTATTCAACTCAGGCATCATGTCTACATCAAGTTGATCCAGGTTCATTAGGATCATTCATTTCATTTCATGGCCTTTTTGGCCTACATAACCCCTCGGATTTCAAATGTGCTAAGAAGCACAACTAGTCGCAGCTTGCATTCGGGGCATGTTTATACATATATAAGGTCAGCAATAATAGATATAACTTTGAGTAACCATTGCTTTTTGGACCTTCTCTATACTCTTCGAGAATTAATTTTAGCAGTTCATTGCTATAGCCTTTATTCACGTGTGTTAAGAAACACATTCTAGAATTTAAAGTTCACAAGCTTTTATTGTGCATTTCCAATATAAGTAGTACATGAGCTTTCAGTTTTAGCCAACAACATCTCAAGTGACTAGGGGGACTTCTACCAGTGCCAAACATCGCGATAACCGACCAGAATGATTTAGGCCTACAATCCAACTCACCAAAGGCAAGTTCTGTCACCAACTCAGAGCTGAGACACTAAACAAACATGGATGAGGTCCAACACAGAGGTAGTAATGGGGAAGTCCTCAGTATCAAGAAGTCAAGAAGGCAAGTCAAAAGGTTAAAGCCAAATTAGGCAGGTCATGGATGGATGGAATCAAATGAATGTGGTGCCTAAGCTAGCAGACAAGAATGTCAGGGAAGACCATATCTATGCTCATAGGAGGGTAATGCAACCGATGAGTTTTGTCAGGAAACCTAAGTGTGCAAGTAATACATCCATTTAATAGTTATAACATCATCCAAGATATTCAATTTTAATTTTAAATAGTATTGCCATATCCTGAATCATATACCAAGTCAATGCAATGAAAATGACTAAAACAACAAGATAATAGTCCATAGTCAATAATCAGAAGTCCACAGGTCATATCACATCATAATAATAATCATAAAAAATGATATGAAACACTGCTGCAATAACATCACTGGGCACTGAACTGAAACTGTATGGAACAAAGGGTCACATCGGTCATCAAATCTAAGCTCTCAAGGCTCAGCCTTGGCACAAGGTCTAACAAAGGTCTGATATAATATACTGCTCTGATCATGAGTGATCTCAAAATACAAGCTCATCATAACTGATCTCTGTAAAAGCAAAGCTCTGAAATGTGCAAATATCTGCTCGGCAAGGATAGTAGCCTTGCTACTATGGTGTGATAACAGGTAGCTCTGACTATACTGCCTCTCCCACTGCTCTGCTCTGATCTGCTCTGCTACGGAAGAAAGCCAACTGCTCAATTGATGAATGCGCCTGTTACCACCTAAAGTTGCACTTTAGTTGGACTTCAGTGAGCCACCAGCTATTGCACAATTAGTTGTGCTTATCAGAGTTCAGAAGTTCCAGCCTTGGCCAAATTTTGGCCATCTTTTTCATGTCTGTAATAATTGACCGTGCCCTACGAGGTTTGTAATAAAGCGTACTAGCATGGTGGTCTTTGAGTGAATCGGTTCCCTAGGACTTGACAACCAAAGAAGGTATTCCAAGGAGTTTTTTCCCTTGTCGATTATGCTTTGCCTTTAGCCGAGTATAATCGATGAGGTTTTTTCCCGCTCCTCCAAAGCTGGAATGCCCAAAGTGGTGGTTAGGCCTTAGGGGATTATTAGAATCCATTTTATAATGTTTATAAACATGTTAGACGCTAGGATTTTGTCATTTTGACATGTACTAGGTCCCCCTGAAGTTTCAATCAATTCCGAGAAAAATAATTTTTTCGCATTTTAAGCCATATTTTTAATGGTTTAAATGAAAAAATTTCAAAAGATGATAAAGGTGTGATCCGGAGTCAGAATTTGGCGCAGGGATGCTCGTTTTAAAGCTCAGAGCATCCTCTTCACCCCAGTATCTGGTCTTCCTATGTTTCGGGCAATTAAGACACCCTGTGGAGCAGTTTTTCCTATCAAAGCTACATAGTGGCACTTTAATGCTAAATAAGCATAAAAATGCACCATGGTCAAAAATTAAAATATTAAAAAAAAAGAGAATATGCCACATGCCAATTGACATGGCATGAATCAAGTGAGTGAGCGACTATGTGCAAAAGATAAAGTATTTGATAAAGTTCATGATAAAGTCAAAATTGGAATTTTCCATGTATCCATGCTACGCATTCTCTCTTTCACGTGGGCATTAACATTGGCATCGATTGTGTGGCTGGCAATTAAAAAAATACCTTATGTTATAAAGTTTATAATGGAAGTCAAAGCAAATAATGTTGAGCGATTATATCATATGATCTAAAATGGAAGTGCGCCCACCATCTTCACGTGGGCATCCACGCGGCATCCATTAGTATGGGGATAGTTCCAAAGTGGGATGTGCCTACCTCTTGAGAGGTGGCGCAATCCCTGCTATCTTAAAGGTTCAATCAAAACGCCAATTGATGAGAGCTGGTCAACGTAGGGAGAGGTGCCATCTATCATGCGTGGGAGGTTGGGCTCACAAGGAAGCTCACGGTAATATGATTGGGTTTGATAGAACAAGGTAGGGAAGCGCCTACCTCATTGGGAGGTGGTGCATCCTCACTTAGCTTGGCTCCCAATCAACGGCAGTCACCAAAATCAAAAGATTGGCACTCAGCATCGAACTCTTCAATCAAACCAGTCGTCCTCTCTTGGATTAATGGCCCCCTATGCCTGTGTTTTTCTATTTAAACAGAGCTTTGTTCCATTGTTAGGCATCAGAAGGTCGAACCTCTGTTTGCAATTGTAATATTTTTGTACTGATTTAATAAGAAGGCTTTGGAGGCTACCCTGGTGTTGTCTGCAATGTTGGATTGTTCTATTCTTTCCTCCTTATGAGGTAAATTTGTATCATCATAGCATGCTAGTAATTGTTGGATTTATCTGTCTTTGAAGGGAAAGTATTTTTCATAAGAATAGTAGGTGGTGCTTTATAGACTATTTTCTATTGTGGATAACATTAGAATGCTAGAGGTAAGAAAATTCTCGTTTGAATCTATCATCTCTCACATTTTCTTTTAATTATTCACACAGGTGCTTTTAATCCCTTTGCTAGTGGTTTTTTGATCTTACGGGTTGCTTAAGCTAGACGAGTGGATGAACATGTTAGATCTTCCTTTCCTCCAGCAAACTTAAACAGAGAGGTCAATCCCACCGGTGCATCAGAAAGCAGACTCCATTGCCCATCCTCAGAGCTCAAACCCCATGGGTTCAAACTTCTCGATCCATTTCTTCTATTCTTTCTCGGTTACAATCCCTATTTTTACTTAGATCTTGCTTTCAAAGTGTTATTCATAAGTAGATCTGAGTTGAATCACAACCTAATAGTTAAAACTCATTTGATAATCTAGATCTAGGTGGTTAGTTTCTATTTTTGCATTTTTTCAAGTAGATCTAAAGCAAAATAGAATCTCGTGTCTTTCAAAGTTTTATCAAGTAAATAGTACTTTGATTTGCTTGTCATCTCTTAAAGAGACAAGCAAAGATCCTAAGAAGGAAAGCTTTCTAGCTTGCCTTACTTAGTTCTTTTTCTCGTTCTTTTTTCGTACTTTTAAGTTAGAATTTTTTTCGTTTCTTGGCATATAAACGAACACACTCTTAAAATGTGTTTCGGTAGATTTCAAGCATTCGATAGCTTGCTGGTTTTTCATTTAAATATCAGTCCTAACTTATTAAATTCATTTAAAAGTTAGTTTTAAGTCCAAACATTGCCCAAAAAACTTCATTTTTACTTACTAGTTGCATCGTAGTTCATTTTGGTGATTTATAGTGTTGTCAAAACACTCTTAAAGTGTTCTGATTGTGATTTCTAATCCACTTTGTTCGCTGCTCTGATTTTTACATTTGACAGGAAGAAGCTCGATAAACAAGAAGTTCACCATCTCAACGCTTCCCAAACACTCGCAAGAACCAGCAGTTCGAACCTCGTGGCTTTCCATCAATATTGTAAACTGACTTGTTCCCTAATGATAAAGGGCAAGCAGTATTTCTCTTAAGTTTCCAAGTTGTAAACCAAAGAATAAAAAGAGCAAGCAGGCAATTCCAGCGCTTGGACCCCAATCCCCCCAAGGGGGATTCACATTTTTCACCTTTTTTTTAGTTTTTACATTTTTCTTCTTCCTTTGCTTTAGATTAATTTACTTGTTGTTATTAGTAATTACAAAACATCCATGAATCACACAAGGCATCCCAAGGGGACTTAGAATCTTTTACATTTTTTCACCTAAGTGCTACAAAATGAATCACAACTTATTCTAAAAACTTCAAGTAAAATTAATCCCCTTGATCTACCGAAGTACTCCACCACATTGCGGTGTGAAGAAAAGATACCCTTGGGGATTAGATTAGATTAATCATCCACTTACACTTCATAATAAAATATACCAATGCCACAAACCTAGAGTATGCTCTTGGCCGCTGCAGCTTAGTCGGAACAGCTGGTCAATCAGAAACGGGTGCAAGGTACTTAGTTTTAATAGGATAATCCATTAGAATCGAATCCTAAGAACTCGGGAGGTTGCATGGACTGAATCTACAGAGTCAGCAGGTTCTTAAGCCGGTTCATCCACGCCTGGTTGGACACTTGGTAAGGTTGCTAGAGCACTCAGTTCGAAAGTTAGGTTTATTTTGGGCCAAACCAAGAATTAACCCACTCCTTAACTACTCATTTAATAATCACAAAATAAACCAACTGAGACACTGCAATACTTTCACTTGAGACTACAGAAGCAACCCCACACAGCAACAATCGCAAGCATTCTACATTCTCGGCACTGGTCTATAATTGCTTATATTTTAAGTTCAATCATATATGTCGCGAATGCTTTCTATCTCATGTGGTGTTGATCTTTTGATTTAATTCATAAAGCAGTACTCAGTTATTATCATTTCATCATTTAAGAAACTCCTAGATTAGACTTTTTTTGTTAATAGATTAAAAGCTTTAGGTTTACTTTTATAGGGACCACCCCCCTTGGCTTCGCTAGGAGTAAGCCTAGACGGAGGAGTCGAGTAATCAGGTGACAACACTTGACTCTCACTTGCCCCCAAGGACACACCAAGCGGCTTGAAGGTTTCCTGCTACGTTTCCCCCACAGGTGTGTATTAGGCGGCAACAACGCCCTTCCTTTGCATGGAAAAGTGCGCCCTCCCTCTGGATGTCAAATGCTCGTACAAGATCAAATCTCAATAGATCTGAGTTCTAATCATCACAGACCTTCCTCAAACACTGAGGCAAGGATACTCTGAAAGTCTCAGACACTCAATCAGCAGATCCGACTCTGAATGAGCTCTTCTCCCCTTTGGTAATGCGCCCCTCTCCCTCTCTGGAAGTCGTCCTCCACAATCTCTGCAGAATCCACTCAAGTGAACTATCTCAGTCCACAGATCTAGGCGCCAAGTGCCTCTGGTCTGGTGGTGTCCAATCTAGCTCAAATCACACCCTTGTCCCTCCTGCAGAAGCTTCTCTCTATCTCAGAAAGTCGCCCTGCATGTACTAATGCGCCCTCCTCACTCCTGACAGATCTCTCTCAGATAAGTCAATTGAATTGCCTCGTCCGGGGACATCCTGTCTCTATATATAATCTCACCGATCAATTAGGTTTACCAAAAACCTAATATATGTGCATGCAAAAAGTCACTTTTGCATGCATCTTTTAATTACTAATTGGCCATGCAAATCTCATGCATGCAAGAGGCAAGACTCCCCGGAAGGCCCGCATGCAGTCACCAATGGACTCATGCTACTGAGTAGAGTGTATCTCACCCTCTACTCCATACTGATGCCTATACTGCTGATGTACCTCCATGCAAAGCATCTGAATCATGGAGGACATCCTAAGATACCACAAAATCTAACAATGAGAAATCGTCGTTAGGTGTAAATCTGCAACTTTGCTTGATGTTTTGTGTGTTTTTACACAAATTGCAGGTCTGATAATTTCAATTAAAGCGAGCTTTTATCCCAATTTGTCAGTGTTTTGTGGTCTTTAGGGTTTACTCTTTGCTTCCAGGTTGCACAAGGGATTCCCCCCCATGGCTAGCAAGCATTGGCCCGAAGTGCAGGAAGACTGTACGAGGTGACAGTTTGCACTCTCCAGTTACCTTGGAACCCTTCCAGTTTCAAACATTAACATGACCTATGGCCTCCGTGTTGGCATCATGCCTTGGGTGGATGGTTCAACCAACTGAATTAACTCTTTGGGCTTATATATATATATATATATAGAGAGAGAGAGAGAGAGAGAGAGAGAGAGAGCTTCCTTTGACTATGAATGTTTTAAACATTTGTACATAAAGTCCCATTTATAAACAAAATAAATAAACGGGCCACAAACACAGCCACCACAAGCTGCTTTGCTATATATATATATATATTTGAATAACTTCTTGGATAGTCAAAAAACATACAAGAATTGAAAAATCATTAAACACATTTCGGTGCAAAGAAATTTCTGGATGTAAGCTTAATGATTATGAAATGTAATATACCGATCTACCAACTATGAATTAGGTGTTAGCAAAATGCTAAATGGGTGTCTACCCTAGCTAGTTATGGTGCATGCTCATGCTTGGATTCTCTGTTGTGGTGAACAGACGACCATTTTTGTAATTATGAATCATGATTAATTCCACACTAGCCCCAATTTTGAACTCGTTATGTTATGGTGGCACATTTTGATCATAAATTAGCCATGTTTATCAATTTTCTATGATAGCTGTTCAGTGGTGGCCTGCCTATAAGTACAGCTTTTAATTAGAAAATGTTATATAATCTATTTTTCGTAAAGAAAAAATCTGAAATGATATAGAGAAATTTAGTATGCAAAACAAAAATAAAAGGACAGAAAACTGGCCCTTAAGACTGACAAGGAATTAAGAAACTACTATACATACCTGAGGAAATTCCAGCAGCTGATCCTGTAGCGATAAGAGATAATCTCATTCCCTTGCTACATTGCAATACTTTTCCGATCCCTTGTGCTATTGATGAACCTATTTCAACACTTGGTCCCTCTGGACCAAGCGAATTACCCGTACCAAGGGTGATGGTAGCAGCCACAGTCTTTAGAAATGACCTGAAAGATGCCTTAATATCAGACAAGTGAATCCCTTCTGAATAACTTTCAAGGCTACTTCTTAGAGTATTCAAAATGCCAACTACCACACCTCCACAAGCTGGTATCAAAACAACCCGTTGCCATTTTTGTTCAAGGGGCTGCTCCCGCAACCATGAGGCACCTGGAATAGGGATCCCATCCCAAAATATGTCACGTACTTCATGCACCTGCAAATAGATAAATAACAAATTGACTTCAGCATTTCACACCCTACTCAATGTGACAAAATATTAACCTTAGCAGGCTTGTAAGTGACTCATTTCATAAATTAGTACCTATACTATATAGGCATCTTCAATCTTGTGTTCATTTTGTCGATGGTGTGTTTCAGTTATTTTTCGTATTTTCATACATTAAGCTAGTAACATTTAATCTGCAAACCAAAGTAAAACACCATAATAAATGATTGTAGAATATTAGAAGATCTGTTGTGACAAACTATTCCATTGGAAAGTTGGAAACATATATCCCAGATGAAGAACCTACAACAATCCTATCAATCCTATCTTGCTGGCCACTAAAACAGAAATTTCTTGAAAGAAATCCAGATAAAGAAAGACCTCCAAACATGCATGAGCGTGTGTCTACTACAAGACCATGTCAACTGCAGCTAATCCAAATCAAGAAAGAAAATACATAAAAACATTTTTCAGCAATAAACACAAAGATTTTTAAGGGGGAATGAACCACAAGAAATTTCTTGAACAAAGTTACCCTGATTATAACCCTTCATAAACACATTTGATATGCAATAAATCACAGCAATTGTCTTCAGCAGTTAAGTCCAAAACATGTGCTTCAGGATCCAATAACGTTCAATAAAAACTCCAAGCAATAGTATCTAGAATCCCACAAGCTTTCAACCGCACCAATACAATAGGAGGAGCTTCACTTGTATAGAGTCCAAACTCAAAAACCTCCTAAAAATAAAATTATAATATCCATGCAAGAGATCCTAGATCTCTCTTAGGAAAACATAAATAAAAACTATCTCCTAACCAACTCCTAATTGACAAGTCAAACAATACATGTAAAATATAAGACAAGAGAGTGTATGTGCCACTTGTCATCTACTCATGCAAAATGCTCCATGCAAGGAGCCAATTGCCATCTTCTGCTTTGGGATGCCCTTCAGAATAATCTTCAACAACCACCTCCATTAAAATATGATATATGCCAAGTCAAAAGAAAGGGAGTGCTCTCCAAGGTGGACCTTGAATCAAAATAATAATATAGATGCCGTAGAAGAGGTGCGCCCTTGAGATGTTGCAAAGAGCAGTTATGGGACCATTTTGACCATGCCATCTAATATAAAATACTCCATGAGAAAGTGTGCCCTTGAGAAGTGTGCCCGTAGTAGTTATAACCTCCCTTGGATCTAGGGCCACAATAATAAAATAATGCTCCACAAGTTGAGTGCCCTAGACAGATGTGCAAGGTAGTTATACCATACTCAATAAATGTGCAAAACAAGAGTGCTCTCCTAGATGAGGTAGTTAGCCACCTTGAGATGCCAAAACAATTCCAAAGATAGTAAAGTTAGGGTGTTTTCTCCAATGCAATAACCAATTTGTCCCTCAAGAAATGCCATGGAAATATGTGCAAGAAGGTTCACTTTGGTTGTTATAACAACCTCCAAGAGAGGGATGGCCTAGAAAAATGTGCAAAGGCATAGATCCACACGCAAACAACCACTTCTCCTCAAATCATCAACCATAAGAGGGAGTCGGGACAATCGAGAATGATGTGCATCAATGGTAGCATGTCGTCCAAATATAAACATCAACCAAAACCATCAACTCATCTCCAAATCCATGGGCAAAGCAATGAAGCGACCTAAGGAAATGTGCAAAGTGGTTATGCCTTCTTAACAAATGCATTCAATCATCTTCAATCAACCATCAAGGATGCCCAGCCCTTCCGGCTTGAGACAGTGTTTAGTTTGGTCTCTTTTCTGCACTGCTTCCATAGCTTTACTGACTTGGCGATAGGACAGGACTGGTATCTATACTTGGCCTATTGTTCTTCAGAGACTATTTGCCTCATCTAGTCCTCCAGAACGTGCTCGAGGTTGGTTTATGGGGTCTCAAGTTCTCTTGGATTCTATGACCATTCTAATGGATCGACTCCCTCCTTTTAGATATTCTTTGGATGCACTTGGACAACTCCTACCTACTAGACAGGAACTGAACAAGATAGTCAGAGATGGCATTTACAGACAGTTTATCCATATTACTTGGGTTAACCCTCGAGGCAAGTTACGTCCTAAGATGGCCTTCTATGCTGAGCACTTCTTGGAGATAAGAGATGCATTCATTATTCGAACACAGTATACCCTCCACCATTGGTTACACACTTTCCGCATTCCCCTTGACCAATTCAGAGTGGGCTCTCACAGACTTTGGGTAAAGACAGACCACTAGATCAATCGTTCTAATAGGACCTGCCGATTGGGCATTTCATTTTATGTTGCCCCATCTACTATGAGATCAAAGGGAATTTTTGTTGCCTTTTCAGGGGGACTCAAACCCTCATCAGCTTCTTCGGATATCCCGCCCAGAGATGCTTGGCTTTATACATGCAAGAAACCATTAGGCTCCAAGCCCATATTATTCAACCTTATCCTTGACCAGATTCGACCCAGCGGATTACTTCCTACTTCACAACGCTACCCTTAGGAAGGGGCACTAAGAGACAATCTGATAGCAGTACTTGTAGATTAGTGCAGACTCGCGAGACCCTCCTGTTGTCACATCCATATTAGCAAGGAGCTACCATGATTGCAGATCCGTTTGAGCATATTCTTTGAGCCTGTCCTATACAGTTCTATGCATGAGATCAGTAGTATATGAGCATTTGATGATGAGACACTCCTATTTGCGATGGACCTGTTATCACATATATAGTAGCCGGGCTACCATACATTATTTTTCTGATTCCAGTACACTATTCAACCAGTTCCCTTACATTTGAGATGCTGAGATGAGCATGTATATTGGATCACTATCAGATTGTGGACAGCAGTATATATTCCCCATGCCATGACTGAGTCTCAGGACACTCAGAGAGATGACCAATGTAGCCATTATACCATTGGTACAGAGCAGTCAGTAGTGCCCAGAGTTTACAGCAGCAGTTTCAGAGGACAGATGATGGTACAGGTTGATGAGCATTCAGGTATATGACTCAGCAGGTATATCATTGCGTTATGGTTATATTGCATTTATACTTATTATTATAGCATGTCTTAGCACTTAGTGTCATGATCTAGCGATCATATAGATATGTGGACCTGGTTGAGCTTATTATATATATTATATTGTCCCTACTCAGACTTAGAAGTTCACTAGTCATACTCATTGGTTTTACTCTCCTTAGGGAGAATAGAGGTGATCATTCCACCATACCTTGGCTTGCTAGTGTTGGCTCCATTATTCATTGTCTTCATCCATCCATTGCCTACCTTTTAGTTTATCACCCTGACTTACTACTTGACTAGTAGCATGGAGGACTTTTCCCCACTGTAGCCTCTGTATTGGATGAGCTTCCCTGTTTATTGTGTCTCGGCTCTGAGTTGGTGACAAAACGTACCTATGGTGAGTTGGAGTTCCTTGGAATTCCCCCTAGTCACTAAAGTTGTGTTGGCTAAACCTGAAACTTTTAGTGCTGCCATGAATACAAAAACTGGAAAATGAAATGCTATATCTTGTATGAAAAGCCCATTCATGCAATGTGTTTCTAAACACACATGAATGAAAGGCATGCCAAATGAAAATGGCCATGAAAATAAAATGTTATATCTTTTGGAAATGTAAATACCTAGGTAAACAAGTTGTCTGTGACACACCTAGAAGTGCTCAGGTAAACAAGTGCCTTAAAAACACACCTGCAGCAGAAAGCCTAAATAAATGTAAATCTATGCAATGTGTTTATAAACACACATAGATCAAGGCTATGGAAACTTCAGGCCCAGAAAGCAATGGAACTTAAATGCTATATCAAAACAATTGCTGGCCTTATTTGTATTATGTATTGTGCGCATCTGTTAAAGGTGAATAAACCCTCTTTAAACAACTCATCCATTTGTGAGACACCGCCATTCCCTGTGTTGTTGCTCATTCAGTATATACTATGGTGTGTATTCCCTTTCCCTTTGCCAAAGTGTCACAAAGTTAAGTCATTCAAGTCACCCCTTAGCCTAGCCAGTTATTTTAGCCTTCACCCTTCACTAACAAATTGATCACAGCTATGAAGTGAGTATGATCTTGAAAGTCTAGTCTGAATAATAATAATAATTAATGACATTATATATTTGGATTTAGATCGCCAGTAATGATTACTTAGTGTTATAATTGTTATTTGAATAAGTTGTAGAGCATGCATTAACCTTTACACTTTGCAGCAACTTCCAGTGATGGTCTGAGTTATATTTGGTCATGTTGACTTGGCTAGACCTAGTTCGACCAAGGACATGAGATGGTTGGACCCTGTGATGGTATGGATAGATGATATATGGTCTATGTACATGTACATGATGATTCTATGCAGCAGCTATAGGGTTATGATGATGATTCTTGGTTTACAGCAGTATTTGACCTTTTACAGATTATTATTATTTGCCCTGTTCCGGTATATTGGATATATATATTGACCATGCAGAGACTCATATGGTGTATGAGTACACATCTTGGATGGATTTGGACCTTCTGAGTCCAATGAGACAATTTGTTTTCAGTTCTGGGCACTTACAATGATGATTGAGCCTCAGTAGGCTATCCCAGTGCAGTTTTGGTCTGTCGGAGGCCCTGTCAGAGCAGATGTGATTTTTATCCGGTTGACCTAGGGCGCTGTGCTTGGAGGGGGTGGTCCAGCCACTTGTTTTTACCATATTACCCGCTCCCGGACACATTGGTGCCCTCACCTTGACAGCGCAGGCACTCCAGGAGGCAGTTTGGGGCAGTTTCACGCTTCCCGAGGCATTTCAGGATTGGTAGAAATGGCTATTGAGGAAATCGATTTGGGCTACTGAGGCAATGTTATGGCATGGGATGATCAGTGATGATGGATCGATGTCTTCCACACCTCCTCCAGCAGTTTCAGCTTCATCGGGGCCCGCATCCATCACTTATGGCACTTTCTGATGATTTTTGAGGTCTTTTGAGGCCTACGATTTGACCATAGAGGCACGATTTGGTATATTGATGACTATTTTATTATTATTGTGCTATGGGGATTGACCAAGGGTGTCTAAAATTACCCCTTGGACCCACCATAAGCTTCTTATTATATTTTGTCATCATGATTTGGTGGGATTCCCCTCTTCTAGGGCGATTTTGTCCACTCATATTATATTTTATTAGTGATCCATGTATTTTATTGTTGAGCTCATCTCAACCATTGATTAGACATTTGTATCTTTTAATCTTAGCCACTCATTCAAAAAGTGGTTAGGATTTTGATGCCTCTCCTTCCTATTTAAAGGAGAGAGCTTCTCATTGTAAGGGGACTTGTGGCTCTGGATTATTGGAATAGAAAATTATTATTGCGTTTATCTCCAGTGTTGTGGTGAATGTTTTTGGTGTTCGTTCGTTGGTTCTTCCTTTGCACCGAGTTATTGGAGATCTTGTTTGCCATATCTTTTGTACCATGTTTTTTGCATCTACAGGTGGAGGCCGATTTGCTTTGAGGAGGAAGTATTGGTAGGGGAAGACTCTCCCTACTTCTTCTTTGGATCTCTTCGTTGGTAACAGGGAGTATTACTGTCCCAAGACCTTCTATTCTATGTTATCATTGCATTTTACTTATATTTCCTCCATACTTGACCTCTCTGATTGAAATCGATTTTCCTTGGATTGACAGGTAGAGGAGGGCGCACTTGTGGGCTAGGGCATCAACTTGGCAAGCAAAATCAACAATTTCTCATTTGATCTCTGCGGGAATTTTCCTCAACATCAAAGCATCTCTCTTCATCACTCAGGTATGATCTCAAGGTAAGTTCTATCTCCATGATCTATCCACTTGAATAAAATATTTAAAACCCTAATCAATCAAAACCCCATTTTACATTTTTTCAGATCTACTAAGATCTAGTGGCTTCTTGGGTAAGATATTGAAAACCCACCTCTATAGTATCCACGGCATCCCGGATCTATAGTTTGGTGAGGATTGGCTTCCATTTGACCCTCTTCCCAAGGCATTTAGCCTCTCCAAGCAAGGGCGCACTTCCTAGTTTGGTGAGTTGACCTAGATCTAGTACATGGGTAGGTGAGATCCCGCTTGATTCATGATCTACACATCTAATAACCTACCCCCAGATTGTCACTTTTCTGATTTCTACCTTGTGGGCCCTATTCCACATTTTAAGGGATTTAATCCCCATTTTGGACCACTTGATATCTTCAAACTCAGATCTAGCAAGATCTAGCCACCGGATTGCCTTGAAATTGTAGATCCACACTCCTACTTGATTAACCTACCCGGATCTAAAGTTTGGATGCCATCGGACTTGTCTTGACCCACTTAACCCTCATTTTAGCCTCATTGGGTAAAGTCGCACCACCTTGGAGAAGGGAGTTGTCCCACTTCTAGGACGTGGGTACTTGAGATTTCAGTGGATTTGGAACGGGAATAATTCAAAACCTAGGTCTAGTAGGTCACTTTGTCAAATCTTGCCTTGGGGATAGCATTCCTTGTTTTAAGGGATTGTGGTCCACTTAGGTCAAACCTAGATCTAGACCTATTCATCCATCAAGACTTTAATTGCCCACTTGTCTCATGCAATAGGAGTCCTTAACCACAAGTTAACCTTACTTTGACTCCGTTATCCCAATTCCCAAGGCACTGGTCTCTCTCCAAGTCAATTCGACTTTCCTAGATTGTTGGATTAACTTGTGGTTTGACCCTTGTGTGGTAAACTAAATCCTTTGATGCCATCATACTTCATGATCAAGCTTGTCAACTATACTAGTTAGCCCCAATTCAACCCCTAAACTACCCTGCATTGGACACGGTTCCCAAGGCAGTGGATTTTCTCACATTGAACTAGTACTTTAATCCTGGATCCTATTTCATAAATCATAAGTCACTTTCACATCAATAATGAACCAAAGTTATATTCATTGAACCCCTCACTTGTCTCGTGACTTCATCCCAAGGTCTAGGATAAACCATACACCTTACTTCACTTAGAATTAACTTGATTTGGTGTCTTGGTTTTGATCTCTCCTGTCGGGAGTAGATCGGGTCTCCCCCTTTGTTTTCTAGGCTAGATAACATAAAGCGAAGGTTGCCTCGACTAGCGTGACAACCATATATTGGAGGTCGAGGTGATCGTGGTTGCACCTTTTGAGTTGCCCTTCCCTATTGCCATCCATGAGTGGATACATCCATAGGGGTAACTACAGTTTAGGTGATAACAGGACCCAGAGCATATATTCAGTCAATTTCATGCTAGGACTGAGCCCCATGACCCCAGGTCAGAGACTAAGTTAGCCATGTTTCACTTTATCATAGCAGTTATGGATGATGATGGTGCCCTAGGACACATACGGTAGCAATGTTCCAGTTCCTCTCAGATTATTACAGTTACAGTTGCAAGTATATGACCCAGCAGGTATACAATTATTGTACTTGGATGTTTATTTTGCTCGTTTATTTATTTTAGTAGTTGGACTGGGTATATGGTGGCTAGACATTGGTGATCTTTTCCCATTGGTTCTACATTGATGGCCTAGAGTAGGAGTGATTGATTCTCTTTGAGTGACAGATTCTTGTGTATACTCATTGGTCTTATCCCTTTCATAGTATGTGTTGCCACCGAAAAGCACACCTAGGGGGAAACGCAGCAAAAATCTTTCGAAGCTGCTAGGTGCGACCTTGGGGGCAAGTCTCGAGTCAGGTGTTGTCACTTGATCCTGACTCCTCCGTTTAGGCAAACTCCTAACCGAAGCCAAGGGGGGTAGACCCTACTGAAAAAAGGTTTCTAAGACTTTTTTAGTTTGTTAATTGTTATGGATGGGACGAGTGTTGTTTTAGGATTGTTTTTAGATGAAATTGCGGTTGAAACAAGCAATTGCAAAAATTGATTATTCTTTAAGCATCAACAGCATAAATGAGACACATGGCATCCATAATTGTAAATACTTGAAAGCAAATACTGAAATAATTAACCAGTGCCAATGGAGTCGTGAAATTGTAACTAGTGCTGTTGTAAAATATAAAATGTTTTGCAAGTGTACTTGGTTTATTTTAAGTAAGATGAAAAAGATGAGTTGATTAGGGGGAAAAAAGGGAATTCTCGATATACCTTGTGGTACGGGGAATTTGTCCGGGTTTTGGTCTAAGTGGCTCCGCACAAGAACATGTGGGATGGAATGGAGTCTCGAGGGAATGTTCAACACTACGCCAACAAGGTAGTCTAACGGTGCCCTGAGGTCGCTTTCCAGTAGTTCTTGCTTCCTTTGCAAAATTTGCCCACTTTCGATCAAATCGAAGTAACGCCGGATTTTCATTTCGGGAACTTAATTAAAATGTTATTAAACTAATTACTAGCCACTTCCAGTTCCTTTTGATGCACCCTACTGTTTGGACAAACTGCGGGGGTGCAGAGCATACAGAAAGGAGTCCAAATTTTACAATTTTTTATAACAATGTTTTCTTGATTATGAAACCCAAGAATCTCTTTCAAGTCGGAAGACCATACTCGGGAGAGCAAGGGGGTTAATTCCAAAAGTAAAAAGAAACTGAAATGGAAATATTTTCCAAGTACTACAGCAGTGAATATCTTTTCCCCTTTCGTGTACTTCGGTAGAGCATTGTTGGGTTAGTATCCAATTTCGCCAAAAGTAAAAATAAACTAAAGCACAAAAGAAAACAAAACTAGTCTAATATGAAAAGAAACTAATCTAACTATCTACCTAAGAATCTCTTTCAGGTTTGAAGACCGTACTCGGGAGAGCAAGGGGGTTAGTATTCAAATTTTCCCACAATGAATTTAAAGTAAACAACTTGAAAGAAATTTGATCTAGATCTATATCTAACTACAAAAGATTGAAACTAACTTAACAAAATACTACTCTAATGCAATGCAGGTATAAAGCAAATAAATAGATGGGATAGATACAGGCTTCCCCCAAACGGGGGAAGAAAGGATGTGGGAGTTGTAATCCCACTTGCTTTTTTATTAAGTTATTACAATCTTAACTCTCCGACAGAGAGCCCTCTTGATCCATAAAAACGAGATTCAAGAGACTTTCAAAGCTTGAAAAAGCTAAGTATAAACAAAGGAATTAAAGAGAGTTTCCTTAATGGTTCAAGCTCCTAAATTTGTTTTGCTCCTTCGCTTTCCTACAATGAGAAACAAAAAACCAGCAAACAAATGTTATACAAAAATGCCCAAAATCACTTTGAAAGTGTTTGGGCAAAGATAGAAAAATATGCAAAATTCACTCTAAGTTATGCTAAATCAAAAGAATGCAATAACTAAGATAAATTGGCTTTTTAAACCAACTTACTTGGATCTTGGACAGCCTTTAGAGGGCAGCCAATGATTAGCACTAAGATGCTTTGATTTAATTTTTAAAATGTATAAACTAGTCTATCTTTCAAGCCCCTAAAATATATCAAAATTTTACTTGCAAAGAGTAGATTAGCAATTCTAGATCTAACAAAAATTTGAAACTTTTCAATGTCTTAGATCTAAAATGTAAACTCAGATCTATCTAAATATTTAATTAAAGCACTTGGATTTGAAAGTGAGAACAAGTAACCAAGAGAAAAG
Organism: Larix kaempferi; assembly: GCA_027924585.1. Lineage (NCBI taxonomy): Eukaryota > Viridiplantae > Streptophyta > Pinopsida > Pinales > Pinaceae > Larix > Larix kaempferi. The sequence goes on from BSBM01000904.1 coordinate 14,312,436, forward strand.
TTTAAGTTTTTTAAAGGAAAGATGAAGAAAGAGATGCCCTAGCTCGAATCTTGTGAAGAGGAGGAGGTTCCTGTAGGACAAAAGAGCGTTAGATTTTTAAAATAGTTGCGAAGAGGAAGAAAATGTAGCTGAGCTTAAAATCCTCCTTCACTTTTGGTGACCTGCAAAGCTTCACAACTACAAACAAACCATGATCAAATCTAGTATATTTTGATAAAAGAAATTTGGGAGAGCCTAAGTATAACTGACTACTTTCGCCCTTGAAGGAGACCTAGCTCTGCAACTAGGGTTTTGATAGTCGACCCTCGTAGAAGTTTCTGGCGGCCATGGATCCTTCCATGGCCGTTCTTCTCCTCCCCTGCGTTGGCTTCCTGTCATAGGCCGACGGATGGGTTTTTTCCACCTTGGAGCAACTGGTAACGACTTGGCGCGGCGACCCATTGGGGGTTGGCTTCTTTCGGCTTCCCAGTGGCGGCAGCGATAGCGTTTGTTTAGAAGGATGCTGTTCCGGGGCGGGGCGTGTTCGGCAGGGAGTTGTTGGCGGCTGCAAGGGCTGTAGAGCAAGGGCTCCAGTCCCCTCCTTGTTGTTGGTGAATATGTTGAGGACGTTGCACGACGGGGTATCCTAATCCCTGGTTCGTCAAAGGAAGGCGGACATCTGATTGCTCGGCAGTCTCTTTTCGGTGGCGGCTGCCATGGGGAGCTACATACCTTGGGCTGTCATGGTTGCTTTTTTTCGGCGATCGAGGGTGTTTCTTTACAGCTGCTAGTGGCAATGCTTTCATTTGAAGGATTCTGGGACGGTTTTTTACCTTGGTTTTTTCTTTCATCTACGGCATTTTCTTGTTGTTTTGTGCCATTCATGGTTGACGGGTTTTAGGTTTATTGTTGTAGTTTCTCTGCTGTGGTATCTTAGTACCTGTGGTTTTTATTTGTAATGAAGCTGGAAAGCTCATAGCAGTTTTTCTGTTTTTTTTTTTGGTGCTGCTCTGCAGCATATACACTCTTCAAGAGTGATGTAAATCCAATGTAATTTTGCACTCGCAAGATGAAATAAAATTACGCTTTTTTTTCAAGGAAAAAAAAACTGACTACTTTCGGCTACTCTTAGACTTCAAATACAAAACATAAGTAAACAAGTTGAAACTACAAATGTTTACCCTATGGATTAACAATAATCTTCTAAGCTAGAACAGATCTATGAGATTGTAAATATAGGAAAAAAGCTTAGACAAATATCTCCTCAATGTAGATCAAGCATTCCCAATCATGACATTTGCACCATATGGACCTCCAAAGCCTCAACTTTTATTCAAAAATATTGCACAAAGGCAAAGCATTACACAAAATAGAAGAGGTTTCTTGCATCCATCCCTAACAATGGAGTAAGCTCTTGCTTTTATAGAAGAACCAAGAAGAGAGGGCGCATTCCATAATCAATGGAGAGATTTGTGGATGAAACAAAGCCTTAACTCAACCTTGGTGGGCGTGAATGGTAGAGGTCACAACCACCTCATAAGAGGGGTGCCGCTCTTGGCCTCGTTTTCTTCTCCAACCAATGAACACACTCCAAATAAGCAAAGTCGCCCATGCAATGAAGGATGGCGCAAATCCCAAGGAAGATAAGCTTGCAGTGATTTGATCCTTGACTGAAACTCTCTGGATTTGATTGATTTGTACTCCACTATTGATTGTCAACTGTACTGGCACTTTATTTGGCTCTTTTTCCTCTTTTTTAGAGAAAATGATTTTTCTCATATCTTTATTATTTTAATTAAATAATTCTCTTTTAATATTTTGGAGAGAATTTTTATTAAAGTGATAAATAATCACTTAAAACCTAGGAAAAGTGGGTTTTGGGGTTTTGTGGGTGCTCCGAGTAAGACAAAGAGCACCCCCAAGGAAAAAACAACCCCTAGACCACACTTTTATCATATTTTTTATTTTTTAATTAAAATCATTAAAAAAGCCCGTAAAACGAGAAAAAATAATTTTGTCTGAACTGACTCAAACTCCTAGGGGACCTAGTGCATGTTCATAGTGACTCAATTATATGTCTAGCAAGCTCATAAACATTGACACATGAACTTTAATAACCTCCTAATGCCTAACCCCCAAGACGACCATTCCAACTTTGGAGGAGCGGTGAAAAACTCGTCGATTATACAACACTTATTCAGTATTGCATAATTGACAAGGAAAAAACACCATGGAATACTGAATAAGTGTTGTATAGTCGACGAGTTTTTCACCGCTCCTCCAAAGCTGGAAAAACACCATAATTGACAAGGAAAAAACACCATGGAATAATCACCTTTGGTGGTTAAGTCCTAGGAAGCCAAGTTCTTTACATAAGACAGTCTTGCCGGTACATTTTTACAATATCCCCAAGGGGGTATGAACATGCAATTTATTACAAAGGGGCCAAAATTAGCCCTGAAAATGTCTTTCGGACTTCTGAACGCTGATGATGAACATTCAGAATGTTCACAACTTTGGCGGCTCACAAGAAATCCAACTAATGTACAAAATAGTTGGTAACAATATGGACTTGGTCATTCCCTAGTATCTTTGCTAGTCATGGCATCACCTTCTCGCTATCTCCATCCATCCGTTGTCTTTCATATTTTGGTTTGAACCTTGACTTGAGACTTTGACTTGTGAGATTGCGGAGCCTCTCCCCCACTTTAACCTCTGTATATGATAGACTCCATGTTGTTTTGTGTCTCGGCTTTGAGTTCTGCGACAAGACTTGTTGAAGCCTTGACCCTTCCAGTTTGAGAGAACCCGTCAGTGTTGGGTCCTGAGCCTAGGTGAGTTGGGATTTTGAAGCCTTGACCTCTCTGGTCGATTGCCCCCGATGTTTGGTCCTAATTGTGGATGAGTCCCGCTAGTTGACCCCATGCTTCACTTCTAGGCTAGGAGTACCCGCTGGTGTTGTGACATGAGCTAAGACTAGCTAGTTGCCCAAGTTGTGTCAAACAGACTTGAAACAAGTGATCCTATCATCACATGTATTGCTATGTCTTTCTATATCTATTGAAATGCTCATGAAATGAAATGCAAAGTACCCTGGATGAACGTTGTAGTTAGTTGTGCTTTTAAGCACATGTAAAATCCGAAGGGTCATATATGAAGTTGGCTAAATAAAAGCAGATGAACATTATTGAAAATCTAAATAACTGCTCGCCATGATTTTGATGTGATGATTATTCCCCACACAGCCTACGGGTTTGGATATGGGATCGAATAAGGGACAACTAATTCTAAGTGTCCCCTAGAACCTCAGAGTTGCGGTTGACTGTGCACCTAGTTACAGTGGTTCTAGAAAAGATCCTCACGGAGCCTACATCGGGCTTGGATGTGAGCTATAGGACACTTGTTAAAGTTGAAGGGACATTTCTCAATCAACTTATCCATTTGTGAGACATCGCCCTTCCCTAGTGTTATCTCTCCTATACATGTCATTGTGGATCCCCTTGTATCCCTTTTCTTCGAGAGATCACTATGTTGAAGTCAAAGGTCAAATCCCCTTAGCCTAGCCTTGTTTTATCCACCTACCAACAAGTAGCAAAATGGTCAAATTTGTAAATGAGTATACACTTGAGGCTTGTTACGTGGTACCAATACCAGCACATGTTCCAGATACACCCCAGAGAGATGGCATCATTTTTTTCATCTTGGAGGGTGCGATATAGACACTTTTTATGGATGGGGTCATGGCCAGATCCTTTGGCTCCCTCCTGCGGGTACTATGGCTTAATGGCACTGCTAACTGCCTCATAAAAGGGTTTGAAACCTTGAGGTTGGTGTTCAGGGCCCCCAAGGATGGGTCTTTGGACCACATAACTTCCCCCATTACTTTTACACCGGTGGCATGCCTTTCTTCAGCACTGGGGCCCATGTCATGGCCTCAGGTCTTCTCCTGCACCCTCCTGATGCTCCAGCGCTAGCTCTCCCTGGCCTCCACAAAGGATGACGTCATCCTTTCCTTGGCTGCAGAATGCTTTCTTTGAGGGGGGGGCGTTGAGGAATTTTCACTATTTTTTGGGGTTAGTTCGGGTATGACAACCCCTCCTCCGTGTCTCAACCTTCAGTTTCGTCGAATTTGGCCTTGTTTAGCCATTTTTACTCTAGGGGTCAAATCTGGGGAAAATACCCAATTTACCCACTACTTTGGTTATTTTTATATTATTTTAATTCTAATTTTAAGTTGACATTTTTAATATTAAAATTGACCTTATTTTGTGTAAAGTGAGTGTGGGATCATATAAATAAGATCTCCTCACTTCATTTTTAGACATCAACTTTGGGATAAGATCATTATGTCTGCTATTTGCCCTAACTAGGGCTCTTTGAAGGAAGGCGCTCCTTGATGAAGGTTATTTTGCAAGTTTGAAGCATTTCTTGGAAGTTTTTCTTTTGTTCATCCCATTGCTAAGGTGAGGCTAGAGTTGTTTGCTTAACACATGGACTTGGAGGTATCCATACTTTTTTGTTTGATGTCTCTATGTCAATTGTATGAAAGTGATGCTTGTTAGGGTTTGATGGAAGCCATTGTTGCTTCATTTTCTCTTGATTTGCATGCCATTTTCGTCATTGGTCACCATAGCATTCAAGCTTGAGCTTTAGGTCTTCAAGTCTTGCTCAAGCTAGGTTTTCTCCACGAATCTTAGAGATTGTGGAGGCAAGTCCTAGTTAGCCAAGCTTGTCAAGTACCATCTCAAGGAGAGTTTTCCTCATTGATACCCTAGGTTTGGTGAGTAGTTGTCCTTGATAAAACCCTAGTTGTTCATCTTTATTAAACCTAATTCCTGAGTTTAATTTGTAAATATTATGTTTATTAGTTTACATTTCTAATTAACCTAGCTTTTTTATGTTTATTTGTTGAGTTAGTCTAATTCTTTTTATTTTTATGAGTTATTTGTGTTTTAGTTTATTACAAAACCTAATTTTAAAAAAATCTTAAAATCTGAGTTTTTTTATTTACTCTAAAATCTAAACTAAAAACCATAGCTACAGTCACCTACGATCTAGCCTAAAACCCCTGGATCCCTGTTGGAGTCCCTCGCTGCTTTCTTCTCCCCCTTCGTTGCTCTTCTCTTTCACCTCGTGGCTCCATCATACACATCCCCCCTCCTTCGTGGCTGTCATCACTCCCTTCATCACCGAGCCTCCCTCTCCTTCAACCCTGAGCTTACCCTGCCATCGCTCGACCCTTATTTCTTCTTTCCACCGAGCCTCGCTTTGCTTTTCCCTTATCTGTTGCTCATTCGTGGTCGCCCACGGCCTTACCATACATCCTCCCGTGGCCTCTCCTTTTGCATAACCCGTAGCCACTTCGCGTTTCACATCTGGCCGCAGTATTCATCCACCCCACGAGCTTTTCCCCTGCTCTTTTGCTGCCGCAGCTCAGTCCTCAAACCGCGGCCTTCACCCTCGCCCTGATCCGCGGCCATCTACTACCCGCGGCCTCTGCCTGCAACTTTTTCTGTGCTTGCTCGCGGCCCTTGCTTCATCTACGGCCCCTTCTGCTTTGACCCCACAGCTCCCTCTATTACCCAATCCGCGGTCTCCACGATACCAGTCTCCTTTCTGGTTCCAACTCGCAGCCTGCAAGCCCGTGGCCTTCCTTTCGTTGCCCTAGCACAGGTCTGCAATTTTATTGCAGACCCCCGTGCCCTTTTCCCTCCCTCCTGCAGCCAACGTAAAACAGAAAATCTAATTTAGTGCGTTAGTATTTGGATTATCAATTTGGCATCTTTGTTATTTATTATTTGAATGTTTAACAGTTATATGATAAAATTCGAAATTGAATAAATTATTATACTAATACCTTGAATAAATTATCATATTTAGACCTGGAAATTATGTGTACACTTAGTTATTGAATGTTATCACTTCACTAAAATCATTCGCTATTGATCATAAATGGTTACATGCTTTATTTACTAATGATATATCTTTACACACATATTTAGTGTGTATGGTTGATGAGTGAAATAGTTAATGCGATCTTATTCATACTTGAACTGGTTGTGTTCTCTTATAAGGTAATACCAATCACACTAAATTGCATAGTGGATGATTTGGCAAGTGCAACTTAGCTACCATTTTGGTTATTGGTTAACGATTATTGGCAATATAGTCCTTTGATCCAATATTGATTATTTTAACACATGCATACCTCGCTTATACATCTCATTGAATAAGTAGGCTATTGATCTTTGGTGACGTTATTGGTAATTTTGCACTCACTGGCATTGATCATAATGTTATTGACTCCATTTAGGCACTGATCTAACCATAAGATTGCGTAGAATATAGTTGGTTGGCTGTTTTAGTGTCTTTACAGGATTCCACAAGGATACTTCTCCTTGGAGGTTTCGACTTCCAAAGAAGTTAGAACAGTGACCGAGGTGACATTGGGTCACTCTTCTTATTTATGCTTACTGGGAATTAGCCCTGCTAATTTTCCCGGTAACAAGGCTATTACTTGGAGTGATGTATTACTTTGTTCTAGTCTTATTTTTTATAATTTTTATTTATAATCGCCATTATGATGCCACTTAATGCTTTAGTCTTGTTATTGATATAAATAAGGGAGCATTATTCATCCATTTGTACATGCAGGAGCAGTTATTTTTAGTCCGGGTCATTATTTTGATCATTTTTTACCTGGTCAAACTAGTTTGACCAAGTCAACAACAGGGTCTGGGATGAGTTTGGCCGACAGAGTTCGATTTTGGTTCTCCAAAGCCCTTTGATGTTCATCAGATGGTTCCATGCTTCAGATAACGATTTTTCAGGGTGGCTTGTATTATTTTTATTATTATCAGCATTTACATGCCATATTTTTATTATTTTGGCATGGATGAGCTTCCAGTTATATTTATTGATGGACATGTGGAGTATGAGTACTCATTCCTAGTAGATTTGGACATTCTAAGTCCATTGGTGCATTCAGATTTCAATTTTGGGCATGGGTACTTGATGATATGTCCAGATTACTTTCTAGTAGTAGAGTACCATTGAAAAATTGAATAATTAAAGTAAACATGGCTTAGCAAGGAATTCAATTTGGCTAAGTGGGGCAAGGAAATGGCATGATTTTTGTTCGAGGGATTATTTTGATGCTCTAGAGACATTTCGGAATGATTCCATCATCATTGGGATCCACAGTTGTTTATTATTATTTTGCGGGCGTCATCTTCCATTGGGGGGGCGCATCTCCTAGTTGTACCACCATGATGACATGTTGTATCTTATGTTGTTGTAGGGGGTGCTAGTGGAGAGACTATTGACCTCTTAGTACCCCCTCACACTTATTATTATGATGTACCATAATATATCTTATGATTATGTTGCTCCCCTAGGTGTCATTGAGCAAAGAGCATTCCCCCTCTTTTGAGTGATCTCATGTATTATGACCGGCACTTTATTTGTCGTTGATCTTGATGTATTATGATTTGATCCTAGCCATCCATCTCTTTGGGGCTAGGTATTTTGCATTGAGAGGATATATTTATTGGATCTCTCACTCATTGTATGGGACTTTTGGCTCTTGGATATCTGGCTAATAAAAGAATATTTTGCACAGATCTTGTGTACTCTTTGATTGAATGCTCTCATACTTGATTGTAAATTGATTCTCTAAGATGTTTGAGTGATTTTGTGGAGGTTTCATATCATTTTTTGTGGAGGACGAATTGGTTTTGTAGGTGGCGGCTTGGTGGAGGGCAACTTTGTGAGAGATCTCCATCTCTCTCTCTCCAAATCGTTTCAATCTTAGGGAGTATCCAATTGTATTTTGAATCATTGCTATGTTTCTTGAGATGTCTTGCATTCATAGTTCTCTTTTCCTGTAGATCAAATCTAATGTATGTTGTTTGCATTTGCAGGGAGAGGGGCACACTACGTTCATTGGAGAAAATCAATCTCACTTGGAACCTCACCGATCTTGCTCGAAATTGATACGAGGGGGAAAGAACATCATTGTATTTGGCATTCGCAAGAGTTCCGGGTAATCTTTGCTTGTATTTTTCTAGTTTTGGTTTCTATTCCATTAGTCGCTCATCAAATCTACAAGTTAAAACCCTCATTCTCTAGTAGTAGATCGGGTCACCCTTTGTGCTTGAAACCAAAAACCCAAGTTGGATTTGAGACCAAATTTGATCTTAATCCGACTCCATTTACCCATTAGCTAACATTGGTCCTCTTTGGTGCAATTCACGCTCCTTGGGAAATTGATCATTTGGCTTAGGGGTCGATCTTGGTGTTGCTTGATTTGCATCTAAAGCTCATATCTCACATCAAGTAACTAATTAGAGTGCCATTAACTCATCAAAATCCGAGTTTGTGGCCATTCTCCATTTTATTGCTTAAACCCTAGGTGGAGCAAATTGGGCATTTCCTCTTTGGCGTTCAATCTCTCTAGATCTAGTTCTTAATCTTCACTGTGGTGATACAATATTTGTGGTTGATCATTTACTACACCATTAAGCCTCTCAACATGTGCTTAACCCTTCTATCCCACAGACATCTAATAGATCTAGAGTTACCAATTCAAGGCATTATTGTTTTAGTCTTGGTTTGAATCTGCTTGTCTGTGTCTTGTTTTGGTTCGTTGGCTATCATAGGCCGACAAGGGTCTCCCCCTTAATCTTGCTTTTAGCTTGATCTAAAGTGACAAGAGCCTGTCTGGCGTGACAACTACTCCATCAATAGTGGGTGAGGCCCTTGTAGTGTCACTCGGTTTAGCTACCCACCTCTACCATCCCGGATAGGATACCTTTAGTGGCAGCTACAATCTAGGTGAACACCTCCATCCCTTGGGATCTCATCAGCATGACAAGACCAAACCACCCCTCCCCTTGAGGCATACAAGACCCCCCAGACCTCAATGACAGGCTACCTCCTCTCGACAGCAGCAGAGTGGGTGATCCATGTCTTCCACCAGCTCTTCCTTTGGAGTTTGGACATCATAGTATCTTGAGTTTCCTTCATTCGACTTCGGATGTTAGGAGAGATGGGTCTATTCCATAAATAGACCTACCTCATTACTATGAGATATTCTTGCTCTTGGATCCTTTACTCTTGTACATATCCACCCCAATGCAGTCTCTTGTGCCTAGGGTCAAGGGTTCCTCATGTTTTCCATGACCTGGCATAGATTTCATGCTCCAATCTACTTTACTTTCCTTTACTGTCTTCTACTTTTTATAGGAGGCCATTTGGTACTTCTGCTTTGTAATAACATTTTTGTACTCAGGAATCCCATTGACCTACTTTTGTGGTCATTAGTTGGACATTAATAAAACTATCTTATCTTATCTTATTTAGAGTGGAATGCTCCTCAAGAATAGATCCCAACCATCCAATGCAATATACTCTCCAAGGCATGCACCCTAGGGATATGTGCCCGAGAACGAGGATGCATTTATCTCAAGGAATATCAATCACATGATGAAGCAATGATCCAAATAATATGCCATAAACCTTAGGGTTCCATGCCAATTACGTAAGGTGACCCATGTACCATATCAAGGAGCAACAAATAATCAATAATACTTAGGAAAATCCTTAGTTAATGGGTATCCTTTCCAATAATGTTCTAGGGGTCAATCAATGTACAGAATATGTGTGCAAGACCCTCATCCATCATATTACCTTCAACAAATTGCAATTTGTATGCCTGCACACATCAAATGAGCATGCCTAAGAAGTGAGCATTGATGAACAAATATGCCTCAAAGAGTAATAAATTGGCTCTAATGCTAGCATGTTGCAAATGCAACCTGTTTGGGCAGGATCTTCAACATGAGACAATAATCATATAGTATGAGGGGTAACAACTAAGGCAATCCAAGTACTATATCAAAGAGCAACAAATAATCAATAATACTTAGGGAAACCCTTAGTTGATGGGCACCCTTTCCAAGAATGTTCTAGGAATCATTCAATGTATAAAATATGTGTGCAAGACCCCCATATATCATATTACCTTAAAAAATGCAATCTGTAAGCCTCCAAACATCAAATGAAATGCCTCAAAATTGATCATTGATGAATAATTATGCCTCAAAGAGTAACAAATTGGATCTAATGCCAACATCCTCCAAACACAACCTATTTCAGCACGGTCTTCAACTTGAGACAATCCTCATACAGTATGAGGGGGTAACAACTAGCTCCATGTGGGGATTGGAACTCTTCTTGGAATGTATGAGAACCTTTGATATTTGGCATATATCTATTACATCCTCTCATAAGAAGGAGATAAAATATGTGGTGGGATAGGTCAAGACTCTCACACCATAACCCCAAATACAGTCCAAAATGTTCTTGTCCAAATTACAAAATTTGGCTTTACAAAGAAGGTATAAGCCAAAATGCCAAAAGGAACATGGAAATAAACAACTACTTCTACTTTATTGCTGACAAGAGCTTATTCTTCCTATCCTACTCTATCATAGCAAGAAGCAAATGCTAAATGAAATCATACAGCCAACAACCATGCTAGCATCTTCTCAAGGTTAAAAATCTTCCCCTCTGTTTGGTAATGAACCAAAACAAGACTATGTTCAATATCAACATATATAAGCCGGAATCTCCATCACAACATGGCTGAAAATGAAGTGAAGTCATGTAAATGGCAACAAACATAAACACAATCATAAGGAGAACATGTGCCACTACATGCTTGTTCTATCCATTGGTGGGTAGGGCTGAAGTAAAATCTGCAAGGAGAATATGGCAGCCCATCATCAATCAGTAAAACATTTCCATGATCCACAATGTAAAACATTTCCATGATCCACAATGTGCCTCCCAAAACATTGATCTATATGCTCCAAAAATTGCCCTCTTTGGCCACCATGAAAATCATTCACCATACCCTCAAGCATTTGTTAGAATTTTAAATGCAATAATATAAAGGATCACTGAAAGATAGACAAGAACAGCATAAACAATAGTACACAACAATTTATCCTGGGAAACCCTCGTGGGGCAAAAAACCCAGCAAAACTTCTTCAGTATAGATTCGTCAGAAATTACAATGGCAATATCATGCAATAACCCAAAACAAGAATTCTTCAAAAGAAGCTACTCTTCTCTCCTAAGAGACTTGACTTTCTCTCTCTACTCATGCAAACTTGAGTGAGTGAGTGAGGTGACTGTTATCACATATATAGTATCCAAGCTACCATACATTTTTTGTCAGATTCCAGTACACTATTCAGCCAGTTCCCTTACATTGAGATGCTGAGATGAGCATCTATATTGGATCACTATCAGATTTTGGATAGCAGTATGTATTCCCCATGCCATGACTGAGTCTCAGGAAACTCAGAGAGATGACCGATGTAGCCATTATACCAGTTGTATAGAGCAGTCAGTAGTGCCCAGAGTTACAGCAGCAGTTTCAGAGGACAGATGATGGTACAGGTGATGAGCATTCAGGTATATGACTCAGCAGGTATATCATTGCGTTATGGTTATATTGTTTTTATATTTATTCTTATAGCATGTCTTAGCACCTAGTGTCATGATCTGGCGATCATATAGATATGTGGACCTGGTTGATCATATTATATATTATATATTGTCCCTACTCAGACTTAGAAGTTCACTATTCATACTCATTGGTTGTACCCTCCTTAGAGAGAATAGAGGTGATCATTCCACCATACCTTGGCTTGCTAGTGTTGGCACCATTATTCATTGTCTTCATCCATCCATTACCCACCTTTTAGTTTATCACCCTGACTTACTACTTGACTAGTGGCATGGAGGACTTTTCCCCACTATAGCCTCTGTATTGGATGAGCTTCCCTGTTTATTGTGTCTCGGCTCTGAGTTGGTGACAAAACTTACCTATGGTGAGTTGGAGTTCCTTGTGAATTCCCCCTAGTCACTAAAGTTGTGTTGGCTAAACCTGAAACTTTTAGTGCTGCCATGAATACAAAGTCTGAAAAAAAATGAAATGCTATATCTTGTATGAAAAGCCCATTCATGCAATGTGTTTCTAAACACACATGAATGAAAGGCATGCCAAATGAAAATGGCCATGAAAATAAAATGTTATATCTTTTGGAAATGTAAATACCTGGGTAAACAAGCTGTCTGTGACACACCTAGAAGTGCTTAGGTAAACAAGTGCCTTAAAAACACACCTGCAGCAGAAAGCCTAAATAAATGTAAATCTATGCAATGTGTTTATAAACACACATAGATCAAGGCTATGGAAACTTCAGGCCCAAAAAGCAATGGAACTTAAATGCTATATCAAAACAATTGCTGGCCTTATTTGTATTATGGATTGTGTGCATCTGTTAAAGGTGAATAAACCTTCTTTAAACAACTCATCCATTTGTGAGACACTGCCATTCCCTGTGTTGTTGCTCATTCAATATATACTGTGGTGTATATTCCCTTTCCCTTTGCCAAAGTGTCACAAAGTTAAGTCGGTCAAGTCATCCCTTAGCCTAGCCAGTTATTTTAGCCTTCACCCTTCACTAGCAAATTGATCACAGCTATGAAGTGAGTATGGTCTTGAAAGTCTGGTTTGAGTAATAATAATAATTAATGACATTATATATTTGGATTTAGATTGCCAGTAATGATTACTTTGTGTTATAATTGTTATTTGAATAAGTTGTAGAGCATGCATTAACCTTTGACACTTTGCAGCAGCTTCTGATGATAGATTTGAGTTATATTTGGTCATGTTGACTTGGTCAAACCTAGTTTGACCAAGGTCAACCATAGGACATGAGATGGTTGGACCTTGTGATGATATGGATTGATGATATATGGTCTATGTACATGTACATGATGATTCTATGCAGCAGATACAGGGTTATGATGATGATTCATGGTTTACAGCATTATTTGATCATTTACAGATTATTATTATTTCACCTGTTCCGATATATTGGATATATTTTATGATCATGCAGAGACTCATATGGTGTATGAGTACACATCTTGGATGGATTTGGACCTTCTGAGTCTAATGAGACAGTCTGTTTTCAGTTCCGGGCAATTACAGTGATGATTGAGCCTCAGTAGGCTATCCCAGTGCAGTTTTGGTCTGTCGGAGACCCTGTCAAAGTAGAGGTGATTTTTATCCGGTTGACCTAGGGCGCTGTGCTTGGAGGGGGTGGTCCAGCTACTTGTTTTTACCATATTACCCCCCTCCCGGACACACTGGTGCCCTCACCTTGACAGCGCAGGCACTCCAGGAGGCAGTTTGGGGCAGTTTCACGCTTCCCGAGGCATTTCAGGATTGGTAGAAAGGGATATTGAGGAATTCAATTTGGGCTACTGAGGCAATGTCTTGGCATGGGATGATCAGTGATGATGGGTTGATGTCTTCCACACCTCCTCCAGCAGTTTCAGCTTCATCGAGACTCGCATCCATCACTTATGGCACTTTCTGATGATTTCTGAGGTCTTTTGAGGCCTACGATTTGTCCATAGAGACACGATTTGGTATATTGATGACTTTTTTATTATTATTGTGCTATGGGGATTGACCAAGGGTGGCTAAAATTACCCCTTGGACCCACCATAAGCTTCTTATTATATTTTGTCATCATGATATGGTGGGATTCCCCTCTCCTAGGGCGATTTTGTCCACTTATGTTATATTTTATTAGTGATCCATGTATTTTATTGTTGAGCTCATCTCAGCCATTGATTAGACATTTGTATCTTTTAATCGTAGCCACTCATTCAAAAAGTGGTTAGGATTTTGATGCCTCTCCTTCCTATTTAAAGGATAGAGCTTCTCATTGTAAAGGGGACTTGTGGCTCTGGATTATTGGAATAGAAAATTATTATTGCATCTATCTCCAGTGTTGTGGTTAATGTTTTTGGTGTTCGTTCGTTGGTTCTTCCTTTGCATTGAGTTATTGGAGATCTTGTTTGCCATATCTTTTGTACCACGTTTTTGCATCTACAAGTGGAGGCCGATTTGCTTTGAGGAGGAAGTATTGGTAGGGGAAGACTCTCCCTACTTCTTCTTTGGATCTCTTCGTTGGTAACAGGGAGTATTACTGTCCCAGGACCTTCTATTCTATGTTATCATTGCATTTTACTTGTATTTCCTCCATACTTGACCTCTCTGATTGAAATCGATTTTCCTTGGATTGACAGGTAGAGGAGGGCGCACTTGTGGGCTAGGGCATCAATTTGGCAAGCAAAATCAACAATCTCTCATTTGATCTCTGCGGGAATCTTCCTCAACATCAAAGCATCTGTCTTCATCACTCAAGTATGATCTCAAGGTAAGTTCTATCTCCACGATCTATCCACTTGTCTAAAATATTTAAAACCCTAATCAATCAAAACCCCATTTTTACATTTTTTCAGATCTACTAAGATCTTGTGGCTTCTTGGGTAAGAAATTTAAAACCCACCTCTATAGTATCCACGGCATCCCGGATCTATAGTTTGGTGAGGATTGGCCTCCATTTGACCCTCTTCCCAAGGCATTTAGCCTATCCAAGCAAGGGCGCACTTCCTAGTTTGGTGGGTTGACCTAGATCTAGTATGTGGGTAGTTGAGATCCCGCTTGATTCATGATCTACACATCCAATAACCTACCCCCGGATTGTCACTTTTCTGATTTTTACCTTGTGGGCCCTATTCCACATTTTAAGGGATTTAATCCCCACTTTGGACCACTTGGTATCTTTAAACTCAGATCTAGTAAGATCTAGCCATCGGATTGCCTTGAAATTGTAGATCCACACTCTCACTTGATCAACCTACTTGGATCTAAATTTTGGATGCCATTGGACTTGTCTTGATCCATTTATCACCCGTTTTAGCCTCCTTGGGTAAAGTCGCACCACCTTGGAGAAGTGAGTTAGCCCACTTCTAGGATGTGGGTACATGAGATTTTTGTGGATTTGGAATGGGCATAATTCAAAACCTAGGTCTAGTGTGTCACTTCATCAAATCTTGCCTTAGGGATAGCATTCCTTGTTTTAAGGGATTGTGGTCCACTTAGGTCAAACCTAGATCTAGACCTATTCATCCATCAAGACTTTAATTGCCCACTTGTCTCATGCAATAGGAGTCCTTAACCACAAGTTAACCTTACTTTGACTCCATTATCCCAATTCCCAAGGCACTAGTTTCTCTCCAAGTCAATTCGACTTTCCTAGATTGTTGGATTAACTTGTGGTTTGACCTTTGTATGGTGAACTAAACCCTTTGATGCCATCATACTTCATGATCAAGCTTGTCACTTGTACTAGTTAGCCCCAATTCAACCCTAAACTACCCTGCATTGGACACGGTTCCCAAGGCAGTGGATTTTCTCACATTGAGCTAGTACTTTAATCCTGGATCCTATTTCACAAATCATAAGTCACTCTCACATCAATAATGAACCAAAGCTATACTCATTGAACCCCTCACTTGTCTTGTGACTTCATCCTAAGGTCTAGGATAAACCATACACCTTACTTCACTTAGAATTAACTTGATTTGGTGTCTTGGTTTTGATCTCTCCTGTCGGGAGTAGATCGGGTCTCCCCCTTTGTTGTCTGGGCTAGATAACATAAAGTGAAGGTTGCCTCAACTGGCGTGACAACCATATATTGGAGGTCGAGGTGATCGTAGTTGCACCTTTTGAGTTGCCCTTCCCTATTGCCATCCATGAGTGGATACATCTATAGGGGTAACTACAATTTAGGTGATAACAGTGACCAAATGAGGAGGGCGAGCCTCCTATTTATACTAATCAAGTGACTTGACCTTTTTCCTTAACAGGGCTGACTTGACCTCTCAAATAGGGCCGACTTGTCCAGAGTACAATAAAATATTATTTTCATGCTTTTTTTGGATTCTTCTAGCCGGACACAACTAGTAGGATTTACATTGATTCTTTCAATGACTTTTACATGAATAAATACAACAAGAATAATTCCCGAAGGAAGTACAATATAAATAATACAAATAAACCAAATAAGAATATCTTCCGAAGTTACATTCTTCAACACGCCCTCTTAACAAGGAAGGTATTCTTCTATCACTGTCATCCTCATCATCCCGCTACTGCAACTTTGTACTCTGACCATTCACTTCTGACATCTCTTGAATCTATACATCACTAGAAGTTTTGAACCATCCGGTGGGTCCAACCCAGGAGCATACATTACGTCACACATCACGACCACCTGCATTACCTCACCCTATATAATGAACGAGCAAGACATCCGATGGGTTCAGCTCAGGAGCGTACATTACGTCACACACTGCGACCACTTGCATTACCTCACCACGTGTCCAGATCATCTCATGAGTGTAGCTTAGGAGACTCAATTACGTCACATAACCCGTGACTACCTGTTACCACGTCACATCACAACATCGAGACAACACAACCTTGTGAGTGTATCTTAGGAGACTCAATTACGTCACATACCTAGTGACTACCCGCTACCACGTCACCTCATGTGGAGAATAGCCCAGGTCCAAAACTTGCGTCTTCGCACATGTGCATTGTCCAACATAGCACTGGAGTCAGAAGACTCAATTACATCACACACAGTGACTACCTACTGCATCCTCGGGGTGTAGTCCAAGAGACTCAATTACGTCACATAACCGGTGACTACCGGCTACAACCCCGTGAGTGTAGTCTAGGAGACTCAATTACATCACATAACCCGTGACTACCCGCTATAATCTCACATCTCAAGTGGAGACACGCCCAAGAGCTCAATTACGTCACTATGTGACTACCTGCGTCTCACACATGCTATGTTACTCTTCACTCCCACTTGATTTGGACCACACCAAGCTTGTCCCTGAAGTACTCAAACTTCACTCTTGACAAAGGCTTGGTCAACACATCGGCTATATGCTCCTCTGTCGCTATATACTGGAGCCTCACTGCTCCTCTCTGCACCATATCCCTGATATAGTGATACCTGATCTCGATGTGCTTCGACTTGTCATGAGACACCAGGTTCTCAGACAACTTCACACAACTCTGATTGTCACAGAGAATACAAGTCGACTCTAACTTGAGATTGAACAAGCCTGCAAGCAACTTCTGAAGCCATACTGCCTCACAGCTTGCCGAACAAGTTGCCATATACTTTGCTTCAGCTATACTGAGTGCCACACTCGTCTGTTTACTACTGAACCATGAGATCATACCAGATCCCAAACTGAAGCAGCACCTTGAAGTGCTCTTTCTATCCGTGACACTACCGGCCCAATCCGCATCAACATAAACCTGCAGATTAATCTTTTGATCTGATGCATATCTGAGGCCATAATCAACAGTACCCATCAGGTAACTCAACACATGCTTTGTCGCAACCAAGTGAACACGTCTTGACTCTACCATGTATTGACTCAGTGTGTTCACCGCAAAGCATAAATTTGGCCCTGTGTTCGTCAAGTACATAAACGAACCAATCATCTGCCTGTATATCGTGGCATCCACCATCTCTGAAGAAGTATCACATAGCAACTTCAGATTCAATGCAATAGGTGTGGCCATGGCCTTACAATCCATCATCCAGAATCTCTTCAGGATCTCTACTGCATATTTTCCCTGACTCAGGAAAAGTTCCTCTGGATTCTGCCACACCTCAAGACCTAAGAAATAGTGCATCATACCCAGGTCTTTCATCTCAAACTCTGTGGCAAGCTTCCTCTTCATTTCTGCTATGAGCTTCTCATCACCTGTCAAAAACAAATCATCTACATACAACAGTAGTATCACTGGTTTCCCGTCCTCAACCTTGTAGTAAAGGTTGGAATCCGCTTTACTCTTGGTAAAGCCCAAGCTTGTCAAAAATCCATCAATCCTGTCGCAACATGTCCTAGGTACCTGTTTCAAACCGTACAAGGCCTTCTTCAATCTAATCACATGAGTCTGCCTGTCATGTGTCGCAAATCCTAGTGGTTGCTCCACATACACTTCCTCCTCTACTACGCCATTCAGGAAGGCAATCTTCACATCCATCTGATATACCTTCCACTTCATTACTGCGGCTATAGCAAGTATAGATCTAATCGAGGTGTATCTAGCCACGAGAGCAAATGTCTCCTCATAATCTATGCCTTCTTTCTCGGAGAATCCTCAAGCCACAAATCTTGCCTTGTATTTCTTGACACTTTCATCTATTGCATGCTTTATCTTGTAGATCCACTTGGAAGATACTTCTGACTTCCCTTCTGGTCTCAGAACCACATCCCATACATCATTCTTCATGATCGACTAATACTCCTTGATCATAGCATCCTTCCATACTTTCTTTTCGGCTTCCTCTTCATAACTGGAAGGCTCTGCATCAATGATATCACACAACAAGGCTACATAGCTGGACTATTGTCAAGGTCTCTCGCTTTCTTTGGAAGTCCCTTCTGGAGCACCATACTTTTCTGCATCTTGAATAATCTCTCGTGCCCAAGCTGGTCTTCTCTTGTGAGTGTTCACCTCTTGGGGTAGATCTACAAGTCTCTGTGGCTTTGTCATATCATGGTCTTCAGGTTCTTCTGGAATCATCTCTTCCATAACTATATCTCTAACTCTGGGAGTTTCAGGTTCTTCTCCATGTGCTTCGTCGGAGTGAATCTACCTCGATCTGCTGAAAGTTGTATCTTCATCAAAGGTGACATCTCTGCTAGTCTCGATCCTCTTGAAGCCTAGTATATTAGATTCTATAAGCCTTTGATGAGTCACTGTATCCGACGAAGATGCCCTTCTTCCCTGGAGGCTCCAACTTGGTTCTTTTCTCTTTTGGAACATGTATGTATACAGGACAGCCAAATATTCTGAGATGGCTAACTTCTGGCTTCTCTCCTATAAACATCTCTTTAGGTGTCTTGTTCTCAAGCACACAATGTGGAGTTCTGTTCTGTACATAAACTGTTGTTCTTGTTGCTTCCGCCCATTAGTGCATTAGAAGGTCCTGATCACGGATCATGGCCTTTACTGCTTCCATTATTGTCCTATTCTTTCTTTCTGCAATGCCATTCTATTGTGGATTATAGGGAGTGCTCAACTCCCTCTTAATCCCTAATTCTTTACATAAAATTTTGAAATTTCCTGAAAAATTCACCACCATTATCTGATATTAAGGTCTATTTTCTTTTCAGTATGATTTTCTACAAGGGCTTTGAATTCTTTGAATTTGCTAAATACTTCATCTTTAGTTTTCAAGAACTAGATCTAGGTTTTGCGAGAATAATCATCAATAAAAGATACATAGTATGCATACCCGCTTAGTGAGTTGGAAGCCATAGGTCCACATACGTCCGAGTGTATAATCTCCAAGATCTCCTTTGCTTTGCTATCACTGCTTGAAAATGGTTTCTTCACATTCTTCCCTTTTGCACATCCTCTGCATAAGCCTTCATGTTTTGTTTGGATTTCGGGTAGACCATTCATCATCTTGCTCACAATCGGTAATGCCTTGTAGTTTATATGTGCAAACCTCCTATGCCATAGTTCACTTGGTTCCATATTTTCATGAACCAATGCTTGTTCTGGTTATCCCTTTAGTTTGTACAAGCCTCCCTCTTGCACTCCAATTACTACTGCATCATCAAAGGTTTTACCTTTGGGCCACATGAGTACTTGGCCATCAACAAATGAAACTCGAAACCCTTTCTCATCTAAGGCTAAGATGGAAAGTAGATTCTTCTTTAGTCCTGAAACATAGAGGACATCTTTCATCTTGATAGGCTTTCCTGATTCTAGTTTGTAGGATGCTTCTCCTACCCCTTTTATGGGATACTGATAATCATCTCCAAGTTTCACCTTGTGAGGTGAGTCCTTTTCTGTCAAGTTGTTGAGGGCGTCCTTGAAACCTGTCATATGCTTGGAAGCACCACTATCAACAAGCCAATCGTTGCTTCCATGAGAGACAGTACCTGTAAGTGCTGAAATCAGGAGACACTCTTCATCACTTGAAGAATCTTCCCTTGCTTTCTTCTTCACTGGTTCGTCATCTTCAGTTGCATGAGCATGATGCCTCTTCTTAGTTCCTTTCTTGTTTCATTTCTTCCGGGGACAATTTCTTGCAATGTGTCCAATCTCATCACAATTGTAACATTTGAAATTTGAGTAGTCTCTGGGAGGTCTTTGATTCTTGTGGAATCTTTTAGACTTGTGAGAATGATCTTCTTTCTTGCTCCTTTTTGTATGCGCTGCCAGGGCTTGGTTATCTGCTTCACCTAACTTCTCTTCTCTGGCTTCAATCCTTGCTTCTTCCTGAGTGAAAGTTTCACAGAGTGCACTGAATCTGATGAGTTTCTTTCTAGAACATATTCTTTGAATAAATGACTCCCATGATCTTGGAAGACCATTCAAAGTGGTCATTACTAGTTCTGCATTCTCAACATGGTCTCCAATAGCTTCCACTCGTTCTTTGATTTGAGAGACCCTTGTGAAGTAAGATTGGATGCTTTCTGAGCTTTGCATCTTCACACCCTTGAGTTGAGTTCTTAAGGTCATATTTCTGTTAATGTTCTTTCCTTCAAATAATCTTTTCAGTGTATCAAACATCTCTTTCGGAGTTTGCAGAGATGAGATGTGGGGGATCAAGTTATCCTTGATGTAGTCAGCAATGATCCTGTTATCACATATATAGTAGCCGGGCTACCATACATTATTTTTCTCATTCCAGTACACTATTCAGCCAGTTCCCTTGCATTTGAGATGCCGAGATGAGCATCTATATTGGATCACTATGAGATTGTGGACAGCAGTTGTATTCCCCATGCCATGACTGAGTTTCAGGACACTCAGAGAGATGACCGATGTAGCCATTATATCATTGGTACAGAGCAGACAGTAGTGCCCAGAGTTACAGCAGCAGTCTCAAAGGACAGAGGATGGTACAGGTTGATGAGCTTTTAGGTATATGACTCAGCAGGTATATCATAGTGTTATGGTTAGATTGCTTTTATACTTATTCTCATAGCATGTCTTAGCACTTAGTGTCATGATCTGGCGATCATATAGATATATGGACCTGGTTGATCTATTATATATATTATATTGTCCCTACTCAGACTTAGAAGTTCACTATTCATACTCATTGGTACATACCCTCCTTAGGGAGAATAGAGGTGATCATTACACCATACTTTGCCTTGCTAGTGTTGGCTCCATCATTTCATTACCTTCATCCATCCATGGCCTACCTTTTAGATTATCACCCTGACTTACTACTTGACTAGTGGCATGGAGGACTTTTCCCCACTGTCGCCTCTGTATTGGATGAGCTTCCCTGTTTATTGTGTCTCGGCTCTGAGTTGGTGACAAAACTTACCTATGGTGAGTTGGAGTTCCTTGTGAATTCCCCCTAGTCACTAAAGTTGTGTTGGCTAAACCTGAAACTTTTAGTGCTGCCATGTATACAAAATCTGGAAAAATGAAATGCTATATCTTGTATGAAAAGCCCATTCATGCAATGTGTTTCTAAACACACATGAATGAGAGGCATGCCAAATGAACATGGCAATGAAAATGAAATGTTATATCTTGTGGAAAATAAATACCTAGGTAAACAAGCTGTCCATGACACACCTAGAAGTGCTCAGGTAAACAAGTGCCTTAAAAACACACCTGCAGCAGAAATCCTAAAAGAAAAATGTAAATCTATGCAATGTGTTTGTAAACACACATAGATCAAGGCTATGGAAACTTCAGGCCCAAAAAGCAATGGAACTTAAAAGCTACATCTAAAAAATTGCTGGCCTTATTTGTATTATGGATTGTGCGCATCTGTGAAGGTGAATAAACCCTCTTTAAACAACTCATCCATTTGTGAGACACCGCCATTCCCTGTGTTATTGCTCATTCAGTATATACTATGGTGTATTCCCTTTCCCTTACCAAAGTGTCACAAAGTCAAGACAGTTGAGTCATCCCTTAGCCTAGCCAAGTAATTCAGCCTTCACCCTTCACTAGCAAAATGATCACAACTATGAAGTGAGTATGGTCCTGAAAGTCTAGTCTGAGTAATAATAATAATAATTAACGACACTATATATTCGGATGTAGATCGCCAGTTATGATCATTATGTGTTATAATTGCTATTTGAATAAGTTGTAGAGCATGTATTAACCTTGATACTTTGCAGCAGCCTTGGATGATGGTCTGAGTTATAGTTGGTCTTGGTTAGACCTAGTTTGACCATGGAGGACCATGGGACATGAGATGTTAGACCTTGTGATGATATGGATAGATGATATATGGTCTATGTATACATACATGATGACTCTATGCAGCAGCTACAGGGTTATGATGATAATTCTGGGGTTGCAGCAGTGTTTGTATATGTACAGCGCATTATTATTGGCCTTGATCCGGTATATTGGATATTTATTTTGATCATGCAGAGATTCATATGGTGTATGAGTACACATCTTGGATGGATTTGGACCTTCTGAGTCCAATGGGACAGTTTGTTTTCAGTTCCGGGCACTTACAGTGATGATTTAGCCTCAGTAGGCTGTCCTAGTGCAGTTTTGGTCTATCGGAGGCCCTGTCGGAGCAGATGTGATTTTTATCCGGTTGACCTAGGGCGCTGATGATGGAGGGGGCGGTCCAGCCACTTGTTTTTACCATATTACCCCCCTTCCGGACACACTGGTGCCCTCACCTTGACAGCGCCAGCACTCCAGGAGGCTGTTTGGGGCAGTTTCACGCTTCCCGAGGCATTTCAGGATTGGTAGAAATGGCTATTGAGGAAATCGATTTGGGCTACTGAGGCAAAGTTATGGCATGGGATGATCAGTGATGATAGATCGGGACCTTCCACACCTTCTCCAGCAGTTTCAGCTTCATCGGGGCCCGCATCCATCACTTATGGCACTTTCTATGGATTTTTGAGGTCTTTTGAGGACCACGACTTCACTATGGAGGCACGATTTGGTACATTCATGATTATTTTTGGGTTATTGTGCTATGGGGATTGACCAAGGAGGGATAAAATTACCCCTTGGACCCACCATAAGTCTCTTATGATATTTTGTCATCATGATTTGGTGGGATTCCCCTCTTATAGGGCGATTTTGTCCACTTACATTATATTTTATTAGTGATCCATGTATTTTATTGTTGAGCTCATCTCAACCATTGATTAGACATTTGTATATTTTAATCTTAGCCACTCATTCAAAAAGTGGTTAGGGTTTTGGTGCCTCTCCTTCCTATTTAAAGGAGAGAGCCTCTCATTGTAAAGGGACTTTTGGCTCTGGATTATTGGAATAGAAAATTATTATTGCATCTATCTCCAGTGTTGTGGTGAATGTTTTTGGTGTTCGTTCGTTGGTTCTTCCTTTGCACTGAGTTATTGGAGATCTTGTTTGCCATATCTTTTGTACCACGATTTTGCATC
Source organism: Larix kaempferi (assembly GCA_027924585.1). Classification (NCBI taxonomy): domain Eukaryota; kingdom Viridiplantae; phylum Streptophyta; class Pinopsida; order Pinales; family Pinaceae; genus Larix; species Larix kaempferi. The sequence goes on from BSBM01000904.1 coordinate 14,335,827, forward strand.
TACAGGTGGAGGCCGATTCGCTTGGAGGAGGAGGTATTGGTAGGGGAAGACTCTCCCTACTTCTTCTTTGGAGCTCTTCGTTGGTAAGAGGGAGTATTACTGTCCCAGGACCTTCTATTTCATGTTACTATTTGCATTTCTCTTGTATTTCTTCCATACTTGATCTTACTGATTGAATCTTCATTCCTTGGTTTGACAGGTAGAGGAAGGCGCACTTGTGGGCTAGGGCATCAAATTGGCAAGCAAATCAACAATCTCTCATTTGATCTCTGCGGGAATCTTCCTCAACATCAAGGCATCTCATCCACATCACTCAGGTATGATCTCAAGGTAAGTTCTATCTCCATGATCTATCCAATTGTCACAAACATTTAAAACCCTAATTAATCAAAACCCCATTTTTGCATTTTCTCAGATCTACTTAGATCTAGTGGGTTGTTGGGCATAATATCGAAAACCCACCTCTATAGCATCCACGGCATCCCGGATCTATAGTTTGGTGAGGATTGGCTTCCGTTTGACCCCTCTCCCACGCCAACTTAGCTTCTCCCAAGCAAGGCGCACTTCATTAGTTGAGCAAGTTGATCTAGATCTAGGTGGTGGGTGTTTGAGATTCCACTTGATTTGTCATCTACACATCAAATAACATACACCCAGGTTGTTACTTTTCTGAAATTCACCTTGTGGGCCCCATTCCACATTTTAAGGGATTTAGTCCCCATTTTGGACCACTTGGAACCCTTAAACTCAGATCTACTAAGATCTAACCGTTGGATTACCACGAAAATACAGATCCATACTCCTACCTGACTGATCTACCCGGATCTAAAGTTTGGATGCCATCCGACTTGTTTTGACCCACCTAACCCCACTTTTAGGCTTCCTTGGGCAAAGTCGCACCACCTTGGAGAAGTGAGTTGACTCACTTCCAGGAATTGGGTACTTGAGATTTTTGGAGATTTAGAACCAGAATAATTCAAAACCTAGGTCTAGACTATCACTTTGTCAAATCTTGCCTTGGGGATTGCATTCCTTGTTTTTAGGGATTGTGGTCCACTTGGGTCAAACCTAGATCTAGATACATTCATCCATCAAAACCTCTATTGCCCACCTGTCCCAAGTACTAGGAGTCCTAAACCATAAGTCAACCCTACTTTGACTCCACTTCCCAATTCCCAAGGCACTGGTTTCTCTCCAAGTTAATTCAACTTTCCTAGATTGTTGGATTGACTTGTGGTTTGACCTATGCAGGGTGAACTAAACCTTTGAAGCCGTCATGTATCATGGTCAAGCTTGTCACCTGTACTAGTTAGCCCCAATACAACCCTTAAACTACCCTGCACTGGACACGGTTCCCAAGGCAGTGGACTTTCCAACATTGAACTAGTACCATAGCCCTAGATCTCACTTCAAACATTATAAGTCACTCTTACATCAACCATGAACCAAAGCTATACCTATTGAACCCCTCACTTGGCTTGTGACTTCATCTTTAGGTCTAGGATAAACCATACACCTAACTTCACTTAGAAATACCCTGATTTGGTGTTTTGGTTTTGATCTCTCCTGTCGGGAGTAGATCGGGTCTCCCCCTTTGTTGTCCGGGCTAGATAACATAAAGTGAAGGTTGCCTCGACTGGCGTGACAACCATATATATTGGAGGTCGAGGTGATCGTGGTTGCACCTTTTGAGTTGCCCTTCCCTATTGCCATCCATCACTGGATTCATCCATAGGGGTAACTATAGCTTAGGTGATAACATTTTGGCGCCGTTGCCGGGGACGCAATAGGCTTACCTTGGTCCGACATACTTTTCTTAAAAACTCTCCTCCCCTTCTCTTTGCCATAACATTTTGGCGCCGTTGCCGGGGACGCAATAGGCTTACCTTAGAAAAGCTACTAGTCCTTCCCGCATATACAACGACACATATCTTGGTAGAAGAGTTAAATCTACCTGGCGACTCCCAATCGTGACTCTGCTGAGGAGCGAGCTCATTTACATCCTTACAACACTAAGACAGATCTTATCATTATCTAGAACCCATGGGGTGCATCATTTTGTTTTCAGGTTCTTGAATTTAAAAATAAATATAAAAATATAAAAAATAAACAATAAAAAATAAAAATTATTATCCATGGCTGCTTCTGAGCGACCTAGAACTTTCGGTCGTTTAAAAGTTTTTGACTTTTCAAAAATTGTTGGGTATCCTCATCATATTCCTCATCAAGCATGTGCAAGGTTGCCTATTTTCGATGGAAGTTATGAAATCTCTGCTAAAAGACACCTTGAACTTTTTAGGGAAATTATTAAAGAGTTATCCATAACCCATGAGGATGTGTGTATGAGACTATTGGCTTCATCTTTCAAAGAAAGAGCTGGTCTCTGGCTTTCGAATTTGAAACCCAATAGCATTTCTGGATATGACATGTTTGAAAGTAAATTCTTAGAAGAATGGGGAAGTGAATTCGATGATATGTATCTTTCAAATCAAATCCAAGATCAAAACCTTCCCCTTTCCGATCCTATTGTTGAATCATTTAACAATCAAATATCAAGTGACTTGTCAACATCCGGAGATGACCTTTCCTGTCCAATTTCTTCTAATGATAAGTCTTCTACTTTTGAGTCAATCGAAAGTCAAATCTTTAATCATTGTACAAACCATAAGTTTTCAAATTGCTTTTTAGGTAGCCCTAGTCCTGATCCTGAGGGAATTTCTGAGGATGAGCTTTTAGTTAACAGGTCTAATGAAATTCCTCCCTCAGAGAGACTCATTAGTCATTCCGTATTTAGTGATCATTCAATTCCTTATCAACTTACTGAAGAAGAAGAAAGTAGGGACATAGATCAAGATCCTCTAGTGACGATTTCAGGTGATCATTGTGCAAATAATCAGGATATGTTAAATGAAATTATTAATTTTACCCCTGATCAATTAAATGAAAATGATCATTTATCCTCGTACGAATTTAATGATGAATCAATAAGTCAATCTCAAGGTGAGGATGAATTAGTGAATCACACTAGATATTCTAATCTTTGCTCCACCTCTTATGATGAGTCTTTAAATTTCTCCATCCTTAGTCAAGATAGGTTCATCGATTTCTTAGAATTAGAATCTTGTCCTCAGGTTGTAAATATTAAATTTGATCAAAAGCTTGAAATTATCCCTAGAATAAAGAATATTTTCTATTATCAAAATCCAAGGTCAAACTTGTTTATCCATTTGGGAGAATTTTCATATTTGCAACTCTTTCAATCATCTTTGGGTTGGTGCTCTAGTCAATTTTTTGCCTTGGAAATTTTTAATAGGAAGTATAAGCATGATTACATGTTTGGAGAAAAAGCACTTCATTTCCCTTTTCAGTCACTTTGGAACCATAAAGATATCAATCATTCTTAGTGGCTAGAAAAGATATTTAAAGATCAATTTCACCTTTTCTCCATTTTTGAGCATCAAGTGGGTTTAATTTTGACCTTTCATCTTCTAAACCTTAATTTATCCCCACTTGGTTTTTATTTGATCATCAATCCCAAGGAGAATCAAATTGAATATGTAAGAGAAGTAAATGAGGAAGCTATGTTTTGTGAAAAAGAATTGAGTTGCAAGCCTTATATTTTCTCTCCATCAACTTTAAACAATCATCATCATGAATTTTATGATCCTATCAATTCTTGGATGGAGGATGTTTGCATCAGTCAATCTTTTCCTCGGCATGATTTCATTTTGCACCATTCAAACCTTTATTCAATCTTTGAACAAACCTGGAAGATTGCATTATCAAATTCTCTGATCTTTAATCTAATCATGACTTGTTTCATTATCAAAAAGCAAATAAGAATCATTAACCTATTTGATGAATGGTTGCACTGGATTTATGATTTTACCTAACATTTGTAATGACTGGTTAGGTTAGGGTAGGTAGGAAACCGAATAAGCCTACTTGGGCAGTAGTTAGTCTTTTTAGCCATTGAGTCTGGCACCTTTTTTATCTCTAAGCTCCTTTGTAAGCTCCTAGTTTAAATGAGTACCTGTCACTTTTTCTTTTTCCTGCACAATAAAGTTCAAATTTTGCAAATTATGTTAGTAGTTTAATTTACTTTCTGCATTTATATTTCATGCACTTATATTTCAGACATAGAGTAGATTTTATTTCAGTTGGTTTTATATTTTTCCCACACATGCGGCATGAGGTATTTTTTGATGTCTGTGAATGCAGAAATAGGTTGCAAGAATAAAAACTAGAAGCAAAATGGTAGAGTGCTGGATCGTGGATTCGAGTAGCAGAGATCGAGGACCAGAGATTCTGAGGTTCTCAAGCGCTCATTTCAGCAGAGCACTTGTCCCAGCCGGAGCCAGATGTTATCACATATATAGTAGCCGGGCTACCATACATTATTTTTCTCATTCCAGTACACTATTCAGCCAGTTCCCTTGCATTTGAGATGCCGAGATGAGCATCTATATTGGATCACTATGAGATTGTGGACAGCAGTTGTATTCCCCATGCCATGACTGAGTTTCAGGACACTCAGAGAGATGACCGATGTAGCCATTATATCATTGGTACAGAGCAGACAGTAGTGCCCAGAGTTACAGCAGCAGTCTCAGAGGACAGAGGATGGTACAGGTTGATGAGCTTTCAGGTATATGACTCAGCAGGTATATCATAGTGTTATGGTTAGATTGCTTTTATACTTATTCTCATAGCATGTCTTAGCACTTAGTGTCATGATCTGGCGATCATATAGATATATGGACCTGGTTGATCTATTATATATATTATATTGTCCCTACTCAGACTTAGAAGTTCACTATTCATACTCATTGGTACATACCCTCCTTAGGGAGAATAGAGGTGATCATTACACCATACTTTGCCTTGCTAGTGTTGGCTCCATCATTTCATTACCTTCATCCATCCATGGCCTACCTTTTAGATTATCACCCTGACTTACTACTTGACTAGTGGCATGGAGGACTTTTCCCCACTGTAGCCTCTGTATTGGATGAGCTTCCGTGTTTATTGTGTCTCGGCTCTGAGTTGGTGACAAAACTTACCTATGGTGAGTTGGAGTTCCTTGTGAATTCCCCCTAGTCACTAAAGTTGTGTTGGCTAAACCTGAAACTTTTAGTGCTGCCATGTATACAAAATCTGGAAAAATGAAATGCTATATCTTGTATGAAAAGCCCATTCATGCAATGTGTTTCTAAACACACATGAATGAGAGGCATGCCAAATGAACATGGCAATGAAAATGAAATGTTATATCTTGTGGAAAATAAATACCTAGGTAAACAAGCTGTCCATGACACACCTAGAAGTGCTCAGGTAAACAAGTGCCTTAAAAACACACCTGCAGCAGAAATCCTAAAAGAAAAATGTAAATCTATGCAATGTGTTTGTAAACACACATAAATCAAGGCTATGGAAACTTCAGGCCCAAAAAGCAATGGAACTTAAAAGCTACATCTAAAAAATTGCTGGCCTTATTTGTATTATGGATTGTGCGCATCTGTGAAGGTGAATAAACCCTCTTTAAACAACTCATCCATTTGTGAGACACCGCCATTCCCTGTGTTATTGCTCATTCAGTATATACTATGGTGTATTCCCTTTCCCTTACCAAAGTGTCACAAAGTCAAGACAGTTGAGTCATCCCTTAGCCTAGCCAAGTAATTCAGCCTTCACCCTTCACTAGCAAAATGATCACAACTATGAAGTGAGTATGGTCCTGAAAGTCTAGTCTGAGTAATAATAATAATAATTAACGACACTATATATTCGGATGTAGATCGCCAGTTATGATCATTATGTGTTATAATTGCTATTTGAATAAGTTGTAGAGCATGTATTAACCTTGATACTTTGCAGCAGCCTTGGATGATGGTCTGAGTTATAGTTGGTCTTGGTTAGACCTAGTTTGACCATGGAGGACCATGGGACATGAGATGTTAGACCTTGTGATGATATGGATAGATGATATATGGTCTATGTATACATACATGATGACTCTATGCAGCAGCTACAGGGTTATGATGATAATTCTGGGGTTGCAGCAGTGTTTGTATATGTACAGCGCATTATTATTGGCCTTGATCCGGTATATTGGATATTTATTTTGATCATGCAGAGATTCATATGGTGTATGAGTACACATCTTGGATGGATTTGGACCTTCTGAGTCCAATGGGACAGTTTGTTTTCAGTTCCGGGCACTTACAGTGATGATTTAGCCTCAGTAGGCTGTCCTAGTGCAGTTTTGGTCTATCGGAGGCCCTGTCGGAGCAGATGTGATTTTTATCCGGTTGACCTAGGGCGCTGATGATGGAGGGGGCTGTCCAGCCACTTGTTTTTACCATATTACCCCCCTTCCGGACACACTGGTGCCCTCACCTTGACAGCGCCAGCACTCCAGGAGGCTGTTTGGGGCAGTTTCACGCTTCCCGAGGCATTTCAGGATTGGTAGAAATGGCTATTGAGGAAATCGATTTGGGCTACTGAGGCAAAGTTATGGCATGGGATGATCAGTGATGATAGATCGGGACCTTCCACACCTTCTCCAGCAGTTTCAGCTTCATCGGGGCCCGCATCCATCACTTATGGCACTTTCTATGGATTTTTGAGGTCTTTTGAGGACCACGACTTCACTATGGAGGCACGATTTGGTACATTCATGATTATTTTTGGGTTATTGTGCTATGGGGATTGACCAAGGAGGGATAAAATTACCCCTTGGACCCACCATAAGTCTCTTATGATATTTTGTCATCATGATTTGGTGGGATTCCCCTCTTATAGGGCGATTTTGTCCACTTACATTATATTTTATTAGTGATCCATGTATTTTATTGTTGAGCTCATCTCAACCATTGATTAGACATTTGTATATTTTAATCTTAGCCACTCATTCAAAAAGTGGTTAGGGTTTTGGTGCCTCTCCTTCCTATTTAAAGGAGAGAGCCTCTCATTGTAAAGGGACTTTTGGCTCTGGATTATTGGAATAGAAAATTATTATTGCATCTATCTCCAGTGTTGTGGTGAATGTTTTTGGTGTTCGTTCGTTGGTTCTTCCTTTGCACTGAGTTATTGGAGATCTTGTTTGCCATATCTTTTGTACCACGATTTTGCATCTACAGGTGGAGGCCGATTCGCTTGGAGGAGGAGGTATTGGTAGGGGAAGACTCTCCCTACTTCTTCTTTGGAGCTCTTCGTTGGTAACAGGGAGTATTACTGTCCCAGGACCTTCTATTTCATGTTACTATTTGCATTTCTCTTGTATTTCTTCCATACTTGATCTTACTGATTGAATCTTCATTCCTTGGTTTGACAGGTAGAGGAAGGCGCACTTGTGGGCTAGGGCATCAAATTGGCAAGCAAATCAACAATCTCTCATTTGATCTCTGCGGGAATCTTCCTCAACATCAAGGCATCTCATCCACATCACTCAGGTATGATCTCAAGGTAAGTTCTATCTCCATGATCTATCCAATTGTCACAAACATTTAAAACCCTAATTAATCAAAACCCCATTTTTGCATTTTCTCAGATCTACTTAGATCTAGTGGGTTGTTGGGCATAATATCGAAAACCCACCTCTATAGCATCCACGGCATCCCGGATCTATAGTTTGGTGAGGATTGGCTTCCGTTTGACCCCTCTCCCACGCCAACTTAGCTTCTCCCAAGCAAGGCGCACTTCATTAGTTGAGCAAGTTGACCTAGATCTAGGTGGTGGGTGTTTGAGATTCCACTTGATTTGTCATCTACACATCAAATAACATACACCCAGGTTGTTACTTTTCTGAAATTCACCTTGTGGGCCCCATTCCACATTTTAAGGGATTTAATCCCCATTTTGGACCACTTGGAACCCTTAAACTCAGATCTACTAAGATCTAACCGTTGGATTACCACGAAAATACAGATCCATACTCCTACCTGACTGATCTACCCGGATCTAAAGTTTGGATGCCATCCGACTTGTTTTGACCCACCTAACCCCACTTTTAGGCTTCCTTGGGCAAAGTCGCACCACCTTGGAGGAGTGAGTTGACTCACTTCCAGGAATTGGGTACTTGAGATTTTTGGAGATTTAGAACCGGAATAATTCAAAACCTAGGTCTAGACTATCACTTTGTCAAATCTTGCCTTGGGGATTGCATTCCTTGTTTTTAGGGATTGTGGTCCACTTGGGTCAAACCTAGATCTAGATACATTCATCCATCAAAACCTCTATTGCCCACCTGTCCCAAGTACTAGGAGTCCTAAACCATAAGTCAACCCTACTTTGACTCCACTTCCCAATTCCCAAGGCACTGGTTTCTCTCCAAGTTAATTCAACTTTCCTAGATTGTTGGATTGACTTGTGGTTTGACCTATGCAGGGTGAACTAAACCTTTGAAGCCGTCATGTATCATGGTCAAGCTTGTCACCTGTACTAGTTAGCCCCAATACAACCCTTAAACTACCCTGCACTGGACACGGTTCCCAAGGCAGTGGACTTTCCAACATTGAACTAGTACCATAGCCCTAGATCTCACTTCAAACATTATAAGTCACTCTTACATCAACCATGAACCAAAGCTATACCTATTGAACCCCTCACTTGGCTTGTGACTTCATCTTTAGGTCTAGGATAAACCATACACCTAACTTCACTTAGAAATACCCTGATTTGGTGTTTTGGTTTTGATCTCTCCTGTCGGGAGTAGATCGGGTCTCCCCCTTTGTTGTCTGGGCTAGATAACATAAAGTGAAGGTTGCCTCGACTGGCGTGACAACCATATATATTGGAGGTCGAGGTGATCGTGGTTGCACCTTTTGAGTTGCCCTTCCCTATTGCCATCCATCACTGGATTCATCCATAGGGGTAACTATAGCTTAGGTGATAACAGATCCTCTTGGCCTTAATCAAGTTCTTCTTGTGCTTGGATTTGTCTTCATCTCCCTCTGGATCCGCAACTTCTTCTTTGATATAATTTTCCAACTCATTCTCTTCTAGAATGAGCATCAACTCTATACTTCCAAGCACAGAAGTTATCTGCTCCTTCAAGCTTATCCTCAAGCTTGGAATGGTTTGTCATCTTGATAAAATGAGAACCTCAAATGGAAATAGAGATAGTAGGACCTACCAATTGAGATGCTCCAATCAAGTGCTTGCTTCAATGTCTTCTGAGATTTGACTTCAGGATGACCTAGAGTTTGTCAAAGAAACACTAATTTTTCAATTTCGAGATCTTGAAAAACCGAATGGAGGAAAAGATGCGTCTCCGTAAGGCGAGTTGAGCAAAAGTCCTTTTCTTCCAAAACTGTGGACAGATCTGCCAAAAATTTGATGCCCTAGTTTTCTCGAGCAACTGTGGTAGGCCCAAAAATGAAAGTTCTCCGATTTGACTTCTGCCTCCACAGAAAAATGTGCCCTCATAGGGCGAGTTGCTTTGACCTCCTTTTTCAGCCAAACTATGGTGAAAAGTCTCCGGAAAGAGAACCCTAGTTTTCACTTCCGGCAATTGCAGCTACACAATGTCTTCTTTCAGGCTGGCTTTGAAACCATGTTACAATTTTAAATGCAATAATATAAAGGATCACTGAAAGATAGACAATCACAACATAAACAATAGTACACAACAATTTATCCTAGAAAACCCTTGTGGGGCAGAATACCAAGCAAAACTTCTTTAGCATAGATTCATCAGAAAGTACAATGTCAATCTCATGCAATAACCCAAAACAAGAAGTCTTCAAAAGCAGCTACTCTTCTCTCCTAAGAGACTTGACTTTCTCTCTCTACTCATGCGAACTTGAGTGAGTGAGTGAGGTGACCAAATGAGGAGGGCGAGCCTCCTATTTATACTAATCAAGTGACTTGACCTCTCAAACAGGGCCAACTTGTCCAGAGTACAATAAAATATTATTTTCATGCTTTTTCTGGATTCTTCTAGGCCGACACAACTAGTAGGGTTTACACATTGACTCTTTCAATGACTTTTACATGAAAAAATACAACATGAATAATTCCCGAAGGAAGTACAATATAAATAATACAAATAAACCAAATAAGAATATCTTCCAAAGTTACATTCTTCAACAGCATTAAGGGATTAGGTAGCTCGAATAACAATCAACAACCACTACCTTGGCTGTCCTAAAAAATTTTAGATCTGAAAAAAATAAATAAAAAATAGCTCATGATTTAGGGCTTGCTGCCCTCCTTTGGATGGCTGGAAATTTCTGCAATCAACCACAATTTGAAAATATTGTTGTCCTATACAAAATACGCCCCCCTCAACACATGCTTCAGCTGGATTTTCATGCACAAACTGAATAAGAGATGAAGTCATATGTGACCAAAATATTTCTGCACATTCATATTCATAAACATGCCCCATATGCTTTAAAAATATGCTCCACCTATGAGAAAATATGGCTGAAAAAATTCTGAACTTTGTCTATTAAAATAATGCTCCAAGGGCTGAAACAAATCTACATTATTCACAAGAGAACATGGTTGTTTATTACTCATAAACATTTCTGCATTTACCTCCAATGTGCTTGGCTGCCCAAAGGACAAAATTTTCATTTTTACCCCTAGAAACCTCATCATCGGTATCATAAATAGGATCTCCATGAATATATCAGTGGTTTACATCCCATCTATGCCTACCAATCTGAAAAAAGTGTCAATATTTTCATGTTCTTAGTTGTCCTCTTCTTCACATGGAAGGAATAAGCACACGTGAACCTTTGTTATCTTCAATGGGCTCTTCTACACATAAATTCCATTAACTAGGATTGAGGTACGTGTCCAAGTCCATCTCAAAATGGTTAGTTTTGAGAAGTCATAAACTTCCGGTGCATTTTTGGGGGTCTCTCCATGCATTTTTTGAGGTTTTGATGCCCCTAGAATTGGATCTTTAGATTGCCCTTCCCAAGGACCTCAGTCCTAAGATGGATTTCTATTTTGAGCATTTCATGCAATTGAAGGATGGCCTTATAATCAGACTCCCGAGTGTACTCAAAAGCATCGGATGCATAACCTCATAATTATGTTAGGCCATTCCAAAGTTTGCTCACATCAGCTCTAGGTTGAGACAAATCATCACATTTGGAGATTAGAGAGAATATGTCAAGCCTGTCATTGCTAGGACATCGAGTCGGAGGAGCACTTTATCTTTTGTCGCCTTGAATACTATGAGATTGGGTGGAATTTCCTTTATCTCTATAGAGAGTTAGGAGTATCTCTCACAATTTTCTGCTAATACTAATACCACAGGTGTCTATGTTAGATTTTGTAGCTCAGACAAGTACTTCTACATGGGGGTGTCTAGAATATAGAAGTCGTCCATAAAAGTGACTCTCTAGACAGACTTTGTAAAAGTTGATTTTTATAACACCTTATGTAAATGTGATCTCAATGAGATATTAAGTCATAGTCGTTGATCTATGACTTAAGTGATCTCAACAAGAGATTAAGTCCCAACCACTGGATTAGATCTAAGGGATTTATATCTAAGGGTCAGTATTGAACTAGTGGTATTGGCTCATGGTATTGATAGGATGTCCCATGGTTTTGCATGAGGTTGAGGGTTAAAAAATAATCTATGGAGAGTTGTATAGCATCATAGTTGCAAGAGTGAGTCATATCTCTTGTGTTGGTCAGGGATCAGTGAGTGATCAGATCTGAGAGAGGGAGTCTCTCAGAGGCTTAAGAGTGAGGGATTCACTCAAGCCAGGGTTTGTTGATATTGCTGAGGATTTGGGCTTAGTTGCAACAAGGGAGAGTCAAGAGTTGACTAAGATCCAGTGTGTCATATCTGGAAGCCTGGTGTTGTAAGTGTTGTTTAACAAATTTGCAATAAAGGCAAACTATTTGTTGGTTTTCCCCAAGGATTGGGGTTTCCAGGGTAAATCTCAATGTGTCAAATGTGTTGATGATTTCTTGTTGAATTTCCGTTGTGCATAATTTGTTAAGTAAATTTAGTGTATTGTTATTTCTGATTCAGTTTTATGTGTCAAATTAAGACTGGGTATAAAAATCAATGAATAAATATCAATCGGATCTGGTTTATGAAAAGTTAACACGGTATCAGAGAAGGTGTCGAGGCCGAGGTTGCTCTGAGAGGAAATCGAGTTTGATAGGATTTATAAATTCAAAAAAAAGAAGAGAAAAAGATTGTATGGCAGCCACCATACAACCGCCATTCAGCATCATGTCGATACGTGACGTGGAATCTGCGGGCTAATGGGTTGAACTGCGCAGGGGATCTGGGCACTAACCGCCGACACAGAGCAAGCACGGTCAAGACATGGACAAGAGCTCGAGACGGAACTAGGTCTGCAGGCTCGTGGTAGCAGAGGAACAATAGGGACGTGGAGGTTCCGGTCACCAGCAAGGGCGGCAGTGCAGGCCAGCTGCAAGCTCAGATGTGGGCAGAAGGCGCAAGCGTGGAGCTACACAGGAGCACGATAAAGGAGACACGTGCAGGCAAAGTAGAAGCGTTTGATATCGGGGCTGAGTGTGGTGCTACTACAGTGTAGATAGCGAGATCGTGCAAGGGTTGGCAGGAGGAGTTGTGCAGAGCTACAGGGTCGACGACAGCTTGATTGTGGAGTGATCAAGTTGTGGGTGTCGTTGATGGGCACCAACGGACTGTGGAAGAGAGTTGGGCACAAGGTCAATGGCGCACGATGGTTTCGTGAGTGGTAGCAACTCGCGAGAGTAGTAGCCGCAAGCTCAAACATGGGTGAAGCCGCCAGCAATTCGGGGTGTTGACCGTATAGTAGTGGCAGTGGGTTGGAGCACAAGGAGTAGTGTGGAGCAACAACTACAACTGCAAACAACCAACGTGAAACAGAGGAGTCTGCGGGCTGTGGAAGCTACAGGGGCAGGAGGTGCAGGTCGTGTGGGCAAGAGAAAACACTAAAGGCTAGGTGAACTGTGACGACGGAGCTACAAAGAATTGGGCCCGTGAGAAGAGGAGCCGCTGGTAGCATGAGGAGCGTTGACGGCTGGGAAAGATTCAACTGATGTGGAACAACTGCAAGCCAACAAGGTTGCAAGACCACCAGCAGGGAAGCTAGCAAGGCTTCCAAGTCAGCAACACCACCGAGTAGGCTTTGGGAATTCCTAGGTAGGAGTAGATCTGCCCAGAAAAGCCCCAGGCAGGGGCAGAAGTGCCCAGAAAAGCAGTGGGCGGCTACGAGCAGTCCAAGAATTTTTTGAGCAGCTCCAAGCAACTACAAAACAATTCGGGCATCGTTCAGAAGTACCCAAAACAGCTACAAAAAGTTTGGGCAAGGGCAAAAACACTCTGGTAGTAAGGTTGTGAATCTAGGCAAAGGGCAGCAGGATCCGAGTAGTGATTAGAGCTCGAGCAAGTGGTGCATCTAGCCATATGATGAGAATGAGGTCAGTGTTCCTTAGTGTTTTAGAGATAAACTTAGACTGCCATGTGGGTTGTCGGACTAGTACCATGCATGCAGTGAAGGGGGTTGGATGTGTGAAATTCCAGCTAGAGTCAGGAGGGTCTCTGGAGGTGGCAATGATGTTGTTTGTTCTAGAGCTGAAGATGACTTGCTCTCAGTCTCAGCTCTAGAGGACCAAGGAGTATGGAGTTATGTTCTGGGATAGATAGGTCTTCATACATTCAAAGGGAGCAAGGAAACAGGATGCAGCGGTGAGGCTTAGCATCAGGGAAGGTGCATTGTACAGGTTGCTGAGACAACCTGTAGTAAAGTCAAAGGGGAGCTTGGAGCATGGATCAGTGTTAGTGACAGAGGGAGAGCGCGAGGCTTCTCTCAATGGGCCTACTTGGTATGAGATGACATTGATGGATGAGGAGCACGGATTATCAGATAAGAGTGCAGAGGATGTAGACAGGAAGTCTTCTAGTTCAAAGGGAGCAGTTGCAACAGCAGAGGATTTGATGGATCCAGGTGGATGCTTCTCCGAAAGTACCTTCCTCGCTAAGAGAGAGTGTTAGATTTTGTAGCTTAGACAAGTACTTCTACATGGGGGTGTCTAGCATGTACAAGTCGTCCGGAAAATTGACTCTCAAGATAGACTTTGTAAAAGGTGACTTTTATAACACCTTATGTAAATGTAAAAGGGTAACTTAAGTGATCTCAATGAGAGATTAATTCGTAGCCGTTGATCTATGACTTAAGTGATCTCAATGAGAGATTAATTTGTAGCCTTTGATCTATGACTTAAGTGATCTCAACGAGAGATTATGTCCCAGCCATAGTATTAGATCTAAGGGTCAATATTGAGCCAATGGTATTGGCTCATGGTATTGATAGGATGTCCCATGGTTTTGCATGAGGTTGAGGGTTATAAAATAATCTATGGAGAGTTGTATAGCACCACAGTTGCAAGAGTGAGTCATATCTCTTGTGTTGGTAAGGGATCAGTCAGTGATCAGATCTGAGAGAGGAAGTTTCTCGGAGGCTTAGGAGTGAGGGATTCACTCAAGCCAGGGTTTGTTGATATTGTTGAGGATTTGGGCTCAGTTGCAGCAAGGGAGAGTGAGGAGTTGACTGAGATCCGGTGTGTCATATCCGAAGGCCTGGTGTTGTAAGTGCTATTTAACAAATCTGCAATAAAGACAAACTGTTTGCTGGTTTTCCCCAGGGATTGGGGTTTCTAGGGTAAATCTCAATGTGTCAAATGTGTTGATGATTTCCCGTTGATTTTTCGTTGTGCATCATTTGTTAAGTAAATCAATGTATTGCTATTTCTGATTCAGTTTTATGTGTCAAATTAAGACTGGGTATAAAAATTAGTGAATAAATATCAATCAGATCTGGTTTATGAAAAAATAATAGTCTAGCTCTTTTCATGCAAGAATTACTAAGTTTCAGGAGGCAAAGTTGATAGCATCCAACTAAGACAAAACCTCTTAGGCTGATCACTTCTTTTTTTCCTCGATCTTGGTAAGCACGTGATCATAAGTGCTATGCAAAGGCAGATGCAACATCGACTTCTAGATTGGTAAGACCCCGCACTTCTTCTAGATCTACAACTAGCAAACCAATTCCCACTAGAGCCTTGAAGAGGCTTGCTCGTGACATAACTCAGCTACTCATCACCCACCATCTTGAGTACTCGCAGTTCCATCACCAAATTCTCCCCGATGAGCTCAAGTGTTAGGAGTCACCTTCCACCGAGGATCACGCATCCTAGCCCACTCATACCATTTTCTCTTCAAAAGAGATTGTCAATGGGTCCCTTCACAATGATTGATGCCCTTACTAGGGAGCCCTTTTCTTCTTCCTTCCCTCATTTTGCTTCTGCTTATAAATCTGATGCACTTTGATGCCAAAATTTTATGTTTGACATGCATTTTGATATTCGTCTTATTTTTATTACTTTTACCTAGCTCTGTAGCTCATTTGCTTTTTGTGTGTTAGGAGTTGTTTTTGCACTCTTGCTATTTACTTACATTGGTTGTAAATTTGACTCCCTCGCTCCCACTGACCTGCTATTGTAGTCATTAATTGAATATTAATAAAATTATCTTATCTTACAGAGGAGGAAGCTAAGTGGGTTGATCGCCTATGGACTGTGTGGTCCTTCAGACTTTCTTATAGGATGAGGGTCTTTGCATGGTTATTAATCTATCCAAGATTTCTCTCGAAGATGCAGTTGTCTCAGATGGGGTTTACAAATGCTTCATGCACATGCTGTGTGGATCGAGACACGAAACCATCTGCCACATTTTCTGGACCTATAGTGTGCTTGGGAAAGATGGGAGCTTGTAAAGGATACTTGGCACCACATCCTCTACAAAAGAAAATTGTTGGAAATCTGCCCTGTTAGGTGATGTTCATTCCATTTCTCACCTGCACCTCAGAGGAGCATGGCATTGTTTTAGAGTAAGTGCAGGGAAGCATGGCACTGTATTAGAGTAGTTTTCTTGATGTGAGGTTGTTTCTAGCACACTGTTGTGCTCTATCTCTTTATTTTAAGGACGTCAGATAAAGAGATATTCTGATTAGGAGAGATACTAGAGGTTGAGGTCAGATTGATGGCACTCTCATTGGGAGAGATGCTGGAGGTTGTGAGCTTGGGGGTCAGTTTTGCACGTATTTTACTGTTGTATCGTGATTTTTTTCTTCTGAGTCTATTAGTATAAGCAGCATTTTCTCGCTCACACATATATGCCTAACATTAGCAATTTGGAATTAAAGGCATATGTATAAAAAGAGAGAAATTAGAATGAGGCTTCGTTTCCCGGTTCCATATTCGTTTGTAAATAATGACAGACGTACCGTAAGATTAAAGAGGACAACGCTAATTCCTGTGAGAACACCCACAATGGATGCCACAAGCACCAAAAAACCTTCTGGAGGCAGAAATTCTCCAATGGCCAATGCCACCTTCCCCCAATCAGCAAAAATATCATCAGATGATTCCTTCTTCTTGTTATTGGGATCCTTGTCCCCATGGTCTTCTACCACCTTGCAGTCATCACTGCCCTCTTGAATTTCATCCCTGCCGACCTCTTCTGAATCGATGGGCTTTGGGCTCGAATGGGCCCTGAGGTTTCGCTTCCAAACAGATACATGAAATGGGTGCCCATTCAAACTTGGCTCCTTGCGAGCGAATGTACTCCGAGAGCAGCCATGTAATGAAAATGTGAATTTAGTGAATTGGAGAACTGCAGATATTCTGAGAGAAGAAGAGTTATGGCAAAGCTGTAAGTTATGGTGTGATGGAAGTAATGAAGGCGTAGCAGAAATGATAGCCATATCTACTCCACCATGGAATTAGTTTGTCCACCATGGAATTGTTTTGCAGGACGGAACGGATAGATGATGATTGGTTGTAAGTACGAGAGCCAGTGATTCTGTTGTTCAAAAGCTTGAAAACGTGATGAGGATGGGATGGTATTAGTGAGTTCAATTGCGAACGGCTTGTTATATTGTTAATGAATGCTATTTTATTTTACGCCGAAGACTGTGGTGGGTCATGATTTTGTATTTTATTTTACGCCGAAGATTTGTTGTGGGTCATGATTTTGTTTATTCAGAGATGTGATATTTGTTTGGTTAATAATATCATTTTATTTAATATATTTAATTTTACGCCGAAGATTTGTTGTGGGTCATGATTTTGTTTATTCAGAGATGTGATATTTGTTTGGTTAATAATATCATTTTATTTAATATATTTAATGAAAATATTGAATTATTATATTAGTATAGATTTATTTTAAACTTGGATTTATTAAATCTATTAAATATTTCGATTTTTTGAAGTGTAATTATTTTTTAATTTAAATATTTTATATCTACAAAAAAAAATTACATTATTTCATTATTTAATATGAAGAAATTAACATCTTAAATGATATTAAATTATATTTCAAAAAATTTAATCCAATGATTATTAAATTAAATGTAAGATAGTTATGTTAGTAATGTAAGATAGTTATGTTATGTTAGTATCCCTTGTACCAAAAGATATCTCTCTTGAACTCCTAATGTTTCGTTGAGATCTTCTCTTCTTTTATACATTGTATTTTCTATCTAGTACTATTGTCTTCTTACCATTCATGGGGAGCTTCTTCCAACCT
Organism: Larix kaempferi; assembly: GCA_027924585.1. Taxonomy (NCBI): domain Eukaryota; kingdom Viridiplantae; phylum Streptophyta; class Pinopsida; order Pinales; family Pinaceae; genus Larix; species Larix kaempferi. The sequence continues at coordinate 14,353,411 of BSBM01000904.1, forward strand.
CATAGGAAAGGAAGATGTAATGGAATATAAAGTGATGGCTTCTTCTATTTTGGAAAGACATATGCTACCACATTGTCTTTTCCTTTCTTGTAGATAATTTCAAAATCAAATCCTTGCATGTTTTCTACCCATTTGTGTTGCTCTTTCAATAACAATCTTTGCTCCAAAAATTACTTTAGGCTATCATGGACTATCTTGACTTTAAAATGTCTCCCGGTGAGATATTATCGCCATTTTAACTACATGTAAAATTGTTGTCATTTATTTTCATGTTTAGATTTCACCAAGTCTTTTTCCTTAAATTGTTTGCTTTCAAAAGGCAATGGTCTCACTTCTTGCATCAATACTACTCCAATTCCTTGTCTTAATGCATCACATTTGAATATGAATGTTCTACCAAAATTAGGTGTCACCCATATTGGTGTAGAAGGCATGCCATCCTTTAAAAGTGGGAATGCCAAGGTTGCCTATTCATTCCATACAAATGACTTTTTTTCCAGAGAGATGTGAGTGGGTTTGCAAGCATGCATAATTCTTAACAAATTTCCTATAATATCATATAAGACCCAAAATCCTATAAGACTCTTGATGTTCATAGGAACAAGCCATTTTGTGATAGCTTGAATCTTTTCAGGGTCCACCTTGACCCCTTCCCTTGAAACAATATGACCCAATACTCTAATTCTTATTTCCCAAAAGCACATTTTGACCCTTTTATATAAAATTGATTGTTCTCAAGAGTTTGTAGGACTTGATCCACGTTTAATGTGTTATTCCCATGATTTTCTATAAATAAGTATATCATTAAAGAAAACCAACACAAACTTTCTAAGATGTTATTCCCATGATTTTCTATACATAAATATATCATTAAAGAAAACCAACACAAACTTTCTAAGATGAGGTCAAAAATTTTTGTTCATGAGGCTTTGAAAAGTAGAAGGAGCATTACTCAATCCAAAAGTCATGACCAAGAACTCACAGTGCCCTTCATGTGTTCTAAAAGTTGTTTTGAGAATGTCTTCTTCTCTTAATTTGATTTGTTGGTATCTTGACTAAGATCTAACTTTGTGAAATAAACCACACCATGAAGCTCATCTAATAGCTCATCGATATTTAGAAAGGGAATTTATCCTAGATGGTGATTTTGTTTAGATCTTTGTAATCATGACACATCCTCCAAGCATTATATTTTATTTTCTACATCATTACTGGTGCTAAAAAGGAGGCCTTGCTTGGTTGAATAATACATGCATCCAACATGTCTTGTACGATTTTCTCAAAATTCCCTTTTTGTTGATGTGGATACCTATAATGCATTTTATTAGGAGTACTTCCAGGTATGAGTTCAATTCAATGTTCATGATCTCTAGATGGAGGTATCCCTTTAGGGATATCTTGGAAGACTCTAAGGTTCTTTTCCAAGGTGCATTTTAAGTCATTTGGGATATTATCATCTTCATGCTTCATATTCATAGAATAAATTCTAGCAATAACTCAAGTAAAACCCTTTTTTTGGAGTTTTTCCATAGTTGATGATCTCAGAGGGTCGAGATTTAACCCTTTGAGTTCATATTGAATTCCTTCCAATTCAAATCTCATGAATAATTCATTATAGTTTGTAGAAACAGTACCCAAGGTTCTCAACCATTGAACCCCTAGAAAAATATCTACTCTTCCAATCAAAATGGCATAGATGGGGCTTGATAAATCATAGTATCCCATACGAAGTTTAATGTTATGGCATTTCCCTCCACAATCAATACTTCCTTTATTAACAACCATGAATTGAAAATTTGTCACTACATAAATAAAATAATTGAGGTTCTCTACTAATCTTTATTGATGAATTTATATTACCTAAATCAATAAGTACCATGACCCTTTGCTTCTTAATGTATCATGCAATCTTGAGGGTTTAAGGTACTAACATACTTGTCAATGCATGAACTGATATTTCTCACCTAGCTATATCTACGTTGTGCAAAATTTCTACATATTTTCCTTGCTCTTTTTGGATAAAAAGTTCTTCCTCACCCATTTGGGTGGATGCCTCTACTTACTCCCCGTCGTTATTCTCCAAAGTGAACAACTTTGTTTCTTGACATTTATGCCCCTTTGACCATTTTCTATTACAACCAAAACATAGTCCTTTTTATCTTCTTTAATCCATTTCCTTCTGTGATATTCGAGTAGGTTGAGATAGGGTTGCCCTATGAGGCACAATTCTATCTATACTTCTTGCATATGTTCCAGTGGTAGACTTATGTGTAGCCCTATTCTTGGCTTGAATATGACGAGCATATTGCATAGCTTTCATAACATATTCAAGATATTTTAAGCAAAGCTCATGTTTAATGTCTTCTTCTAATCTACCCATGTAAACTTCCAACATATGTTCATCACCTAAGTTGTCCATCCTTGTGGACAATACCCAAATTTCTAAATTATAGTCTTCAACATCACCTAAGTGCTTAGTTCTTGTAAACTAACTAAAGTAATCTTGTTCTCAAACTTTACCATATTGTGCTTCTAGGTCGCTTGTAAATAGACCCCAAGTATAATGATAAAAATGAGGGTTACTTTTAAGAACCCATTGATACCATTGATAGGGTTTGGTCTCAAAATACAAAATTGCTAACGAAATCCTTTGCTTATCATTGATAATATTATGCAATTCAAATTATTGCTCTATTTGGTTCACCCATTTAAACACATTTGTTCCATCAAAATTTCTTAATTCAACCTTGGGGAAGCGAATACCCTTAGGAACCCATCTCTAATTAGCTCCAATATTAGGGTTAAATCCTCCAAAAATATGTGTAATTGTGGAAGGTTGTTCCACATGAATATTATGTTTAATTTCATGAGTTCCTTGGGTCACATTATCACTTTTAGCGAGCCTCTCCTCCAAGGTGTGTTAGCTTTTTAGCTCAGGAGGCACTCCGCATGTTTGTCTTGTATGCGGAAGTGTCCATAAAGTTACATTACCTAGGCACCTGACTTTGTCTTTTATAAAGTTGTAATAAAGTGGCTCTTTTATTAAAGTGACTTTTTATTTTATTTTTATAAAGTGACTTTCTGAGATAAAGTGCACTTATTTCATAAAGTGAGAATTACTTTATTAAAAATATAATTGATTCATTTTGGAGGGAATAAATCATGTCCCTTGATCTTGTAAAGGCAAGATTAGATCTTGGCCATCAAATTTAGGGACGGGGAAGGTGAAAAGTCATTTTCCGCTATAAGAGTAAGCCTAGGGTAGTGTGCAAGACATACAATTCCAATGAGCACTTGGCATCAGTTTGAGTTTTCTGAGAGGGGGCACTATCAAGGAGGGGGCATGAATCCTAAGGTGAGGGGATTGATTCCCAAGGAGGAGTGGCACATTTCCCAAGTAGCATTCTGCTACATTTTTGTTGGGTCGTACTATTATGTTGGTGCGTAGATCAAGGTGATATTTCTGCTGCACAGAAATTGAGGAAGGTCATGTTGCTATACGGATTGGTTGAGCACAGAAATTGAGGAAGTGTTGAGCACAAAAATCAAGGAGGGCTAAGGTGGTGGAGGTCGTACTATTTTGCTAGGTCGTACTGCTATTTTGGCACATAAATCGAGGTGCTAGTATAGTTCCTTAAATGTTGATTTAAATGTTGTTGTAACTCATTTTTTATGCCTGAATATGCTTAGTAAAATTACTCTTGGACTGGTTTTCACTGGAGGGGGATTTTCCAGGGTCTGTTGTTGACCAGATCACTGTGCATTAATTTTACAGTCAGTTGTTATAATTATTTTTTTTGCGTTGCAAACAGACTTAACATCTATGTTTCGGCTTGTTATTCATTGGTTAAAGTGCATGTGACTTGTCCTTTATTTAATAACTATTTAAGACTGAAATTTGAGTTATGTTGGGTGTGTGTGGGTCGAGTTAAGCCTGTTTTTCTTTAGGTTGTTTTAGGGAGCCTCTTTCTTATGCAATTGTTGGAACTCAATTTGGATAACGCAAGCTTTCTTCAGATATACCAATTTTACCTATAAAAACTTTTGAGATTAGTTTTTGGACTAGTCTAAAACCCTAACTTCCATAAATTATATCTCTAAAATTATAGCGAATTAGAACCTGGAATTTTTTATGATATGTACTTTGCTATGTCTCCTCAGGCTCACACAAATTTTGTTGTCTTAAACTTCCTAGAATAAAAGTTATAGCATAAATGGTGAAATGGCTCATTTTGAAAGAACCCGCCTAAGAACCGTAAGCTTTGATACCAAATATTATGAACCAAATTCCCCAAAAAGCATAAAAGAGAGAAAGAAAAGTATCTCAACGCATAGAGAATGATAAAGAGTCAATGAATAATAAACCTCTTTGAGGGTGCAACCTCTTTTACAGTATATCCAATGCACAAGACAAGATGAGATGCATATACAAATGAATCTCCTTTATTATAAACAGGAGATGAAGTGATCATTATGTAACCTTCCACTAAGTCAACCTAACCATAACTAATATACTAATATTGAATTATGGTTTGGGCCTTAACAGTTTTGATGTACAACTTGAGTGGGCCTAATGATTAAGAACACATGTTATCTTCTTGGAGATCACAAGTTCAATTCCTTGGGGGGGGGTAGAGTTTGTACATGTTTAAGCAAGTTTTTGTTTGCAGATATTTGCGTGGGAATGGAAAGGTAATAGAAACCTCACTCTCGCTTATGGGTTAGAGAGTGGGCGACCTGTATTTCATGAGCAAACTTCAATGCCCAAATTTTTTCCATGGAAAAAATATTGTCAATTCTGACAAATATATTCAGCCAAAGAGTTGTGTTATTGTCGAAGCATCCCTTAACTTTAGATACTTCAACCACAATTGACATGACACGAGATTAAATTTACGGTGATTAGGTTAAATTCCATGTACCAAGGCTTTATGAAAAGACCAATCTTAACCTAAAACAAAATAAATGTATGAGCTACATGGCCCAATTTTTTTCTTTAATATTTTTGCACCGAGTGAAACGAGGTGCTCTACAGCCCAGTATGGGAGAGATACTCTAACGTGATATAACGTTATAACGTTAGTAGCAAAATAACATGTCGGCTCATAAAATAAAAAATTATGGAAAATATTTATAAAAAAAATCCATGTTGGTTCATAAAATAAAATATTATGAAAAGTAATTAAAAAATAGATGTTCGTTTATAAAATAAAAACTTAAACCCGGATCTATCAATCAAGAAAGATCAAATTTCTTGAGTTTAAATTTAAAAAAAAAGAAACACACCTCAAGAAATTGGATCCCTCTCGGTGCTTGATAGATACGATTTTAAGATGGATCTATGCTGGTAGTATAAACAATGAAGAACGCATAGGACATAAACTTACAAACCAATATTTTCAAAGGGAATTGGAGACCTGTGTGTAGATTTTGCTCTCGACGCGTTTCGGACTCTATAGTTGAGTCCATCTTCAGGAGAAAATGCGTCCGAAACGCGTCGAGAGCAAAATCTACACACAGGTCTCCAATTCCCTTTGAAAATATCTGCAACCTGTGAAAGCTTAAACGAAACCAATATTTGTCAAAGTGTTCATTTGCATAATTAAGATATCTAGAATGCTTGGACAACGACTATTAGATTTACATAGTGAAGTGTTTACCTTGTATTTTCTCATACGATATTAACACATTTTTTTTTAAATTGTAAAATTGGAGAAGCCTCCTTTTTTTTAAATTAATTATTTGAAAGGTGTCAACGTTGTTTAAGTATGCATTCTCTTACCTAGCTATAGATCATTCTTAAAAGAGTGCAGTCGTAGAGGGAAAACACTCCCACATGGAGGAGGACCTGAGAGCAATAGAAATCATGGATAAAAGATGTGGTTGCATTCCTTGAACAAAGGCACATGATATTCCTATAACACATATTATTCCATTTGAATGGCAAGGTATATAAACCTTTGTTTATGCCTAAAAGGCATCCATGTTTATTCTGCTCCAATATAAAGCATTAAAAATACCATGCATTAAAAAATACCATCTCTAGCTCATAAGGGAAAATCATGGAAGAAGAGGATTGACTATTCCTTGTAATAATAGAACTACTACCACATCTATCAAGAGAAAACATGGTTGGGTAATGAAAATCCTAGCAATGATAGATTTTCCTTTCGGGGCATCCATAGAGGCACCACCCTTCCTTCTAACATAATGATTGAGTGGTTGTGGAGTGATTATACTTGCTTTCTCATCGTCTCCCTCGCTCTTTTGTGTGACTTGTGTGCATGTGTATGTGATTAATGACAAGAATAATAATAGTTGAATACACTTACCATAGGTTGTCTTAGATTAACTTCTATGACTATAAAATCTCATTCTTGTCCTCTCAGTCATATGGGTTAATGAGTGTACCTTGTGTAGATCCATCTTAACTCTGAATCTATCAAACACCAAGAGGGATCAAAACCTTAGAACTAAAAGGATTTTTTGGATTGGAAAAAAGGTTTTGCACTTATAGAAATTTAATACCTCTCGACACTTGATAGATTCAGAGTTTTATTTTTATTTTTTACAGAAGCAAATATCTATTATATTATAAAGGGCTATGGAAATCCAATCAAGCAAAGATATTACAATTAGAGTGTTGTTTGTTCAAAATTTCTCTCATAAATTGAGGCATAATCAACAAAATTTTCCACAACTAATACATAATATACCCAAAACACCTCATAACAACAAGATCTTTAATTGTAATGCTTAACAAACTGTCCTAATAGTAGCAAGCAACTAAAGGGCATTCACATATTAGATGAATTTATGGCCATTGTGACCTTCCTCCATTTGTTTTTCTCCTTGATCTTGACCAAGAGTGTTCTAAGATGATGGAATTTTAGTGACAACCATTGTTGGTTGTTAAATAGTTTCCTCCTCCATATGCTTTGAGCCCGAAGACACCATGGCTGGCCTGCAATTGAGTGAGGACCATGTGAAAACCCCAATATATATGTGATAATACATCTATGTATCAACAAATAACTTGTCAATAATCTCACTTTACTCCTTTACTCCGCTCTCCAACCCATCCAATCTATTCTCATGATACTCCAAGTGGTTCCTAAGATAGCCAATTTCCTCCTAAAGTCCATTTGTTTGTCTGTTAATATGTCAAAGAATGTGCCTCAGTTCCCTTAATCCCTCACCATCGAACTGGCCAGAGTTACATGATGCCATAATACCCACAAGATCAACACCATGATACAAGCATGACCACAACCAGAGCGTTGTGTCTTGTAATGCCCCATTTTGAATTTTCCACCTGAACTACCATTTCTTGTTTCTATTATCTTATGATTTTGGATATTTGTCAGTATTTGGACACTGTCGACCTATGAAATTACTATTCCGCAGAAGACATATATATGAGTGCATGATGTTAAATAGTATGAATGATTGTCGTATTTTATTTTGTCCATAGCATGCAAATTTAAAAGTTGATGGGTATGTGGATACCAAGTTAGAGCTATGATAGTTGAATTGATGAATGTGAAACTAGATGCATGGTACCTAGAAAAATGATTTTTATTATTGATCATTAGTGATGAAACATGCATACATGTTAATGATTGCATGATATTCTATGATCTCGCGTTTGGAGACTAACCTACAGGTTGAAAAAAAAAGCTAAGTGATAGCTATGTCCTAAGAGTTGGAAATACACTGGGGACATGAATTCCAAAAGATAAATGGTATGCAAGTGATGCATTATTGTTCTATATAAGTATTGGTTTATTATCATGATGTGTGGGCAGGTGCTGGGTTTCAGGAAACTCAACTGTCCAAACTGGTTATTCGATGACGAAATCCCTAAGAACAACAATAGCAATGCAGTATGACTATGAAGGGTGTTGACCCTTGTTCCATAGGAGGGGTGGAGGCATTACCCACCATTTATCCTCCGAAACCCGGAGTCATGGGAGGGTCGCGCTATAGCGCACTCCCCAAGGTGTGTGATGATGACTAGTGGGTGCCTGCTGGGGAAGCTTGGTCGATGTAGTCGACACTTCCACTTACGGGTTCTAACTGGAGCCGGTCATGGCATGACACTTCAGGGTAGTCCAGCAGAGGAAGGATAGGATGTGGAAGTTAGTTATGAATTAGGTAGAAAGAGGTAGGTAGATAGGAATGTTGGGGAAGTTTAAAGGGAAACATAATTTACTCTGTGTGTGTACTGAAAACCTTTGCTTGATTCATGTGTCGTAATTCAATATGTTATGTTGTTTCATATATTATTATGATTTGAGTTAGTAAAACAACTTAGATGTTTGTATGTGTGCTAAAACTCTTCATTTCCTCAAGTATGATCAACTTAGTATACCATGCAGTTGATGTTGTGTTATTATGACTAGTTAGTAATTATTGTTAAATAATGTTATTACTGAATTGTTCCTTGTATGGTTGCTTGTGATAAATAAGATATATGCATTAGAGGTTCAACATGCTATTATTAGTACACACACAAGCTACATAAGTACTAGCTACACTTACATACCTTGTGTGCATACGCTAGTATTATTCAAATATAGATTTATTATTTAATAACATGATTAATTGTATTATAATTATTTGTATTGAGGATTATTGGGTTAACTATACATTAATTTATGACCAAATGTGTATTTTATTTAATATTCATTTTTTCTTATTTAGATACATTTAATTTTAATACTTATTAGGATTGAGATCATAAAATATTATTTACAATATTTGAGCAAGGTTGAAAGCATGCAAATTAAATTGATTGGATTGTTAGGTAAATGTCAATCAAAACTAAATGAGTAGATATGGTTGCAATTCAAAATGAATATTTTAATATTTTTGTTCCAAAAAAAGTGTAGTTGAAGTTATCCGAATTGATATCAAGTCAATGGAATTAAACGAATAGATATGATTGTGCATTAAATTGATTATTTAATTGTCTTAAATATTTTTAGAAAATGGTGCACTTGAAAATATTTAAATTGACTAGACATATTAACCACAAAAGTAGGTGAATGGATATGAGCATGATTTAAAAACTATTTCTTTTGGGGGTAGTGTGGTACTCCTCCCGAATAAAGAGGCGGTGGGAAGTACATAAAAGGGAGAAGGGAAGATGAAGAGGGGGAGAGGATTTTGGGATATTATTTTGAGGGTTTATTTTGGGAAGGAACCATGAAAAAGAAAGAGGCAAAGAAGTTGTGAAAGGGAGTTGAAGCTGGGAACCCATGGGGGAAACCAGAAAGAGATCTGAACTAGAGGGGTAGTTGGATCTCAAGACCTGCTAGAAGGTTGCTTATGTGGCTATTGTTGTTCTTGGGGACTTCGGGCACGGAGGGCCAAGGAATATGGGTTCCTCGGAGCTAGGGAGTCGGCAAGACTGTTCCTAGCTGGCTGGGTGGTAAATCTATTTGCAGTTGAGTTTCCTGAAATACCTACATGGAACTAGCTAGATAGACTACTAGTACAAACTGCTATCCTACAGGTATTTTACTGGTAGGAAATTCAAGTTTTACATTTTGAAAATGTAAATTGTATAAATTGTTGAAAATAAATATACTTGGAACTGAAAATAGATTGATGTTGCTTATGTGTTTATTTCTACATTCATAAATGAAATTTATATCATAAATAGAAAGATTATTTTTACAGAAACATTGAAGGAAACATGTAGACTTGAACAGAATAAGTAGATCAAATTTAAAACTGCTAGATTTACATTAATTAAAACTAAGGACCAGGTGAGGTCCTTACATGTCTTGCAACCCATCTTGGATAATCAAAGTAGTCCCAATTTACACATAAAGGAATGAAAGAACTTCCACATAGTTAAAACAAGGGAGTTCTAGTGTTGCATTGAGATAGACATTACCTCTTTCGAAGACCAAGATGAGCCATAGTGCACTAGACTTTTCTCACTAATAATCATACCCTCCTACATTGTCTTCCCCTCTAGGAATTTGAACCTCGTAGACCTCCAAACTACCAAGAAAAATCCCACTTGTGCACAAGGGAAAAAGTACCAATGTCATAAAGAAGCTCCTTATCCAAACTGAATGCAAAGGATTGAGAGAACTCAAGGAACATGAGGTTAGTCCCTCATGCTCCTTCCTCTTGAAATGACATGCATGGTTGTAAACGAGGGAGGGGACACATGTGTCCATCCCTTCCTTAATGACAAATTTAATGGATAATGCATGAAGATGTTCTTCCAAATGTTTATCAATTCATACTTAGCTTTAGGGATCTAGCTTTACTTCGGGGGATCACCATTTCTTATCAAAACCCCCTTGTCCAGGTATACAACAATATTGGCTTGTCGATCTTCTACAGAGTGATTATCTCTTTTGATGTGGAAAATATGGACATTTTCCAAGCGACTCGGATTCCATGCAATTCATGCAAGAAGTCTACTTTGTATTGATTTTTCTCCTTTATATATATATATATATATATATATATTTTTTTTTTTTTTATTTTTTTTTTCCTGGCTTGTTTATCTACTAAGAGTGAATCACCAAAAGTCATTACTTCATGGATTTAGGGGGATTTCAATAACTTTGTTCCCATATACAAAGCATTTGTTTCATCACAATTGTTGGTGGTTACTCCAACCTCACAAGAATAGGTCAATTATGTGTTTCCATCAAGGTTTATAAGGGCCCCTCTCGCTCTTGCCACCCCTAGTATATTTACACTCATTATATTCTAGTGGTTAAATTAGTGTTTTAATTTGTAGTATTTCATAAGACTCAAAGGCATTGCATAAATTTGATTCAACACTACATTATGATATTAAAGACGCAACTTAGTGTTATACAATAAGATAAAAAAATCATGAAATTAAAACTTTCAACTTTTAAGAAATTATGATGTTGTATTTTGTTATCCTATTTTTATTTATATGATTGCTTGGTATACCTAAAATTATTTTAAAATTTCTTTTACAAAATAAATATCCTTCTCTCTATATTTTTTTAATTAAAATCAACATATCAAATAGACTTTAAATTATTTTATTTCCAATTATTATATTTCTCCAATTTGTATCATATTAGGATGTTATTGTTACACAATTTCTTCATACTAAATTGTAAAAAGGCACCCTCCACACGATTGTAAAAAGGTGTCCTCAACATAATTATCATCAATTGTAAAAAGCTCATCTCTGCACAATTATCAATAAGTATCATATATTAAAAAACAACAATAATAAAAAATTAAGTTAAGGTTGACCACAACAAAGAACTCTCTCAAGACATTATACAAACTCCTAAGTGGACATAATCACTTCTTAAACTAGTGGGTGAGCAATGCAAAAGCAAGCACAAGATGCATACTTCGTAATCTATCAAAAACATAAAAGGATGGCATTATTATTTCTTCATTATCTTAAATTTTGCAGTTTGAGTTTTTTTCTTCATGAAAAGGTTTTAGAAGTTTTTTTCTTTGTTAAATTTTTTTATGATTAAACTTTTTTAGTGAGTTAATAAATAAATAAACTTTATATTTTTTAAGTTAATTTTTTTCTATTCAAATAACACTTCTTCCCATTTCACTTATTTTTTTCAACTTATAACTATCTAGATCATCTTAAAATATGTCAAAACCTATGAGGGTATGAGGGCAAGTTGTAAGATCAAAGTTTCCTCAATAAAAAAAGAACTCTGACTTTTAACAAAACTTTTAAGAGAACTATGACTTCAAACACAACTTTTATCAAATTTAAAGAAAAAGTTACAATAAAAAAAAATTGTGTTTATTCAACTATTATCTTACTCTTTTCTTTTTATATTTAACCATTTTTTTATCTCTAACATCTTCATTTTCCTCTTTTAACTTTTTAGCTTTTTGAAAACCATCCATGCTTTCTTGTTTCATCCCACCTTTATATTCCATATCTTCATTTTCCTTCTCTTAACCTTTTGAAAACCATCATTATTATTATTATTTTTAACAGAAATGCGAAGTAATGTATATTAAAAATAGAGAAATGTGTAGATACAAAAATCCCTTTTATGAAGGGTAGAGCAAAAAAAGTTGTTAAGCAGTTCAAAGTGAATTAGTTTTAGCTTTCTAGTCCAGAGGATGGTATTTCCTATTTGTTCATGACTACTATGATTTGTCGAGTATATCTAGACAAACTGATTACATAAGAGGAGGCAAAAAAACATTTAACAAAGCCAAGAAAAGGGAGCACTTAAACATTCCTGGAATTATTCTGGAGGAATTCCTTCGTGGGTCTGCGAATCATCCTCCATTAAGGAGCTCTCATAGTGTTGGTTCCCAGGGTCCTCCGGTTCTGTGAACTTCCCAATTTCTTCCCTCATATTTTGCAGGGAAACTTCCAAATGTGTCAGACGGGCTTCAATCCTGTTGTTGCCTTCCTGCAGGGTGTCGAACAGCTGACGCTTCAGGGAAAAGAGGAAATGCTTGAGGCCTCCAAAATTTGCTTGCTGAGACTCCTTGATACCTTGAATAACCTTCTGCAGCTCCTCGAGCTCTCCCACCTAGACCCGAGCATTGGTCTCGACATCTTCAATGCGCATATCCAGTCGAGTTATGTCCAAACCTATGAGATTTCTCTCGTCCAGAGCTGCCCTGGAGGCTTCAAAGGCGTAGCGGGCATGTCTCTTTATGTCTCAGTGAGCCCCTCCGATCTCCTTAAGCTCCGAAGCCATGCTCTCGAGATTCATCCTTCTGCGCGCTAAAGAAAACCAAGGGACGGAGCAGAGGTCGGCCGAGAAAGGAGCAATGTAACAAGTGAGAGTTTCCAAGCCTGAAATAACCTGTTGCATATCGATACCACCATCCTGGATATAGTCGTGCGAACGAGAACCTCTATGCATCGGCATAACTTCACATGTGCCCGTCATACCACTGCACCAACTCCCTTTAATGCAAGTAAATGAACACGGCCCGTCATTAAGGTAGGGGTGAAGGTTTGAGCCACATGTCTGCGAGAGTGAAGGGGGGATGTGCATGTGCACCCCCAAAGTTGCGCTAGGGGTTAAAATCATGGTGTCCAACTATAATGGCTAGGACCTTGATTAAGCGCCCTAGTCCCCTCCTTGAGCCTAGCTCCATGATTGGCCATGAAGTCTGCCTCTGAGTTGTTATGCCTAAGGATATGGAAGAAATGAATCCTAGAGATATCGTTAGTGGAGACTATTCTCTTCTGGATTCTGCTCAAAGCCTTGTTATGCCCTCTTTGGATGTTGATAATTTTCTGAATAACAATCTTAGAATCCCCTAGGGCGATGAAATGATCTATGTGAAGCGACTTCATGATGTCCATCCCTTGAAGAAGTGCAGCCCACTCGGCTTGATTGTTGGTTCTCCCACCTATTCCCCAAGCGAATTGAGATACCTTATTTCCTCCTGGGTCATAAATGACCCCTCCCGCACCTGCCACCCCTGCCATCATTATTTTAATATAATATGTTATGTTTAATTAATAGTATATTCTATCTAATATTTAATCATATTCTTAAGATTTAAATAGATATTTTAATTCATCATCTTGGGTTGAACATTTTATAAACATAGTTTTAATATATAAAATTGATTTCTTTACATTTTAAATCGATCTTATAAAACAATCCTTCACTTAAATCCAACCCTACAAATATTATAACATAATTAAAATTTTCATCTCTCCTATAGAGTAAATAGTACATAATAATTATAATTGACATATTTATCCAAAGAGTTGCTTATTTGCCTCTTGGGAAAACTAAGTAGAGTTGCTTATTATCTATTTGAAAAACCCTTCTTTGACAATGGGGAGGTAGGTAGGTACATTTGGATACTTCAATTCATAACTATACCATCTAGACTCGTAACGTATGAAGTAGTGTTAGTATGCCTGGAGTTTATAGTAATAGTGCACTAGAATCAACCATGTTCTAAGAGTACAAATCTGACCAAATAATGAAAAAACAAAAAAGATTTTTTTAAAGCTCAGTGTTGTCCTGATACTAATTTTTTTTACCAAAAGCACCTATGGCACAACCATCGATAAATGGGAGGTAAGTTTCATTTGGTTCAATGGGAGAAACTTTGCTCCCTTATATCTTTGGGAGGGTGGGGGATCAAAAACTTAAGTTGGTTCAATCGGGCTCTAAGCCTGAAAAGCGTATGGAGAGGCCTTACTGGTAATGGATTATGGAGTGAAGTGTTAAGAGATAAGTATTTAAAGAAGGCTTCAGTGGAGGAGTGGGTTAGAAAGGACTGTAAGGCTATTCATCAGGCTTCTAACACTAGGCAGGGTTTATCTAAATCTTTCAACTTGCTTGGAAGGTGGCTCTCTTGGCAGATTGGCAATGGTGCCAAAGTTGTTATGGGAATTGACCCCTTCATAGGGGGAGAATTTTTTTATAAATTATTAACAGCTCTGGTTTCCTTCTTGTCTGAGTTGGGCATAGATAGACTTGCTCATATTAGGAAGCCTTCCATGGATTACCAAGCCAACTCATATTGGTACTCAGCCACATATTTGGGTCTTAATGGTGCCCTGTCAGTTGAATGGAGAGGTTTTATTGCAGGTTTGAGGCACTTGGGCATCTTACTCAAGGAGATGGAGGACATCTTGATTTGGTCATGGGATTATCAATTTGGCAAGGTATGTGCCAAAAAAGCTTGAGGCTATTTCTATCTCTTCTCTTGATGATGTGTCTTCTTTGTTTTATCATAAGATTTGGAATTGGTCTTGCCCCTTAAAGATTAAGTGTGTTTCCTGGCTATGTATGGAAAACAAAATTCCGACATGGGATAACCTTGCTAAAAGGGGGTTCATTGGTCCTAATATGCATATCCTCTATAAGATTGCGGAGGAGAATAATTATCATCTCTTTGTTGAATGTTCCAATGGCAAGAGTGTATGGGCTATTGTTATGGAGAAGCTTCAGGTTCATGTTTGTTGGGCTCTTCCCACTTTGGGAGAAAATATATTATGTTGGGAGAAAAGATTTCCTCATCTTAAAACTTTGCCTCTCTTTGTGATGTGGGGGGTCTGGAAGGCTCGAAATTACTTTCTATTCAATAATAGATCTCGGCTCAATGCAGTGGTAGGCCTTTAAGCCTACCGTTTTTTAAAGGAATTTATCAAGGCAGTGGCACTCAAAGGTCCCTGTGTTGTTAAGGAACCAGAACCTGTAGCAAGAGAACCATGTGTATATTTTGATGGTGCCTCCAATATGGAGCGTTGCGATGGTAATAAAGTTGGCCGACAATCACTATTTTTTTGCTTAAACTGAGAAATGGATCAGGCACTAATTCCCACGTAGAGTTACTTGCCCTATGGGGGCTCTTAAAGTTTGCTATTTTGAAGAATTTGTTGTCTCTTTAGGTGTTTGGAAACTCAAGAGTCATTGTGGACTGGGTAGTGGGTTTATCTTCACTTCAGGTCATTTTGCTTGAGCAATGGTATGATAGAACAAGAAAGCTCTTGGATCAGTTCAACTGGATATCCATTAAACACATCTATCGAGAACTTAACTTTTTGGCAGACAGTTTATCTAAAGAAGATATCGGTCTAGCAGAAGGTTTGCTTATCTTTGAGGAGTATAAGGATTCTTCTCTTTATAGTTAGGATCCTGCCAATTGTATTAGGATTGGATCAGAACCGTTTTTGTTTTATTTCAACTGCTATTTAATGATAATAGCCTTTATGTAACTTAGCACTTAGGAGTCTCTACTCCTTTTTTTTAAGTTGTTTCAGTTCAGATAATATGCTCAATTTAATGAAAAGATAAGTTTTGATTACTGTAAGGACTTTGATTCTTTCTTGAATATCAAGTTATGGGGAATTTTTTCAATTTGAAAAAACCCATGAATGAGTATTATAAAACATTTTAAAAAACAATAATAAAAAAATAAGTTTACATGGCATAGAGAAAGAACTCAGTACTCTGGGAAAACACTATACAAATTCCTTAGCAAACATAAACAGTACCTTGAGCTGATGGATGAGCAGAGCAGAACGGGCAATGGCGATATCACATTCTGTACTCTGTCAAAAAAAGAAAAAGATGGTATTATTATTTCTTTATTACCGTCAACCTGAAAACCGTAAATTTAGCGCTCTGGCAAGCAGTGGAACACATTGCACAGCGCAAAAACATGTCTCTCCGAGTGACGTGAAAGCGCTATGCAACCAAGGCCGATTGAAAGAGGCGCTGGATGTTTTACAGGCAATGAACCAGAGAGCCCTTCGCAGGGACCCCACCATATTCGATTCTCTATTGAGGTGTTGCATTTATAAGAAATCGCTCTCAGAGGGTAAAAGAATCCATATCCACATGGTGAACATGGGATTTAAACCAGACTTGTATATCGGTAACACGCTCCTTAACATGTATGTTAAGTGTGGCAGCTTGGTGGATGCCCGCGGAGTTCTGGATGAGATGCCCAAACGGAATGTGGTGTCATGGACTACTGTGATTGCAGCTTATTCCAGCCATGGGCACAGTAGGGAAGCCTTGGAACTGTTTAACAAAATGCGGCAAACGGAGATTAAGCCGAACGAGTTCACATTTGCAAGCATTCTGCGAGTATTTTCGGACTTGGGAGATCTGGAGCAAGGCAAGGAGATCCATGAAGAAATAAGGAGGAGGGGGTTTGAATATGATGTTTTTGTAGCCAGTGCTCTTGTGGATATGTATGTGAAATGTGGGAGCATTGAGGATGCACGGAAAGTGTTTGATGAAATGCCTCAACGAAATGTTGTTTCCTGGAATGCCATGATGGTGGGATATACTCAGAATGGGAAAATGGACGAGGCCCTGGCTATGTTTTGCCGGATGCGGCGGGTGGGGATTGAACCAAATCATTTTACCTTTGCCAGTGTTCTTCCGGCGTGTGCGAATTTGTCCGCTCTCGAACATGGGAAGAAAGTTCATGACGAGATTATTAGAAGTGGGTTTGAAGAGGATGTGTTTGTGGGGAGTGCCCTTATAGACATGTATTCCAAATGTGGGAGCATAGAGAGTGCCTACAAAGTGTTTGATAAGATTCCTAAACGAGATGTAGTTTTGTGGAATGCAATGATTATGGGATGTGCCAAGAATGGGTGTGCCATGGAGGCTGTCCAGCTCTTTGGACGAATGGAGAAGTCTGGCATGAATCCCGACTATGTCAGCTTTGTCGGAGTTCTCTTAGCCTGCTGCCATTCAGGCCTAGTGGACGATGGCTGGCGATTCTTTGATTGCATGACTCGGCAATATGGGATTGCACCTGCAGTGGAGCACTATAGCTGCATGGTCGACCTCCTTGGCCGTGCAGGGCGCCTAACGGATGCTGAAGCCTTGATCAAGAAAATGACAGTTAAACCAAATGCTGCTGTGTGGGGTTCTTTGCTTTGTGCCTGTATTATCCATAAGAATGTTGACTTGGGAGAGCGTGCAGCAAAACACCTTCATGAGTTGGATCCTAATGAAGCTACGCCTTATGTGATGTTGTCAAACCTCTATGCGGCTGCTGGAAGATGGGATGATATCCGAAAGGTGCGAAAAAATATGAGGGACAAGGGCATACAAAAGAAGCCAGGATGCAGCTGGATTGAAGTTAATAAACATGTGTATGCTTTTCTTGTAGGAGATAGATCACATTCACAAACAGAGGAAATTTACGCTTATTTGGAGAGCTTATATGGGCAGATTAAGGAGGCAGGGTATTCACCCCACACAAGATTTGTTATGACTGATGTGGAGGAGGAGCAGAAGGAACATCTCCTTGGCCACCACAGTGAGAAGCTGGCAATCGCATTTGGGCTTATTAACACCCCACCTAGGACAACCATCCGGGTCATCAAGAACCTTAGAGTGTGTGGTGACTGCCATTCTGCCATTAAGTTCATTACCAAGACTGTTGAAAGAGAAATTATTGTGAGGGATGCTAACCGTTTCCATCATTTCAAGGATGGGCAATGTTCTTGTGGGGATTACTGGTGATGCATAACAAAATAACCCAAAAGTATTGACTTCAGGTGTCCTATGGTTAGGTATGTTTCTGTTTCTGTAAAATTGGCATCTGGAAATTTATTGTATTTTTTGGCCCAGTTTTGTGGAACCATATGCAAAATAATATTGTATGCTCACCGTAGTTTAGTGTATATTTTGGCCAACATTCAAGAATAATTGTCGAATCAACATTCAAGTATCAAATGCTCTAGTAATGAAGGATCAATATACTGGAAGGGCACATGTGCATTGGACAACTAGTATGATCACATGTACATATTGATTTTTTAATCATTTTTATCAAAACTAGAGTTTCTAAATGTTAGGCATTGGCTGACTTATATATTCTTCTCTTTGGCATCTCCCTTTTAGTATGTTCTTTGAATTTATTTGATTGAATCCGTTCTCTGCACTTTGTCTTGTGATTTGATATTATTTCATTTAGATATCCATGAGCTAGAAATGGATATATCAAGAACGTAACAATAGGAATGCTTGCCTTGCCTAAACAAATTTTCCAAAGTAATAATGAGAAAAATGGGAAAATGTGTGCATTTTTAAGATTGGTATCAATTGGCCCAAATTTGTGTCATTAGAATCGCATATCTTCTTTTTAAGTTTTCAGTTGACATTTTCCTTTGAAGTTTGTCACTCTGAAATCAACCTTTGCTTTAACTATTGACTGACTTGCCCTCTGAGAGTGATGATTATTTTCTGATTATCTCTGGACTTCTTTCAAAATGCAGGGGAGAGTCCTCAAAGCAATGGTGGGGTCAACTATCTCTGCCTCAAAGGAGATAGGAGTTCTACAAGTGAAGGAATCCATGTGGCCCCTTTAATTAATTGTGCAAAGCGGCTGTCGGACTTTTTCAACCCTTTAAACTAGTTATGGAAATCGATAATCCTTTTTATAGTATTTTCACTATGTGAGTGGGATTGAGGTTTTCTCAACGAGGTACCTTAATTGGAACGTGTTACCTCCTTTTTTGACATGGGTGGCCACTTGAAGACAGCATGAAACTGTTACATGAGAAATTCAATGGAGAGACTTGTGACAATACAGGAAATGCAGTCATCTTTTTAATGTTAAGCAGTGATAGAAGTGGGCCATTTGATGAAATAGTTGGAAGTCCATTACTATTATCAGCATCTGCTAACTTCGTGATAACTCTGACAGTCCACGGATTTCCCCCCGAATTGAAGAGTTGAAGTCACAGGAAATTATAACAGTGGAAAATCAACAGCGGGCATTCAAAGTAAACAGTTGTGAGCTAAACTGAATAACATTCATTGGTTGACCTGCGTGGACTCCTTTTAGACCTAGTTGCACAGCTTTTGGGTGCCCTATCACGGATCAGTTTCAGTTCAGTCACAGAACGCATTAAATGAAACTCAAAGGCATTCAGGGACCATACATTTGACAGAGGCGCGACAGAAAGCTTTCATTGTCGTTGGAATTAATACTGCATTCAGTAGCCGACGGGGCTCGCCTTTTTCAACATGTAAGGACATAATTACAGCCAGGTTGCAACGCTGAGGGATCACCGATTTTTTATGCGGGTCACACTAGCAGCCGTTTGCTTTTTCAGAGCTCGGGCTTTTAGCAATATGATCAACATACAGTTTATTGTATATGAATTTTCCACTTTCTTCCTTGAAATCGTGGCAACTAAAAAGTTAGAGGAGCTGTCTACCCTGTTTTATATCGGGATTTCCCTTTCACAACGATCCTTGGATCCCCAAAATGCCTCTTGTCAGAGCTCTTACAGATGTGGTATCTTTTCCTTATGAGATTACGACCCCGAGCAGTGTAGGAAATTCAAATGATGGACACCCGTCAAAATTGCCGGTTTTAATTAAATTCTGGAATGTTTTCCATGTTACAAGCCAATTTGTGACGGCCTGGCTGAAATGTTAACCGTATTTGACGGTCAAATTGGCCTCTGACCGGCAATTCAACAAATTCCATCACTGACCCCGAGCACATCATAATTATCATTTAATGAACCGGCTTCCGCTTGGCAGTAGTGGTGGAGGATCGTTTTGTCAAAACTGTCAGTGATCATCACTGTGTAAAGAACCCGTAACTTATGGATGACTGAAGTTTCCACCTCTGCGACGACAGCACTAAATTTACCAGGGATTTCGCTTTGCAAAGTTTCAACATAAATTTTGAGTGCCAATAATTCGGCCAGGAGATAACCGGCATTTTCACGTGGAGATTTCTGTTGATATCGTGGCAGCCAAACATAAACACGATTTTATGGATCGGATTTTGAATAAAGGCCGCGGTTGGTCACAGCATCGGCGGTTTTTGCTATTTATTTTTATGCTATAAAAAATTAACACGGGTTGCTCTCAAACACCGGAGCTCAGTTTTTCAAAACAAAACAATCAACGCGCGGTGGAAGCTGTAGCTTACAGCTCTCGGCAGAAATCAGAAAAGGGACAAGTCATAGTCACCGGTGGCGTTTTCACAGAGCTCGGGGTTCAAAGAAATGATATTTTTTTTACACTCATCGTCAAAGGCGGCCTTTCTACAGTTCCAAGTGGAAGTTAACAACTCATAAAACAGAAGTGTTAGCCGCCATCGAGCTCGGAGCCCTGGATTCGTGATGGAGTTCCACGTCTTGCTAAACATCGACTTTTGCTGGAGGATTGGGCAGCTTTGGATCATAACATCAGGGTTTTTAGGCGACTAATCAGCCACCGAGTCATGATAGACATCAAATGGGGGTTAACAAATGTTAAATCCGCGTTTTTTCAGAAATTGAAGACGCACTTCATCAGCACGCAGCAGAGGTTAAGTTTGAACAAAGGTCACGTTTTACGATTTCATCGGCGGCCTTTCTATTGTTCTATGACAGTTACACATAGACTGCATGAATTTTTGGGAGCAGCTAGGATAGCCACCTGTTGATCCTCGAGTAGTTCCATTGGCTGCCATTTTATTAATGCTTGATGAGTCAACCTTAGTTCTGGGCGTGTTACTTACTCTTAGGATCAGTCGATTGGATGCTGATTACTTTCTACTGTTAGACAACAGTTTAGAGAGACACTTTTTTATTATTTAATTTATTTTTTAAGTTTTTTGAAAAGTCTTTTTAAGGGGCCAGCCCTCTCTATTGTAACCATGGAAAAACTTTTGGGAGTTTCTTTCCCTAGAACTGAATGAAAAATGTCATGGGCCTTTTCGGATAATCTGAGTATTTTTGTGGCGTGAGCTTGTGATTTTTTGTATGAGTGTGAGCGTTCCAGTTTCTACTTCCTATTTTCTTCATGTAAGAGGCCATAGAAGGGTGACAATCCACCACATTGGAAGGTGAAGAACTCTTAGCAGCTGCCTTTTTCTTCCCTTTGGCAAAGAACTCTTGGCATTCCGCTTTCTTCTTTCCTTTGTGAGTGTGCATACACAGGTATTGATGTTTGTATTTAATCTAGTTTGATTGTGCAATCTTGATTTTTGGTTTGCATAGCGCACCTCCCACAGCTAGAGAAGAAGAAGTACTCTTTCTGATTGCCAAACACTAGATTGAGCAGGGCTTGCTCAATGATGCGATCTTTCCCCCTCAGTCACATATGACACAAGGCCCTTTGATCTCTCTTTTGACTCCATTCGCCCCTTTGACATACTGGCACTGGCCTTCCCTCGAGGTTTGATCCTCCCAACTTTCCCATCATTCATTCAAAATACATCTTTTGTTACATTTGTTTCTCTAAGGCGGCCTCTTCAATTCACCTTGCCTGTTTACTGCACTTGCCTTAGCAATCCTATCTTAGGGATACCCCCCTTAAGTTGGAGAAGAGCCAACCTGAAGCGAAGAGGAGAGGAGTGTGGTGACATTGGCCTCTCTCCTGAGAGTTGTCATCTAGCTGGTGTGTTACATTTTGGGCTTCAACACACGTATGCCAGTTTTGAGAGACAACAGAACGGGTTCTACTCTTTGGGAGTTGGTGAGGATAGTGTGGCCTACAGTAGTACCTCAATTCTTTTGGTATCCTTGATAGGAAGGAACACAAATCTACTTGTGGCATACCAAGTGGAGAGGCTCAAGCCTAGAAATTATAGACATCATCCCAAATATTAATAGCCTAAAGCAAGTCCTTCGCGCCAACGTTTTAGAGGAACTGTAGGATTTTCTTAATTATGATGATTGGACAAGATTGAACACTAGGGGTTTCTAGCATCTGGTAGATTGTTTGATTCTCTTTAACACATTCCAAGTAGAAGCTACTGTGCTCTGTAACATCTATACAAAAGCACCATTCCTGAGGAACAATTTGAAATCGACAACAGAAAAGTTTTTTTTGGAATGAAAAACATTAAATTCACTACTTAGGAGTTTAACGAAAACCTATACGTTTTTGTTCCAAGCTGGACCTCCTAGATTTTAAATAACCTAGAAATACGTCTCCTGGAAGTACAATTTGTTAAAAAAGAATTGTCACTTGGGCAGTGGATCATTGATCTTGGAGTGTGAAGTCTTTAAGGCTGGTTACCCGAGAATGTAGCTTCCACGATGACCTAATAGTTGCAACTTGCAGAGGGTATGAAACTGCAGTAAGAAGATAAACTTATGAAAAGCATAAGAAAATCTCAAACTCTATTTTTGCTCTATTGAAGATATAGGGATGAGGAAAAAATGGTAGGAAAGAGTGTTGAATGTGGATTTCACCCCAACTTATAGGTCTAAAGTAATGACAATGAAACAAGTAAAGAAAGAATATTTATGCACATGACTTCAATAAACAAAAGAGAACGAACAATCATGACGACATTCATGAAAACATAGAGGAAATGTTATTAAGGTCCTATTCAATTTGTAACCAGTTTACATTATACATGTGATCAACAAAGATAGAGGTATGATGTAGCTAAGCTTTCCAACGGTAAGGGATTGAAGAAAAAATGGTAGGAAAGAGTGTTGAATGTCGATTTCACCTGAAATTATAGGTCTAGAGTAATGGTAATGAAACAAAGTAAAGAGAGAATGTGTGTGCACATGACTTCAATAAACATGAGAGAATGAACAATCATGACAACATTCATGAAAACATAGAGATTGTTCTTAAGCTCCTATTCAACTTGGGAGCAGTATGTGGAACAACCAAAATGCCCCATATCCGCTGGAATCCAACATATTAAGAATTGATGAAAATGCAATTTCTGTTGCTCAAATTGCGTTTTAGACCAGTTGGGTAGTTTTAAAATATATGGCATTTATTCTAGAACAAAGATTGGTTATTGCTTAAATTGCAAAATTGTAGAAACTGCAATTTCCAGGCAGCATTTTAACTAGATTCAGCAAAAGAGTGGCCGGAATAAGGGGGTGATTTGGTTAGACTTTATCCTACGCGTTCAACTTGCAACCATTTTACATTATACACGTTATCAACAAAGACAGAGGTATGATGTAGCTTAGCTTTCCAACCGTGAGGGATAATTTGTGATTCCAAACAAACAATCACAAAAACTATTGTCAAAGTCAATGCATTCAACAATTATGCATTACTAGCATGTGCGACAATTTCAAGTCCAAGTCACTTACTCTACAACCCTTTGTTAGAAGGGTTGGGATATACAACCCTTTATTAGAAGGGTTGGTTATACATGCCTAACTTGACCAAACATAGCAAAGGGTGGTCGTAAAAGGTGCTGATGAACCCAACAAGGCACTATTAGAATCTTCTAATGAAGGGTTGGTCTTAAAAGGTCAACCTAGTAAGAACTTGGTCATCCCTTCCGATGAAGGGTTGGTCCTCTTATATGCATGGGGTTTATATGTACACAACAATAAGGAATACAACTATTCACCAAGCTAATTAGGACTCCCTCATAACATCTTCATATGATGACCTCTTGACTTGATTCACGACCAATTAATGAAGTCATTACATCATAATTATTCTATCAACCACATGTGCAAGTCACTAAAAGGAAAGCTACACCATAAGATAGTAGATAATACTATTTAATTTGGGGATAGCATTTGCCTCCTTTATATTGAGCATCCTACTCAACTCATAGATAGGTTGCTAGTCTTTTATGATTGGAGAATTAAAGGGGGAATTTGAATACAATAGGAAGCTAAGTCTAAGAGGAGTTTAATTGCAAATCAAAAGGAGACATGACAAATGTTGCAAGAGAATATTGAAATTTAACCTTGATGCCAGAGAAAAATCAAGACCACGAGTCATCCCACACAGATATTGGTATGCTTGGAATGGCTTAATCACAAAAGTTGAGCAAATGGAGTGAGACAAATAGGAAAGAGAGGATTTCTCTTCTATTAAGACTACCCAAATACTAGCCAAAACACATTGCTTTTAGTTTTATTTCATGTATCTTAAGAGACGTAGTACCAATGCAAGCATTTTGAACATGATATAAATTTCATACAAGTGCATGGTCTAACTACACATAAGAAGGATTGTGATCAAACCCAAGCAACAAGCTTGTGTGTGTGTAATGTGGTTATTTTTGGCATGTCAACTTCATATTTTGCTAGTTAGGTTAGGTTGTGTTAGTTAGACATCCCTTTTACAAATGCAAACACTCTGTTAGCTTTAAAATAGATTTTAGGGGTCTGACCACCATTATAAGGCCTTAGTGCATCACTAATTATTTCTTGCCAATGGCTTACAACAAAATTTTCATTCTAAACACCTTATATATGCATAAAAAAATGTCTAAAGGAGTTATACTCTCACATGAAAGACTCTCAACAAGGGAAAAAGTGAAAACCCCCCTACATCTAAAAGAGTTTGATTTCTAGGGTGAGAGTCAAAATTTATTCTAGATTCTTTTAGTAAGAGTTAAAAAAAAAATTATCCTCTTAAAATAAACTATGTTATTACTCCATCAAGTACCACTAATCTATTCAAAGGACTAAAAACTTCAAAATTGGAAACCCAACTTGCATAATTTAAATGCAAAAATACTTTCAATCAATGGTAAGGGCTCCCATCATCTTCCACTATACTTTCCAAGAGAGAAACACCGAATATTTTTTCCCAAAACAGAACAACAATAACTAAAGGAAGAAAAAAGAGACCAAGCCTCCATGGAGACTTTAAAATAAGAGTTTTGTCAACACTTACATCAAAATTACCCAAAAACAAATCAGTAATGGAAATTTTTTCCAAGCTAGAATCCCCATTTAACTTACATTTTCTACAAAATCAAATCACAATCTATAGAATATATTATATAAAATGCTTTATATCCTTCAAATTATAATGAAAATCTAATGCACATCACTCCCCCTTTTTTTAAACAAAAATAGAACGGATTTATAATGTATTATGAAAAGTTACAATCCCCATTTAGCTTACATTTTCTACAAAATCAAATCACAATCTATAGAATATATTATATAAAATGCTTTATATCCTTCAAATTATAATGAAAATCTAATGCACATCACTCCCCTTTTTTTAAACAAAAATAGAACGGGTTTATAATGTATTATGAAAAGTTACATTGACTAGGGTTGTACTCAGTTGGCTATTTTAACAAAAGAATCCACATAGACATCTTTTGATATATCTTTTAAGTTATGTTTACCATTTTGCCTCAAAACCATGAGCCAAACTAATAACGTTCAAATTATTGACATGGTACATTTAATGTCTCCACATTCATATCAGCATAATTGTATGAAACAAGACAAGTAAACATCACAACTAAAAAGCTTAGCAATGCCAATCTTGCTTTCCACCTTTTGAGGTCTCTCCTTATTGGAATCTACTTTTATCATCATTGATTTAAACGTGGGGGATTCACTTTGTTGTCAAGGTCATCCATCTTCCTCAACCCATTTTACATGTGTGAGAGTGGATCTACCAATGAGCGTGAATGAGTGATTTGTTCTTGCTATTCATATATATGGTCTTGAACCTCGACTATCTACATTTTAACTTTATCACTATCATATTTGTCACTGATGCTTTCTTTGACATCCCAGTTAATATAATCCACCATTTTTTCCACCTACCCACTCGACGAGGAAA
This sequence comes from Larix kaempferi, assembly GCA_027924585.1. Lineage (NCBI taxonomy): Eukaryota > Viridiplantae > Streptophyta > Pinopsida > Pinales > Pinaceae > Larix > Larix kaempferi. The sequence continues at coordinate 14,379,420 of BSBM01000904.1, forward strand.
TGCCTCCTTAGCATCTTCAACGTCATCTTTAAATCCACAACTCTATATAGCCCAAACCTCCTTTATCATAGTAGGATGACAAGGACATTCCATGCTCACGTAGTTGTGGGCCTTTGACATGGATTTTATTTTTTTGGAAATGTTGCATATGTAAACTTACAAATGTCCCTTTGGCTAAGTTTTCACTCTATCAAGAGCATATCTATGTCACCACTTGGCCTCATTTGCACCCACATGGGGTAGTTTTAAACATGATTCTCTATGTTAATGCAATCTTGATTGCCTCATTTCTTATCTCTATACCACACTCTAGTGGGTAACATGGGGAATTTTACCAAGATAAAAAAAGTAAGATGAGGGAACAAGAGAGAAAACCATCCATGTTTATGGCAACATGTGTGAAGGAAAGAGGGATGAACTATAAATGTGCCATGAAATCAATTTTTCATCGTACCTTTTCAAGTATCTCCTTTTTCATGCCTAAGTGATGTCGTTATACTCCTAAGGCATAACCTCGAATGGAGTGGAAGCCAAATTGAAGAGGTGGAGTAAGTGGTACATCAGATGCCACGTGTTAATTTTATGAGTTCTGATATGGTTATTAGTCCCGAATAATTTACTAGAAATTATTAACTAAAACACACTGAGATCTAACACAAATTACATAGCGGAAAATACTCAGGAAATCACACATTTGACATTCAGATGTACCTAGAAAACCCCAACTGGGGAAAAACAACAAACAGTTTGAATTTTATTATAACCCTAGGCTCTCGTCTTGGGATAATGGCCCACTGAGGAATGCAATACAACAAAATAGCCTAGCCTATCACCTGGCTACTACTCCTTGTTGACCCTTGCACCTTTCCTCTTACCTCTGCCCCTTGCACTTGAACACTTCAATGACAGTCCTTCGTCGACCAATCAATGATATCTCACTCACTCTGTGTGACTGACTGATTTCTTCCTCTCTCCTAGGCTGGGCTGCCTCTTATATTATTACAATATGCAAAGGCCTTGGGCCAATACCATGAGTCACCAAATACCATGGGCCTTTACTTTACATCAAGTAATTACAAAAGTACATTCACTTTAATAGTTCATTTAATTAAAGTGAAACTCCTAAGTTTGAGAGGTAATAATGACAACTTCCACCTATAGACATTATTTACGTGGAAGTACATGTCCGATGCTACAAAAATCAACACTACGTCCTCTTCCTAGGAAATGATACTACTCCTTGGATACCTTGAAGGTCAAGTTCACACAATTCGAGATCCAAGTCCTTCAATTTCCATTTTGACATTGATCTATCCTTCTAACATCCTTAATAAGGAATGGTAGGTATTGTCTATGTCCAAGGACCCTTTACCACATGTACAGGTTGAGTGCAATGCTTAGGGCCAACTCATGGGAGGAATTCCTATGAAATTTCTTCTCACCTCCCTCCCTTGGTGTCATCTTAAAACCATTTCCTCTAGTTTGACAACTTCACTTGGCATGTTATTTTTTTCTGCATGGACCTTATCCTAACATTGACAACGAATAGCTTAGTAGTGGAATAACTCCTCTCACATAGGCATTGCACATAAACATGCGAGGAAGAGGCTAACCCTTTTAGTAGAAACACTAGAATCATGGCATTTCTTGTGAGTATAACATGATTAGTAGAGACAACCCTTAGATGGAGGCAACTTTGGAATATAGTTTTATTTTTGCGCTAGCATTAAAAGTAACCTCAAGATCCCAAGCAAACTTGTAGGTCAGAAGACTATGGACATCCTATATGAAAACCCGAACTTCTACATGACCTAGATTGCCTCCAGAGGCTACTTGTTTTGTATTTTAAACCAATCATCAATATTTTCTCATGAAGGGTTCAACATATACAAAGTATTCAGTTTCTTCAATGTCAGGTTTGAGGGGTAGGACTAACCCAACTAGATCCACAACTTTAGTTTTTTTTTTTTGTAAATAAAAAGAACTATATATTACTTCAAAAACAGTTTACAAAAAGCGCTTAAAGCGCAACCCTTGGCTTACAAAACATAGATCATCTTTGCAGGATACCCACCCATTACAAAAATTGGATCCATAGCAGAACCAACCCCATAATTAGACCCAACATCAAAGTATAGACTTCCCAAAATTAACAACCCGAGACCAGCTATAATGTCGATAAAGAGGGAAAAGACAGAAAAGACAGGGTACATTCTTCAGACCAACCAAAAACAACAAAAAGGAATTAGAGAGCAGCAGCAGTGCCGATGTCCTCGTTGAGCTTCTGTTTTCCTTTCTCAGTCGAAACATCCGCTTTGTCTACTTGCATCTTTTGAGCCGAAGCTTGTTGGCGACGAGTGCTGGACCCTGCCAACTTCGCATCTTCCATACCAGGGTAAACAAAGGTTAGGCCAATTTTCTTGGCAATTGCATCTATCTTAAGGTGCATCAACCGAGCATCGGCGTTGTGTGCCTTCCAGGCCCTAACAGGCTTCTCATCACCCTCCTTCTTGAGATAATTTGTCATAGTAACGTGCGCCAGAAGATTCTTAACGACCCAGTAAACCATCAACATGTGATCGTAGGCCGAGGCACAACCAGAAGTAGTGCCCGGGTAGACGGCCCAGTCTTCCACCTCTCTGCGAAGATTTTCAACTAGAATGGCCCGAGCAGTATCCCACAACCGGCTCTCAATCTGATCAATCTCTTCCCTAACCACGGACGGAATGCGTTGACGAAAAAAAAGGGCAGCCTCTTGGGCTCTAGAATGCGCCCTAGTAACCTAACCTTGAGAAATACCCCTCTCAACACTGAGCTTAGCAGAACCCTTCAATTTATCAGCGCCCGACTCCAAATTGGGCTCCGAACCAGTGCTGCGTTTTGGAGCCATCACCCTAAGCCAGACAGAGTCAAGTGGACGGCCAAGAGAAAATCTATCACCCACACTCACCCAAACAGTCTTACCACTGACAGGGAACATGGAAAACTTGATACAAAGCAGAGAGCTATCGAGCAGACGCAGGTCTGCGGGGCTATATATAACCATAGACGGTAAGAACAACCCATCAGCAAAACATCGGACATTTCCCATCTTGTAAAGAAGATCAATCATGAAACATCCACCACCATAAAGGATCATTAAACATACACTAATGGCTAGAAAGGAAAATTTATACGGCTCATTCCTTTTGATCAAATCCTGCCAGAAAATGTACATGCTGGTACAGAAAAAAATGGGATTAAATGAAGGTGGAATTTGATTCTCTCATGGCAATCCCTGGTGATGGGACTCACCATTACTCCTCCCCAAACGACCCATGTCAGTGTCACGAGGAAGAGAGGCTACACCTGCCTGCTGACGAAAAATTTCAAGATCAGAGCTGGCCAAGTGGCAGCAATTAGTGACCCAGGTGTCATGTTGGTAGTCCTCCAGGGTACCCTCTGAGTGGGCTCTACCATCATTGATACCATGATTAGCCAGTAAGTCCGCCACCTTATTAGCATCCTGGCGAACATGGCTAAAAGTGATGGCACTATGATTCACCATCATAGATTTCAAAAGATCTAATTTGTACAGCAGGCGCCAACTGGAGGAAATTTTGGTAGGAGATTGGTCATTGGCCAAATGCCTAGCCAATTGGATAATAATGTGAGAATCCCTCCAAAATAGTCGGGAACCATCCTTCATTAACCGCCATGTGGATACCTTGAATAAGACCCTCCAGCTCAACAGAGTTGTTGGAATCAACTCCGAGGTTACCGAAAAAGACTTTAAGGATACGGCCAACTCCGTCCCTTCAAACCCCTCCAAAACCAGCCAATCCCGGATTACCCCCAGAAGCCTCGTCAAAATTAATTTTAAAGTCCTGAGCATGAGGAGGGGACCAGAATTGAGGACTGGAAGGCTTACAAGTCTTATATTTTTTGCGTAGACCTTCCAAATCAGAACTGCTAATCCCCCATCCTAAAGCAATGCGACGATCCCCCTTCGACAGATCGCGATCCTTATCCCCCCATCATAGGCTTTGAATAGTCTCTTTCATGTTATTGATAATTAGATTCCATATCACTTCGACGTTATGACTTTTGTCCCTGAAGATACGATGATTTCGTTCTTTCCAAACATTCCATAAAACCATCCCGGGGAACATTAACCACAAGGTAGAGATAATCGGATTGGAAAAGGCTTTGAAGTTCCAATTATTGATGGTCTGGGCCGGATGATCTCTAACCCGGTCGCTCCTGCGAAATATCATAGCACCTCGATCCCACAGACTAGACGAAGGTGCAACTATCCAATAAATGCCCAGAGGTTTCCTCAAAGAGGCAGCATAAAAGACACCAAGAGGGGCCCAAAATCCCTCTTTTCTTGAGGTTTTCATAGGTTAAAATTCTTCCCCAGGCAACCAGCCAACAGAAGACCGTGACTTTAGGCCAGGGGTGTATCCCCCACACCTTCTTCCAAATGTTACCACCCTCCATATTACTGTTGATTTTGATGTCGTATGCCTCCTTGATACTGAAAAATCCTTTTGGGTTATAACCCCATCGAAGCTTATCAGGCCCCATTTTGACAGGAATAACACGTTCCTTAAGAATGGTCTCAAAAGCCCTCAGATCCTCCATATTGATAAGCCCTTCCATCCAACCACAGTCCGCCCATTGTCTATGGCCATCAACCAAGACCTCCTCCGAATAGTCACAAAGTTTGATCTTTCCATCTGCAATACTTCTAGCCCGAATATCCTGCCACCTGGGGTCTGCACCCAGTTTAGGGAGCTGCTGCCAAGAGTCATCCCAAAAGTTGGCAGAATCACCATTGTAAATTTCCCAAAAGCTGTGATCTTGCACAAGATTACGGCCAAAGAAATCTTTTTCCCAAATATGGGAACCATTCATGACTTCATTGAAACGGATCAGATTCCCATGTAGCCTATCTCTAGCATATTTCACGTGCCACAAACGAGCTCATGGTTCAAAGCTATGGTTGCACCACCGCCACCAAATTTTGGAGCCATAGACTTCACTAAGGATCTTAGGGTCTCTGATGCCAAGGCCCCCAATATTCTTAGGGTGACAGAGCTTTTCCCAGCCAACCAGAGCAAACTTAGATTTTTCCTCCCTGCCACCCCACAGGAAGTTTCGCTGAATACTCCTTATTTCTTTGAGAACCGATTTAGGAGCAGAGAGCATAGAGAAGAGGTAAACATGCATAGGCTAGAGGAAAAACTTAACCAAAACTAACCGACTGGGAAGATTTAGAGGTCTAAGCGTCCAACTTGCAAGCTTTTTCTGGATCCTGTCAATTAAGTCTTGCCACGAGACCTTCCGAATGGTGCTTTCCGTGAGGGGGACACCCAGGTACTTTGAAGGGAGAGAGACTTTGGCATAGCCTAAAATCCTCAGAATATTACGCTAGGTGATTTCTGGAGTATGGAAAAAAAAGACTTGAGACTTGGTAGGATTGACTTCAAGCCCGGATGCCTTCGCAAAAAGTTTTAAGCCTTTCTTGAAGATACGAGCTTCTTGGACTGAAAGGTGCCCCATTAGCATGGTGTCGTCAATGAACTGTTGGTGCGTCTTCTTATCCAAACCAAGGTGGCGCTGGAGGCCACAGATACTATTATCATTTTCCAAGCTCTGGAGGAGCCTGCTCAGTCCCTCAGCCATAAGGATAAAGAGAAAAGGAGAAAGGGGATCCCCTTAGCGGATGCCCCGAGAGGCCTGTAAGATCTTAGATGGAGATCCATTGAGCAGGATGGAAAGAAAGGAGTAGATATAAGGTTCATAATCCATTTTACCTAGGTTATGTCAAACCCAAAGGTCTCCAAAATGCCACGCATGTACTGTCAACTGAGCTTATCATAAGCTTTTGCTAAATCCAACTTGATAAGCATACCAGGTTTCTTTGTAAGCTTTACGGAGTGGATGGTTTCGTGAACCAAGATGATATCATCCACAATTTGTCTTCCTTCCACAAAACCAGATTGCTCCGGGATGATTAGGGAAGGGAGAAGAGGTTGGAGCCTATTGGCAATCACCTTAGTAATGAGCTTGTAAATAACATTACAGAGGGCTATGGGTCTGAACTTTCCAGGGGAGTCAACTCCTTCCTCCTTTGGTATAAGAGAGAGGAAGGTAGCATTGAAAGCTTTTAGAACCCCACCACATCTTCGCGATTCTTCAACAATGCCCAGAACCTCAACCTTGATCATATCCCAGAAAGAGTGGAAGAAGTTAGTGGTAAAACTGTCCAGTCTCGGGGCCTTCCCAAGGGCCATCTGATGCATGGCATCCTCAACTTCTTGAAGAGACACTTGTTTGTTCAACAACTCATTGTGGTCTTTAGAGACAATTCTGGGAATGTGACGAGTTATTTGGGAAATAGCAGGGCTCCGATCCACCCTATCTTCCTTTAAGACAGAGGCAAAATGGTTGACAAGAACCTCTTCAATCTCACCTCTCATTTCCACTTGAATCCCATCATCCTTTTTTATCTTAAAAATATTGGATCTATGGCGATTTTGAATAATTGTGTTGTGGAAGAATTTCGTGTTCTTCTCCCCATCTTGGAGCCACTGGTTCTTGGACTTTTGTTTCCAGTAAATCTCCTCCTGCCTTTCCCTGGCTTCAAGTTGGTCCAGCAGGAGGTGCTCCGTCTCTCTTAAGGCATCATCCCAACCTTCAATCATACCTCTGCGCTAGATCTACTCCAAATCTTCGGTCAACTTTTGCTTGTCCTCAAAGATGTTGCCAAAATCTTCCTTGTTCCAAGTGCAAATTTTGGCTTTGAGGGCTTGGAGTTTTTTTTGAAATTGGAACATTCTGGTACGCTCCGGGGGAACCAGCTCCTGCCACCACTGCCCCACCAAATCTTTGAAGTCTTTATGCTCCAACCAGAACTGCTCAAACCTAAAAGGTTTATAAAGAACAATGTTCGACCAATCCCAATTGAGACAGATAGGCCAATGGTCAGAGTCCGCTGAGGGCATCACACTGGTGCTGACATCTCCCATGTCACGGGCAATGTCCTCAGATGTCAAAAATCTATCGATTCTGGACGCCACAAGATGCTGACCTCCTCGTTTGTTATTCTAGGTGTGCCACCCATTTCCAGTCTCAATGTCAATGAAAGGACTATGGGATAGAAACTCCCTGAATGCTTCTTGGAATCTATCTAGAACTCTCCTGCCACCCTTCTTCTCATCAAGCGAGGATATGAGATTAAAATCTCCACCCACAATCTAGGAACCCTAAACAGCCTGTTCCGCCATCCAAGATAAAAATCTAATAAAAGAGTGCTTAAGAGGGAAATCACTAGGACAATAAATGTTAACCAGAGTACCTTTCGCACCAGAGTCTAAAATAGTAAAATTAGAAGAAATAGAAAACTGATTAGTTCTCCAATCAGACAGAAGCAAAGAGTGAGGGATCCATAATACAGCTAGGCCTCCAGCCATGCCTGCAACATTCGTCGCGATAACTTTGCATCCTTTCTAGATCCTTTGACCCACCTTCTCCATAGTTTCAGAACTGCATTTTGTTTCCTGTAGAAAAAGAACATCAGGTTTCTCCTTCTTGATCTTTCGTGCCAACGTTTTTATTTTCCTCGAATGGTTACACCCTCGGATATTCCAGGAGATGAGCTTCATTGGGTAACCTTAATAGCTTCAGAAAAGGCCACCTTAATTGTCAGGTACTGGCCTGATTCGATGAGTCTCACTCCAATCTCTGCAATTCTTTGTCTGTTGGATTTCCTGCCCCTTTTCATTTCCTCCTCCAGAGATTTCCTTTTGCTCCCTTTGTGGGGATCTGAGGATATCCTGAGCTGCTGACAAGCCTTGGATTTGATAATTGCCTCTTGCAGAAGCTCTAATTGCTTGCACGAGACATAGCCCTTACCCTTTTTATTACATTCTTTTTCGATTTCGTCAAGATCAAGTTCTCCCAACTCCATTTCTTCGTCCTCATCTTCCTCCATAATCATCATTTGAGTTTTAGACAAAGCTTCCTGAAGCATTGGGGTTTCGGCTTCCATCGCAACTGTTTCTTGAAGACTCTTCCCTTTATTTCCAACCCGGTCCTCCTCAACAACTTCTTTGAGGATCTAGAAGGGATTCTTATTGTTGATCCCTTTCTGGTCTTTCTACTTGCCTTTCTTCTGGTGATCTCCACCTCTATTCCTCCGCTTGTTTCGGACCTGGGTGAAACCTTCTTTATCCTTCACCCCCTCCTGGGCAGGATTGGGCGGGGGAGGCATCTGAGAAGTCTTTGGGTAATTCCTGCCAAAATGGCAATAATCATGACAGATTCTGCATCTGAATGGGAGCTTATCGTAGTTAATGGGTTGGATCCACTCCTCGTCATCCCAGGTCAAGTTGATCGCCTCGGGGAGATCTTTAGACAGGTCCATGTAGACACAGATGCGGGCACATGTAGTGTATATCTGGAACTTGGTCCACTTTGAAACTTTTACAAACTCCCCAAGGGTATTGCCAATGCCTTTCAAGATCTCCAGATCCCAGTACTCACAAGGGAGAGAGTAAAGCTTGATCAAGACAGGGGAAACTCGCATGTCCTCCGTTTCAGGGTTAAATCTTTCTTTCCATGGCCTGAGGTATAAACCAGAGGAGAGAAAGAAATAAGGGCCTCCCTCCAGAACCCTACCCCTGTCCTCCAGATTGAAGAAAATAATAGAAAAAAACCCCTTGGCACCCAAGTGTAAATCATAATGCCCTTTGGGGTTCCATGTGGTCTTGATCCAACGAACCAGATATTTTTCCTGAGGCTAGATCCCCACAAACTTCCCAATCAGGGCTTTATCCTTACATTGCTCGACCCTCTCTCTGATTTTGTCAGATTTGACCTGGATGGCAGGAATAGTCAGGGTTTTGGGAAGGCAGCCTCCCTGGCCCAATCTTTTGGTCCTCCCTGGCTCTGATCCACTGGATCCACCTGAACCCATTTCCTCATCCCCAGCCGAACCCGAAGGTCCCGAGGACGAGGTTGGCATACTGGCCCTGTGCATCACCAAGGTAGCCGAGCCCAACGAGAAACAACCTCCCTGCAGCCTATCAACGCTGAGAGCCGAAAAAGCGTGCGATCAAAAGCTTCGAACCCTAGCAGACTCCACCATCAGCGCCCAAAAGATTGTTCACATTCATCAATAAATGTTAATCACCCCTTCAGATCCACAACTTTAGTTGCTTGAGCTAAGATATTTCTTTCTATAAGATCCTTGAAGATTGTTTAGGTCCCCTAAAATTTTCTTCTATGCTTTCTTTGAGAAGAGATGTACTCAGTTTAAAGTTCTCAAAGAAAAGGGGTTCTTTCCCTTGAAAATCATCATTCTAGCTAACCACACCTTCTAGGTGACATACTTGGGGAGCAAGTTCCATAAATCGACAAAAGGGTTTTTATTACAAACATATGTGGATACTATGAGTGCCAAGCTTTGTAAAGCATGTCCTAGTGCCTTGGATTATGTAGATTTGTTTATGTCATAATAGTCACCCACACTTGCTTTGTATACCCAAATTCTAGGAACATGTGTTGACTTTATTCTTCTTTCTAATGAAAAAGGAAACACATGGGATGGCCATGGATACCCTTCCTACTCTACTTATTTGTAGTTAAAAAATTTCTAGAGGCCAAAAGCCAAAAAAATATGTTGACTTTGGGGTTATAGGTTAGGGTTCCCAAACAAAGATTATAGAGGTAAGAGTAACACTTCTTTATTGTGTAGCTCCTAGTTAAGTCTCCTCATATGAGTTGGTGTTCACAATTTCTACCTAATGGTGCCAACCCCTAATCTAGAATGTAGCAATAATAATTCTCTATGAAATTCCTTGAGGAGCATAAGTTCTTGTGTGGTTTTCCATCTCTTCTTGGGATTCAATGTCCTATAAGAAGTTTATATTGTGTCATTGCATCCAATTTTGGGGGTCGGGTGGGGCGCTCTCTGATATGTTTTTTAGAGTCTCTCTACTTGGAGTTTTTCCTCCCAAATAAGCATTGAGGTTCCATTCCATGGACAATAAAACAACTTGGTTTTGACAAGATTAGAGGAAATCTTCAAGAGCCTCCAAGTTGAAGATACTAAAGTATATGGGAGAGATCCATATAAATACATTTCCCTATTAATCAACTGGAAATATTTTTTGTGCAAGGCACATTTCCATCAAGCATTCTTGTTACAAATAAGCGACCATAAAATTTTCACTTGCTGCATTTTTCTTTGACTTTCCAGGTATTGTAGGGGTTGATGATTGGTTTGTATGATGGTCTCTTTCCCCAGGGGATAATGCTTCATCTTCTTCACTGCTTTCACAATAGAAAATAGTTTTTTTTATATCATAAGTGGGTTAGTTCAACATTGCTCCATGAAACAACACTCGGTGGTAACACATCAACCTTCCTCCTTGCATAAGCATTGTCCCTGATGCATATCCACTTGCATCTATTTCTAGAGAAAATGGTTGTTGTAAATTGGGCATGGTTAGGACCAAAGTGTTTTCAATCATCCTCTTCAGTTATTCAAATGCGTGTTTTTGTGGCTTTCCCCAATGAAAGCTCTTTTCTTTGGTAGTCATGGCGTGCAATGATGTTGCCACTACTAAAACAATTGCTATGGACTTCCTCAAGTATTGAGTTGCTCCCATGAGACTTGTGACCTCTGTCAAGTTAGGACAAATAGGCCATTGGCTAATGCCTACAATCTTGTTCTGATCCACTCTCAACTCTCCTCCAACAATCATGTTTGCAAGATAGATCAAGGATTCTTTTTCCAAACTCACATTTCTTCATTTTTGTAATCAATTGATTCTTTCTTAGTGCCTATAGTATTTGTGTCACATGTGAAATGTGCTCTTACCAACTATTGTTGAAGATTAGTATGTCATATAGATATACTATTACAAATGAGTCAATAAATGGATGCAACACATCATTCATCATCCACATGAAATTTGCAGGCACATTGTATAAATTGAAAGGCATTGTTGACAATTTGTACAAACCTTGCTTGATCTCGAATGTTGTCTTCCACACACCTTCTTCTTCGAATCCTTAGGAATTCCATTAGTAATCCCTAATAATTTCTACCAAAAGTACCCCTTCTAACTAGATGTGCTTCACTTTAATGGATAAATACACTCTATTGGGTTTAGGTGGAAGGCCAGATGTCCAAAACTCTTCAACTTCCTCTAAGTCTAACACTTCTCTTCCTTTTTTGTCTTTTCTAGGAGCTCTTTAATGTTTCATTCTCTTATGCTTTATTTTTCTTCTTTTCCCCCTTTTTTCTTCTTTTTAATATTTTTTGCTCTTATGATTATATTTGCAGTAAAGCATTAATCGACGGAGTGGATGTCAATTGTGTTAGTGTGGGTCCCTTTACACTATCAACCATCTCCCCAATCTCATAATCTATGACCATGTATCTTTCTTTTATTGCCATACCACTAATTTGCTAAATGCCTTGCACAAACTTGAGTAGAAATCCAATCAATTTCTCTTGTGGATCCAATTTAGATCAAAAGACTCTAAGTTTATCTCTGAATTTGTGGAGCTTCTTATTTACCAATTCTTTGTTGAGTATGTCTGCAACATGATCCCCTATGCTACAATAGACCATCTCGAAATCCCCTAGTTGTACCAACTCCCTAATGAAGTAATGTTGAATCTCAATATGCTTTGTTCTACCATGAAAAAATGGATTTATTGTTGTTAATATGGTACTTTGATTATCACATAATAATTGTATCGGAATTTTTTGCTTCTCATGTAGATCCTTTAGAATTCTTCTCAACCATACTACCTCACTTGTCATTGCCTTATACTTTACCTATGTTGTTGACAATGCAACTATAAGTAGTTTCTTGGTATACCAAGAAACTGTTGTTGATCCAATATTAAATTTATATCTTGATGTAAACTTCATGTCATCAATGCAACCTACCCAATTTGAATTTGTAAAACCAACTAGTATAAAATATTATATCAATCTATATTCAAGCACATATCCAAGTATGCCTCTAACATATATGACATTTATTTTCATTGCTTTCCAATGAATCTCCTAGTGGTCTTTCATGAATCTAGACCAAACTTACTATAAAGGAAATATTTTAGGGAAATCAAACTTCCAAACAATTGGTGAAATGTGGAGTCATTAACTAGTTTGGAATACTCATTTTAAAGTAATTTCAACACGACTTCAAGATGAATTGCATTTAGTTTGAAACTTATTATGCTGAACCTCTACAAAATATCCATACCATCTTTAGCCTTTGACATAAAGATTCTATCACCTCTCTACAATATTTCAATGCCCAATAAGTAGCGCAATTCACCTAGATCCGTCATTTGAAATTATGCAATCATGTGTGACTTAAATATCTAAGACAAGCAAACTCTTCAATGTATGAATAAAATCAACATAAAATGCAACCATAAGAATATCTTTAAACAATTTGTCAATCCTAGAATACTATGATCTAGGTTCTTGTTTGAGACCATACAAGGCCTTCTTCAACTTGTGAACATAATCATATTTTTCTAGCACTTCCAATCCTATTGGTTGCTCCACATAGTTTTCTTCAAACTATCCTTAAAAAAAGTGCATTTTACATCCATTTGATATATTATCCATTTGTATTGTGTAGTGAGTGCTAGTACCATTATTTTTATATCCATTCTCAATACGAGAACATAAGTTTTAGTATACTCAATTCCTTCTTGTTGAGCATTTCCCCACATATTTTATGAGGCTTAAACTTGTGATTTTCATCACAACACTTGTGATTTTTATTACAAGGATCGGGCTTGTAGGATGGCATTGTTGGATCATTTAATGGACTAGGGGTAACATATGCTTAGCCGAAAGATGATGCTATCATTTGGTGAGTTGATGATTTGGTGGATGCTAGTAGGTGTTTGATGAGATGCTCCCATGTGCTAATGGTTTTTTTATTGATAGGTTGGCATGGTCATGGTGGTTTATATCTTGATGATGTAATGAGCTCCCCTTCTTTGACATTGTTGACATATTTGGGGTTTCATGAAGGGTTTGCTTAGGATTGATGTATTTGTTTGACCCTTGGTACATTTCATATAGTGGGAACCCATTAACTTAGGGTCTCCCTAAGTTCCAAATGTCAATAATTGCTGCTTGGTGTGGTCATTTGATTAAAAACGATTTGACATGGTTTTCCAAGGTTCACACGAATAATTTTTTATGATGACGTGTTGGTCTTCATTTTGGAAGGGTGCCCTACTCCTAAGGAACACTTCCCTAGGGTGCACTTCATTGGAGTGTGTGCATGCACATGGTTGACATAATATTCTATTATTTGATGATGAGGAGCGTAACTACCTTTGCCCACTTCTCTAGGTATCCCCCCTTGTGCACATGGTTTTGGAAAGCAACACATGGTTTTGGAAAACAACACATGGTTTGGCACGTGTATTTATGAAGATAGCCATTTGGGGAACATTCTTATAGGTCATACTTGAAAAAAGGGTTGTTTTATTGTTTACTAACTAGACAAAGAGGGGCTAAGGTGTTACATCCAAAATCTACTCATCATAAGATTCAGTGTATACACCCCTGAAGATACCTGGACTAAGTAATCATCCTAGGAGGATTTGCACCCAATTGTGCTCAGTTTTGAAGGGTCGTCACAGGTTTCACACTAGCAACATACGACGTCGCACCTTGCTCCATTACAGGGTGCGACGAAGTCAGTTAAGTGGCAAAAATAGCTTCTTTGAGGTCCATCTCGAAGCTTGCTGACTTGGGACCCTATCCCTGACCTCTTGGAGGAGCTGGCACTCGGTTCCTAAACCTTTGGAGAGATCCCTTAAGCCTCTCCTACCATCTCTCAACCTATCCTATCCATACCCTATCCACTTAGTCCTATATAAGTGAAGCTCACTCCCATCCCAAAGGGAGGAAGACTATGGTATCTACATGATGGTGAAATCATTCTTAGAACATATCCACTCACCTATTGGAGAACTCATACTTCCTTGGAAGGATATGGCAATCGACTTTGTCGGAGAAGGGCTACAACGTTAAGCCTTAGTTGTGGTTCTATACCTCTATCATGTACCCCTCTATTTGCAGTAATACAAATGCTTTCCACCAATATTGTTCATGTGTGCAATGATATTGAGTAGTTTACTTGCTTAACTATTTACTTCGATCGCTTATTGTATAGATGTCTTTTACTGGTTTCTCTTGTTTCTTGTCTTGACAGGTCTTGCAGCTTGGATCTGACGACCGTGGGACGTGGATCAACATTCAAGAGAAAAGATTGCGTAGTGAAAAGGTAAGACATCTAGTACTTGATCCTTAATTAGATCTAGGAAATGCATTAGTAGTCTGTTCTATTTGTTCTAGACTCACTTTGAGCTAGGGAGATCCGGCTCGCATCCGCTCGAGTGGATTGTCCGATAACAAATATGGCAACCATACTGGGGAGTATATAGAAATTGGTCAGTAGTTGTCAATCTGAGAGTCATTTTCAGTTGATTGCTTGACAAAAGACTTTTTATTTTTTCCATTTACTTCTTGGAGTTGATTTCAACTATCAGATCTTCGTATTGAAGACTCTGATCTACTTCCTCTGAGTTTATAAAACTCATTCCCAAACCATTCCATGGTTCATTACTGAGAGATCTGATTCATTTTTTAATCTAGACTTCGCTTGTCGCACCTAGGTAGTGGGAACAGAGCGACACTGTGTCATTCTGAGTCTCTGTTCTTTACCTGTTAACTACTCATTGCATCCCTTGCATTGGCAGACTGCGACATCATCGCACTTCCCATGTGAGCAAACTGCAACGTCGCACTGTGTATAAGGACATAGTGCACCGATTTGTCAAATTTTGGCGTACATGCATCTCTTATTTGTTTGACAGTTTGGAATTCGGTTTGTTGTATGAACTCTCTCTGTGCTGCAAGATCCAACCAGGGATCCCACTTGTGATTTGTGTTTTGAGTGTTTGGTATTGTTTGGATTGATTTTGGGTTCCATTTTGGACAAGCTTGAAGCCCGGTAGTGGTGGATACTCATGTCTCCTCCACCTTCATCCGCTCACCCTTGCATTCCATTCTTTCCATCCCTGATCTGATCAGTACATTAGATCAGCTTCTAGGCCTCATTTACATTTGTTTTGAGCTTTGATTGCTTAGTTTGCGTGCTGCTATTTGATTTTGGGTTAAGTGTGTCTTTCAGCTTGGTTGAGTGCTTGTCTTTTCTTGAGTTTTTTGAATGAACTAATGCTGCAAGTAGTGTTTTCTTTTCAGTCATTTAGATCTGAAAGCTTAGTTGTTATCAAGTTTACTCTTTGATGCATCCATTGAAAAATTAAAAAGTGCTTCTTTCCCATCATTTCTTGGACATTATTGAAGAAAATTGTTGAGCATTGGAAAATTCTTGTTTATGTTTTGGAAAAGTTGAATGAATGTATGATCTATTGTGTTTTTCTTGAATTATGAATCGCTCATTTTCTTGAAAGGCTCAAAGTACGCTTTGATTTTTGCAAAATTGATTCCATGCTAAGGAAAGATAGATGCATTTTTAATTTTTGTTGCGTTTAGACCATTGAAAGTGAAATTGAAAAACTTGCATATTCCATTTCAGAATCCTCTCTTTTCATCACCTAGTGTCGTCTTGATTTGAAAAAGAAAAAGAAAAATGCTTTGATTTGGATAGTAGTGTTGTGATTTTTTGAGTTTCGCCGAAAAGGAAAAGAATACTTTCATAGTCAAATTTGTTTGAATTGGGAATTGTGTTGCATTGAGTTTGTTTTGGCAATACTATTGGAAAAAAATTTCTCCTTCCCATAGCTAGAATTCATTGAAAGAAAAGAATATTTCATGCATGTAGCCAGGGCTTGCATTATGCTTCCGATTATGTACTCACCTCATGCATTCACCTAACCGTCCAAGATAAAATTAATGGTAGAACTAGGTAAAATTTTTAGCAACTTGTATGTAAGTTAGAGATGTGTTTCGACGTCGTTAAGCGTAGCAGCTGTCGTTATTTGCCAACACTGTATCCCGGGGGTATTGTAGTCTTCCACCTACTTATTGGTATATTGAGCTCCTTCATGTACCCACCAAGTACCATAATTCGTACTTGGCGTATATCGAAGGGTGTATCACATACTTGGTAGTATATTGGAAGGTCTCTTGCTGAACGGTTGTGCATTAGACAACACCACTATGGATTTGATCTCCCACGTACCTTGCGTATATCAAGAGACACCATTAGGATTCCTGAAACCAACTAAGTTAACCATTTGGCCATCTTGGCAAAGCAATACACCGAGAACAACACTCGGGGAGATTAGCACGCACGTACTGTCCAGGTAATCGGGTATGCAGGCAAGGGTACGGTCCCAATCCTCCTTATCGCGTCATATTGTTGGACCCTGCAGTATATCGTGGTTTGCGATGCCTTGATAGTCCCGTGAGGTTCCATACTTTTGAATCCACTCTGTCACATAAGTTTGCTTGTTGCCTTAGTTTGAGTAGGTTTTTCTGGACTGCTTTTCTTTTAGCATACCCTTAGGAGAAACACTGTTTCAGCCATCCTGGCTAATCATCCTGACACACTGGTGGATTTTCCCTGGAGAAGGTCCCGTAGGATATTAAACTTATCACCCGAATATCCCCTTAATCCAGAGGTTATTTCGAGGGTAAGAATGGATCAGCGTAACGCGGTTGTAGTTACTGAA
Source organism: Larix kaempferi (assembly GCA_027924585.1). Classification (NCBI taxonomy): domain Eukaryota; kingdom Viridiplantae; phylum Streptophyta; class Pinopsida; order Pinales; family Pinaceae; genus Larix; species Larix kaempferi. Next base: position 14,396,166 of record BSBM01000904.1, read on the forward strand.
GTGGAAAACCCCACTCTGAATGTTAGAGGACTTTTGTTTCCACAAACTCCTCCAGATTCACCTGCCTCTCATCCCCCGCAGGATGAAGGAGCACAAACCCTTGCTTCACAAGACCTTTCTCCCGTCATCCCGGGAGAACCTGGATCATTGGAATGGATAAACCGACCCCAGGATGACCCTACAACAACTGTTGGTCCTTCAGCATCCTATTGGACATCTTCTAAAGACCACATAGTGGCTCATTTTTCCATCTCATCCTCACCCAGTGGGACCACTTCGGATGACACTTTAGCCTACTTTCGTGACCAATTAGCTCACTTTCGTTCCATGGATGAAGAGTTTCGGCAGTAAATTCTCCAACGACGGGTTCAAGACCCATCGTTACCCCCTTACAGAACCATCCTGGTTCATCCAATATTTTTTGGATCACCAAAACAACCTTCCCACCATGAGACCACTAATAAGACTAGTCAACCCTCGCAAGAGTCTAGTCCTGCACCTCAAGTGAACCAACCGGTGGAAGGACAACAATCCAACACACCTGTCACTACCACAATTACTTTATCAATTCCCCCCCCACCTCGGAATTCAAGGGGAGGGTATTCCATTCCCACGAATTATCTTATTGGTAATGTTATTACTATGGTAGCTAGTCAACAACCTACGTTGGTTCAACCTGTGAATAGTGGTCAACCTGTTGTGGTTGGGGGGAAACCCCTGTTTCCTAACCAGAATGTAGGCGGTGGAATCCCCAACGGACCTTCCCAACCTGCTAGACTGTCCACCATGGGATTATCTCATGTTGGGGGACCGTCCAATGTAACTCCACCCTCATGGAGTCAAGCATATCCAGGTTCTGTTAACCCTACACCGGGCCAATCTAATCCCGGAAATGCACCATATGGGATACCTTATCCCGAGAATCCATACACTCTATGGGGGAAACAACCTATGTTGCAACACGGACCACAACCAACTATCCCTCAAGTACCACCACCCTCGATTGGCCCTCCCCCACCTCCTGCTGGAGGCGACAGGCCCCCACCTAACCTTGGTGGAGGCCTACCTCATTTTACCAACAACATCCCCCACCCTTCCGGCGGTGGTGGGAATGGTCCACCACCCCCTTCCGGCGGAGGCGGCGGGGGACCACCCTATCATGGTGGAGGAGGTCATTTCCCTTCGGGTGGCGGAGGTGGTCCACCACCCCCTCCTAGAGGAGGCGGTGGAGGACCTAATCACTATGGTGGTGGAGACCCTCATCCTTTCGACGACAGAGGTGGTGGGGGCCCCCATCCTTCTAGCGGAAGTGGTCCACCACCCCCTCCAGGCGGAGGCAGTGGTGTGCCACCTCATTATAGTTATGGACCCCCACCTCCTCCTGGTGGTGGCAGCGGACCTCCACCCCCTCCAGGTGGTGGAGGTGGACCCCCACCTTATTGGAATGGACCACCTTATGGTGGCGGACCTCCTTACAGTCCGGGCGGCACAACCCCCTACGGTCAGTTCCCTCCTGGTACACCTTGCGGTCAGTTTGGTCCTTACACGCCTTATTCGTATTACCAATATGCGCAGCCTAACCCACAGCTGCCCTTCCTAGCTACTTTGGACCTGCCTGACCTATCCCATTTAACCAACGATCCTATTTACCACGGATCTAACTGGCCACCGATTCCGGTGAAACTTCCGTCTGATATCCCAAGTTTGACGGCAAGCCGGGTGAAGACCCTAAAAACCACATGATGACATACCACTTATGGTGTTCATCTAATTCCTTAATGGACGATTCAATTCGTCTTAGATTGTTTCAAAGGACTCTCACCAGTTCAGCTGCCAAGTGGTACATTGAGTTGCCACCACACTCTTTTCCTGATTTTGGTTCTCTTGGCATGAACTTTTTGACACATTTCTAGTTGCCCATACGGTATGAGACTGGTACCGAGCTTTTAACCTCGCTCCATCAGAATACCGCCACTCACATTTCGGATCATATCCACGAGTGGCGAAGGAGATGACGTCTCATTAAAGCTCCCATTCCAAATCAGCTCCTAGCAGACTAGTTCACAAAATCCCTCATCCCTACCATAGCAAGAGACGTTGCTATGCGAGGTGCTGTCACTGAAGAACAAGCCATCGCGAGTGCCCATGTGCTAGACCTAGTCTACACTCAATCTGGCACTTTGTTTGATATTCTTCCTGATGCACCCCGTGACGCTAATGACCCTGCAAAACCACATAAGGGACTCCAAACTGATGGAATCATTGGTTCCCTTAACACCCAGCCGGTTGCTAGCATTGTTGGATCATCCAACCCGACTTCGGCTGGCCATAGCACCACCAAGTCCACCGCTCCTGCTGTAACTGAAGAGGTGAATTCTGTCCAATCAACTTCATCTCAGAAGTCTGGCAGTAAAAAGAAGAACAAGGGGAAACCCAAAAATTCTTCCGCCCAGTAGGAACAAAACAATAGTCCTGACGATACCAAGCAGAAACGAAAACTAAAGTATCCTTGTTTACTGTGTGGAGATGACCATTTATCCAAAGAATGTCCCCATAGAGACGAAGTACAAAAATTTTTTAGGGGTAAACCAACTCCCGTAGTCCTCAACGATCCGTTTTCTACTCAAAACCAGCAGATGATTGCTCAAACCCCCCCAGCCCAGTGGGAACCATCCAATACCGTGCATGTTCTCATGCTGCGTAACAAGATGATCAATTTGAACACTCGCTCATGATCTTACGAACCGGTCCCTTCGAAGGAATCCACTGGAAGTTTTGCTAAAAAAGCTTTCGACTCCTTAACTGATGTCACTGTACCATCAACTTCTCTCACCATTGAGAAGCCCTCCTTAGACTCGATATTGCGACCGCCCAAGAGTACAATTCAAAAAGCTGTTTTCAATCCCAACGCTCGAGCGGCACAAAATTACAATATCATAGAAGACTTGGAACAAGCTCCTTGCGTCATGTCCACCCTGGAAGTTTTGCATAATTGTCCTAATCAACGCAAAACTCTCCTTGCAGTCGACCCTGATTCCTCGAATACCATCATGTTCTGACTTGACAACTTTAAGTCGAGGCTCTCACACCAGCTCGCATTCCAAGTTTCTGTGAACATTGCTGGGAAGATTGTCCATCGTACCCTTTTAGACGAAGGTGCCTCCACTTCTGTCATGTCGAGCGCCTGTTGGAGAGCCATTGGCTCCCCTGAATTGAATCGTTCTCCTACCACGTTGAAAGCATTCGATGGGCGTGGCTTTCAACCTCATGGGCTCTTACAAGCTCTTGTAGTTGAGTTGGGAGGAAAGACCATAGCCGTTAATGTGGAAGTGGTCTCGGCCCCGTTAGAATATAATCTCTTGCTTGGTCGCAATTGGTTTTACACCATGCAAGCGGTAGTCTCTTCAGTCTTCCGCATAGTACAATTCGCCCACCAAGGACGAATTGTTACTATCGACCAATTAGATTTTTGTACACCAGACGCTACTACTCATCCTGGTGACCATGTTCATTTTATTGGACAGATGTCAAAACAGTATGAGAGTATAGGGGTTGGCCTTTTGAAAGATTCATCTCTCATGGGCGTTTTTCCAGCCGCGGATCCCCCTAATCATGTTGCTATGGTGAACATGATCTCCACAGAGATTTTATCTCACTCTACCGATGCTTGGCTTGTACCCGATGAATCCACAACACACCTGCTTGGAGATATAATGCCTCTTTCACCCGCTGAACGTATTTACGAGGCTATCCAATCAGAACCAGAGGACCATTTAACCGTGGCCTCTCCATCTTGTTCTCTATGACGGACGTCATCTCTACCCGATCTCTTACTTTGGACTTTTCATTCAGATGAGTCCATCATGGAAGTTATGAATGTTGACGACGATCCGTGGGATGATATCCATCATAGGTCATCTTTTCTTCCTCTTTTGGAGTACATAGAGGACAACATCCATACCCTCTTTTCACCACATATCTACCCGCTCCCTCATTCCCCCATCATGACATGTCTTGCGGACATGGAGGGAAACTTGGCCAATGTTGAGCCAACCATCCCAGTAGACATTTTAGTGAAACCTGGTATAGTGGAACACATTCGCATAGGCCAGAAGTGTTCCCCTGAAGAAATAGCTGCTGGCACGGCCTTATTCAAGCAATTTCGAGACGTATTTGCTTGGTCCTATGAGGAGATGCCTGGGATAGACCCCGCAATTGTTTCTCACGAAATAAAAACCTATCCCGACATCAAACCTATACGCCAAAAGTTGTGACAGGTACACCCCCAGAAGACTGCGGCGATTAAGGCAGAAATTGAAAAGCTCTTAAAGGTTGTTTTATTTATTCTTGTCCCATTGACGGATTGGGTCTCAAACACCGTCCCTGTGAACAAAAACCAGGGTACCATTCGCGTCTGTGTCGATTATCAGGACCTTAACCGAGCTTGTCCAAAAGACAACTACCTGACCCCCTTCATCGACCAGATTATCGACAATTATGTTGGAAGCGTCATCTTCTCATTTATGGATGGCTTTTCTGGTTACAACCAAATTGAGATCAACCCAGCCGACCAACATAAGACAGCTTTCATCTGCCCATGGGGAACGTTTGCATACCACAAAATCCTGTTTGGCCTTAAAAATGCTGGCGCCACGTTTCAGCAGGCTATGTTGTACGCCTTCCATGACATTAAGGACTTTGTGGAACCTTACCTGGACGATCTCCCTAGTCATTCAAAGCAGCACGAGTTCAACATTGATCATCTAATGGCCATTTTCCTCAAATGCAGATGGTACAATATCCGTCTGAATCCTCATAAGTGTATCTTTTGTGTTGAGTCCAAACGCCTCTTAGGATTTATCGTTTCGAAGGATGGGATCCGCATTGATCCCTTAAAGGTGGAGGCCATCATCAACCTACAACCCTCGACTGATGTGACGGAACTTCAAAGTCTCCAAGGGAAGGCGACTTATTTAAGACGTTTTGTTTGCAATTTCGTGGAGAAGACTCAGGGGTATATGAGATTGCTCAAGAAGGATGTCCAATTCATTTGGGACGACCAAGCTCAAAAATCCTTCGACAGTATCAAACATGCCATCACGCATGCCCCCGTGCTCCAACCACCCAATTATTTTTGAGATTATATCTTATATCTCGCCGCTTCTGCTACCACTATCGCCATGGTTTTGGTACAGGAGGATCAAAACGCCCAGGAACATGTAATATACTATGCAAGTAAAGGTCTGGCTGATGCTGAAACTAGATATTCACATGTTGAAAAACTCGCATTCGCGGCGGTCATCGCTATCCAGAAGTTTCGACACTATATCTTGCTCCGCACCACCACTATCATCGCCAACTCGAACCCCATGTACCACGTACTTACACGTCAGGTGCTTGGGGGAAAGTATTCACGCTGGATCGTGATACTGCAAGAATTTTATCTTCTTTTCGAGAAAGCCAAGTCAAAGAAGTCTTTGGTGTTTGCCGAGCTCATTTGCGACCTTCCCCGTCCTGATGCAGAAGTTGAGCACAATGACTCCTTTCCAGACGAATCATTGTTTCTCATCAGTACGACTGACCCATGGTATGGAGATATCTTATTGTATCTTCAAACCCAATGCTTCATGTAAAATTAGTCACAGCAGATCTAATGAACAAGTAAATCAATCACAACAGATGAACATAGAAAATATGGTGTAAAACTGTGCAAAACATGCATCAGTGCTCAATATCCCAATAAGGGTGAATAATTACAATACAATACAGTAACAATGACTGATCAATTCGAATTGACTAAGGAGGTCATTCAAATTACTGAATGGTGTAGCTTGGCTCCAACTAGGAGTCCTCATCATCAATCAGTGGTGGTCATCAATGCACAAGAACCAATCATCCAGGTGTCAATCTGAGTCTAACTGAGTGTAGCAAGTGTAACTGAAGTGTGTAGCACTGATATAGGGAAGGAGGCTCAGTGGAGGGTGCATGGGAGGCTTAACTGAAGTCAGAACAAGTCATCTAGTCAATCTAGAGGTCCAACGGAGTGAAACTAGCCTCAAATCAAGGAGAATCGGAGCTAACTGAGTGGGTAGGTGGAAGAAGTGCACCCTTCTCTGGCAGTAGGTGAGAAGTGGGTGCCTTCATGACTAGGAGGGATAAAACTTTGATGGAAGGAGCTCTCGGGTGCTAGAATGAAGTGGATAAGGTGCTGGAGGCATCAACCTGGTGACTGGGATGCATGCAAACCCTAGAATTTTCATGCAAACCCTAATTGCATGCAAGGTCCTGAAAATGATGATGTGGATATCCGAACACCCCCCCACAAGCTAGACTATGATGTGCAAAAAATAATGTAGGGCCCTGGTTACTAAGACCAAAGGTCACCCCAATACAATAATCCAAAAAAAATGTTGAAAATAAGCTAAGTGAGGAAAGAGGGAAAACCCAGTGGGGAGAAAGCCCCCCCTCAAGCTGAAAACATAATACTGGATCAATCTGTCTCCACCATGATGGAACTCACCTCCAACAGTGAACGAAGGTAAGAGAACTTCTTCTCAGTGAAGCTCTTGGTGAAGATGTCTGCAATTTTCTCATCAGTAGGGAAATATTGCAGAATGATGGTGCGATCATGTACCAACTCTCGGATGTAGTGCATATGAATCTCAATGTGTTTGGTCCTCTGCCGCTGAAACTGGATATATGGAGATCTTGATAGCACTTTGATTGTCACAAAAGAGGACAATCGAAGTAGTGCCACCAAAACCAAACTCGGAAATACCCTGCAACCAAACTGCCTGAATGCAGGCATTGACTGCCCCTCAATACTCTGTCTCTGCTGAAGAAAGTGCAATGGCTGCCTGCTTTTTGCTTGAACATCAAATAGGCCCATGTCTAATCATGAAAACATATCCGGAAGTGGACTTCCGATCTATGCTATCACCTGTCCAATCTGAATCAGTAAAACCAATGAAATCTAGCTCAGAAGCTGTAGCATAATGTATGCCAAAATGTTTCGTACCTTGCACATACTGCAAGATCCGCTTGGCTGCCCTCCAATTAAGCTCATGGGGCTGCTGTATATACCTTGATACAGTACTCACGGCAATAATATATATCAGGCCTAGAGTGTGTCAAGTATAGTAGTGAACCAATCAACTGTTTATACATAGTGCAATCTGCAAGTGGTGTAGAATTTCCCTCCTCAAGACTGATTCCTGAGAGGAATGGGAATGGGGATGCCTTACATTTAGCCATATGAAACTTCAATAACAGGTCGGAAGCATATTTTTGCTGAGATATAGTGATCCCATCAAAATTTTGAGCTATCTCCAAGCCCAAAAAGTGACTCAGCAATCCAAATCGCTCATGTCAAAAGCTAGATTTAAGGCAGTTTTTAGCTTGTTTATTGAAGTAAGAGTGCTACTAGTAATGAGAAGATCATCAACATAAAGTACAATAACCAACAAATTACCTTTAACTTGCTGCAGGTATACATTCGGGTCAGATTTGCATCTTTTGAAATTCTGAGAAAGAAGGAAGGAGTCCATCTTTGCATACCAAGCTCTTGGGGCCTGTTTTAAACCATACAAAGATTTCTTCAATCTGCAAACTAATGATGGATCTGATGTATAAATTCTGACTCGTTCATATATACCTCTTCAGCAAGATCTCCATGTAGAAAATAACTCTTCACATCCATGTGGTGCACTCCCCAGTGCTTGGATGCAGAAATTGCCAAAACTAGGCGGATGGAATCCATCTTTGCAACCGGTGCAAAGGTCTCAGTGTAGTCCACTCCTTGGACTTGTGAGAAACCTTTTTCCACCAACCTAGCTTTGTATTTGCTGATAAATCCATCAGCAACAACTTTCGTGCAGTAGACCCATTTACATTGGACTAATTTTCTTCCAGGTGGAAGAGAAACTAACTCCCATGTATTGTTCTTTTGAAGAGAACTGTACTCTTCATCCATGGCACTTTGCCATCTCGGATTTCGGTGGGAATGATAGTATGTTGTGGGATCTGAACCAGTCATCAAATAACAAATATCAGGAAGTAATGGATCAAAAATAGAAAGAGCCATACCTGCTCTTTGAAAGTCTGCTCTTGTTTGTCTTGGATCAGCAGGATTTCCAAATGTTCGAACCAGCATATTGAAGAGTGTTTTGGGCCCACTTTGGTAACTAAGGAGGATCATAATTGTCGTATTCCAAACCTGATATTTCATGATCATCATGTGCTGCTAAAATATCAGAAATATCAGAACCAATACTTTCATTATCGCCGCTCGAATCTTCTTCTGGTGAAGGCAGTGAAATGGTAGTTTCTTCTTCGACTAGTTGCAATTCTTGAAGCGGTTCTTTAAATTGCACACTGCACTCTATGAATATCTTTTTGGATCTGATGTCCATGAGTTTATATGCCTTTGATTCTTCCCCATGTCCTATCAGTATGCACTCAATACTTTTTGGATCCAAAGCTCGTCTCTTCTTGGAAGGAATTCTAGCCCATGCAGTAGAGCCAAAAACTCTCAAATTTGACACATCCGGTTTGTGACCAAAAAATGCTTCGAAATGAGTCATACCTTTCACGGAGGAATGTGGAACTCTGTTCTGAATGTATGCAACAACATTAATTTCTTCAACCCAAATATTTGCAGCCAAACCTTTTGACTCAATCATGCAAGTAGCCATCTCTTTCAGTGACCGATTTTTCCTTTCCGCTACATTGTTCTGCTGGGGTGTGTAGGGAACTGTATGTTGGATCTGAATTACGCTTTCGGCACAAAGTTGCAGCAACTCGGCCTTGATATTCTCTCCACCATTATCAGATCTAAGACCTTTGATCTTGCTCTCAGTGGTAGTCTCAACAGAAGCCTTAAAATCCTTGAATTTACCAAGCACTTCTGACTTGTTTTTGAGAAAAAATACCCATGTAAAGTGGGAAAGATCATCAATAAATGTCAAAACATACCTTGAACCATTTAATGACATATTGGGAAGCGGACCACTGATATCAGAATGTATCAGCCCCAAAACTATAGAAGCTCTACTAGCTTTGCCGCGGTTGAACCTGTGCTCGGGGTGCTTCCCAATAATGCAACCGGTGCATATTCCATTCGAGGAATGGAGTTGTGGAAGACCATCTACCATGGATTTGTTTGATAACAGCAGAAAATCCTTATAATTAAGATGTCCAAATATTTCATTCCAAAGCCTACTAACCTCATTACCATGTGTGCGAAGAGCAGTGGGCTTTGCAAGCAGAATAAAGTGTGAAAACTCATAGTATTTTGCAGTGTGGTTTGCCTTTCCGACTGCAATAAGTCTTCCACTTTTGATATCAGAAATTTCAACTGTATTAGGGTTGAATGTAACTTGCTTCGGTTCACCACTGTGTGTCATTTGATACACAGAAAGAATATTTGAAGCCAAGGAAGGCACATAGAGAACATTTTGAAAGCTTCCATGATCTACATGGATTGTACCTTTGCCCTTCGAAGAAATTTTTGAGTCATCTCCCAAATGGATGGGGATGGAGCTGTTTGGATCGAATGAAGAAAAATAATCAATATTTGCAGCCATATGATTCGAGGCACCCGAATCTATCAAAAGAGTAGTGGGCTTCAAAACAGTTTCCATGAGTGCTTGTCCTCTTTCATGATCATCATTCCTATCCTTCTTCCTTGCACCGTCAGGAAGAGTTATGTTATTATTTTCCAAAAGGAGGGCCATTTGATCTATAGTCTTCTTCATGCATGAACTTTTGAGATGAAAGCCATGGTTGCAATAAGTACATTTAGATTTTTCCTTACCCTCTTTACCCTTTTGCTTGAACTTCGAACTGGATGGTGCATCCGTCTGCTTGCCTTTCTCTCTTTGCTTGTAAGGTTCGAATTTGGGCTTCTCTTTCTTTTGCTTTCCTTTACCATTCGAATTCTTGGGTCCTTGAACAAATAGGGCTGGATCTTTGGAGTTTATGGACCCCATTTGAATCAACTTATCATGCTCTTTTGTGACGGACTCAATGAAGGCATTCAAGGTAGGCATCTTCCAATTCAGGGTAGTTAGCCGATCGAAATTGAAAGTAGAGACAAATACCGAATAGTATTTACCAAGCTTGGTGAGAATAGAGAGGATCAATTGCTTATCCTCTTTGATAACTCCATTTTTCTTCAACTGCAATGTCAAGTGCTTGAATTTTGTGAAAAACTCATTGATGGTCTCAAAATTCTCAGGACTAAGAGCAATCAATTCATTCTCTAATTGAAAAGCCCTAAGCTCGTCCTGCTTGCCAAAAGGTGTTTCAAGTTGCTCCTATATTTCTTTTGGAGTCTTCAATCCACTGAGATGGGAGTGAAGATATTTGGAAATAGATAGGTAAAGAAGACCATAAGCTTCATCAAGCTTGTTGTAGTGTTTTGTTCTTTCTGACAATGTGCTTGGCTCCAATTCGAGGCCAACTGTGACTCTATAGAATCCTTTTGAACGTAATATGATCTCCATATAATCTTTCCAATCAAAATAGTTGAAGGGAGTGAGGATAGGCTTTGAAGAAGAGTATTCCGTTGCTAGGAGCGAGTGCACTTTGATGTAGAAAGGCTTGCAAAGGAAAGGTAGCGAATGCAAATGGAGGAGACAATAACCTGCAAATCACAATCAATACAAGAACAGTAAGGTCGAACAATCCACCCTTTTAGAGTTGCATCACACTTGGGATTGGAGATCAAGCAATGTTGAATGGGTCCAATGTATCAAATCCAAGATTTATGTGGAAAACTCAAGCTTCTTGAGTGGTATTGGAAGTATTTTTATGCTTTGCATGCACAGGAGTAAATGCTCTTGAGATCTTTCATGCCAAAACTTTTGTAATTTTGAGTAAATTCACTCAAATCTCCTTGTAGAACACCTGTAGAAAAGAGATCTTGTCCCTACAATGGATTTGATACCATGTAAAATTAGTCACAACAGATCTAATGAACAAGTAAATCAATCACAACAGATGAACATAGAAAATATGGTGTAAAACTGTGCAAAACATGCATCGGTGCTCAATATCCCAATGAGGGTGAATAATTACAATACAATACAGTAACAATGACTGAGCAATTCGAATTGACTAAGGAGGTCATTCGAATTACTGAATGGTGTAGCTTGGCTCCAATTAGGAGTCCTCATCATCAATCAGTGGTGGTCATCAATGCACAAGAACCAGTTATCCAAGTGTCAATATGAGTCTAACTGAGTGTAACAAGTGTAACTGAAGTGTGTAGCACTGATATAGGGAAGGAGGCTCAGTGGAGGGTGCATGGGAGGCTTAACTGAAGTCAGAACAAGTCATCTAGTCAATCTAGAGGTCCAACAGAGTGAAACAGTCAATCGGGAGTGAAACTAGCCTCAAATCAAGGAGAATCAGAGCTAACTGAGTGTAAACTAAGTGGGTAGGTGAGGAAGTGTGCCCTTCTTTGGCAGTAGGTGAGAAGTGGGCGCCTTCATGACTAGGAGGGCTAAAAATATGATGGAAGGAGCTCCCAGGTGCTAGAATGAAGTGGATAAGGCGCTGGAGGCATCAACCTGGTGACTGGGATGCATGCAAACCCTAGAATTTACATGCAAACCCTAATTGCATGCAAGGTCCTGAAAATGATGATGTGGATATCTGAACACTTCAACCCTCAACTTTCTCGCGATGACCGTCGTAAGATACGTCACCATGCGAAGTATTATTTAATCATCAATGATACTTTGTATCACCGTGGCATTTATTCATTTCTTCGACGTTGTCTCACTCACGATGAGGCTGAACGCGTTCTCAATGACTGTCATGCTAGGGCATGTGGCGGTCACCTCTCTGGGATGGCTACGGCCTAGAATATTTTGCGTGAAGGATATTTTTGGCCTACTATCTTCAAAGATTGTATCGAGGCCGTAAAAAAATGTCCTCCTTGCCAACACTTCCATACGAAGAAGCACACCCATCCTGCCCCGTTACATACGGTTATTGCCATGGGCCCCTTCGCAAAATGGGGCATCGACTTTATGCATTGTAAGCCTACCTCGGTCGGGGGGCATAGTTACATCATTGTAGCTATAGATTACTTCACAAAGTGGGCCGAAGCTATGCCTATAGACCAGAACGACGGTAAAACTGCCGCACTCTTCATGTTCAATCATGTAATAGCGCGATTCGGAGTTCCTCAGGCAATTGTTACCAATCATGGTTCCTATTTTCAGAATCATATGGTTGATGAATTGAGCGATAGGTTGGGTTTTCGCCATGAAAATTCAACACCCTACTACCCGCAATCCAATGGACAAGTCGAGGCCATTAACATGGTCTTGAAAACTATGGTCCAAAGGATGGTAGGGACACATAAGTCCAATTGGCACAACATGCTCTTCTCAGCGTTATGAGCCTACCGAACTTCTGTCAAAACCACCACAGGATTCACTCCCTTCCAATTGGTATACGGATTGGAGGTTGTCCTACCTATAGAGTGTGAAATTCCATCTCTACAACTCGTTGTCGAACTTCTTCCTAACACTACTGCTGAGGAAGAATGTCTCTTGCACTTAGCAAAACTGGACGAGTCTCGCCGAGATGCCGCTCTTGCTAATGAAGCACACAAGAAACGCATCAAATCCCAATACGACAAGTCAGTTGAACCTCGTATCTTTAATGAGGGTGACCTGGTCCTCACTTATGACCAGAAGCACGATAAACTAGGAGCAGGAAAGTTCGAATCCATGTGGCATGGACCTTACATTATCAAATGTGTTTTGGAGAAGGGAGATTACGAGCTTGAAGACTATGATAGAATCTCTTTGGGTGAACCCCGCAATGGGATTTACCTGAAGAGATATTAAGCCTAAATTCATCACGCTTAGACTTTCTTGTATATACTGTACATGGCGTGTTTTTTGTGTTTTTGTGTGCTGTGACGCTTTTGTTTTTTAGTGTCTTTAGATCTTGTTTCCGCTCCTTATACCATGTTCTGTCTGCGTGTGCAGATGGCAACGTGTTATGGATTAGCAGACGACACTAGCCGGCATACCCGTAACCTTGCTTCGACAGCCTGGGTACTATATTCCCCAACAGGTGAGCTCATTAGCTCAGGAGGAAGTTGCCTAGGGTTTGCGACCAACAATGCCGTAGAATATCGGGCAGTAATCGGAACCCTAACTAATGCCATTTCCTTGGGTATGAACCACATTGTCATCCACATGGATTCTCAATTAGTGGTTTCCCATCTGAACCAGGTTTACGCCATCCGTGATCCCACCTTACTCTGTCTCTTTAGACAAGTACGTCTCCTGGAAAGGTCATTTGAATCTGTTCAATACCTGCACATTCCACGAGAGTTAAACATAGTTGCTGACTCGATGGCCAACTTCATTTTGGATTGGTACATCACACACACATAATATCCATAGTATGTAAAAGCATTCACAACGTGTAAATAATGTAATGTATAAAAGCAAACATGTAAACAAGATCACATCACTCATCATTTTAAAAACACATAATGTATAAATTGTCGAGAGTGTCTGTATATATATATCGCTCAAAAAGTAGTGTTGGTACAAAATCTGAAGCACGATGGTTTTCAATGAGTCTCTACAAAAATATGAAGCATCATAGCTTTCACTAGTACAAATATTTGAGGCCTCTAAGCTCTTAGTACAAGTATAATAGTGACATCAAGCCTGACACCTGACCCGTACACCACCCCTAGCATGGACGACACACTGTCGCTGAGTGAGGAAGCAATCCACGGTCCTTGCCACCTTGCGGAGTAGGGCATTGAAGCGTATGTATGCTCCAACCCCAAAACTCTGCATAGGTCTCAGCAAGTCATCTATCGCTGGCTCAGGAACCTCCACTGTCAGCTGGGACAAGTTCCTGTATACCTCCTCCATCTCCTCAATGGCAGCATGAGCACCTAGGGGCACAACTGCTTCCCCACCTCTGTCTCTCCTTGCCAAGAGAGAAAGTCCTACTGGCCGTACGGGCCCCACATCTGCACACACATATTATATACTTGTCAACACTGCATCAAAAAAATGATAAATATACAAAATTAAAAGTACAAGGGTTTTGTTCTCACCTATGTCACCCCATGCTGCACCCTCGGGCAGCACCAAGTCAAGATCCTCTCTGAAATCTGTACCACTGTACGGGAAGTCCTCAACCATGAGTAACTGGCCTTCCAGCCAGCTGAAGAACTCGGGACCAAAACTGATGATAGGTCCTCCACCATGACAAGTCATGACCTCAGTCCATCTGAGCATGTGAGGATCTCTAGGCTCCCTGTCATCTAATACCACCTGCGGGCACAAGAGAGGGATCCACTCCAAGAGGAACGATACCACGATCGACCCATAACCAAACTGCTTGAGCTCTCCCCGCCGACACTTGGTCAGCTGAGCTCAGAGGTTTACGAGGAGACCCTCGCACCAGTTGAAAACCGTGGGGGACATGCAGTCCTCCGCATAAAGCATCTGGGTCCGAGTAGCCGTGTGTGGGGCTTGGCTACCCGCTGCTCTAGTAATAGAAAGAAATATGGTATGCAGTGGGCAGCTCACCACATCGCTGATAAGAATCTTCCCACTGGAAGGTCGAGAAGTAGCGATACAATGTTGTGACACCATGTCATCAACTGTGCAGTCACTGGCCCGTGTTCCAGTAAGATGTACAGGTTCCCCTCTCCGGGACAGACCTGTGAGAAAATAGATGTCCTCAACATATATTGTGAGGATGTGCTCACCAATCACGAAATACTTTTGAGCCGCATCCCAACTCTGGAGCATGTGTGATAGCAATGGGATTTGGGATCTCATCCCCTGAATCTCAAAGAACTTGAGTAAACCACAGTTCCTCAAGGCATCCACGCATTGTGGATCGTTGGTAGCTTGTTCATCTTCTATCTCGTGTTCTCGTTCTTGCCACTCTAAAACCATGTTGGCTAGCAAGCAACCTACCAAGAAGGACATTTAAACACTGTTAGGTCCTACTTCAACCTTCACAAGTCCATTTTTTGGATTCTTTTTTATGTTTGGAATTTGCAACTCCGCCGTCGCACTGTACGTTTGCGTACAGTGCGATGTCATCACTCTTCATCCATTCGAGGCTTGCGACGACTCGGTCTCGTCGTAGGTCCCAAAAGGGCCAACTACGACGAGCCGAGAGCGTAGTAGCACTCCATGCACTCATCAAAAAATCCAAAAAAATGAACCTAAAAACAAAATCTAATCCATTGGAAAGTTGCTGGATGAAGTTTAGGCCTACCTGATCCGGACGGTTGGTGAAATGGCGGATCGTAGCTCCCGGAATCGGCAAAGGAAGTTTTGGCTCCAAATTGGTACTTCTCCTCCCAAATGGGCAATTGAAACAATGCAATCTATTTTGGCCCATTTTTCTATTTATAAATAGAATGGAATATTCCTTTTCAAATATTTTGATGCTCTTGGGCCATTTATCATAGTTTTTGACCATTTTTGTCATATTTGAGGCTATTTGACACATTCTCTAGTGTGCAGGAGTTGTAAGTGGTCTTTTGTGCCGTTTCTCATATCACAACGGTCATCACAGGTATGAACACTCCCTTGAATGTTTTGTTGTTATTTTTGCAACGATTAGTCTGTAATTATTGCGTGATGATGAGTTTACTCTTCATTTGTTCTCGTACTCATGGAACTATGAGAACAAGTACTGAGTTATGATTTATCACTTTTCCGGGCTCGTTAAACTTCCACGGAAAAGGACACCCCCCAGAGTCTACCGTTAAGTTCTTTTCAGGCTCTTGAAAAATGAAAAGATTTCCAAGCGAACTTGTCGCGTTCACGCTTGTTAAAGTATTTGAATGGTCGTCTTCCTAGTGATAGTTTACCCCTTTTTCGGACCAGGAGGCACTAATTACAAAAAAGGAATACTCCAGCCAATCATGACTGGAAGAGTCCTCTCCCGCGTTGTTTTACCCTTTTTTGGGCGATGAGGCTAACTTTACGAAAAAGGACTGTTGGAGTCTTCTTTAGTTCTTTTCAGACTCTCTAAACATGAAATGACGACCGAGTTTACCTTCTATGGAATTCTTAAATTTTTCACATTGAAGGGCCCATCATGGGACAAACCCCTCCTATCCTAGGTTCAGAAAATATTTGGGATTGGACTCATCTATAAGATGAGCTATACCTAGCATCTGGTTACCCTCATCAAGCTCGTAAAAAACACATGAGGCACTCATCATTCATGATGGGTAAAAATGAAAGTGCTTGTGTTACATACCTTATTAGTGGCAGTATGTAGTCGTTCTTGAACATGGCACTCATCTGCATTTGCATACAACACTTGGGTCATCCGTTTGTCTATGGGTCCCCACTTACTTTTCGAGTCCTGTTACTCCTTTGAGTCATTCAAAGAAAGCTCCCATCATTGGTTGCATTAGAATTTTGCATTGTCCTCATTGTGTCAATACTGCCAAGTCATGCCATGCCCATGTTCAAGAACACATCTATCATTTGTCATCTGTAGTCAAGTGTACCCGTCATCATATTGGTTTACTCTGAATCAGTCTTGCATGTTACTGTACCATCCGATCTACCCTACACATCTTTGTCGTTTTTCGTGTCGATTGATGGGGGATTCATCATGGCCCTCCTTCGGCGGATTTGTCCTTTTCAACCTCAACTCATCATCTGAGGATCGAATCTAGAAACCAATCAAGTACCTTGGCCCTGCATGCCTCAATGGCAGGTTACCTCGCTTTCATCATGAGTTTACATCATTGACTCTTGATTGAAAGATTTCATCTTGCATTCAACTTCAACTCATTTATTCATGCTTGATGATATGTACTGTGATACTTTGGAAATCATTGACATAAATGGTGATCTCCCTCGCACTTGTTAACGGTTTACATCAATGGCCGGTAATCAAGTGGTTTCTACCATGTTCGACGTCAAGACATTTGTAATCACATGGATAGATTCATATCATTGCGAGTTCAGCTTGAAGACCCTGGGGAGTCATGTTTTACCCAGGTTGCGATGGAGTTTGTATTTGAGTTATATTACATGGATCCACTTTTGTATTGGTCGTGGCTGTGCTATCATCTCATCATCGATCTACGCTTGTGTCTAGTAGCCATGATTGTGTTCAGTCGGTCATTATTACCATGGATCTGCAATGTATTGGTCGGTAGCCATGTTGTACTTCATATGAGATTGTCAGTTCAGAGTCAGTTGTACTGTAGTAGTGTCCTTCATTCGACGAGTCTATTGCCATTACTTCTATCAAAGCACTTCACCTGTCTATCTTCAACAGCTTCATGCTTTGGGGGGAATTCTGTTACACCCAAAATCTACTCATCATAAGATTTAGTGTATACACCTATGAAGATACCTGGACTAAGTAATCATCCTGGGAGGATTTGTACCCAATTGTGCTCAGTTTTGAAGGGTCGTCGCAGGTTGCACACTAGCAACATGGGACGTCGCACCTTGCTCCATTATAGGGTGCAACGAAGTCAGTTAAGTGGCAAAAATAGCTTCTTCAAGGTCCATCTCGAAGCTTGCTTA
The DNA here is from genome assembly GCA_027924585.1 of Larix kaempferi. Taxonomy (NCBI): domain Eukaryota; kingdom Viridiplantae; phylum Streptophyta; class Pinopsida; order Pinales; family Pinaceae; genus Larix; species Larix kaempferi. The sequence continues at coordinate 14,413,742 of BSBM01000904.1, forward strand.
CTTGGGACCCTATCCCTGACCTCTTGGAGGAGCTGGCACTCGGTTCCTAAACCTTTGGAGAGATCCCTTAAGCCTCTCCTTCCATCTCTCAACCTATCCTATCCATACCCTATCCATTTAGTCCTATATAAGTGAAGCTCACTCCCATCCCAAAGGGAGGAAGACTATGGTATCTACATGCTGGTGAAATCATTCTTAGAACATCTCCACTCACCTATTGGAGAAATCATACTTCCTTGGAAGGATATGGAAATCGACTTTGTCGGAGAAGGGCTACAGTGTTAAGCCTTGGTTGTGGTTCTATATCTCTATCATGTACCCCTCTATTTGCAGTAATACAAATTCTTTCCACCAATATTGTTCATGTGTGCAATGATATTGAGTAGTTTACCTGCTTAACTATTTACTTAGATCGCTTATTGTATAGATGTCTTTTACTGGTTTCTCTTGTTTCTTGTCTTGACAGGTCTTGCAGCTTGGATCTGACGACCATGGGACGTGGATCAACATTTAGGAGAAGGATTGCGTAGTGAAAAGGTAAGACATCTAGTACTTGATCCTTAATTAGATCTAGGAAATGCATTAGTAGTCTGTTCTATTTGTTCTAGACTCACTTTGAGCTAGGGAGATCCAGCTCGCGTTCGCTCGAGTGGATTGTCCGATAATACAAGGCACATTCATCAAAATCTCATGCATTAAAGGGAATATTTTACTATTTATTGGTCAAAGTTGGTTGAGTATTGCACATTATCTTAGAGAACACCACATACTCTCTCTCCAAGTCACATTCAAGTTTAATTCCTTGGCGAAAAGCATCAATCTAGGAAAACAAACATTATTGTATTGTAGAGTTGAATTCAAACCTATATTAGGGTTTTCTCTCTCCATTTATGACATGGTTGGATTTTGGGTTTTTCCTTGTTGGATCTTGTTATCACACATCTCGTAGTTGCCCCAGTGGATGATCCTACTCAGGATGACAGAGGGGACGGGAAACCAAAGAGGTGACACAAGAGGGCCTCGATCCCCAAGATGGATTGGTTGTCACGCCAATCGAGAAACTCTTCACTTTATACTATCAAAGCCATAGATAGTAAAGGGGGAGACCCTGATCTACTCCCGATGGGAGAGATCTAACCCAATCACCAGATCAAGCTATGGAAATAGGGTACGTAAGGTGATAGGTGGAGAACCCTAGATTTAAGGAAACAAGATTACTGTGGAGGCTTAAGAAAGATAAGAATTGACTATGATTGATTAGACACAATGAATTGATGATTAAGGATGATTCCAGGATTTAAGTGCTAGTACAAATGATCAAATTTAGCTGCCTTGGGAAACGTGACCCTTAAAACAGGGAAAGTGGCCCAAAGAGTAGATCTGATGGTTTAGGATTTCTAGCACATCTTGGATGAATGATCTGACAGTATCAAAGTATGCAAGCTCACAAACAAGGTTTACACAACCCGGAAAACAGGCCAACCAGGAAGTGCGCAAGGGTTAGAGACCAGTGCCTAGGGAAAAGGGGTAGATGGAGTCCTCAGAGCATGAAGCCCTTGAGAACCCACCTGGAGATAGGCCGTAAGATGAAAACCCAGAAATGGTTTTCCAGTAAACCAAGAAATGAAACCTAGAGATTTTTTCAAAGGATTTAGAGTTAGGGTTTTAAAGTGAATGACAAATGGCTAGGATAGAAGAATAATTTACATACCTTGCAAGTGTACCTGTTTCATGGAAATTGATGCTAGTATGTCAAGGATTGTTCCCGCAAAGATCAAGTGAAGATTTGATACTTTATCTTTCCCAAACGATTTTTCCCAGTTCCACTGATGTGCCCCTCTCTTCTTGCAATACCAAGGAAAATGATTTCAATCAGCAAGCAACAATGAAGGTAAATGCAAATGACGAGAAGATAACAAAGAGTAAAAGGTACAAAGACAATGATACTCCCTGAACCAGACGAAGAGAAAAGAGAGAGACAAGGAGAGTCTCCTCAGGCAATGCGCCCCTCCTCCAATTCGACTTCTTATCCTGCAAGTAAAACGTGGAGAATAGATGTGCAAAATAACCACCAAGATCCTTAATGCAATGGACGAATAGTTTCAATCAACAAATCAAACACCCAGAACCAGATCACAAGAGTTTGCAAAAATATATTTTATTCCATAAGCCATGAAAACCAAAACCCTAACCACCTTTTTGATGAGTGGTTGAGATCATAAGATACATAAGTGATAATCAATGGCTAAGATGAGCCCAAAAATAAAGTATATGGATCAACACAAAAATAGCGGGTACGCACTAGCTAAGTCACCCTAGGGGGACGTCCCACATAAAGGTGACTAGGAAACATAACATAAGCTCATGGTGGGTCTAGGAGGTGATATAATCCTTCACTAGTGTGTCCCCATGGCACAATAACATAAAATAATATCATCAAGGTACAATATTGTGACCACATGGCCAAATCGTGCCCCTTCAGAGACACAATAAAATCATAAAATCTGAGCCCGGAAAGTGTGTGGGCCCAACTGACTGCTGCAACTAATATGGAAGGTGTGGGAAGCATCACACACGTCATCAAAATAAATATTATTCCATTTCCTTGACTCAGTAGCCCAAATCGAATTCCTCTGTAGCCATTTTACCATTTTTTTATTCCTCTGTAAATCACCTGTAAAAGATAAAACTGCATGTAACTCACTTCCTAGTCACCTGGAGCGAAATATGACTGCACCAAAATGTCTGGGAGTATGGAAATATAGTAAAGACAAGTGGCTGGACCCCATACTCCCTTTGTAGCGCCCTAGGTGAACCAAATAAACACCAAACTGCTTTGTCAAGCCATTTTTAATGGAAAATCTGCACTTAAGTGATAAACTGAAAAGTATTTCAACTGAAAAATGCTCGAAACTGCAAACTGAGTATCCCAATGGACTCAGAAGGTCCAAATTCACTAGATATGCATACTCATACACCATATGGATAACTGTATAATCATATAATATCATAACCATGGCCGAACAGATAAAAAATAATAATCTGTAAATGATCAAAATCATAAAAATGCCACAAATCACTATCTGAAACTTGCAACTGCTGCATGGAACCACCTGGTGGGCAGTGAAAGACCATATATCATCAATCTCTAGCATCACTGGTCTAACTCATCTCATGTCCTGTGGTTGACTTGGTTAAACTAGGTTTGGCCAGGTCAAACTGACCAATAATATGACCCAGGCTAAAACATCAAGATGTTGCAAGTGTAACTAGCTAAGACATGCTTCGTTAGTCATTCCTATAGCAAGATTATAAACATAAAGTAGCATTTCACTGGTGGTTTAAAACAAGATAAATATTCAATGTAAACTTTAATAATAATAATAGCTCAGAAATAGAACTTCAAGGATATACTCACTTCATGGCTGTGATCAATTTGCTAATAATGGGTGAAGGTGGAAAAATACAAGGCTAGGCTAAGGGATGACTGTACTAACTCAACACTCTGATACTTTGGATGTAGGAAAGGGGATACACACTCAAGCATATGTTGGATAAAGATAACACAGGGATGGTAGTGTCTCACAAATTGAATAAGTTGTTTGGGAAGTGTTTATTCAACCTTGGAAGATGTCTACAACTCACATCCAAGCTGACTCAGCTCCATGAGGATCTTTTCTGGAGCCACCATGACTAGGTGCCTGATAAACCATAACTCAAGACTCTAGGGGACACTTAGAATTAGTTGTCCCTTACTCCATCTCACATCCTAACCCATAGGCTCCGTGAGGAATTAATCATTACATATAAGGCCAACAATCTTTGGATTTAGCATACATTTAGCCATTGCTTTATTTGGGCCTTTCATTTAATTTATTTCCATGGCCAACAGTCTTTAGATTTGGCATACATGTAACCACTATTTTTATTAGGCCTTTCTTATCCCTTCTTTGGGGATTTTACATTTCATTTGATTTCACACTTCATTCATTTCATAGCCCTTGTTTCACTGTGCTTAGAAACACAGTTTTGAATTTCATTTCAATGGGATTTCATAAGATATACAATAGTTTCCAGATACATGTAATGATGGTAGTACTATCTGCTTCAAGTTTTAGCCAACACAACTTAGGAAACTCAGATCCGAGACACAAATAAATAGGGATGTTATCCAACAAAGAGGCAAGAGTGGGGAATTCCTCCATATCACAGGCTAAGGAGTAAGTCAAGGTAAAACTAAAACTGGAAGGTGACGAATGGATAAGGAAAGTGAAAGATGATGCCAAAAATAGCAAGCCATATAATGGTGGGAATGATCACTTCCATTCTCCTAGGGAGGGTGAAACCAATGAGTATAAGCAAAAAATTCATAATTCTAAGCAAGATAGACCATATATATATAATATAACAACCATGTCCAATATATATAAATACATCGCCAGATCATGGCCACTAAATGCTAAATCATGCTACCAAAATGACCATAAAAGCAATATAAACCAATACACATCAATATACCTGCTAGGTCATATACCTGTACCAACCATCAGAACCATCATCTGTCAACTGGAAACCTGCTATTGCACATCTGGGCATTGCATACTGCTCTGTATGGAAAAAATGGCTACATCGGTCATCAAATCTGAGTTTCTTGAGACTCAGTCATGGCATAAGGCTGCACTGTTTGCTCATGGGATGCTCTGAAAATATGAGTGATCCTGGAATGAATCCTCATCTGATGCTAATCTCACGCATCTCAATGTAAAGGACTGGCTGAAAAAAGGACTGGAATCTGATATGAAGATATGGTACCCCCAGCTAATATAAATGTGATAACATCTGGCTCCAACTCGGACAAGTGCTCTGCTGAATAGAGCACTTGAGAACCTCAGAATATCTGGTCCTCATCACTCTGCTACTCGTATCTTAGAACATGCACTCTAGCTTTGCATCATCTTCAAAATGTACCTAGTATTTGCAAAATGCCGAGAGTTATACCAAACTCGCAGACCAGTCGTCAGAACAATGCATGTATATACATAAATATAAAAAATAACAGCACTGAAATAAAATACTGCAAGTAAAGACTAATCTACTAACACAAATTCAAAATTTTATTATTTTGCAGGAAAGAAAAAGAAAATTACTCAAGACTAGCTACTAGCTTCGAAGGCGAGCTTAGGAAAAGAAAAGGCGCCAGACTCAATGGTTGAAAAAAACTAAACTACTTCTCAAGTGAGCTTATTCAGTTCCCTACCTACCCTAATATAACCAAGAAAACAAGTACTAAGTGAAGTCATAAATCCAGTGCAACCATTCATCAAATTGATTAATGATTCTTCCTTGATGTTTTTTAACAAAACAAGTTAGGATTAGATTAAATATTAATGAATTTAATATCAATATGTTCTTGAATTGTTCAAAATTTGAGAAGGTATTGGAATGGTGCACAATGAAATCATGCCAATGAGGATATTGATTGATGTAAACATCCTCCATCAGAATATTGATCGGATCATAAAAATTATGCAAGTTATTGTTCAAAATGTATGGAGGGAAAAGATGTGATAAAAATTTCAACTCCCCTTGTCTCAAACTGTTTTGATCATCTACCTGACTAGGACACTCAATTCTGTTCACTCCATGAATGATGGATGACCCATGTGGGGATGAATGGTAATGTAATGAGAATGAGATTAACCCCACTTGTTGTTTAAGAATGGAGAAACGATGAAATTGATCTTTATATACCCTTTCCAGCCACCAAGAAGAAGGATTAATAAATTGAAGAATGTTATTTATCAAAGATGACTGAAAGGGAAAATGAAGCACTTTATCTCCATTAGTGTAATAATGCTTAGACCCTTGATTTAAGATCTCAATAGTAAAAGTATGAGTGGAAGACAAACCCATAGAAGAAAACTCCAAAAGCTGGGATGGGAGGGTGGATTGAATTGATTTTGGAATTTGATAGGAGGGAAAAGTTTCCAAATCAATGATGCTTTTGATTTCACGACTAATTTCAAAATTCGAAACAAGATTAGTATGAGGATCAACTTGATTGTGATTGCTTAAACCCAAGGATTTAACCAGCCTATCTTGATCAAGGATTGGATGAGGGATAGCATATAAATTAGGACCAGGATCCTCGTCAGAATGTTCTATTAAGACTTGATCATGTTCACTTGCAATCATATTATCATTAATACGTTCATTTTTAACTTCCCTATCATCCTCTCAATCTAGACTTTCAATCACATAAGATCATTTGATTGACTCTCAGATGAATTCTGATTATTTTCAACTTTTTCCTCATCTACAGAGATGTGATTGTGAGATGGATTGTTGGAGGAATGATTATGGGGCTTCTATGTTATAGATGATTTTCTAGACTCACAAATGGAGAGATGGATTAAATCTAAAATTCGACCCTCAACTACCTTGGGCAATAATGGCAAAGTATCACATATGATCTGATTGATATCTCTTTTAACTTCAGCATGAGGTTTTGAAGCATTATTCTCAAAGTATTATGTGATATTTATATCGATTGTAGGCACACTCATAATTTGGAACATCTCAGGAGAGGAATGATCCATCTGAGAGAGTAAATCATAAATGTTTTGATCATCAACACAATACTTGTCAGATTGACATTCTAAAGGATCATTAGTGTTCTCACCCCATCTATCTAATAATAGCCTTTCGAACACGTCATACCCAGTGATGGATCCCGATGTTAAATGATCAAACCATAATCGGACATCCCCATCTAGGGACGCACCGAAGGCCCGCATATAGACATCCTCACCGTCGACACCCAAAGATTCCATATAATCCTAGAGGGAATCGAAATGAGTTTCAATAGATATACCATCACTTCCATCAAAATGAGGCAACCTCTTGATGTATTCATTCGGCATAGGATGAGGTGCCCCATATATTTATGAAAAGTCAAAAGGGGATGGCTTGGGGTTTCCTAAAGGTTCTAGTTGCTTGAGTTGAATGAGAATCATTCACCCTAAGCCGTGGTTGGGTTTGATGCTCAATAACTAGCTTATTAAGGGCATATGTATCATAATGATTTAGACATTGATTTTCATACTCATAATTAGGCTCAGAATTACCCTTATACCAATACGACGGGTGCGATTGGTTAATTTTTTTAGTTTGTCTTCTATACTTGGTTAGATTTTCATTTAATTCTTTCATACTTTCTGACATTTGGAGAAATACATCTGAATTCATCTTGATTTACGGAATGGGTTCGCTTCCCAGCAGAGTCACGATTTAAGATTTTAAGATTTATATGTTGGGTTCGTTCCTCAGTAGAGTCGCGGGGTGGAGTCGCTAGGTGAACCACACAAGTAATTCACCAAAAGGATAAATGTCGTAGGAAGAGGTGAGATGAGTGGATTAAGATGGCGATTGGAATAATTAAGAAATGGAAATACCATCACCAAACCAAAATATCGGATGCAATAAGATATAAGATAACGCACAGACACTTGCAGACATCGAAGGTAATTAACCTCTACCTCCCCGGAAACGACGCCAAAATGTTATCACATAACTCATAGTTTCCCTAGTGGATGATCCTATTCGGGACGGCGGAGAGGACGAGCAACCAAAGAGGTGACACAAGAGCGCCTCAATCCCCAAGATGGATTGGTTGTCACGACAATTGAGGCACTCTTCACTTTATACTATCAAAGCCCAAGATAGTAAAGGGGGAGACCCTGATCTACTCCCGACAGGAGAGATCTAACCTAATCACCATATCAGGCTATGGAAATAGGGTATGTAAGGTGACAGGTGGAGAACCCTATATTTAAGGAAACAAGATCACTGTGGAGGCTTAAGAAAGATAAGAATTGACTATGATTGATTAGAGATAGTGACTTGATGATTAAGGATGATTCCAAGATTCAAGTGCTAGTACAAATGATCAAATTTAGCTGCCTTGGTAAACGTGACCCTTAAAACAGGGAAAGTGGCCCAAAGAGTAGATTTGATGGTTTAGGATTTCTAGCACAGCTTGGATGAATGATCTGATAGTATCAAAGTATGCAAGCTCAAAAACAAGGTTTACACAACCCGGAAACCAAGCCAACTAGGGAGGGCGCAAGGGTTAGAGACCAATGCCTAGGGAAAAGGGGCAGATGGAGTCCTTAGAGCATGACGCCCTTGAGAACCCACCTGGAGATAGGCCGTAAGATGAAAAAATAGAAATGGTTTTCCAGTAAACCAAGAAATGCAACCCAGAGAATTTTTCGAAGGATTTAGAGTTAGGGTTTTAAAAGTGAATGATAGATGGGTAGGATAGAAGAATAATTTACATACCTTGCAAATGTACATGTGTCATGGAAATTGATGCTAGTATGTCGAGGATTGTTCCCGCAAAGATCAAGTGAATATTTGATACTTTATCTTGCCCAAACGATTTTGCCCAGTTCCACTGATGCGCCCCTCTCTTCTTGCAATTACAAGGAAAACGATTTCAATCAACAAGCAACAATGAAGGTAAATAAAAATGACGAGAAGATAACAAAGAGTAAAAGGTACAAAGACAATGATACTCCCTGAACCAGACGAAGAGAAAAGAGAGAGACAAGGAGAGTCTCCTCAGGCAGTGCACCCCTCCTCCAATTCGACTTCTTCACCTGCAAGTAAAACATGGAGAATAGATGTGCAAAATAACCACCAAGGTCCTCAATGCAATGGACAAACAATTTCAATCGGAATATCAAACACCTAGAACCAAATCACAAGAGTTTGATAAAATATATTTTATTCCAGAAGCCAAGAGCCAAAAGTCCCCTTACAATGAGGGGGGTCTCTCATATAAATAGCAATGGGAGAGGCCAAAAACCTAACCACATTTTTTATGAGTGGTTGAGATCATAAGATACATAAGTGATAATCAATGGCTAATATGATCCCAAAAATAAAGTACATGGATCAACTCAAAAATAGAGGGGGCGCACTAGCTAAGTCGCCCTAGGGGGATGTCCCACATAAAGGTGACTAGGAAACATAACATAAGCTCATGGTGGCTCTAGGAGGTGATATAATCCTTCACTAGTTTTTCCCCATGTCACAATAACATAAAATAATATCATCAAGGTACAATACTGTGACCACATGGCCAAATCGTGCCCCTTCAGAGACACAATAAAATCATAAAATCTGAGCCCAGAAAGTGTGTGGGCCCCACTGACTGCTGCAACTGATCTGGAAGGTGTGGGAAGCATCACACACGTCATCAAAATAAATCTTATGCCATTTCCTTTCCTCAGTATCCTAAATCGAATTCCTCTGTAGCCATTTACCATTTTTTTATTCCTCTGTAAATCACCTGTAAAGGATAAAAATGCATATAACTCACTTGCTAGTCACCCAGGGCCAAATTTGACAACACCAAAATGTTTGGTAGTATGGAAATATATTAAAAACAAGTGTATGGACCCCATACTCCCTCTGTAGCGCCCTAGGTGAACCAAATAAAACACCAAACTGCTTTGTCAGGCCATTTTTAATAGCAAATCTGCACTGAAGTGATAAACTGAAAAATATCTCAACTAAAAATGCTCGAAACTTCAAAATGAGTATCCCAATGGACTCAGAAGGTCCAAATGCACTAGAGATGCCATACTCATACACCATATGGATAACTGTATAATCATATAATATCATAACCATGCCCGGACAGATAAAAAATAATCTGTAAATGATCAAAATCATACAAATGCCACATATCACTATCTGAAACTTGTAACTGCTACATGGAACCACTTGGTGGGAAATGAAAGACCATATATCATCATTCTCTAACATCACTGGTCTAACTCATCTCATGTCCTATGGTTGACTTGGTCAAACTATGTTTGACCAGGTCAAACTGACCAATAATATGACCCAGGCTAAAACATCAAGATGCTACAAGTGTAACTGGCCAAGACATACTTCGTTAGTCATTCCTATAACAAGATTATAAACATAATAGCTCGGAAATAGAACTTCAAGGATATACTCACTTCATGGCTGTGATCAATTTTCTAGTAATGAGTGAAGGTGGAAAAATACAAGGCTAGGATAAGGGATGAATGTACTAACTCAACACTGTGATACTTTGGATGTAGGAAAGGGGATACACACTCAAGCATATGTTGGATAAAGATAACACCGGGGATGACAGTGTCTCACAAATTTAATAAGTTGTTTGGGAAGTGTTTATTCAACCTTGGCAGATGTCTACAACTCACATCCAAGCTGACTCAGCTCCATGAGGATCTTTTCTATAGCCGCCATAACTAGGTGCTCGACAAACCGTGACTCAAGACTCTATGGGACACTTAGAATTAGTTGTCCCTTACTCCATCTCACATCCCAACCCGTAGGCTCCATGAGGAATTAATCATTACATATACGGCCAACAATCTTTGGATTTAGCATACATTTAACCATTGCTTTATTTGGGCCTTGCATTTAATTTATTTCCATGGCCAGAAGTCTTTAGATTTGGCATACATTTAACCACTGCTTTTATTAGGCCTTTCCTATCCCTTCTTTGGGGATTTTACATTCCATTTGATTTCACATTTCATTCATTTCATAGCCCTTCTTTCACTGTGCTTACAAACATAGTTTTGAATTTCATTTCAATGGGATTTCATAAGATATACAATAGTTTCCATATACATGTAATGATGGTAGTAATATCTTCTTTAGCTTTTAGCCAACACAACTTAGGCAACTCAGAGCCAAGACACAACTAAACAGGGATGATATCCAACAAAGAGGAAAGAGTGGGGAAGTCCTCCATATCATATGCTAAGGAGTAAGTCAAGGTAAAACTAAAAATGGAAGGTGACGAATGGATGGGGAAAGTGAAAAATGATGCCAAACTAGCAAGCCATATAATGGTGGGAATGATCACTTCCATTCTCCTAGGGAGGGTTAAACCAATGAGTATAAGCAAAAACTTCATAATTCTGAGCAAGATAGACCATATAGATATAATATAACAACCATGTCTAATATATATAAATACACCGCCAGATCATGACCACTAAATGCTAAATCATGCTACCAAAATGACCATAAAAGCAATATAAACCAATACACATCAATATACCTACTAGGTCATATACCTATACCAACCCTCTGAACCATCATCTGTCAACTGGAAACCTGCTACTGCACATCTGGGCACTACATACTATTATGTATGGAAAAAATGGCTACATTGGTCATCAAATCTGAGTTTCCTGAGACTCAGTCATGGGATAAGGCTGTAGTGTCTGCTCATGGGCTGCTCTGAAAATATGAGTGATCCTAGAATGACTGCTCATATGATGTTGATCTCATGCATCTCAATGTAAAGGACTGGCTGAAAAAAGGACTGGAGTATGATCTGAACATATGGTAGCACCAACTACTATAAATGTGATAACAAATATTTTGTTGAATATTTTGAAGACAATGCAAATTTAAGGTTTTCTTCTCTTGTGACATGTAAAATTTTGTAACACAACAGATCATTGAACTTGGGAAAATCTCACAGTGGAAGAATTAGCAAGGAAGAAGAATTGTAGTGAAATCTAGCAGGAATTGAGCAGTAAAATCAAACATGCAAAGAAACTCATATGTGCATCAAAACTGGTGTCATATTCCATTGATATGTATAGTAAAAGAATATAGTACAATTGAGAAAATTCGATTATCTAGGAGGAATTCGAATCCATGTCAATCTAGCATATGAAATGTCACCACTACAATGCAATGGAGGTTCCAAACTCAATTGATTGTCAGTGAACTGAAGCTACTGTCAATTAATTGATCATGAAGGGCGCATCAATGCATTTTGCATGCAAATCAGGCTAGAGAGGGCGCATTTGATCACAGTCAGTTGCAATCGGAGCTCAAACCCCCCACTAGAGTCATGAACTTAGGTGGACTGAACTAGATTACTGAGTTAGCTCCTAAAATGTAGGGAACTGACTTTGCATGGAATAAAATCATACATGCAGGGCGCATCAAGTGGATAATGTGTCCTGGATGTCATCTACACGCCACTAGGGGGTCAACAACATCATCCAATACTAGGAAAATGGAAATAATACTAAGATGGAGAAAGATTGGAGTATTAATTATCCTAACACCCCCCCTTAATCCAAACTTAGAGAACCTGGGCCTTGGTAACTGATACCAAAGGTCACCCAAACAATAAAAAATAATTGTCCATGAAACTAAGGAAATGGGGAAAACCTCATGGGAAAAAAAACCCCTAAAAAATGAACAATAGGGAACTCAAGCAACCTTCACACTGAGGAGAGGTCTGAGATAGGAAACTATCGTATGAGTGAAAGACTTTGTAAAAATGTCTGCAATTTGCTCCTCTATAGGGCAATACTGCAGTGTGATGGTCTTGTTGTGCAGTAGTTCCCTGATGTAGTGCATGTGAACCTCAATATGTTTAGTTATTTCCTTCTGAACTGAATCACTAGAGATATTTATGGCACTTTGATTATCATAGAAAATACCTACTGAAGGAGAAGTGCGAATGACAAACTCTGTCAAGATGTCATGTAAACAAACTTCTTGAATAGATCCATTCACGACCCCTCTATACTCTACTTTTTTTTAAGAGAGTGCGAGTGTTTCTTGCTTCTTGCTTGACCAACAGATTGGTCTTGATCCCAACATGAACACGTGGCCTGAAGTAGATTTCCTTTTAGTGTTGTCTCCTGCCTAGTCTGAGTCAGTAAAACCAACTAGATCTAACTGAGCACCAACAAAATAATGAATACCAAACTCTTTTGTACCCTGCACATAGTGCAAGATTCTTTTTTCTACATTCCAATGCAACTCACGTGGCTCCTGCATGTACCTTGCCACAACACTAACAACATAAGATAGATTTGGTCTCGAATGTGTCAAGTACAATAAGCTAGCAATCAACTGCCTGTACAAGGTGTTGTCAACCAAAGGAGTAGAACCACCTTCTTCCAATCTGATGCCAGATAGGAAAGGAAAAGTTGTTGCTTTGCAATAAGCCATGTGGAACTTTTTGAGCAAGTCAGATGCATACCTAGACTATGAAACTATGATCCCTGAAGCTTTTTCAGTTACTTCAAGGCCAATAAACTATTTCAACAACCCTATATCTTTCATAGAGAAGGATTTTCTCAAAGCAGACTTGATGTTATTCAATCCAGTAGATGAACCACTGGTGATGAGAAAGTCATCCACATACAAAACTATCAACAATAGGAAACCTCCCTTCTGCCGCATGTAGACATTGCAGTCATATTTGTACCTTTCAAACTTCTGTGACAGTAAAAACGAATCCATTTTGGCATACCATGCCCTGGGGGCTTGCTTGAGCCCATACAATGATTTCCTTAGTCTGCATACCAAGGATGGATCATCTGTGTACCCCTCAAGCTGTTTCATATAGATCTATTCTTCTAAGTCACCATGCAAGAAGGCACTCTTTACATCCATGTGATGTACCTCCCACTGTTTCGAAGTTGCAATTGCCAAAACAAGTCTGATAGATTCCATTCTTGTTACTGGAGCGAATGTCTCATTGTAGTCCAAGCCATGAACCTAAGAATACCCCTTGGAAAACAACCGAGCTTTGTACTTGGTTGTAGATCCATCAGAAGCAAGTTTTGTTTTGTAGATCCACTTGCACTAGACTAACTTTCTCCCTTGGGGAAGAGAGACAAGATCCCATGTCTCATTTTTCTGC